>JAQPPZ010016381.1:6250000-6875000 GCA_028583015.1 Wollemia nobilis
AAATATAATGTAAGACCAAGGAATTTCACCAGTAGAAATATTTTTTCTCCTCTGATGAATTATATAGTAGAATGTTATAACTGTTATAATTTTGGGCACAATGCAAGAAAATGTAGAAATACATTTGCATCAAATCAATTTCAAGGAAAAAAATTTCAACCAAATAAGATGAGATAAAATAGAAAACTTCTCGAAAAATATGCACAAGCTATTGATAAGGGAAAGGTAAAATAACAGCCCAAAACTACTATCAAAATGGAGTGGAAAGAAAAAGAGTGACTTAAGAAAGAAAAGGAATCCTTAATCGTACAAATAGCATTTAAAGCACAGAATAAATATGTACCATGGATACTTGATAGTGGATACTCCATTCATGACAGGTGACAAACAAAAATTTGAGAAGTTATAGAAATATGAAGGTGGTTCAGTAAAGTTTTGAAATAATGATGGAGCTAAGATAGTTGGCAAAGGTTTAGTTAAAATTAGTGACAGAAAAATTAAGTCAGAAGAAGTCTTGTTTGTGGATGGTTTGAAACATAACTTGTTGAGCGTAAGTCAGATTTGTGATAAAGTTCATGAAGTAGTTTTTATGAAACATGGTTGTGAAGTCAGAAAAACAAACAATGGAAAATTGATAGCAACTGGATCAAGGACATCCGGTAACCTATACACGCTCTCAAAGACTTCAGAAGGAGCTTTGTTTTATTATACAGGAAGAAGAAAATTTGTTGTGGCACAAGAGACTCGGTCATATCAGTTTTGATAATATAGTAAAAATCAACTCAAAAATGGTAGTGAGAGATATTCCCACCATCAGCAAACCTGCAAACAACATTTGTGCTTCATGCCAAAAGGGGAAGCAAACTAGAGTCACATTCAAAACAAAAGAGTACTACACAAGCAAACCCTTGAAACTAATACACACTGATTTATGTGGACCCATGAGAACACAAAGAATAAATGGTGATAAATATTTTATGTTGTGCATTGATGACTATTCTAGAATGACATGGATATTTTTCTTGAAGCATAAATCAGAAGCTTTTGATATGTTCAAGATTTTCAAAAACCATGTTGAGAATGAAATAGAAAAGAGGATCAAATGTTTAAGATCAAATAGAGGAGGAGAATTCATTTCAGAGGAGTTTACAAAGAACTATGAAAAATACGGTATTAGGAGACAGTTTTCAGTAGCCAGAACACCTCAGAAGAATGGAGTGGTAGAAAGAAATAATAGGACAATGCAGGAAATGGCATGGACTATGTTGGCTGAAAGTAGAGTAGCAGATAGATTTTGGAAAGAAGCAGTCCATACTGTGGTGTATATCCAAAATAGGTACATGCTAAGAACACATGAAAGCAAAACTCCTTATGAGTTGTGGTTCGATAAAAGGACAATAGTAAAATACCTCAAATTTTTTGGCAGCAAGTGCTACATCAAAAGAACTAAAGATAATCTTGGTAAGTTTGAAGATAGAGTTGATGAAGGTATTTTTGTTGGTTATTCGTCAAAAAGCAAATCTTACAAATGCTACAACAAGAGGCTAAAGAAAATTGTGGACAGTGTCGATGTTAAATTTGATGAAGGTAGAGAACGAGTAATTAGCTATGAAGAGAACTACCCAATTTATGAAGAGGTTATTGAAGGAGATGAAGAAAATGAAATGAAAAAGATATAGAAAGTTGACTCAGATGATTTATGTTGTGATTCAAAAGTGGAAGAAAATAAGAAATTCAAAACAGGCAACTGGCAGAAAAATCATCCTAGAGTGCAAATAATTGGAGACCCCAAAGTTGGTGTTCATACAAGAAGAAGAGTAGTAAGTAACTACTCTCTATTATCCAGCATTGAGCCCAAAAATGTTGCTGACGCAAGAAAATATGAAAGTGGGATGAAGGCAGTAAATGAAGAATTAGATAAGATCAAGAAAAATGAAACTTGGGAGTTAGTACCTAGACGTGCAAATAAAAATATAATCAAGACTAAATGGATTTTTCGAAACAAATTGAATGAAGACGGACAGGTAGTCAGAAATAAAGCAATATTAGTATGTAAGGGTTATGCACAAGTTGAAGGCATTGACTTTGAGGAAACTTTTGCACCAGTAACTAGACTAGAGGCAATTAGAATGTTTCTTGCTTTAGCAGTCTACAAGAATTTCAAAGTTTATCAAATGGATGTGAAATCAGCGTTTTTGAATGGGAAACTTGAAGAAGAGGTTTATATTGAGCAACCAGATTGTTTCCAACTTGGTGATGATCCCAACTTGGTTTGCAAGTTGAAGAAAGCATTATATGGCTTAAAACAGGCACCCCGAGCATGGTATGCAAGGCTAGAAAACTATCTCACTCAACAAAGATTTAAGAAAGGTATGGTAGATAATAATTTGTATGTCAAAATAGAAAATGGGTATCTTATTGTTCTTGTTGTATACGTCGATGATATCATATTTTGCAGAAGAAAAGATGAGTCGTGTAAATATTTAGCAAATAAGATGCAGAAATAATTTGAAATGTCAATGATTGGTGACCTTTCATATTTTCTCGGGTTGCAAGTTAATCAAAATAAGAAGGGCATATTTATTTCTCAAGTTAAATATGTGAAAGAGATGTTAAAAAAGTTCACAATGGAGGATTGTAAGCCAGTTAGCACTCCCATGACGACAGGTTGCAAGTTTAGCAAGGATGACAAATATCCACCTGTTGATCAAACCATGTATAGATCTATGATTGGAAGCTTATTGTACCTGACAGCTACCAGACTAGATATTTTGCAGGCAGTATGCATGGTAGCATGATTTTAGGCTAATCCCAAGGAGACTTATGTGACAGCAGTGAAGAGGATTCTTCGGTACCTCAAGGGTACTATGGAGTATTGGTTATGGTATTCGAAAGGTAAATAATTCACCCTTATTTTGTATTCAGATGCAGATTGGGTAGGATGTGTAGATGACAGAAAGAGTACCAGTGGAGGTGCATTCTATCTTGGAGACATATTGGTCGTGTGGCACAGTAAGAAATAAGAGTCAGTTTCTTTATCGACAACAGAGGCATAATATATTGCAGCGACAACATGTTGTACGTAGGTATTATGGATGAAACAAACCCTAAAAGATCTTGGTATTAGCTTCAATGAGCCAATATCAATTAAGTGTGATAACACCAGTGCCATTAACATCTCCAAGAATCCGATTATGCATTCATGCATAAAACACATTGCTATCAGGTATCACTTTTTGAAGGAGAAAGTTACAAAAGGTGAGGTTATGTTGGATTTTGTTCCAACTACAGAGCAAGTAGAAGATATCTTCACAAAACCATTGCCCAAGGAAGTTTTTGAGTACCTTCGTAATAAATTGGGAGTGGTCACACTTCCCAAGAATTGACTAGCTACAGGGATCACATTCTCAAGGGGAGCATTTAAGTATTTGATTATATTTTTGCTCATGTTCATGATTTTTGCTAAGTGTAATAAATTTTGCTTGAGAATGTTGTGCATGGACTCAGGGGGAGTCTGCAGTAGCCCTTTGGTATTATTGTCAAAGGGGGAGAAGAGTTACAGGAAATTGCACATATGTTGCCAACAATTCCAAAGGGGGAGATTGTTGAGCAAGGTGCAACAATAGTATTGTCATTGTTGTCAACACAGTCAGATAGATCTATTGATGTAGTGGATAGAAAGTTCAAAAGCTATTCAGATGTAGAATACAAGAGTTCAAAGGTTATTCAGAGTATGTACAGTGATTTTCCAAGAAGACCGAAGTCGCCAATTTGTAAAAGATCAAATAAAAATACAAGTAAGAAAAGTGTCGCGATATCACGACATATACAACAGGCAAGGAAAATTTTCATGATTTCGTGACATGTTGGAAGAGAGAGAAAAAGCAGGAAAAACTATCACGATTTCACGACATGTTGGAAGAGAAAAAGGCAAGTGGAAAAACTGTCACGATTTCGCGACATGTTGGAAGAGAGAGAAAAAGTAGGAAAAACTGTCATGATTTTGTGACATGTTGGAAGAGAAAAAGGCAAGTGGAAAAACTGTCGCGATTTCACGACATGTTGGAAGAGAAAGAGAAAGCAGGAAAAAGTGTCACGATTTCGCGACAAGTTCGAAGAAAGAGAACAAGTAAGAAAAGTGTCGCGATTTCACGACATGTCGCATTTTCATGACTAAAACAGAAGAGAGAAAGTAAGTTTGAAAAGTGTTGCGACATGTCGCATTTTTTTGACAAAAGAAAGAGACGAAGCGTACGAAAGCAAAACTGTCATGATTTCACGACAAGTTCAAAGAAATAAAACAAGTAAGAAAAGTGTCATGATTTCGTGACATGTCGCGTTTTCGTGACTAAAATAGGAGAGAGAAAATAAGATTGAAAAGTTTCATGATATCATGACATGTCGCATTTTTGTGACAAAAGAAAGAGAGGAAGCGTACGGAAGCAGAACTGTCACAATTTTGTGACAAAAGTAGAAAGCAAGACTTCGGAAGCAGAAGTGTCGCAATTTCGTGACAAAAGCAAAGAAGTAAAGTACAAAAGCAAAAGTGTCACGATTTTGCGACAAAAGCAGAGAAGAAGACTTCAAAGGCAGAAGTGTCACGATTTTACAAAAAAAGCAAAGAAGTAAAGTACAGAAGTAGAAGTGTCGCGATTTCATGACAAAAGCAGAGAAGAAGACTTCAAAGGTAGAAGTGTCGTGATTTTGTGACAAAAGCAAAGTCCAAGTCTATGGAAGCAGAAGTGTCGTGATATCACGACAAAATAAAAGATGAAGTCTGTGGAGGTAGAAATGTCGCGATATCGTGATAAAAGAATAGATAAAGCGTATAGAGGTGAAAGTGTCACGATATCACGACATGTATTTTCATGGGCCAAAGCTAAGAGAAATAGCAAGGATAAAAAGTGTCATGATATCGTCACATGTTGTATTTTTGTGGTCCGATGCAAAGAGAAAGAGCAAGGAGAAAAAGTGTTGCGATATCACAACATGTAGCATTTTCGCGGTCCGATGCAAAGAGAAAGAGAGAAAGAAAAAGTGTCGCGATATCGTGACATGTTGTATTTTTAGGGGCCAAAGCAAGGAGAAAGAGAAAGAAAAAGTGTCATGATATCGAGACATGTATTTTTGCGGCAACAGCAACAAAAGAAGCTACAAAGGCAGAAATGTCACGATTTCGAGATAGGTCGTAAATGCGCAAGTCAAGAAGGAGAACCCGATAGAAATGAGAAGTATGACAATGGACTGACATCACTACAACATTTACAGGGGTAGTTGAATTCGATGAAGACCGATGATAGCTAACTAAAATTAGGGTTTACAGTTGTTATGAAAGCCGACTAAGATTAGGATTTACAGCTGACTAAGATTAGGGTTTTCATCATAAAAATATTGTTATAAAAGGAGGGATGTTTGGAGAATTGAGGTATGATGAATGTGTGTGAAATTTAGTTGAAGTGCACAGAGAGCAAGTCATGTCGAATCATGCTAAGTGCAAAATTTTCAAAGAGATCAGAGTGCACAAAAGGGAGAAGACGATCGTGAAGTTTGACTATAACAAAACAGAGTGTGCGAAGTAATTGCACAGAGAGAGCAGAGTGTGCAAAGAACGCAAATGTGAAGAAGACCATTTAGGGTCTTGCAAAAGCAAAGGTATCTTACTGTCAAACTTATAGATTCAAATTGAAATCCAGGTTGCATCTTAGCATTAGGGGTTGGTGCTCCTTTCTGTTGGTGCAGATAAATAATGGGTTGGTGCTCCTTCCAGTTGGTATTGTTAAATCAGGGATTGGTGCTTCTTTCTATTGGTGTAGATAAATAAGGGGTTGGTGCTCCTTCTAGTTAGTGCTGGTAAATCAGGGTTTGGTGCTCCTTTCTGTTGATGTAGATAAATCAGGGGTTGGTGCTCCTTCCAGTTGGTGTTGGTAAATTGATTGTAAAGTTGGTACTATGCAAAGGTTGGATTTGGATGGTAGTCCAAGCAATCAATTTTTGAGGAGTAGCCACATTGGTGAACCTCATTAAATCTTGTGTTGTGTGATGCTCTTTTGTTATACTTGTTGTATCTAGTAATAAGTTTTAATTACTATAGTATTAAGAGCTATAAATTTAAGTTTATAGAGCTACACTAATTCACCCCCCCCTCTTAGTGTCATTGTAAGACTAACAATTGGTATCAAAGCGATGTTCTTATACAAGCTTAACCGGCTAGGGTGATCTTGGAAGTAACACAATGGCAGGTGGTGAAGGCTTCTCGTCAAATAAAGCACCATTGTTTGACGGATCTATTTATGTTTTCTAGAGAATCAGGATGCAGACATATCTCTATGCTTTGGGATACGACATCTAGGATTCAGTAGTTAGTGGATACATAATACCCATCACTCCTCCAAAAGAGGCTGATGAAAAGAAACTGTTTGAAAATAACTCAAAAGCAAAGAATGCTCTCGTGTGCGGATTGGCAAACTATGAACTAGTAAATATCATGAGATATAAAATGGTAAAAGAAATATGGGATAAACTGAAGAGTATTCATAAAGGAGACGATAATATCAAGGAGGCCAATTTACAAACACATCGAGCTCAGTTCAAAGAATTAAATATCAATGATGATGAAAACATTGAGGCATATATTTTGAGAGTTAATGGAATCATTAATATGATCAGAGGACTCGACGAGGATATCGAGGACTCTACCATCGTGAAAAAGGTATTAATATCTCTTTCTCAAAGGTTTGATTCTAAAGTCTCAGCAATAGAAGAAGCTAAAAATCTAAATTATTTTAGTATAGATGAGATGTATGGTTCTTTGACTGCATATGAGATGAGGATAGGAAGATCTAAACCCATAGACAAAGAAGCGACTTTTAAAGCCCTTAAAGATAAAAACGCAAAACAAGAGTCCGAGGAAGAAGAGACATCAGATGAAATGGAAGCAAACTTTGTTAGAAAACTGAAAATGAGAAAAGGAAAATACAGAGGAAAGCTACCGTTTAAATGTTTCAACTATGGAGGCATTGGGCATTTTGCGACTGAATTTCCACTTAAAGAGAAGAAAAAAAATAATGAAGGATCACACCAAGAAAGAAGTGACTGAAAGAAGAAAACGAATTTCAGAAAATGCAACTTCAAGAAGAAAAGTTTCATCTCCAGGAATGCTAGTTCATCAGAAGATAGCTCCGGTGAGGATTCTGAAGAGGAAATAGGTGAAGCTCTTTTCATGGCATTTGAAGAAGTAAAATCAGAAAAGGAAGAAGGAGTGAACTCTGAAGTATATCGTGAAAACCCTAAGGCTGAAGTAGATCTAGAAGGTGAGTTGATCTCTGCACTTGAAGAGTGGAAAATAGAGGGGAAAAAGAATAAGAAAATTTTAAAAAAGCTTGAGGATGCAAATGAAATCATAATCAGTCTAAAAATATAGATAGAAGAATACAAAAAAATATCTGAAGATCTCGAAGTAAAATTTACCATGAAAATAGATTATTGCTGCAAACTAGAAGAAGAGAATGTTGGTTTACAAACGCAGATAGAAGAGTTGAATCACAAAATTAGTTGCTATCACAAACGCGAAGAAATTTCTATGAATCTAGATAAGATTATAAATGACCAAAGGCCTGCAAGCATCAAATTTGGTCTGGGTTTCATCGAAGGAGAATCATCAAATGGATCAAAGGCCACAAATGTAGAATTCATAAAGAATGAAGATAAGAAACAGGTTGATCAAGGAAAAACTTTTCATGCAAAAGAAAGCAATAATGTCAGGCACGAAAGGAGAATTGACAATGATGGATTCACCAATGTCACACATCAAAGAAGAAGAAGACCTATGGCTCCTATGGCAACATGGCAAAGACCATCACCCAGGTTCAATTATCCATTTTCTGGTTTTTGTTTTAAATACAATGGCTATGGACATAAAATCTCAGACTGCAAATATAATGTAAGACCAAGGAATTTCACTAGTAGAAATGATTTTTCTCCTCTAATGAATTATACAATAGAATGTTATAACTGTTATAATTTTGGGCACATTGCATGAAACTGTAGAAGTACATTTGCATCAAATTAGTTTCAGAGAAGAAAATTTGAACCAAATAGGATGAGACAAAATAGAAAACTTCTCAAAAAACATGCACAAGCTATTGATAAGGGAAATGCAAAACAAGAGCCCAAAACTACTATCAAAATGGAGTGGAAATAAAAAGAGCGACTTAAGGAAGAAAAGGAATCCTTAATCGTACAAATAGCATTTAAAACACAAAATAAATATGTACCATGGATACTTGATAGTGGATGCTCCAGTCATATGACAGGTGATAAACAAAAATTTGAGAAGTTACAAAAATATGAAGGTGGTTCAGTAAAGTTTGGAAATAATGATGGAGCTAAGATAGTTGGCAAAGGTTTAGTTAAAATTAGTGACGAAAAAATTAAGTCAGAAGAAGTCTTGTTTGTGGATGGTTTGAAACATAACTTGTTGAGCGTAAGTCATATTTGTGATAAAGGTCATAAAGTAGTTTTTATGAAACAGGGTTGTGAAGTCAGAAAAACAAACATTGGAAAATTGATAGCAACTGGATCAAGGACATCTGGTAACCTATACACGCTCTCAGAGACTTCAGAAGGAGCTTGTTTTATTGGATAGGAAGAAGAAAATTGGTTGTGGCACAAGAGACTCGATCATATTAGTTTTGATAATATAGTAAAAATCAACTCAAAAATGGCAGTGAGAGATATTCCCACCATCAGCAAACCTGCAAACAACATTTGTGCTTAATGCCAAAAGGGGAAGCAAACTAGAGTCACATTCAAAACAAAAGAGTACTACACAAGAAAACCCTTGGAACTAATACAAACTGATTTATGTGGACCCATGAGAACACAAAGCATAAATGGTGACAAATATTTTATGTTGTGCATTGATGACTATTCCAGAATGACATGGATATTTTTCTTGAAGCATAAATCAGAAGCTTTTGATATGTTCAAGATTTTCAAAAACCATGTTGAGAATGAAACAGGAAAGAGGATCAAATGTTTAATATCAGATAGAGGAGGATAATTCATTTCAAAGGAGTTTACAGAGTACTATGAAAAATATGGTATTAGGAGACAGTTTTCAGCAGACAGAACACCTCAGTAGAATGGAGTGGTAGAAAGAAAGAACAGGACAGTGTAGGAAATGGCATGGACTATGTTGGCTAAAAGTAGAGTAGCAGACAGATTTTGGAAAGAAGCAGTCCATACTATGGTGTATATCCAAAATAGGTACATGCTGAGAACACATGAAAGCAAAACTCCTTATGATTTGTGGTTCGGTAAAAGGGCAATAGCAAAATACCTCAAAGTTTTTGGCAGCAAGTGCTACATCAAAAGAACTAAAGATAATCTTGGTAAGTTTGAAGATAGAGCGGATGAAGGTATTTTTGTTGGTTATTCATCAAAAAGCAAAGCTTACAAATGATACAACAAGAGGCTAAAGAAAATTGTGGACAGTGCCGATGTTAAATTTGATGAAGGTAGAGAACGAGTAATTAGTTATGAAGAGAACTACCCAATTTATGAAGAGGTTATTGAAGGAGATGAGGAAAATGAAACGAAAAAAATACTGAAAGTTGACTCAGATGATTTAAGTTGTGATTCATAAGTGGAAGAAAATAAGAAATTCAAAATAGGCAGCTGGCACAAAAATCATCCTAGAGAGCAAATAATTGGAGATCCCAAAGTTGGTGTTCAGACAAGAAGAAGAGTAGTAATTAACTACTCTCTATTATCTAGCATTGAGCCCAAAAATGTTGCTAACGCAAGAAAATATGAAAGTTGGATGAAGGCAATAAATGAAGAATTAGATAAGATCAAGAAAAACAAAACTTGGGAGTTAGTACCTAGACCTGCAAATAAAAATATAATCAAGACTAAATGGATTTTTTGAAACAAATTGAATGAAGACGGATAGGTAGTCAGAAATAAAGCAAGATTTGTATGTAAGGGTTATGCACAAGTTGAAGGCATTGACTTTGAGGAAACTTTTGCACCAGTATCTAGACTAGAGGCAATTAGAATGTTTCTTGCTTTAGAAGTCTACAAGAATTTCAAATTTTATCAAATGGATATGAAATCAGCGTTTTTGAATGGGAAACTTGAAGAAGAGGTTTATATTGAGCAACGAGATGGTTTCCAACTTGGTGATGATCCCAACTTGGTTTGCAAGTTGAAGAAAGCATTATATGGCTTAAAACAGGCACCCCGAGCATGGTATGCAAGGCTAGACAACTATCTCACTCAACAAATATTTAAGAAAGGTATGGTGGGTAGTAATTTGTATGTCAAAACAGAAAATGGGCATCTTATTGTTCTTGTTGTATACGTCAATGATATCATATTTGGCTGTAGCAAAGATGAGTCGTGTAAAGATTTAGCAAATAAGATTCAGAAAGAATTTGAAATGTCAATGATTGGTGAACTTTTGTATTTCCTCGGGTTGCAAGTTAATCAAAATAAGAAGGGCATATTTATTTCTCAAGTTAAATATGTGAAATAGATGTTAAAAAAGTTCACAATGGAGGATTGTAAGCCAGTTAGCACTCCCATTATGAAAGGTTGCAAGTTGAGCAAGGATGACAAATCTCCACCTATTGATCAAACCATGTATAGATCTATGATTGGAAGCTTACTATACCTGACAACTACCAGACCATATATTTTGCAGGCAGTATGCATGGTAGCACGATTTTAGGCTAATCCCAAGGAGACTCATGTGACAGCAATGAAGAGGATTCTTCGATACCTCAAGGGTACTATGGAGTATTGGTTATGGTATCTAAAATGTAAAGAATTCACCCTTATTTTGTATTCAGATGCAGATTGGGCAGGATGTGTAGATGACAGAAAGAGTACCAGTGGAGATGCATTCTATCTTGGAGACATATTGGTCGCGTGGCACAGTAAGAAACAAGAGTGAGTTTCTTTATCGACGAGTAGAGGCGAGAATATATTGTAGGGACAACGTGTTGTACGCAGATATTGTAGATGAAACAAACCCTGAAAGATCTTGGTATTAGCTTTAGTGAGCCAATATCAATTAAGTGTGATAACACCAGTGCCATTAAAATCTCCAAGAATTTGGTTATGCATTCACGCATAAAACACATTGCTATCAGGTATCACTTTTTGAAGGAGAAAGTTGCGGAAGGTGAGGTTAAGTTGGATTTTGTTCCAACTACAGAGCAAGTAGAAGATATCTTCACAAAACCATTGCCCAAGAAATTTTTTGAGTACCTTCGTCATAAATTGGGAGTGGTCACACTTCCCAAGAATTGACTAGCTACAGGGATCACATTCTCAGGGGGAGCATTTAAGTATTTGATTATCTTTTTGCTCATGCTCATGTTCAAATTGAAGTCTAGTTTGCAGCTTGGCATCAAGGGTTGGTGCTCCTTTCTGTTGGTGCAGATAAATAAGGGGTTGGTTCTCCTTCCAGTTGGTGCTGGTAATTCAGGGGTTGGTGCTCCTTTCTATTTGTGTAGATAAATAAGGGGTTGGTGCTCCTTCCAGTTGGTGTTGGTAAATCAGGGGTTGGTGCTCCTTTATGTTGGTGCAGATAAATTAGGGGTTGGTGCTCCTTCTAGTTGGTGCTAGTAAATTGATTGTAAAGTTGGTGCTTTGCAAATGCTGGATTTGGATGGTAGTCCAAGCAGTCAATTTTTGAGGAGTAGCCACATTGGTGAACCTCGTTAAATCTTGTGTTGTGTGATGCTCTTTTGTTATACTTTTTGTATCTAGTAATAAGTTTTAATTGTTGCGGTATTAAGAGCTGTAAATTTAAGTTTATAGAGCTACACTGATTCACCCCCCCTATTAGTGTCATTGTAAGACTAACAAAAAAATCAATTGTGCGAAGTAGCGACAAACAACCGACAGTGAAGGAGGAGAGTGGAGAAGTTTCAACGACAGTAAAAAATGAAGGATAAATCTGATATAGTACAATTTGTGTTTCAACCACCAAGGTAGCCTAGCTAGTTACATAGCTCATGGGGAGCGTTTCATGGTAGGAGGTTGAGGGGTCGAAACCCTTCGACATCATTTTTTTTGAAGACAAAGCAGTGGAAGAAAAAAAATTTGTTTTTGCATTAAGGTTCCAAGTGTTGCGATAGCGCAATCGGTTAAAGGGCCCATGATAGGGCGCTGCGCCTCGCAAGGTGAGGGGATCGAATCCCGTCGGTGGCAGTGAGAGGTATTTAATTTTTGCTTTATTAAAATTGATATTTGAGGGGCTATAAGGTATGGTTTGAAATTTAATTTTGCAAATAATAAAAGGGAGCTATAAGGTATAGTTTTGAAATTTAATTTTTGCAAATGACAAATGGGAATGAATTTTTGCAAATGATAAATGTGATTTAATTTTTGCAAAATAAGAAATAAGGGTTCTTGTTGTTAATAAAGCTTTATATTGTGAGTTTCAAAAGGGAGATATAAGGAGTTATTTTTAAGCTTTATTGTGTATGTTTTGATAAGGGTTTCTAAAGTGGTTGATTTGATATTTGATCAAAAAGGAAAAAAGAAAATTGCTAACCAAATTTTGAAGGAACAAACAAAGAGAAGATTATTTTTGTCAAAACAGGTTTGGAAAGCTCATCATCATCATTGAGGTAGATTTGGAGGTATGGTGATTTAATTCCTTTCTCAAAAGTGGTTTTGCTTGAGGAAAATATTTGTTGGCATATGGTTGGAGGTATAAGGAATTATTGGTTTTTCTTGAAATTGGGAATAGATGAGCATTGTTTTGTATGCAAGAATTGGGAATAGATGAGAATTATTTGGATCATATTTGAGAAGTATATAGAGTAGATTTGAGCAGGGTTTTGTGAGAAGTTTTGAGCAGGTTTTGTAAGTAAATTTAAGTAGGGTTTTATGAGTAGGTTTTATAAGCAGATTTGAGTAGGTTTTTATGAGAAATTTTGAGCAGGTTTTGTGAGCATATTTGAGGAGGTTTGTGAGCATATTTATGAGGAGGTTATGGAGCTGGTTTGAGCAGAATTATAGAGTATATTTGAGAGAAGACTTGAGTAGATTTTGGACCATATTTGTGAGCAAAGGGGATTGGTGTCTCCTATGGATTGGTGTCCATGAACAATAGAGGGGTTGTTCTCTTGTGGATTGGTGTCCATGAACTTGAGAGGGTATTGGTGTCTCCTGGATTGGTGTCGAGGGGATGGTCTATGTGATTGGTGTCCATGAACTTGAGAGGGGATTGGTGTCTCCTATGGATTGGTGTCCACGAACATTGTAATAGGGGATTGGTGTCTCTTGTGGGTTGGTGCCCATGAAATTTGTTGAGAAATTTATAAGCAATATTTCTCCATGGATGTAGCCCACATTGGGTGAACCACGTTAAATCTATGTCTCTTATGTGTGTGGTGATTTGTGCATTATTTCATTATTGCAATTGATATTATTGTTGTTATCATTTGGATTGAAAAGTAAAATTTTTATCTTATATTGTTCACCCCCCTCTCAGTATAAGCTTGTGTTCTTCAATTGGTATCAGAGCAGGTTCCTTCGTGAAAGCCTAACAACTTAAAGGAAGATCTTACAAGAACACACATGGCCACTGAGGAGAAATAAAATGTCCCTATGGTTGAAATCAAAGAGAGAGATCCAAAAATGGAGAGGAAGCCATGGTTGACATAGAAGAGGAACTTATTGTTGCTCTTGAAGAATTGAAAAGGATTAGAAAGAAGAATTCAATATTGAAGGCTCAAGTACAAGAGGATGAGGAAACAAATACAAAGCTTCTACTAGATCTCACCGATTTAAAAGTGAAGGTTGAAGAGGCAAAGAGAATTGAAGAAGTTATGGTTGAGCAATTAAAGGCAAAGAATCTAGAATGTGAAAAATTGGAATATGAGATTGTCTCTCTAAGAAAGGAAGTGGAAAAATCTAAGGATAAGTTACAAAAAAGTATGAGGTTTGAGAAAAGCACAAAAATATTGGATGATATTATCAAAGCACAGAGACTTTCAGGTATAAATATTGGACTTGGTTTTGAAGAAGGTCAAGAGAAATAGAAAGAGGAGTCAAGCTCAAAAGGAACAAAGACATCAAATAAAATAAGTAAATAAGAGCCCATGACCTACGCTGATGTATTGAAAAGTGAAAGCATCAAGGAGGAAGAAAACAAAGAATCATCATGGATAGAAGTCAATCACAGAAACAACAATGAAAGAACCACGCGACCATATCATCCAAGGCAATCAAACAAGTTTCAATATTTCTTCCATGG
This sequence comes from Wollemia nobilis, assembly GCA_028583015.1. Classification (NCBI taxonomy): domain Eukaryota; kingdom Viridiplantae; phylum Streptophyta; class Pinopsida; order Araucariales; family Araucariaceae; genus Wollemia; species Wollemia nobilis. The sequence goes on from JAQPPZ010016381.1 coordinate 6,264,282, forward strand.
TTATTGTTTTTCATGTAACAAATATGGTCATAAAGTTGTACATTGCATGGTCCATATGAAAAATGATGTTGGTTTCATTAATAGAAATTTCAATTCATTTGCACCTCTCATGGATTACAATATCATTTGTTACAAATGTGATAATTTTGGGCACAAAGCTAAATGGTGTAGAACAATGTTTCCTAAACTTCCTAAATCAAGCAAGAAGGAGGAAGGTCAAACAGTTCAAAAGGAGATATCCTCAAAAGTTTGGGAAAGAAAAAGGAACAAGAAAAGAAAAGTCCATGTTGGTACAAACAACTCTTCATGTGCAAAATGAAGGAAATCGGTGGTACATTGATAGTGGTTGCTCAAGCCATATGATAGGTGACAAAAGCAAATTTCTTTCTCTCAAGAAAATAAATGGAGGAACAGTGAAATTTGGTGATAATGCTTCTACCAAAATTGTTGGAAAAGGGACCTTGAGTTTGGATAATGGAAGATCAAGGATATAAAATGTGTTATATATTGAAGGATTGAAGCACAATATACTAAGTGTAAGTCAACTATGTGATCAAGGGCACACACTCACATTTCACCCAAATGGATGTGAGATCAGAAAATCCAAGATAGGAAAGCTTATTGCATACGCTAGTAGAACTACAAACAATCTCTACATGTTGAGAAAAATTAAGGGAGGAAAATGCTTTTTATCACAAGAGGATGAGATTTGGTTATGGCATAGAAGAATGGGTCACCTAAAATTTGACAACATAGTGAAAATAAGCAACAAACAGGTAGTCAGATATTTACCCAAAATAGCAAAACCCCCAAGCATGATTTGTGCACAATGCCAGCATGGTAAGCAAACAAGATCAAGTTTCAAATCGAAGGAGTTTTCTTCTTCCAAGCCTTTGGAACTAGTTCACACCGATCTATGTGGGCCTACAAGGACAAAGAGTTTACAAGGTGATAATTACTTCATGTTATTTATTGATGATTTCTCTAGAATGACTTGGGTAACATTCTTAAAAGAAAAATCAGAAGCATTTGAAAAGTTCAAGGCATTCAAGGCACTTGTAGAAAATAAAATAGGCAAAAATATCAAGTGTCTAAGATCAGATAGAGGAGGTGAATTCACTTCAGGTGAATTTATAGAATTCTGTGAACAACATGGAATCAAGAGATAATACTCAACAGCAAGAACTCCACAACAGAATGGAGTAGTTGAAAGAAAAAATAGAATTGTTCAGGGTATGGCCAGGGCTATGCTAAATGAGTCTAAGATTTCTGATGCTTTTTGGAAAGAGGTAATTCATATAGATATTTATATCATAAATAGAGCTCAAGTAAGAGTAAATCACCACAAAACCCCATATGAGCTTTGGAAGGGAAGACCAACTACTATGAAGTACTTCAAAATTTTGGAAGCAAATGCTACATTAGACGAGAAGAGAAAAATTTGGGCAAGTTTGATTCCAGGTGTGATGAGGGTATATTTCTTGGATATTCCACTAAGATCAAAGCCTATAGATGCTACAATAAAATATCACATACAATTGTGGAAAGTGCAAATGTAAGAGTTGATGAAGAAATAAATCTAAGAGAACCAACTCAAGAGATTGTGTATCAAGAAGGAGAAAGCTGCAAAGAAGAAGAAGGTGAAGAAACTGAAGAAGATGAGACACTCTCAAGAAAGGCACCACCTAAGACACCATCCAAGTATGTGCAAAAGAACCATCCAAGAGAACTGATTATTGGGAATCTAGATGAGAGACAAACAAGGAGGAAGATAATAGGAACAGGTGAACATGTAAATTTTTCTTTGTTGTCTAAAGTTGAGCCCAAGAATTTCAATGAAGCAAGTGAAGATAAATATTGGATTAAGGCAATGGAAGAAGAGTTGGACCAAATAGAGAAGAGTGAGACTTGGGAACTTGTCCCACATCCAAAATACAAGAATGTAATTGGCACCAAATGGGTCTACAGAAATAAGTTGAATGAAGATGGTCAGGTTGTCAGAAACAAAGCAAGACTTGTGTGCAAAGGCTATGCACAAGTTGAGGGGATTGATTTTGAAGAAAAATTTGCTCCCATTGCACGTCTTGAAGCCATAAGAATGTTCTTGGCTTTCTCAAGTTTCAAAAACTTCAAAGTGTATCAAATGGATGTAAAATTAGTGTTTCTTAATGGTTACTTAGAGGAAGAGGTCTACATTGAGCAACCAGATGGTTTCATCTTGACAGATAAGCTGGACTATGTATGCAAATTAAAGAAGGCTCTCTATGGACTAAAGCAAGCCCCTAGGGCTTGGTACTCAAGGTTGGATAAATATCTTCAAGAACAGGGTTTCATAAAAGGTATAGCTGATAGCAATCTATACATCAAAAATGAAGGAAATGACTTGTTGATTGTAGTGGTCTATGTGGATGACATCATTTTTGGAGGTAGTAACAACAAGATGTGTCAAAAATTTGTAAAATGTATGCAAAGTGAATTTGAGATGTCAATGCTTGGTGAGCTATCCTTCTTTCTTGGTTTGCAAATCTCATAGTCAGATAAAGGTATATTTCTTTCTCAAACCAAGTATGTAAAAGAAATGTTGAAAAAATTTAGGATGGAGGATTGCAATCCTGTGAGTACCCCCATGGTTACAGGATGTAAGTTAAGTAAATATGATGAGTCTCCTGAGGTAAATCAAACTTTGTATAGATCCATGATTGGAATTTTACTATATGTCACAGCTACAAGGCCAAATATAATGCAGGCAGTCATATTGGTGGTAAGATTTCAAGTTGCACCAAAGGAAACACATGTATAGGCAGTAAAAATAATCCTCAAATATTTGAAAGGAACTATGGATTTTGGACTATGGTATCCCAGATGTGATAATTTCACTCTCATTGCATATACAGATGCAGATTGGGCAGGCAATGTGGATGACAGGAAAAGCACAAGTGGAGGAGCATTTTTTCTTGGAGATTGTTTGGTCTCTTGGCTAAGTAAAAAATAAGCATCAGTGTCCTTATCCACTATAGAGGTAGAGTACATTGCGGTAGCTGCTTGTTGCACTCAGGTTTTATGGATGAAATAAACTTTAAGCAATTTCAAAATAGAGCATGATCATCCTATCTCCATACTTTGTGATAATACAAGTGCTATCAATATTTCAAAGAATCCAGTAATGCATTCAAGGACCAAGCACATTTCGATCAAGTATCACTTTTTGAGAGAGCAAGTGATTGATCAACAAGTCAAGTTGGAATACATTGCTACAAAGGAACATATTGTTGACATATTTACCAAGCCACTTCCAAAGGAGACCTTTGAGTATCTCAGAAGTAAGTTGGGAGTAGTTTCACTCCCATCCCATAATTAAAGCCTCAAGAAAAGGAGGTGGTGAGGGGGTTATGTTTAGTGTCTTATATTTCAGCCCCAAGGAGCCCTTTGCCATTGATGTCAAAGGGGGAGAGTTTTTAGTAAGGGGGAGCAGCTGGTCAGGGGGAGCAGATTGTGAATCCAGTTGCAGTAAAAGAAAATTTATTTTGGGTTGCCATCAATGACAAAGGGGGAGATTGTTGGAAATATTGAGTTGTCATTGATGTCAAAGGCAAAAATATCTTCAGAGGTGTCAAAGGCAGAAATATCTCCAAGGATAAATGTCAATGTCAAAGGTAGATATCTTCAAGGATGTTTAATATTTAAATATTAAATATGGAGGTTCATATTTAAATCAGAGGATTTAAATATAGTTTAATAGTTTAAAAGTTTAAATATTTAAAAGTTAAATATTCTTGAAACCTTGGGTGACCTCCTTGCAAAAGATTTAAAATTTGAAAAATCAAAATTCAAATGTTTTGGCGCCAAAGGACAAAGTGCATAATGGTGGAGCCGACTTCATTGGAAAACAAAGGACAAAGCATATAAATATATGCTTTAATTAATTTGGACTATGCTAAGGTTTTGAGAGAAAAAAATCAATCAAGCGGAGTAGTGGCAAACAGGCGATGGCGAAGGAGGAGAGTGGAGAAGTTTTAGCGGTAGTGAAAAATGAAGGATAAATCTAATATAGTGCAATTTGTGTTTCAACTGTCGGGGTAGCCCAGCTAGTTACATAGCTCTCGAGGAGCATTGTCTGGTAGGAGGTTGAGGGGTCAAAACCCTTCGACATCATATTTTTGTTGAATACAAAGTGGCGAAATAAATAAATTTGTTTTTGCACATTAAGGTTCCAAGCGCTGCGATAGCGCAACCGGTTAAAGGGCCCGTGATAGGGCGTTGCGCCTCGCAAGGTGAGGGGATCGAATCCCATCGGTGGCAGTGAGAGGTATTTAATTTTTTCTTTATTAAAATTGATATTTGAGGGGCTATAAGGTATGGTTTGAAATTTAATTTTGCAAATAATAAAAGGGAGCTATAAGGTATAGTTTTGTGATTTAAATTTTGCAAATGATAAAAGGGAGATATAAGGTATAGTTTTGAAATTTAATTTTTTCAAAAAAAATAGGAATGAATTTTTGCAAATGATAAATGTGATTTAATTTTTGCAAAAGGAGAAATAAGGGTTCTTGTTGTTAATAAAGCTTTATATTGTGAGTTTCAAAAGGGAGATATAAGGAGTTATTTTTAAGCTTTATTGTGTATGTTTTGATAAGGGTTTCTAAAGTGGTTGATTTGATATTTGATCAAAAGGGAAAAAGAAAATTGCTAACCAAATTTTGAAGGAACAAACAAAGAGAAGATTATTTTTGTCAAAACAGGTTTGGAAAGCTCATCATCATCATTGAGGTAGATTTGGAGGTATGGTGATTTAATTCCTTTCTCAAAAGTGGTTTTGTTTGAGGAAAATAATTTTGGCATATGGTTGGAGGAATAAGGAATTATTGAATGTTTTTCTTGAAATTGGGAATGTATGAGCATTGTTTTGTATGAAATATTTGGGAATAGATGAGCATTATTTGGATCAGATTTGAGAAGTATCTAGAGCATATTTGAGCAGGGTTTTATGAGTAAGATTTGAGCAGGTTTTGTGAGAAGATTTGAGTAGGGTTTTGTGAGTAGGTTTGAGCAGGTTTTGTGAGTAGAATTGAGTAGGTTTTGTAAGTAGATTTGAGCAGGGTTTTGTGAGTAAATTTAAGCAGGTTTTGGAGCATATTTGAGTAGGTGTTGTGAGCAGATTTGTGAGCAGGTTATGGACCTGATTTGAGCAGGATTTATGAGAAGATTTGAGAGAAGACTTGAGAAGATTTTGGACCAGATTTGAGAGCAAAGGGGATTGGTGTCTCCTATGGATTGGTGTCCATAAACTTGAGAGGGGATTGGTGTCTCCTGTGGATTGGTGTCCATGAACTAGTAGAGGGTCCTATGGATTGGTGTCCACAAATTGAGAGGGATTGGTGTCTCCTGTGGATTGGTGTCCATAAATATTGTAATAGGGGATTGGTGTCTCCTGTGGGTTGGTGCCCATAAAATTTGTTGAGAAATTTATAAGCAATATTTCTCCGTGGATGTAGCCCACATTGGGTGAACCACGTTAAATTTGTATCTCTTATGTGTGTGGTGATTTGTGCATTGTTTCATTATTGTAATTGATATTATTTGAAGTTATCATTTGGATTGAAAAGTAAAAGTTTTATCTTATACTGTTCACCCCCCTCTTAGTATAAGCTTGTGTTCCTCAGTAAGTCCCTCTTTGAAGCTCTTTTTAATTTTGTGCAAATTATTATTTTTTATTATTATTATGAACATGTATTAACAACAAATATTTTGTGTTGTGTTGCAGCTTAGGATTTTGGAGGCTCGACATTGGTTCTCACCTCTCATCCCTAGGATGAGAAAGGCATTATGGGGTGAGGATTGGGATTGGTTGAAGGTTGTGGGGCTAGTGGAGGTAGCCCGAATAGATGTGGTGAGGGTGGATGAGGGGTACCTCTCTACCTTGGTAGAGAGGTGGGATCCAGATAGGGGGACCTTTCAGCTCCCCACTGGAGAGATTACCCTCACACTTGAGGATGTATATCACATCCTCAAGCTATCGATGGAGGGGATTCATGTTGAGGTTGGACACGATCGGGGAATGGAGATGAGGAAGATGTTTGGTGATAGCTGGTAGAGTGTGGTGGTGACATGTGGGGGTATTTCATACTTGTCCATGTATGTGGACAAGATATTGGATGCCCTACCAACTTTGGTAATGTTCATGTTGGCCAACATCATGGTCCCGAATAGTACCAATTGTAGGTTCCCTTGGAACCTCATAGGGTTGGTGAGTGATATGATCACTACACCATAGGTGTATGCATGGGCTCCTACCTTATTGGTGTAGGTGTACTAGGAGATTTATGAGGTGAGGAGGTGGGGGAGGAAGGGATTGGGATGTAGTTTATTACTGTAGTGTTAGGGATGGGAGCATTTTAGCATGGCTCAACTAGAGGGTCTACCAGTTGTAGGTTGGGATAGGGAGTAACCCTATGCTAGGAGATGGGTGGTGGTAGAGGAGGTACAGTCGAGTCATCCTATGTATGGATGAGTCAATGGTACAAGGATTTATGGGTTGGATTGACATCCACCCAAGTGATATGGAGGCCATGGTAGGGTGCCAGGTGGATAGGAGATGGAGAGCAACTATGATGGGTCAGGAGGCTAGGTGGGTGGTTGGGAGGTATCAGAGTGAGGTTGAGTATATCTAGTTCTCATGGGTGCTTCATCAATTTAGCTTGAGGTAAGGGGTTCCTGATGAGCTAGTGCTCTATAGGAGGTTCAGATGAGATAGGGTTACCATGTGCTGAGGCATGGAGGGAGACTTATGAGGATGATGAGGAGATAGATCTCCTCGATGTGGATGATGTAGGGACTACTACAGAGTATGATGCATGGTTCGCTACATAGCCACCATGGGCACCGAATCTAGTAGTAGCTGGTGGAGATGGGGATGAGGTCGAGGAGACCGATGAGGCTCCTAAGTGATGGAGGTACCTTTGATATGATAGTCAAAGGAGGAGGGCTAAGGGTGTGGTGAGGTAGGCTCCAAGGAGTGGAGGAGATGGTAGAGATGGGGATGATGTGGAGGAGACTCTAGATGGACCTCTAGGTTGGAGTGAGGAGGATTGGGTGAGGTTGGAGCAGCTGGTGGTAGAGCGGGATGCGATGGTGATGGCTCAAGAGGAGAGGATCATGAGGCTCTAGGTAGAGCTTCTAGAGAGGGAGCATCATCATAATATTGACATAGCATACCTTCAGTCTTAGTAGAGGTATATCGAGTCATTGGAGGATAGGTTGATGGAGCATCATATTTTACTTCCAGATCCACCTTCCTTATCTATATCTGAGTTTGCTAGGCATAGTGAGTCTAGGCATAGCTCTAGGTCTAGGGCTCCTTCTAGGTCATAGGGGTCCTCTTAGAGGTCTTAGCTAGTGCTTAGATGCACTTTTTGTATATGAGCCTTGGTGCTCCATTGTATGTAGCCTTTTTGGGCACTCATTGTATATGTGATATTTATATATATATACATGGCTTTTACTTTTTGTGTTATATGTTTGTGTGAATGCTTTTGTGTAGATGTTTTTGTATGGATGAATATGTATATGGATGATTAATGCAAGTGGTAATGTATGATAAATGCAAATTATGGAATGCAAATGTTCTAATGATCATTCATAGTTTAGATTTTTCTTGGCCATGTTTTAGCATTGTTGTTTAATCAGGGGCACCAAACTTGGTGGTATGTGAAATGGAAGAATGATATGGATGTTGATATGGAAGAAGATATGGATGTTGATATGGAAAACTGACTATTTTGCAGAGACTCAGACATACTAGTGGCATCAAACAAACTCACTAAAACTACCTAATTCCTCTAGGACCAAATGTGTGTGCAATGAATTCATTTATCAAATCATGAGCATGGTAATGACTCGAGGTAATCAAGAACCAATGTGTGTGCAAGTGAGTTCATTAACTCATCTTGAGTAAATTGGGTGTGACATATTATGGATGAGACCAAGAAGCTAGCTTATCCTTATGTGCGGTCAGAGGTCTCTTTAAAAGAGATGTGTCACCATGCATGAGTGTACTCCACTACCAGTCAAGCATCTATAGCTCTGATGGAGACTAGCTCCATAGTCCAAGAATTTTGATCTCTCAAGTTTTGGGGATGACTACCTAACCGTCTGACTAGAAATGTAGTATGATCCTTACAACCCAATGATCAATGGTGTGTGATGTAAAATATTTAGAGTTTTAGGGAATTTTCTTTTTATCCTTACTACTCTTTATTTTATTTGAAAATTGTGATAGTGGTGAAAACCACTATTTTTGTGGACTATGTTGCATGATGGGACAAGCAAGGAATACCCTTTTCACTTTGAGGTTCAAACCAAGTATGGTGTTATCCCTCTTTGACACAAGATGTTTTTTAAGATGTGAAATTGTGTTTGGTTCAAGAATGTTTTGGAGTCAATTCCTAGAACTCAATATTTTCTTAGTGAAGATGTGTAATGGTCCTAAAAAGAACTTGACATGTATTGGTGGTTTGCTTAAAACACTAGGAGTGGTTGAGTGACCAAAAACACCTAGGAATTATGGATATATGGAGGCAAATGATAATTTGACTTGGTGGAATGGTGTGGATGATGTTGTGAAGGTGCCCCTGATTAAGGCAACATGACTTTATTGGACCAATTAATACCTTGAACTGAATAAATGATCCCTAATATGAAATGTGAAATGTGGATGGAATGTATGAAATGCAATTTGTGAAATGGAGTGTATGAATGCAATTGTTTTTAAATGAAATGTGTGCAAATGAAGTGCAATGTTTTTGTGTATTAGCCATGTATATATACATATATATAAATCTCATTAAGCATAGAATGCTCTCAAGTGTATAACATTAAGTGGTTCGAGTTCTTCCTCTCCCTCTAGACTAGCAAGCCTATAAGTACCTTTACCCACTTTTTGAGTGATAATGTATGGACCCAACCAATTAGCCATGAATTTATCATGAAGATGCGGTAATGCATTGGTGTTTTGTTGATTCTCTTTAAGGACAAGATCTCCTACTTGGAATTCATGTAGATGAACTTTGGTATTGTAAGCATGCTTTAGGTGGTCTTGATAAACTTGTAAATGCTCTAAAGCATTGACTCACCTCTCATCAAGAAGTGTGAGTTGGTCAAGATGTGCTTGTCTAGAAGTGTCATCATCTATGAATTCCTGCAAAGAAATTTGCAAGGAGGGGATCTCAAGCTCAAGAGGTATGATTGCTTCGGCTCCATAGACCAATGAAAATGGTGTTGCCCTAGTAGGCGTGTGGATGCTTGTTCGATAAGCCCATAATGCCAAGGGAATTTTAGTATGCCAATCTCTATGATTTTTGTTAACCAGTTTCTTGAGAATAGCAATTAAGGTCTTGTTGGTAGCCTCAGCTTGTCCATTTGCTTGTGGGTAATAAGGAGTCGAGAAACTATGTTGGATGTTATATTTCTCGCAAAGTGCTCGAACATCCTTGTTCTTGAAAGACTTGTCATTGTCGAAGATGATTTTTGAGGGAATACCAAAATGACAAATGATATGATGAAGTAAAAACTCCATAATTCTAGGTCCTATCATACTAGTTAAAGGAATTGCCTCAACCCACTTTGTGAAGTATTCAATGGTTGTGATGATGAATGTATGTTGTCCCGAGGAAGGAGGTGAGATTTTTCCAATTAAATCAAGACCCCATTGTGAAAAGGGCCAAAGGCTTTGAATAGGTTGTAATGCTTGTGATGGTACATGAGTTAAATTAGCATGCTCTTGACATTGCTTACAATGTTTGACATAAATGCAATAATCTCATTCCATGGTGGGCCAATAATAACCCATGCATAGAATACACTTTGTGATGGCCATCCCACTAAAATGACCACCACAAGTACCATCATGAGCTTCAGCTATGGCTCTTTGTGCCTCAACAACCTCGAGATATCGAAGGAGGATTCCATCATAACCATGTTTATACAACACGTCCCCCAAGAGAACAAAATGAGCTACTTTTTGCTTGAAAGTGCATTTAGCAGTTCGAGACATGTCATATGGGAGTGTTCCAAACTTGAGAAAGGCTACTATTTGGCTTGACCAAGGCTCATATGGATTCGACTGGATAAAGCAAACATCCTTTTCATCCTTAGATTCAGCATGAACAATTGTAGATTTAGAGATTGTTGTGATAATTAGAGGTTGTACCTCTCCTAAGGAGTCTTTTGGAATCAATGATCCAAGAGAGGCCATCACATCTACAAATATATTAGTCGAACATGGAAAATTATCGATTTCATACCATTCAAATTTAGAGAGCAATTTCATTGCTACTTCATGATAAAGTTTAATGGTAGGTTCTTTACATTGGTATTCTCCATTGATTTGCTTGACAACAAGTTGAGAATCACAAAATATCCTGATACACTTTATGCCCATAGCTATAGCTGATTGAAGGCCTAAGATTAAGGCTTCATACTCTATAATGTTGTTTGTGCATTGGAAGTCAAGTTTGAATGATAAGGGGATAGGTACCCCCTAGGGTGTATGAAACATGACTCCAACACCTTGACCTTTCTCGCACTTAGAACCATCAAAGAATAGTGTGATATCGATGTCTTCCTTCGAAATGACATCTTCTTCTTGTTCAGTGATAGTGAATACCGAATCATCTAGGAGCTCAATAATCAAGGGATGATCACTAGGTAGTGGAGCTTTCACAAGTTGATCGGCTATGACCTGACCTTTAATGGATTTTTGGCTAATGAACTCAAGGTCAAATTCAGTAAGAAGCATTATCCATTTAGTGGTGTGGGTGTTATTGTAAGTGTGAGACATCATATAACGCAGAGGATTTTCTCTAGCTATGACATATGTTGTGTGACTAAGCATGTAATGTCTGAGTTTCTTAGTGGTAAAAACCATTGCTAAGCATAATTTTTCTACATAAGTGTATCTGGTTTCATAGCTTACCAATGTTTGACTAATGTAATAGACAGCTTGCTCTCGATTTTCTTCATTCTTTTGTGCAAGCATTGTCCCTAATGCAAAGTTCCATTGTTAAAACATAAAGATAGAAGGGGACCCCCGGATGAGGAGGAGCTAAGACTGGTGGAGAAGCTAAGTATTGCTTAATGTCATCAAAGGATTTTTGGCACTCATCTATCCAAGAAAATGGCACCCCCTTTTGTAGTAGGTGATTGAATGGCCTGCATTTGTCAAAAAGTGATAGATCGATTGGATATTTCCTTGTAAACTATGCAATTCCTTTAAATTTATTGGGGGAGGCATCTCCATGATAGCCTTGACCTTGTTTGGGTCCACCTCAATGCCTCTTTTGGAGACTATGAACCCTAGTAGTTTTCCAGAGGTAACACCAAAGACACACTTTTTGGGGTTCAACCTTACCTTATGTTCTAGAAGTCGATCAAAAACTTTTTCCAATACACCAATGTGCTCTTGTCGAGTTTTGGATTTTTCCAAGAGATCATCCACATAATCTTCGATAATCTTATGCATATAGTCATGGAAAATGTATGTCATGGCATATTGATAAGTGGCACCTACATTTTTAAGGCCAAAGGGCATCACCTTGTAACAAAAAGTTCCCCAAGGTGTAGTGAATGTTGTTTTGTGTTGGTCATCAAGATTTATTCGAATTTGGTTGTATCCTAAAAAACCATCCATGAGAGAAAGCATTTCATGGCCAGCATAAGTGTCGACAAGAGTATCAATGTTTGGAAGAGGAAAGTCATCCTTAGGACACGCTTTGTTAAGATCTCAAAAATCAGTGCAAACATGTATCACCCCATTAGGCTTACGAATGGGTACCATGTTTGAGAGCCACTCAGGATAATCAATGGGTACAATGAAACCCACATCTAATAGCTTTTGAAGCTCTTCTTTGACCAAGAGGGCAATGGTAGGATGCATCCTTCTAAGTTTTTGTTTGATCGACTTAGCATCAGGATGTAAGGTGAGATTATGGACAACCAAATTAGGGTCAAGACCAGGCATGTCTTTGTAGGACCATGCAAAAATTCCCTTCTTCCTCTTGAGGAGAGCAATTAATTGCTCTTGTTCATATTTGGATAAGCTTTTGCCAAGCTTGACAATTTGGGGATTGTTTGCATATGAACTAAGGTTCACATCGATAGTATCTTCAATAGACATGTGAGAACCTTCCTCAAGTTGATGGGGAGTTGGGATTAGATGAATGTCATCTATGATGTCATCAAACTCTTCTAACTTATCCTCATCTATGTCTACCTAGAAAACCTTAAGATTCAAAGGTGAAGGTGAAGGTGAAGGTGGAGGGGATGGAGGAATGTAGTTGGTTGAAGCCCTTAACAATTCCTCGGATAGGACAAATTTAGAAAAATATGGTGGTGAGGAAATTTGATCCATATCAATAAGGCTCATGTCAATAGGAATTGGCTTTGCCAAATTGTATGGATTATGGAGTGGGGTGAATAAGTCAGTAGGATTCATGTTGACTTAAGGGAAAATGGAGGAGGTGAAATGGATGGGATGGATAGAGCCTAAGAACCGATGCTAGGACCTTGGTAAACCTGGAAAGCAACAAGCAACACAAATAAATGCACTTAACTAAATGCTATATACATGAAATGCAGAAAAAAAAAATGTTTTTATTTATTTTATATTTTTCTCTTTTTTTTTTTTGCATTATATACATATGTTACAATTTTGGCTGATGAGATGGATTAATGAGATGGAGGTGGTGGTTCATCGGTAGGTTCAGCTCACTCTTGTGGAAGAAGCAAGTGAAATATGGGCTCATGGATGGGGAACATTCTGAGATAAAACTCATCTTGTTCGGTGTGGGGAATGATGGGCTCTGATTCCTCATCAGATTCATTAGAAGCTATCGACATGAGGTCGAATTCTTCATACATTTCCTCATTAGAGTCATCGAGGTGGAGGGCTTCTTCTTCTAAATTTAGATTAAGCCTTTGGAAGGCTTGTTCAAAAGAAGATATGGTGGGAAGTGGGTGATAACCTAGACCTGAATGGTCATGCACTTCTTGATATGGGACATCAATAAGTTGAGGCACTCCCTATTCATATCGGCCTAAGCCATGTCTTTGCCAATTATATCTATGAAAATAGTGGGATGGAAAACCCATCATTTGTTGGATATTGGTAGGTGGTGGTTGTTTGGGTTCTTCTAGGGGAGTAGGATTAGACAAATATTATATCCCCCCATACACAAAATTTATGCTATTAGGCACCGAACCCATATTGTATACCACTCCTATAGATAAAGGTGGGTCACATGGGTGACCAAAATCCTTGGTAGTTGAGATATTGAGCGGTGTGATTGTGATGTCTTGGACCACATATTCACCAATACCAGGGTTGGTGAGGTGGACCTCAACTTGGGATGATGAGGATGAAGTGGACATGGGAGGCTCATGGTTGGCTAATGGCTCGAATGATGGGGAAGATGTGGGTATCTCACAATTTGATAATTCGACTTGTGAAACATTGGTTGATGGAGATGGATTTGGTTGTGAAGGAATTATTATGACCAATGAAGGGGATGATGATGTGGATGGCATGGATTGGGTTTGACCACATGTACATGTAGTCAATGATGATGATAATGAAGGTGTAGAAGTGGATGCTTGGTTGGAATTGGTGATGGGAAGCTCCTCAAGAATGGGATATTTTGATGAAGGATTGGATGGAGTGATTGATGATGTGGTGGATGATATGAGGAAAATGTGGGTAGAAGGAAGCATGGATTCATAAGGATTTGAGATGAAGTTGCAATACTTAAATGGCTCAACATCCATTGGTATGCAATGTACTTGCCCTTCATGTACGTATTTTAGACATTGATGTAATATGGAAGGGACACATCTCATTTCCCTCATCCAAGGTCTTCCAAGGAGTACATTGTATGCCATGGATCCTTCTAAGATGTGGAACAAGGTATGCAATATTTTTACCCCTACTTCGATGGGCAAAACAATAGTGCCAACTGTAGAGCAGAGAGCATCATTAAATGCTTTCAATGTGAAGGTGGATTTGGTTATGTGAGATGGAGGAAGATTGAGATGATGGAGGGCAGATGTGGTGATGATGTTAATGGAGGAGCCGGTATCAATTAAGACTCTTTTGAATGGCTTCCTATCAATTTTAGCCATTATATGCAATGGAGGGTCCATCGATTCTGATGAGATTGGTTTAATCTCAAAGTCATAAAACATGATGGAAGGCTCCATGCATGTTTGAATACTCCCTACAAAGTTATTAAAGGCATTGGAATATTGATATTGGAGTTCGATGGATTTTAGAATATCCATTAATGCCTCACGATGTTGGGGAGATTGTTGAATTAGGTCATAAATAGATAGTTTTGATGAAGCCATTTTTAAACTCATGGTTAACCAACTACTCAGAGAAATGATTGGCCTTTGGGGGTGGTTGATGGGATGAATTGATGGATTAGAATGGTTGGGAATGTGGATTGGTGGAGAAGGATTTGGGGAAATTTGGATGGGTGGTGATGGAATAGGTTGAGACTCCCTTGCTTGTGAGTTCATGGGTTATTGAATGGGTTGTTGTCATGCATCTTGTTGATTGTTTTGTCATTGTTGACCTTGGGTTACCACATGAATGGCACCTACAAAACCTTGGTACTGTTGAACATGGTTAACTTGATTGGGAGGGGTCTTGATGTTAGACCCTCCCATTGTGGATTGCACCTCCTCATGATGAGGAAGTGGTGTTTGGAAGATACCAAGATTTTGGTTTTGTTGAGCTAGGGGGTTGTCAAGATTGATGGCCCCCAAGTCAATGAGGTCTTGTACTATATCCTTAAATACATGGTAGTTATTTATGTCATGCCCATTTTATCTATGATAAGGGTAAAACAAATATTCCCTATAGTTTTTACCATATCTGGTGGGATCATCTAGTTTGACCTCAGGCAAAGCAAGTCTATTGGTGTCATACAACCTTCAAAATATGGAGGTATAAGATTCAGATAGAGGGGTGTATTGATGATTTTATCAAACATATTATCGATGTTGGTGATTCTCCATAGTTGGCACTATGTTTTGCATAGATTGGGTTACTGAGGGCACTGCATGATAGGCAATTTGTTGTGGTGGTTGTTGCATTGGTTGTTGTTGAGCCATTATCGATTGGCTCATGACCACTTGATTGACGTGATTGGCTTGATTGGTTAGATTGGCCTATGTTGATTTGGTTTAGCCAGAATAATTGCTTTTGTATTGGCCCTTGTTTTGCCATTCCTTATTTCTTGGCTTAAGTATACCTTCTTGGATTTTTATCTCCTCGATGACACTAGCTTGGGCAAGAGCTTCCTCAAATGAGTGATATGTTTACAATTGAAGCATCCAAGAAATAGGTTTTAGGTAGCTCTTAGTGAATAGCTTAATTAGCTCTTCCATTGGTAGGGTGAATGGCATTTTGGTTATGATAGCCCTCCAATGGTTGCCAAAATCATAGATAGACTCATCATCATGTTGTCTTAAACCATAGATATCGGACAATGAGATTTTCTTTCTTACATTAAGGGCAAATCATTCAAATAATTGGTCAACCAATTGTTCAAAAGTATAAATACTATGATTGGGCAATTGGTTATACCACTCTATGGCATCTCCTCCCAATATCTGAGGAAATGTGCGGAGCATGAGAGCATTATCATTTTGAATTCTAAAGCATGAGTGCATGAATGTGCTCACATGCTCTTTAGGGTCCTCAGTCCCTTTGAACTTGTCAAACCTTGGTACCGTGAAGTCTATCAGATATGGTGGTGATGGTACCAAAGGGTGAATTGGTTGATTGATTAATTGATGTAAGGTTGGCTTCTAGTTATTGTAACTAGGAGTATGTTGTATCAAATTATCAATATATTGTTGCATAGCCTTGATTCTAGGGTCTTCCCCAAGAATGTGAAAGCCCTGAATCACTTGATGATTCTATGAAGGGGTGGAAAGATGTTGTGGAGTGACAAGATGATGATGGATAGGTAGAGTGGATTGGAATTGATTGAGAAATGATGGTGACTATTGAAAAGGGGATAATGCATGAGGACTATGGTTGGGTTGGCCTATGGGAATGGAATGGGTATGGGTGGATGGAGGTGTAGGGATGGAAACCACCAAATATTGTGGTACCCATGATGGACTTTGTGTGATGAAGGTGGGTTGAGTGGAAATTGGTTGAGGCCTAGGGTTCACTTGAACTTGTTGTTGAGCGTTCTATCACTTCTTAAGCAATTTGTTCAAATGTTCCCATGCTTCATGAATTTCCATATCATCATTGGAAGGTATGGATGAATATGGAATAGATGATGTGGATGGGGGACAAGTGGCAATGGGAATTGCAACTTGATTGGATGAAATGGGCACTTGTGAAGCAGCATTGACTTGTGCTTCATACAAGGGGTTGGTATAGGTGGATACATATGAAGTGCTAGGAGCACATGATGGTTGGGGAATGGAGAAATGGGATGAAGGTGCAACTGATGCCTCAAAAAGAGGGTTAGTGTACACTTGGGTGAAGTTGGATGGTTGGGAAGGAATAAGTTCCTACTGTAAAGAAGGATCTTGATTCGAGATATTATGGATGGGTTGCAAGACATAATTAGCCGATTTGTAGAAAGCCTCTACTTTGGCCATGTCTATGTGGGTGATGGTGTGGTCAATTGTGGGTGAAGATGATTCAGTTTGTGGAAGAGATGTGGAGGTGTATCTATGTGAGACATCAGTAGCCTGCACAGTGTGTGATGGGCCCATAGATAAATATATGCAATCTGTCTAAACCACACTGATGGGATTTACCATAGAAGTGGTAGGAAATGAAGATGAATAGTCCATAGATATATTGTTTTGGTTTAAAGATTTTTTTTATTTCTTGTTAAGACCATAAGCTACTAAACCAAATGTAAAATGTGTTGTAAAGGAAATGCAAAAATGGAAATTCACAGAAATCAAGTGAAGACAATCAATGCTATGTTTATACAACAATTGTGTCTTACCTCATTCATTAATTATCTCCTTTTAATGTTTTTTTTTATTTTTTTTATTTTGTGTGTTTGAATGCACTAATATGAAATTAAAATGGGTGAATACTATGGCTAGGAATGGGCAACGAGATTCTTACTGGTGATGAAATCCAACAAGTTTGCTCGGGGGTAACCTATGGTGTCTAGGGGTAGATATTGGTGGATGGAGATGAAGCCCACCATCACCAGATCTCAAGCAATGATTGGTGATGAAATCCAACCATTACTATTAAAAGTGCAACATGCAGTGTGTGATTCCTTTTAAAAATTTTAGTTTTTCTATTGTGCTCATACAATGTCAGAAAATGACTACTTTCATCAATCTAAATCAGAATCCAACATCAAAATATCAATTTTCCCAAAGGAAGTAGAGTACACCGCTTAAAACCACTCTCTAAATAGAGGAGGGTTCATCTACTCCTCCACCTTGAATCACCAAATGCGGGGGTACTTTTGTTATTTTAAATTTTGTTCCTACTTAGATTAATAAAAATAGAAATTTCTAACCCTAGGATGCACACTACTTTATGCTTTTAATATTTCATATGCAGACAAAAGATGCAACACACCAGAAAGCATGAATTCTTTTTAAATGGAAATGTGTTATGTGTAAATGCAACTATATGCAACAACTACTTTGATGCCTAAATGCACACTAGAATGATTGTTTCTAATAGATATATTATTATGTTCTTTTTAATCCAATATCTGAAAGAAAACAAAAAAAAATGTAAAATGTAAAAATGTGTAAAACAGAGATTAGGGTTTCAAGGTAAGCTTACAGAGAAGCCTACGTATTTTTCCTTCTCTCTAAAAATGCTACTCTACACTTCAAAAATACCCTTGGGCATTTCTTGAATATCCCATGAGTATCACAGGGCATCTACGCACCTTCTGCAACTTCTACGTTGTTCCAAAAATCTAGATTCTATGAAAATCATGTGATCCATGCTTCTAAAAACCTGCAAGATAAAATAGAAAACAACAAGTTAGATCACAAGATAAATCAAAGTAAGAAACCCTTAGGGGGTCCCACCATGATCACCATTTGTGAAGACAAAAATGAAACACCAAATATAGATAACAAAAAATGAACAAACAGTGATACAAGAGATTGCACAATAAAATAGATCTTATATTATTAATGTCGATGGATCTCAATACAATCAAATGTACTCCAAATAGGGGTTTACACTATTTATTTTGATACAATTAATACAATATACTAGGGTTCTCCAAAACCCTAGCCAACAATGCTTGTGGTGTCTTCAAAGCTCATTCTTGCTCCCAACAGAGGTGAGTGGGCTTCAACTATCCATTGATCAGACCACTCCAACTTAAGCAACTACCAAATGCCTATATATCTCCAGATCTACACACAAAAAATGACAAAAGAGGGTTAATAGCAACTGTGAGGGCTCCACTATGTGAGACCCTCAAAAATCAATAAAAACCCTAACTATCAAATAACAATTCTATAAGCAAATATAGAAATAATGAAATTAATACAATAATGGAAGATTTACCTTGTAAACTTATTACTTTATGATTTATCATTATTATCATTATAGGAAAACAGGTATGCAGATGCCCTAGCAACACCCGAGGGTTCATTAGTCTATAGAACTAGGGTTTGAGATACCCACGGGTGCTCGATGGTAGAAGAAACACCATGGTGCTCGAGGATGGTGGAAAGAACCTAGAGGTGCTCGAGAGTAGAAAGGGCACTCAAGAGTAGCAGGAAGGTACTAAGGAACTGAAGAAGGTTCTATTACTTCACGAGGGATGACTATAGATTTAATAATGGATGTAAGGTGAGGGCGATGATGGATGAAATGGATGGTAATGGAAACTTGAGGACTTAGGGCACAAAGGCTCAAGGAACTCGAGGAATTTAGGGACTCAAGAAAACTTAGGATTCAGGGGTTGAGCCATCAAAATGACTCCTATTTATAATCTTCCCTAGGGCACATTAGGGTTTCAACGACACAATTTGTGCGGTCAAGATTAAAACGTGATGGAGGGTGGAGATTAAATCTGGGTAGGTGGCATGGATTAAGGTGGATGAATGGCTAGGATTAGACCAAGATGGATGGTTGAGATTAATTTACACACATATATATATATATTTATTAAATATATATAAAATATAATATAAAATATTAATATTTAAATATATATTAAACAAATATACATAAATATATGTAAATAATGGGTAAAAATGGTGGGAAGACCTGGATGGATGACAAGTGGCTAGATTTTGGTGTCTACAACTACCTTATGGATTCATGTGCTTTTAAGAATATGATGTCGTATAAAGTCAGTCAAAAATTAGGACTAAATCCTACCTGTCCAAACAAGAAGGTTGTCTAGTTGGATAAGATAGAGGTAAATGTGTTTGAGGTGATAGACCAAACTCACATACAATTGGCTACTGAACCCAAGATACAATAATGCATTGATATTCATATTATGGATATCCTAGATGCATGTGAGATGTTGCTTAACTATGATTGTTCAAGAATATTAAATGGTTATAGGGCAACTAATTTTTTGTTTCCTATGGTCTTATGGGTGATCTCCTGTGCATAGAGTCATTGCTTGGGGTAGTTAGGGTCCTGCTAGGACCTGTGTCTCTTTTTGTTAAGGGGGATTTCAACTATGGTGGGTAGTATGGTCTGGTTCTTATGGTTTCTTGCTAGGTAGTAGTGTAAGGTTAGAGGAAAGATTTTCCTTAGTTTAGTTCCTGGTGGGGTCCCTCAGCCATGGGCTAATTTTTGTAAATCAATTTTGGGTCAACCGTTAAAACCTGGTTTAATGATAGACTTGATTTACCAAACAAAATGGTTATTGGGAAACTAATGTTCTACATAGGTGGCTTCTTTGGCATGGCATATCAAATCATATTCATATAGAAAGAGAGTAAAGGTTGAAGGAGCTCATCCCTGAGTACAACAATGCCAATAAGGTTATGTACACTAAGCATGAATTGGGAGTTTACACTATGGCAGTCGAAACCAGACTTGAAGATAATAATTTAGTGGTATAGACCCCATAAAATAGGTAGAAAATAGTTGAAGACCAGTAGTGGACCATCAAGTTTGACAAATAAAAGTCCAATCAAGGTAGTGGTATTGGAATTAAATTGAGTTGGTGGGGTGAGAGAGGTAAAATAAAGGTTTTTAGAATTGTAAATTTGGTGTTACTATGGGATAAGGCCCATAAAAACTGGTATGTTTGTCATGGAAGGCATCTCTCAAATTATCGTAGACATGTTTGGGACCTTGGAAAATTTGAGAGGATGTCCCATTAATAGTGAATGGGAAATTTCTCAAACACTATTTCAATACCTAAGAGAAATTTTGTATTACCCTGTAAATAAGCCTTGTACATTGTTTTGTATTTTGAGTTTTGGTATATTGGTCTTGTTTCTTTCCATTTTTTCTTTGCTTTTCTTTTTAATTTTTCTCTATTTTGTGCTTTCTTCTCTTTGGCTCAAATTAGTCAAGTGTAACCAACTTTTGGTTACTCTAATGAGAAAGTTTTTTCTACACAGTTTGGGGATGAAAGGTCCAACTCTAAACTCAATAAAAATGAGAATGGCGTAATCAACTATTTTGTGTATATCCATTGTTTTGGAGCAAAACAAATTAATCTGGAAAGTAATGCAAAACGATTTTGTAGCCTCACACTGAAAAAAATTTAAGGAGATTTCATATTAGGAGGAATGAAACAATTGTGATTTGGTTATCAAGCGAAAGCTATTCAAGTGTTCACCCTCCTATTTTCCATACTTATCCCCAACCCATAAGCATACCCTAATATTTGTAAAATTGAGCAAAATGAATATGTGCTTCAAAAAAATGGTGATCAAGTGCTTGGGTGATTCAAACAACCTCTACCAAGGCTATGAATACTTGGTTAGCAGTAGAGTGAGGTGTAGAGTGGGATCAAAGATAAATCTATCAGGAATATAAACACTTGGTTGACAATGGAGTAATACCTGATAATTGGTGATATGTCTACCTATATAGAAATTTGTTGACCTGATTTTATAACTATGGTGGTAAATTTTAACTAAATCTGGAATAAGAATAAATCTATACATATACATTTTTGGTAAAATAAATGGAGTATTGCTTTTAGGTTAATCACTTAACCCCAACCTTGGATGGATGCCAAATTTTTTGTTTTATTTTTCTTGAGGTTTCATTGTTTAAGAGAGTTTTTCTATTCCCAGAATGGTCAGGAGCATTTTCCAACAAAGTCACCATTTGTTGTTGCACTTGCACAACATGCCCCAAGTCTACATGGATTGAGGACCCACTTTTTTAAAAATTTTATGATCTTTCTCTTATTTTCTTACGTTTATGCATGATAGTCAATAATCCAAAAAAAAACTTTTAAATATAGGTGCTTAATTTTTGTTTACTTTGAGCATGTTGTGATGTTTATTGCCATCATTGTGTTTGGTAAACTTTTTAAGATGGAAAATAACCTCTCCCATTAGATCAATATCAAAATAATTTTTCCAAAAAGTAACCACATGTCTATGTTCCCATAGTCTTAGCACCTTAAAACTACTTAAAAATCAAGTATTGTAGACTTGAATTTCCTCCCAACAACACAAACGATTTCATCTTCAGACCCTATATCTCTTGCACTACTCAATAAAATTTGGTGAAACCACTTACGTTAGATGATCCTCAAAAATATATTTCCAAAAATCCTAAGCTTTTCTATGTTCTGAGGAGAATTGACCTCCCATATGGTTTATTTTGAGCGAGCTAGTTTCCTATAAATGTATGATTAATCACTTTTAGGCCCTATATCTATTGCAATAACCAATCAAATTTTCTGAAATCACTTCCATTAGATGCTTCTCAAAATGAGCTTTCCCAAAAGTATAGACTTTCCTATGGTTTGAGGATATTTGAGGCCCAAAATTACTTATTTTCATGTTATCTAAGTTATTGTCACCAAGGTCAATATAAGTGCAGATTATAAAAGTGGTTGGAAGCATAAGAAAAGAAAAACCCTTGCTAGAAGTTTGGGCAGTCATGGAAATTAAAAAAGTAAGTGGAACGAAAGCTTTGTCATGCAAATTTAAGAAATTCGTGAAATGAAAGCTTTGGTTGAAAGTTTAGCCACTCAAAGGGAAGTTTAAAAGTAGGAGTTAAAGCTACTGGCAACTTGAAATGCTATCAATGTCAAATCCTGGCCACTTGCAGGAAATCAGGGTTATGCATAAGTGCAAAATATCGTAAATTGGCTCTATTTAGGATTTTTAAAATTTTAAATTGGCTAATTCTAGATCCTTTCACTGGGGCCCATTCACCCGAAATTCACAGGTTGGAATTTTTTTGGGGTAAATTTGCCCGTCGTTGATAATAATTATCCTATTTTATTTTAATTTTTTGACCACTTTCACCCCATTCCACATATAATTCACCTTCAAATTATAAATTATTTTGTTTTTCCTGCCCAAATCACCTCATATACTACTTTTATATATACTATAGGGGGTACCAATAAACATAAATCTAAAATACTCTACCTCAAAAATAGCTTTAAAAAAATGAAAATTTTAACCAAGGTTGCAGAGAAGTGTCTGTCGACATAAGTCGAACAGTTGTAGAGGAGTGTCGATTGGTATATGACTATCAGTTGTAGAGAAGTATCGATCATCTTAATACAATTGGCATAAATCGATCGATTGCAGAAGAGTGTCGATCGGCATATACCTATCGATTGTAAAGAAGTGTCGATCGACATAAGATGATCGGTTGCAAAGACTATCAGTATAAGTTGATCGATTGTAGAAAAATATCTATCGACATAAGCCGATCAGTTGCAGATATGTGTCTCTCAACATAAGCTGATCGGTTGTAAAGTATTTGCTGTCGATATAAATCAATCGGTTGTAGAGTATTGTCTATCAGCATAAGCCAATCGACTGTAGAGACGTGTCTATCGACATAATATGATTGGTTGCAGAGTAGTGTTTATTGACATAATTTGATCGATTGCAAAGAGTCTATCGGTATAAGTCGATCGGTTGTAGATATGTGTCTATTAGCATAATTCGATAAGTTGCAGAGAAGTGTCGATCAGTATAATTATATTGATTGTGAAGTAGTGTCTATCAACATAAGCTGATCGATTATAGAGAAGAAACTATCGGCATAATCCGATCGGTTATAGAGGAGAGACTATCAAAAAAATTTGATCAATTGTAAATGCATGTCTATGGTCCTAAGATGATCCATTGCAAAAGTGTGTCAATCAGCATAGGGCGATCGATTATAGAGGATTCACAACTATGGAAATAGGTAGAGTATTCTTCTTCCATTGTTCTTTTATCCAAAGATTGTTTTTCAATTTCATAAGAACTATAGGTGCACTATATGCAACTGTGGTAAACAACTATCAATGTCATCTAGTTGTGTGTCAAGAGCATTTTTCTTGTTAGAGACTACTTATTGTCTCTTAGAGTATATTTCATAGGCAGTGTAGAAGCACTATCTGCAACTGTGATCGATAAGTATCCATGTCATGTTGTGTGTTAGGAGTATTTTCTTTTTAGAGACTACTTCTTGTCTATCAGATGTGATTCTACAGAGAAACGTAGGTTCGTCTTGAGGGATGTATGTTATTTTCCTTCAATTTCATATTCATTTCCTAACATCTAAAGATTTTTCTTTATAGATACAATATCACCTATTGAAGATGGAATAAGCGAGGTCAATCTTCTTGTAAAAAGACAATTCTAAAATATTTTACACAAATATCAAAATGTAGTGAGGCATCAATCTCTACATATTCTACACAACATGCAGGTACAAACACCTTTTACCATTAAATTTTTAATATTTCTTTGTTATTCTTAAATATAAAGCCTTTCTTTATTAATAGATAAATGGTTGTCTGCTTATCTACCTCTTTTTAAATGCTTTGTAAAACTGTATTCTATTAATTATTTAAAATAGTGCCTTTTACATCAAAAAATGATAGAGAACATCAAATATTGAATGTAGTAAATATTTTTGACCCTTATGTTTGTTCACTCAAAGATATTCCAGCAGATGATATGGGACCACATGATAATTTTCCTAATAAGGACATTCAAAAACCACTTCAGGAGATGTTAAATTCAAACACATCAACTAAAAAAGAAAATGAGAGTACAATTAAAATGTAGACCTCTGGGGAATCTTGTAGTCAAAAATCTAAATGTCAAAATATAAGCGAATGGACTAGTGGAAAGAATTTTAAAAATGAATGGGTATGGTTATCCCCCTTTATTGAGCGAGATGAGAAACGGAATATGTGTAAATGCATTATTTGTACATGGAAGTTGGGAAAGCATCATTTATTGCAAAATAAGAAAATATAGACACTAAAATCATGTCAATCCGATTAGGCGACCAAGACAAGGTCTAATTGACATCATATGGCCCCCTTGGGCAACCCTCAGAGGTTTAATAGTGGTCCTAACCACTCTTGGAAGGCTCTACCCCACTTTTGGGAGGTTTTGGGCCACATAGGCATGGCCGTCCCACCCTGGGATGGTCACAGTTCATGGTCATCCCACCCAGGATGACCATGGTGTGGTCATCCCTGGGTGGGACGGCCATAAGGTTTGACTCCCAAAAAGTCAAATTTGGACAAATGGCACCCAAAAACTACCATTTATCCTACCTATTCGAGCATGCAAGTCAGAGGGTGCATAATCCTTATGACATACTGCATGAGGGAGGCCAAAATGGGAGATTCTCTTCCCCCTCCAATGCATGCTCAGTTTTTGACAAGTGGCACCTCTTGCCATGCATGCCCTTGCATGCCCATTTTCCCAAAGGCCTCCTTTGGCTATAAAGTGGATCCATTTTCCACACAAAATATAGAGAGGAGTTTTGAGACATAGCAACGAAGTGCTGCCAAGATTTCCCCTCACCTTTTTGTGCCCTTTTCCCTCGAAATCTCTACCTAGCGAAGGAGGTTTGCGAGTGATCTAGGAGGCGCAATTTGTTTGCAAAACCGAACCAATTGAGTGAATTTCACCACCAAATTTGATGACAACACTATTGAGGAGGTTCCTAACCAATTCACAGAGGAATTGGTGGTAAAATAAGGGCAGAATTGGTGGTCATCCCACCCCAGGATGGTCCCCATTCTGTGATAGTCACCACCATCCCTGCAAGGTATGGTGGAATATATATGCATGATTTATTTACTATTATTTTTTAGGCATATTCTAGAGTAGCATATGAATCTCCTGTCCAAATTTCATGCAATTTGGAGTTATATTGAGTGAGATATTGCATTTTTAGTGTTTTGTAGGCTTTCGGGGACCATCTGAAGATGCACATGAAATTGTTACTTATTTTGCAAATATGACCATATGGGTTCTCTTAAAATCATATTTTATGCATACTTTCCAAGTTTCATTTTATTTGGATGTGTTTTGGTCCATAAATTGCTTGTTTTGGGTTTTGTAGGCTTTGTAGGTAAACTGCGAATGCGCCACGCCATCGGATGCAATTTCTGTTCTATTTTTAATTATATCTTCCCAAAATCATCTATTTTACATACCTCTACAATTTCAAATCATTTGGAGTTGTTTTAGATAGGCGTATTGCATATTCATGTTTTCTAGTCTTTTAGTGCATGTGGGGTTTGCATGTTTTCAATATACGCACTTGCTATTTAATAAATATGGTTTCCTTGTGTGTAGGTGTAGGTATTATAGCATAGAAGGAAGGATTACAATATCATATAACAAAGTGGTGGCATCATAGGTTCACCCACCTCAATTGTGGGTACGAGGAAGAACATTGGAAGTGCACACGAGCTTCTTTGAAAGGACTTGATCCTTTGGGCACCCCATTTTTGTAAACAATTGTATCAATATAGAGCCCTCAAGGGGACATTTATGTAACCATGGTTTTGATCAATCAAAATAATATAATAAAGCTTCATTTCACTTCATTTCTTGCATTTTGGTTATCTTTCCATGTTTACTTGAATGCTTCCATTTTGATGCTTATCACTCATTAGAGATAGATGCATATTGTTTAGATTCATTAGGTGCACCATTTTTCCCCTAATTCAGTGGTGATCATGGTGGGACCCTATCCCTATTGCTTTAATTGAAGGTTTAACCTTATTTTTTCTTGGTTTCTATTGTAGGTACTGGTCGTTCTAGCCTGAAACGACCTCTAGACTACTCCTCGTGCCACCCTAGGATGACCACACAACCATCCCACCCTAGGATGGCCATCAAACTAGAAGCCATACCACCCTAGGATGGCCACAAAATAGAGCCTTTTCTACTCAAATTCCAAAAATAATAGGTTCCTAGGCTGATAAGGTAGGTACCTAAACTTTTGGTTTTCTATTACATAGTCAAAAATTGTTGAAATCTGATTTTTCTTGCATCCTTTGTTTGATAGAAAGGTAGAAAGATAGTTTCATTTTATTATAAATGCAAAAATAACAAAAAAAAAGAAAAATAAAAAATAAGTTAAGTAATGATGCACTTGTATGGTTTGCTTGCATGTAGCCTACCTAATGGGTAGGTCATCATTTAGGGTTTGCATCTTCTAGGTCACTTTTTATCTAGCTTTTTGAAAGTAAAATGTACCTTTCTTTGCATTTAGTGAATGATCATTGAATGCTTCATTGTTTACTTTATTTGGGCTTAAAAATAACCACACACACCATGCTTCACTTAAACGCTAGTGAGTTGGATTTCATCACCAACCACTAGTAGAGGTCAACGATGGTGGCTTTCATCTCCATCCATTGCCTCAAATCCCATGAACCCTTGTTCTTTGCCAATACCGACTCCAAGATCTATCCTAACCATGCAAAATAGCATGCATTTCTCTTCAGAGGGTGTATCACTATGCATGAGGTATTGGGTGAGGATCGGTAGGACCTGTGCTCCCTAACTAGGTGTGGGTTTCATCTCCATATTTTGGTGGGTTTACGTGACCATGACTTTCATTATCGGTTGTCGAGCTATGAGCATACAGGTGAAATCCAATTAAACACAATATTATCATCCAATAAAATTCAAACATGTGACACAAGGTCATCTTTACAAACAACACATCTGAAACACACAAAATAGTTTAGGGATTCACATCTAAAACTTAAAAGAGATAATCACTTGTTTTATTGAGTGTTTTCCTTTCTTGTGTGTTGTTTCATTAAGAATTTGTAAAGGAGATAATCATCTAGGGTTGGTAGAGAGTAACAATGGTGTGCACCCATAGCCAAGCCCAATCAAGGGTGGAAGCTATGGAGAGTGGACTAGGAGACATGAGTCATCTCCACTTTAGCCCCAAGGATTTGGTCATACCTCCCTAGTGAGCCTCTACTCACCCAAGTCCCAGAATAGTGGGACATGAACAACACCTACAAGGGAGCCCTATGCGGGACACCCCTATGGGTGATGGACCTTACATGGGAGAGTGTTCCTAGTATGTAGACACATCACATGCCTTCCTTGATGAAAGGCAATAATGCATTGAGGTGCAAGTAGATAGAGTGGTGCCATGCATCCATATGCCTGATAGGTCTAACATACCTATTTATGGGCCAGAGCATGACTTCACACATTGGGTAGAGCAGATTGATCATACCTTACCTCTACATCACCTTGATAGGTTCCAATAACCTAGACAATAGGATGAGTATGATACTCATCGCTCAAGGTGAGCAAACTCTACCCTTCCCTTCCTCATCCATGAAGGAAGGCATGAGGAAATCCTTGATTATCCTCAAGAGTAGTATACCATGCAAGCACGATGTGCCTCTATGCCCGCTGAGTATAATGAGCATATGCTCAGGCCCAAACCTCAAGTAAATGTGACTACCCTCGATCGAGGGAAGCGCATGATGGATATCATAGATTATCTTGAATGAGGTCAGCCTCAGGGTGAGACTCCTAGGCCTCCTAGGCCCCACATAGTGGAATAGATCAATCAAGTGGTTGCAAGATATATAGAATGCCAAGCGTAGTTCAAGCAGCTTCGATGAGACAAAGAGCAACTAGACCACTTGCATCAACTTGAGAAAGAAAGAATTGAATGGTAGACCAACGAGCTATTCCAAAAAACTTTACATGAGAGGGTCCCTACCCCTAGAACATATAGATAGGAAGTCCATCCAAGGCAACCCATGCTCATTCGAGATAGGTCTCCTAGGCCTTATCCAATGTTACCTCCATGACCTCCTAGGCCAGATCGAGACTTGCCTCCCAGGCCAAACATAGGGTACCCATAGTAGGCAGCTACCCCTCTCTATAGACCAGCTCAAGAGATGCCCTATGGGGCTTACATCGAGCATGAGCTAGAGGTAGAATATTTGGAAATGCCTTACCAAGGTAGGGGGTGACATGCCACCACCCCAAAATAGGCTTGAGGATCCTCACCCTCCATCATAGGATAAGAGCAAAGAAGAGGAGATCAAATCCTCTGATGCATATAAGGTACTACTAGAGCACTTAGAGTCAGTAGAGAACAAGACCTCTAGGTCTGGATCTCAAAATCCCACTTTGTACCAACTACACAGTCAACCCCTTCATCCTTCGATGCCTACCCCTTCCTATCTAGAATAGTTTAAGATGCCTCAGTTGGCTACCTTTAAGGGAGAAGAAGATGCGTAGGAGCATGTTACCAAATTCTTGAGCCAATGCTTTGGCATCCAGGATAATGATGCTTTGCTTTTATAAATATTCATGACTACCCTCTCTAGCCTAGCCATAGAGTGGTTTACCCAACTCCCAAAGCATAGCATCCATAATTTGGATCAACTTGTAGATGCATTCCTAGAATGCTTCACCTTCAATACCAAGAGGAAGGTGACATTGGTTGATCTCGTTAGGTTGAAACAATATGATGATGAGTCAATAGAAAATTATGGCAATAGGTGGTGAGCATTGCTCACCAAGCTACCATATCTACTCCCCATGTCAGAGTTGACTCAGATGTTTTCCAAGAGCTGCCTAAAGTCGATCTCCTTGTTGTTGCAACTGCAACAATATCTGACTCTTGAAGATGCCCTAGCACAAGCTAGAACGATTGAAGACATCAAGATTCAAGAGGGAGAAATTGTGAAGCCTCGCAAGGAGTGGAACAAGAATGCTAAGAATACCCCAACATAGCCTAAGCCAGTAGTAGTCAATCAGGTTGCCATTAGCATCCCAGGGCCAGCGCAACCCATGCCACCTCAAAAGCCTAATTATCAGGCCACACCTAGGAACTATAACAAGGACAACCAGAATAATCAAGGGAAAAATCAATAGCATCACCCCAAGTGATAGTTCATACCCATTGCAGAGTCTATGGACTCTTTGTTTGAGTACCTCTTAGTGGCTAATTCGATCAATCTGCCTGAGAGTCGACCTATCGACCCAAATGCATCGAAGCCCAAAGGGTACCGAGAAGACCTATATTGTAAGTTTCATAGGAAAAATGGGCATGACGTGCAAATGTGCTATAAGTTCAAGCATTTGGTGCAAGACATGATCGATAGGAATGCCCTTCAAGTAGACAACCCTATCATGCCAAACAACCAATAGATGGAGGTGTTTAAAGACCCATTGCCTGCCCATGCAGAGCAGGCCAAGCCAGTGCCCTAGGTAAATGAGGTTCATCATGCACCCCTAAGCAAGGGTATGTCAGCATGATCAACATTGTAATGAGGAATAGGTGGTACCCAAGTCCAGTCACACCACCTATGGCTCAAAGTGATGTTCCTTCGACATCGTAGCCTCTACCACCTCTAGTGTCGAGCCTCCCACCTAGGCCTATGGTCACAATTAAGAGCAAGCTCACTCAGAGCCTGAGAATGACATCTACCTGACTCTCCATCTATGAGCTCATTCAACAATCTCCACCTCATAGAGAAGCTCTAATGGAGATCCTTAAGGTGATAGAGCTACAGCCCCAAGAGTCTAACTCCTTCAATAATTTTATGGGGCATGTTTGGCAATGCACGAAACTAGTGATTACCTTTCGAGAAGATGAACTTAAACTAGTTCCAAATGATATGGTGGATCCTCCCTTGCACATCATCGCATGTGTAAATGGAACACCATACAAGAGAGTGTTGATAGACACTGGGTCTTCTAGCAACATCATCACTACAATAGCTCTCAAGCATCTGAAGCTCCCAACATCCCATATTGTCGCATCTACCTACACCCTTCGAGCATTTAATGATGCCATATGCTCAATAGTTGGTACGATAGTCCTACCCATTCAGGTAGGACAAAAGACCATACCGACACTATGCCACATCTTGGAGGGTGAGATGGCATACAATATCTTGCTAGGTAGACCATGGATCAGGGACATGAAGTGTGTCCCTTCCATCGCTCACCAATGCCTAAAATACACCTATGAAGGGTAAGTTCATGTCATCTCCACAGACCTAGAACCCTTCAAGTACTACAACATGGTGCAGCAGATCCCTGAGTCAACCTTACCATCCACCCATCTAGATTTTCAACCGAATGAATCCAGCCAAGGTCTGACTCCATCACCATCACCTTCATTCAATCCATCATCATCTCATGCCATACCATCCTCATATTTAGCACCCCTAGATATGCCTTCATCATCGATGAATCCTCCACCGAGAGACATGAGGAAGAGGCCTATTGATGAGAGCCCTCCGACCATATCCACCATCTCCACAAGTGAGACTCCTAGCCCAGTAGATGAGGAGCTACCTCATGAGGTAAACATTGAATCAATTCAAGCCTCACTCTCATCTCCTCCTTCTCCATAGCCATAGGTCATAGTGCATCTAGCTTCCACTAGTTTAGGAGAGTACATGGTTAGGAATGTCACAACCACCCCTACTATCGAGTCGGTGCAAGATATGGGTCGACCTCATCTTCCCATAGGCACTATCATACCTCTTGGTCTTCCCCTAATCAGACAAATTTCATCTATGGGGGTCTCGACTATGGCATTGAGCCTTATCAACAGTAGGAAGAGGATGAAGAGCCCTTTTTTGAGGACATCAACTACATGTCCAACCCTAAATTTGCCATGAAGTATCTTCATCTCTATAATTGGCATGGTTATGGGTTGGGCTTGTATGAGCAAGGCACCCAAGTTCCTTACCAACCATAGTATCAAATGCCTTATGACAAGTCTAGTTTGGGACACAACAAGCTTGTGCCCCTCGACGTCCTCATGGATAGCTTAGAGTGCATGACTCTAAACTTTAGGGATGAGCTTGTACGTGATCCCTATACCAACCCCAATCGAGTCTACTCACTGGGAGACTACTTCCCTACACCCATGAGTGATCAAGAGATACCTTGTGATGTCAACCAATCTTATGAGAGAGGTGAAATTTCACATACCCTTCCACATGATAGTGAGGAAGAAGATCAAGGGTCTCCTTATGAGTGGACATCTGATGATGAGTCAGATTATGGAGTAGCATCCATTGAATCTTCTAGTTCGGATGGATAATACTCATGGATTATCCCTATGGATGATGAGGATGAGTTCTATCTATGTATGTTCCCATTACACCATCCTATATAGTGACAAATTCTACCTTTAGAGGAGCAAGCTCAACCATAACCACACCGACCACCTTCGATCATTCAACCTCCACCACAACCACCTCCATAAGTCTTACGACATCCCGATGTCGATAGACACCATCAACCACCTAGGGGAAATCATCCATCCATAAACATGATTTCCATAGACCTTTTGAGCCCCTACGAGATCTGAATAACCCATTGAAGCCATTGCACCTCGACTTGGGGGTAATTGAATTTGATCAAGGAGATTCTCCCCCATCACCTTCTAAGTACTAGCCTTGTGATGAGATGCTACAACCATTTCATTTCTCTCCAAGGCCTACTCATGATGTCTTCCATGCTGAGGAGGAACCTGAGGTTCCAATTGATGATCTAAACCTAGTAGATGACATTCACCTGATCCCTACTCCCCACCAGTTGGAGGAGGGGTCGCATATGTCAATCGAGCCAATGATTGACAAAGATATCAGCTCAGATCTCGAGAATCCTCAATATATCAAGTTAGGGGAAATCCTATCCCCCAAAGAGCAAGCTGATTACATAGCCCTTCTCACAGAGAAGAAGGAGGCTTTTGCATGGTCCTACAAAGACATGCCAAGATTGGATCCAAATCTAGTCACCCATAATCTGATGCTTGACCCCAAGGCCAAGCCGGTTAAGCAAAAGCTGAGAAAGATGCATCCGATAGTAGCCTTAATGGTCAAATATGAGCTACAAAAGTTATTGGATGCCAAGTTTATCATATCAATAGACTATCCACCATGGTTGTCCAACATGGTTCCCAT
Organism: Wollemia nobilis; assembly: GCA_028583015.1. Taxonomy (NCBI): domain Eukaryota; kingdom Viridiplantae; phylum Streptophyta; class Pinopsida; order Araucariales; family Araucariaceae; genus Wollemia; species Wollemia nobilis. Next base: position 6,296,711 of record JAQPPZ010016381.1, read on the forward strand.
CAAGAAGCCTGACAAGAGGATTCACATTTGCATCGACTTTTGAGACCTAAACAAAGTGAGTCCTAAGGATGATTTTCCTTTGTTGAGCATCGATGCCCTAGTAGATGCCATAGTGGGCCATGAAATGTTATCCCTCATGGATGGTTTCTCTAGATACAATCAGATTCGTATCAATCTAGAAGACCAGCTCAAAATGGTATTCACAATACCTTGGGGAACATTTTGCTATAAGGTCATGCCTTTTGGCCTTAAAAATATTGGTGCTACCTACCAGCATGCCATGACATACATCTTCCATGATTACATGCATAATATTTTGGAATATTACATGGATGACTTACTGGCCAAATCATTATTATGCCATGAGCATCTCGATGTCTTGTGCAAAGTCCTCGATCACCTTATTGAGCATAACGTGAGATTAAACCCCAAGAAGTGCATCTTCGGTATCACATCTAGAAATCTCTTGGGATTTATAGTCTCTAAATGAGGCATCGAAGTGGACCCCAACAAGGTCAAGGTAATCCTCGAGATGCCTCCCCCAACTACCATTAAGCAGCTCTAAAGCCTACAAGGTAAGGTCACATCCATCAAGCGCTTCATAGCGCAATTATCGGACAAATGTCGACCCATGAACAAGCTACTGCACAAGGGGGTCGCATTCCATTGGGATGATGAGTGTCAAGCTACCTTTGATGCAATCAAACAATATCTAGCTTCACCACCAGTATTGGCTCCACCTAGACCAGGAGTGTCATTCCGCTTATACATCTCAACCACTGAGATTGCATTGGGTGCCATGTTAGCCCAGAACAATGAATTGCATAAGGAACAAGCTACTTACTATCTTAGCCACACCTTGGTCAACTATGAAATCAAGTATGCATACATTGAGAAGTTATGCCTAGTGATGGTTTTTACCACCAAGAAGCTATGCCATTACATGCTTAGTCATACCACATATGTTGTATCAAAAGAGAATCCATTGTGATACATGATGAGTCATACTTATCACAATAGTCACACGATAAAATGGATCATGTTGTTGATGGAGTTTGACCTAGAATTTATTAAAAAAATCAATTAAGGGTCAGGTCATCATCGATCAACTCATAGAGGCTCCTCTCTAGGATGAGCAACCTCTTAGCATGGAGCTTCCCGATGATGGAGTCTTCCAAATATCAGAATCACCTAATTTTGATGAGCTTGAGTCATAGGCCGATATGACTCTATTCTTCGATGGCTCCAAGTGTGAGCAAGGGGGTGGTATAGGGATCATGTTTTTCACACCTCAAGGGGCTCCCATACCCCTATCTTTCAAACTCAATTTCTCATGCACTAACAACAATGTCGAGTATGAAGCCTTGCTCATAGGTCTTCAAATGGTTATCGCCATGAAAATAACCAAGCTCAACATTTTTGGTGACTCCTTGCTCATTGTAAACTAGGTCAAAGGGATTTTCCAATGCAAGTGTCCAGTTCTGCAAGCCTATAAAGCCCTTGTGGATAAACTCCTGGTAAATTTTGAATGGTATGATATCGAGGCACTCCCTCGATCATCTAATAATTTTATGGATACAATGGCCTCCCTAGGGTCCTTGATCCCATAGAACCCTATTGATGATATGACAACCATTCAGGTCAAAATGCTATCACAATCTATGGTTGAGCATGAGAACACTCAATCCATGCTAGAAGTCCACTTGATTCAGATTGAACCTCATCAAGATAGGTTCTCACAAATTCATGAGTGCTTGAATCATGCCGATTGGGGGACTTTATTCCCTCAAACCCCTTTTGATAGCAGTACAATGCTATTCTTACAAGTTCTTTCCCAATCAACATTTGCTCGGGATGAACTTCAAGAGGGATAGGCAATTCATGCAATCGAGGCTTCCTCACAACAGGACTGGTCTACCCAAATCAAGGAGTACCTAAAGCTTGGTAATCTCCCTCCTAGGTTGTCGCATACCGCCAAAAGGACATTTAAATAAAAGGTAGTAAAGTATGTCTTGCTAGGAGATATTTTGTATCATCGAAGCTATGAAGGTATCCTCCTTCATTGCTTAGAGCATCAAGAGTCAGTTTGGGCAATCGCCCAAGCACACGATGGTACTTGTGGTGGCCATTTCAGTGGCATGGCCATCGCTAAGTGCATTCTTTGCATGGGCTATTATTGGCCAACGTTAGAGAGATATTATTGTGCTTATGTTAAGAAGTGCGTAAAGTGTCAACACCATGCTAACTTGACACATGTACCTTCTCAGGCCTTACAACCGATTCAATCGGCTTGGCCATTCTCGCAATGGGGGTTTGATTTAATCAAGAAAATCTCACCTGCCTCCTTGGGCCATCACATGTTTATCATTATGGCTACCGAGTATTTCACAAAATGGGTGGAAGCAATTCCCCTTACCACTATGATAGGACCCCGCATAGCGGAGTTCATATTGCATAATATCATTTATCATTTTGGTATTCCATCCAAGATCATTTTTGATAATGGGACATCATTCAAGAATAAATATGTGCATGCTTTGATAGCAAAGTATAATATCCAACACAAATTTTTGATGCCCTATTATCCATAAGAAAATGGGCAAGCAGAGGCATCAAACAAAATATTGATTGCCATTCTGAAGAAAATAGTTAAAGAAAATCACATCGATTGGCACACGCAAATACCCCTTGCTCTATGGGCCTACCGCACTAGCATTCGGATGCCCACTAGGGCAACCCCATTTTCACTAGTGTATGGTGCCGAGGTAGTCATACCTCTAGAGCTGGAAATCCCATCGCTATGCATATCCATGCAAGAGTTCATCGATGATGATACCGTATGGTAGGCTCGCTTAGACCAACTTACATTGCTTGATGAACGATGCATCAATGCCCTTGAGCACTTGCATGTTTATCAAGAGTGACTTAAGAGAGCTTATAATATGAAAGTCCATCATAGAGACTTTCAAGTTGGTGACCTCATTCTGAAAGAGAACCAACAAAATTCTAATTTTCTACCCCATCTATAGGACAAGTTTATGATAAACTAGTTAGGTCCTTTTATCATCACTAGTCAGATCAGACCCAAAACTTACCACCTAGCCTTCCTTGAAGGAATAAAGGATCCTGAACCCTTGAACATCCTTCATCTATAGCCTTTCCATGCCTAGAGTGTTGTGGCCCACCCCAAAATGCTCCAAGGGTATCTACAACGCTTGGTCAACCCAAAATTCTCCTAGGTGGTCTATGACCATCTAGGTCACCCCAAAATGCTCCAAGGGTATCTACATACCACTTGGTCAACCCAAAATACTCCTAGGTAATCTATGACCATCTAGGTCACCCCAAAATGCTCCAAGGGTATCTACAAACCACTTGGTCAACCCAAAATACTCCTAGGTAGTCTATGACCATCTAGGTCACCCCAAAATGCTCCAAGGATATCTACAAACCACTTGGTCAACCCAAAATACTCCTAGGTAGTCTATGACCATCTAGGTCACCCCAAAATTCTCCAAGGGTATCTACATACCACTTGGTCAACCCAAAATCTCCTAGATGGTCTATGACCATCTAGGTCACCCCAAAATACTCCAAGGGTATCTACACCACTTGGTCAACCCAAAACTCCTAGGTGGTCTATGACCATCTAGGTCACCCCAAAATGCTCCAAAGGTATCTACAACCACTTGGTCAACCCAAAATACTCCTAGGTGGTCTATGACCATCTAGGTCACCCCAAAATGCTCCAAGGGTATCTACATACCGCTTGGTCAACCCAAAATGCTCCTAGGTGGTCTATGACCATCTAGGTCACCCCAAAATGCTCCAAGGGTATCTACATACCACTTGGTCAACCCAAAATACTCCTAGGTGGTCTATGACCATCTAGGTCACCCCAAAATGCTCCAAGGGTATCTACATACCGCTTGGTCAACCCAAAATTCTCCTAGGTAGTCTATGACCATCTAGGTCACCCCAAAATGCTCCAAGGGTATCTACATACCGCTTGGTCAACCCAAAATTCTCCTAGGTAGTCTATGACCATCTAGGTCACCCCAAAATTCCCAAAGGCATCTATAAGCCCTTTGGTCACCCAAAATACCCCAATGGCATCCAGTAAGCCCATTGGTCAACATGTATATACATATATATCAATCAAAATTCAAAAACATCATCAAAACATCAAAAATACAAAAATATTGCATTACATCACATTGCATACCATTGCATTTTATAATCACTTGCATTAGGCATACTCATCATTGCACTTTGCATTTTAGAGTTGCTCATACATGTCTAGCACTAAGACTGTACACTAGTCATCATTCAAAATCAATGTTGTTCAAGTCATCATCCACATCATTTCATATTTCACTTATCATTTCCACCTACATTTCCCACTTTTCATATTTGTGTCCATTCCCTTCACCTAGCCATTTGTTCTAGAATGTCATTAGGGTTTTTGGTCACTCAACCATCTCTAGTTTTCTTTTCAGATTTTGTAGAAAGCTATCCTAATTTTTAGGAGGTAGAGTCTTGCTTAGATTGTACCTTGTATACATCAAAATCCCAACACATTTTTCACACTAATAAATCCAAGTTTTGCACAAGGAAATATGAAACCTACGAAGTGGTCTAGGTTACCTTAAGTGAAAATTTTATCTTGCTCATCCCCCTATGCGAATGGTTCAAGAATGCTGAGAATTGACAAAAGGACAAGCTCCTCCTTACCCAATTCCCCAAAATAAATAGTGGTTTTCACCACTATCAATAAAGCAAAATCCTCCAAAAAAAAAATCAAAAGCAAAATAAATAGTGGTTATCACCACTCCCCAAATCCCTTGCTCAAAGAAAACAAAATACAAAATAAATAGTGATTTTCATCACTAAGTATGAGCAAATATCCCTAAAATCAAATAAAATAAAATAAGGGAGTATTGAACTTGAATCCCTGGAATTCTCAGCATTTGACAAACCATTAGGTGATCCTCATTACAAGTTAGGTGGCATCAAGCCTTCCTGGCAATGGTGGTATCCTTATGCATGATGATATGTCTATCACATTAGCTTTTTGTGTGTGCAGACCAATGTTTGCATGTGGATGAGCTAGCTTTTGGTAGCCTATACTACCTAGTGGTCTAATCCAACTAAGTACAAAACCTAGGATCGTGATACTCATAGGGTGATATTCAGTATAGATGGGCTACATCAATCCTATTTGGAACTGAGGTAATCTTATGTGTATCACAAAATGAACTCACTTGCACACACAAGGATATTGAGTATCTGGGTCATCCTAGCAGATTCATACCTTGTCAAAAAGTCTTGCATGGTTAGTATATAACTTTTGATCAGTTGACTAGAGTGTTTGAGTCTCATGAAAACCTCAAGGACATTCTATAACATTCTACTATTCATTCCATTTCATACCATTTTATCACATATATGTCAGTTTACATTTTCACAAATCCATTACATAGTCTCATGACAACATTACACATGAATTGATGAATTATATACAGTCTATGGTGCTAACATAGTATGTCATATAGTATACACATTTCATCATCTAGATAAATAAATCATCCATATCATTATGCATCCACACATATACATATCATCAAATCAAATCACATTACAACATATGCATACATGATAAACATCCATCATCATATCATAAAGCAAATAAATACATTGCATACATCTCATAAAGCAATAAAACACATGATGACAAACACAAAAAATCTCATATATATATATATATGTATGGGGTAAAAATATACATCATACTACCCATAGGCTACAATAAAGTAAGTCCTCGACCACCAAAAATTTCATCAAAACAACTTAAAATGCACCAAAAAGGGTCCAAAACCCACCAAAAATAGCTCAAATTTGGTCAAAATTCAATAGGCATCAAGATGAACCTAAATTTCTCATGAAGAATAGGAAAAGTCTTCAATTTAATCCCTAATAAGGCCATTGTGGCTAGACCGCCCCATGGGAATGAAGTTTTTGACTCCTTTCTTCCATGAAACATCAACAAAGTCACCAAAATCCTCTAAAAAATGCTCCATTTTTCAATGAGTAAAACTAGAGGAAACCCTAACAAAGTCATATGTGTCAAGTGACTCATCACTTTTATCACTGGTCATTCCCTCATCGACTCATCGCTTGAGGGGGTAGTCATACTTAACAAATTCATAATCAAAATCAATAATCAAACACTCAATCATGCAAATTACGTTCGTTCAATGAATCATTGACAAAGACAATCACACCCCTACTTGGGGTAGAAAACAAGCAAAAATTTTAATTAAATAAATTCTTGGCATTCTAGAAGCATGAAGGATCATGGGCCTTTACCTCTTCATGACTGAATAATGTCCAAGGTCAAGTCAACCTGAAATGCAAGGTTGTACTTGAAGCAAGTTCCTTAGCTCGTCAGAAGCAAGGATTCAAGAACGCATGCTCTTTCCATGATTGGGGCATCTAAATTTGGTTAGGTTATTGAATAACCCTAATCATTCAGCATTTTAGTCATCTATTTTTTCTCAACATTGTGTTGCACACAACGCATCTCAAAAAGGGGCATCTGTAGACACTAAAATCATGTCAATACGATTAGGCAATCGAAAGTATTGGTTAATTGACATCATATGGCCCCCTTGGGAAACCCTCAGAGGTTTAATAGTGGTCCTAACCACTCTAGGAAGGCTCTACCCCACTTTTGGGAGGTTTTGGGCCACATAGGCATGACCATCCCACCCTAGGATGATCACAGTTCATGGTCATCCCACCCAGGGACGGTGGCAAAGTGGCCATCCCTGGGTGGGATGACCACAAGGTTTGACTCCCAAAAAGTCAAAATTTGGACAAATGGCACCCAGAAACTACCATTTATCCTACATATGCGATCATGCATGACTTAGAGGGTGCATAATCCTTATGACATGCTACAGAATGGAGGCCAAAATGGGAGATTCTCTTCCCCCTCCAATGCATGCTCAATTTTAGACAAGTGGCACCTCTTGCCATGCATGCCCTTGCATGCCCATTTTCCCAAAGGCTCTCCTTTGGCTATAAAGTGGATCTATTTTCCACAAAAAATATAGAGAGGAGTTTTGAGACATAGCAACGAAGTGCTGCCAAGATTTCCCCTCACCTTTTTGTGCCCTTTTCCCTCGAAATCTCTACCTAGCGAAGGAGGTTTGCGAGTGATCTAGGAGGCACAATTTGTTTGCAAAACCAAATAATATGAGTGAATTTCACCACCAAATTTGATGAAAACACTATTGAGGAGGTTCCTAACCAATTCACAGAGGAATTGGTGATAAAATAAGTGCAGAATTGGTGGTCATCCCACCCTAGGATGGTCCCCAATCTATGATAGTCACCACCATCCTTGCAAGGGATGGTGGCAAATATGTGTATTATTTATTTACTATTATTTTTTAGGCATATTCTAGGGTAGCATATGAACCTCTTATCCAAATTTCATGCATTTTGGAGTTATATTGAGTGAGATATTGTATTTTTAAGTTTTTGTAGGCTTCCGGGGACCATCTAAAGATGCACATGAAAATGTGACTTATTTTGCAAATCTGACCATATGGGTTCTCTTAAAATCATATTTTATGCATACTTTCCAAGTTTCATTTTATTTAGATGTGTTTTGGTCCATAAATTGCTTGTTTTGGGTTTTGTAGGCTTCGTAGGTAAACTACTGTAGATGCGCCATGCCATCGGATGCAATTTCTGTTCTTTTTTGGTGAAATATTCCCAAAATCATCTATTTTATATACCTCTGCAATTTCAGATCATTTGGAGTTGTTTTAGATAGGTGTATTGCATATTCATGTTTTCTAGTCTTTTAGTGCATGTGGGGTTTGCATGTTTTCAATATACGCACTTGCTATTTAACAAATCTGGTTTCCTTGTGTGTAGGTGCAGGTATTACAACATAGAAGGAAGGAGTACAATATTATAGAACAAAGTGGTGACATCATAGGTTCACCCACCTCAATTGTGGGTACGAGGAAGAACATTGGAAGTGCACACGAGCTTCTTTGAAAGGACTTGATCCTTGGGCACCCCATTTTTGTAAACAATTGTATCACAATCCAGAGCCCTCAAGGGGAAATTTATGTAACCATGGTTTTGATCAATCAAAATAATATAATAAATCTTCATTTCATGCATTTTGGTTATCTTTCCATGCTTACTTGAATGCTTCCATTTTGATGCTTATCACTTAGCGATAGATGCAGATTGTTTAACACTCTTAGGTGCACCATTTTTCCCCTAATTTAGAAAGATACAATAGAAAAACACTGTGGGAAATTTTACATCAAAGAAATACAAAGTGATGGAACAATTAACATATTCCATAGGTGGAAGGATGCATCAGAATGTGTGCATGTGAGGTATGCACTTGAATACGAAAAAGCAATGAAACAACAATAAAATCTCATTGAGAAGGGTGGAAAAATCGAGGTACAATTTCAAAAATTTAATAAGACTGTATTATCCTCAAAGAAATTGCAGTTTGTTATTGTATACAATATTCTAAAAAAATGTCGACCCATGTCTAATTTTGCTGATTTTAAACAAATACTTCAATTAGAGGATGTACAAAACCTTACCAGTTCACATTGATCAAATCGAAGTGGTTGGGAAATGGCAAAATGTCTATCACTGGTTGAGAAGTAAGACTTGAGAGAGAATGTGAAACAAGCCAAATTTATTTCACTTTCTGTTGATGAGGTAATAGTTGTTGACAACACATCTTAGATTTGCATACATGTTTACACATTCAAAAATCATTTGAGACAACCTTATTTACTAGCACTACATAGGATGATTAAAAATTGTAATGCATAAAACATTTATAATGTTTTTGTAACTAGTTTAAATGATATTTCCAGAATGGATGAAAAGGAAATTGCCACAAAGTTAATTTGTGTTGGAGTTGATGGTGCGACTACAATGCAAGGACAAAGGAATGGTCTTTGTGTTAGGCTTCAAACATCATTTGCCCCATATGTGATTCCCATTCATTGCATGGCTCATTGAATGAATATTACATACAAAATTGTGAGCAATTTTGATAATGTATCCAGAGTGGAAGAACTCATCCGTGAAATATGCTCATACTTTTCATGCAGTCCAAAAAGGTTTGCAGAGTTTCAACAGTTTTCTCTAGTTGTGACCGAAGGCAGAAAAATGTTAAAAGATGTGGACACTAGGTGGATTTCACTGATTCTTCCTACAAAAAGGTATTTTCATAATATCAATCCTTGGTTGGGTTTATGTATGTACATCGTAGGGATTTTGACAAGGCAAAATATTTACTATTTTGTATGACTGATTTGGAAACTCTTCTCACATTATGTGGTATTCTTCCATTGTTGCAAGAAATGAATTCTTTGATTAAACTCGAACAGGAAAGGGCAATTTATATTATAGATTTTATTAGGATGAGAAAACAAATATGTATGATTATTGACAGGATTTACTTATACAAAAAACATTTTGAGGATCCCAATTTTGATAGTTGGAATACGTTACTTGATATCAATAATCCTAACAGCTTTTTAAAGTTCAATATCAATGATAATATTTGTATTGCTATCCATGGAAATATGATTCCTTTATATCGTTATTAAAATTGGTTAGATACGGAGATGGAGAGGGAAGAAAGTAGAGAGGGGAGGGCTCTGGTCCCTCCCCTGCTCCCCTTCCCATGGCTCCTGGTTCCTTCCCAGTCCCTGGCTCAACCCAGGTCATCCCTCCCGGGGAGTGGTTGTTTGCAGATGATCTCCTGGGGGGAGATCCTTCTCCACTATCTATGCCCCTCCCGGTCGGCTAGGGTTTCCTTGGTTGTTTTTTCGGACTGGTGCTTCCCAGGGATCCCTGTTTGGTTGGGGATCCCTTCCCTTTTTCCCTCAGGCTTCCCCCTGGGGTTTTTTTGCAGGTTATTCGCGTGGATCTGGTCCCCTGCGTTTCTCGGTGCGGTGGAGGTGACGATTTAGGGTTTGGACAGCTTCCCCATTTTTCTTGTGAATCCTCGGTGGGCTCTATGCTTGGACGGGATTCTTGGTCCCTCGACGGGCTCTGTGCTTGGACGGGATTCTTGGTCCCTGCTGCTGGGATCCTCTTTTGTTTTCCCAAGGCGGGTTCCTTGTGGTGCAACTCTCTGGTCACTTCTTGATGGGCTGGATCCTCTCTGTGCTGGTTGTCGGCTTCCTACAAGATGGCTCTCGCTGAACTGAATGTTTTACCGGTGGGCGGGATGGTTTCTCCACAAGGCGGGATCCGCCAAATCCGTCGATTTTCCTGCGAGGCGGGATCCTTTCTTTTCTATTGGTTTACCGGATGGCAGGATTTCCCTGTTGCTTCCCGCTAGGCGGGACTGTTTGTGGTGGTTTTGACTGCTTCCCGTGAGGCGGGATTTTATTGTAACGGTTTTTCTGTGCTTCCTGCTAGGTGGGATCTTCTCAATGGTGGTTTTTGGCTACTCCCCGCTGGGCGGGATCTCCAAAACTACTTTCTTTCTTATTTGTTTGTTTCCCACTAAGAGGGATTGTTTCATGCTTACCGTTACCATCGGGCAGGATTTCTGTTTTGGTGTTCAGTTTCAAGGGATTGATGCCCTAGGCCCATTGCTTATGTAATCAGGTTTTGGGATCCTTGTTAAAACCCGCTATAAATACAAACACTTATAACTATCAAAAAAAAAAAGTGGTTAGATACACTAACAGATGATGTTGAACACGTTCTTGTAACACATTTCAGATTCGATGAGGTTTTGGATGGCACTAAGAATAAATTGAAAAAATTGCAAATACATCAAGTGAAATAAGAGATCGTTTTAAGAGAGATGAAAAACTTGAGGCCATGTCTGTTGTTAATCCCATCTTTTGGAATCCTTGTGTTGGCCATAGTAGTAGAAGTTAGTTGTTTGTAAAATATATGGGTAATCTTATGACACATTTTTCTAAAAGTGTGGAAGTAAATGGCATTGAAATCAATGGTATTCTAAACAAAGATCTTCTATGACAACAATCAACCAATTTTGGAATAACAATGGATAATCAAATTGTACATTTCAAAAATCCATATGTGACTGGTTCAATCACGCGTTTCTAGCAAAAATTGTATCGAAGTAGTGTCTTACAAGAAACTATGAGTGAATACTTTAATTTATATGAATTATGTCAAACAATGATTTTGGATATTTTGAAGACGAAAGGGTATTCAGTGCATTAAGTTCGTAATAGGTTGGACAAAAAATTGGAAAATTGTTTGAGAATGTATGTGTCATCGTACGAGGTGGGTAAGTTTCCCTATGATAGAGCGTTGACATGTTGGAAGTCCATAGCGAAAAGTAGAGGTCTCACTAATACTATTGATAATGATGAAAATGATTTAGCTTGGAGTGATGATGAGATTATGGAAACGCATAATTCATAAATGATTCTCGGTTCTTTTGGAGAAGTTAAAGCTTTGTATCAGCTTCTAGAAATGTAACAATTTCAATGATTATATGACAAATTCATAAAATCAATGATTTTCTGGATTTGAAATCATTTGTAAATTTATAGTGATTTGAATAAATTTATATTATAAATGGTTTTTCATATTTGATATCATTTGTAAATGTCAATGATTTGAAAAAAATCATATTATCAATGATTTTACGTATTTGATTTGTTGTAAAATTTTAGTGATTTGAAAAAAATCATATAATTATTTTATTTTTAATGATTACACATATTTGCTTTTTAATATTATGGACTATCTAAGTTTTAAAATTTATGATTTATGCTTTAGCTTTGAGTAAGCTGGAAATTTGAAAACCATGCATACGTAATGATGTTATGTTATTGAATTAATTGTCTATGTTGACAAAATATAGTGATTTTTGCTTTGACTTTGAATGTATGTATCATTAGTATCATTAGTATGTATGCTATGACTCTAGAAGTGTTATTGACTTTCTATGTTGACAAAATTTTATGATTTATGTTTTATCATTGAGTAAACCATGCATGCATACATAACTAGTAAAAATTTCTTAGTATCATTAGTATGTATGATTTGACTCTAGAAGGAAAAATGCATGTAGTATATTACTCTAGATATGGAAAATGAAAATTTAAATCCATTCATAGATATATCCATTGTAAAATCACTTTGAAATATAAAAATAATATAGCATACTACAAATGACAATACTCATTTTTATACAACAACAAGAATGACTATGAATAAATTAAAAATTTAAAGCCATGCATAGATATATCATTCGTAAACTCATTTGAAAATTAAAATATAAAAACAACTTAGCATAATACATGGAAATTGAAATTTAGCCCCTTCATAAATATCTCCATCGTAAACTCACTTTGAAATATAAAAACAATATAGCATAATACAAAAGAAAAAACACATTTTTATACAACAACAAGAATGACTATGAATAAACTAAAAATTTAAACCCATGCATAGATATATCCTTCATAAACTCATTTGAAAATTAAAATATAAAAACAACAAAGCATAATACACAAGAACATACTGATTTTTATATCACAACAAGAATAACATTAAGCCTATGAATACATATATTCTTCGTAAACACAAGCATATTTAGAACACCATAATACTCAATAGATGAAAATAACACACAATTACAAATATAAATAGTATAATAGTAAAATAATAAAAGCAAGTTTCTTGTTTTCAAATGAAAACATATGAAATGTCATAAAATAGTCTTTTTGAAATATCAAATTTTGAAATTCAGTATCATGCTTCAGAATCTTTTCCCCGTTTCACCACTCCTTTTTTCCTTTCAACAACTTTCACATTCTACATAGCAACGGCTCCTCCCTCATATTTTTCTTGTTCAACTTCTTTTTCCTTTTCCACTACTTCCACGATTTCCACATTTTGCACTCCAATGGCTCCTCCCTCGGGCTGGGTAACAATACTCTCAATTACTCCATAACTGAAAAAGATCTTCTCAACATTTTCCAATCCATCGAGCAGGGTATTTTCCTCTTTTCCAACATCTTTAGATGTTGGTCCATGAACTTCTTTACCCTTCTCCTTTAGCAGAACATTAGGATCCAATCTATTGCAGATAATGATTTTTCATAAAATTTTGTTTTGTCAAATTGCTTCCTGATCTCTTTTTTTCATTACCTTAGAAGTATTTAAGAACTCCTTTGTCATCCTAAGATAGTCTTACAGGTTTTGAACCTGCTTCTTGAGATTATCATACTTTACCTACAAAAAGAAAAAATAATTAGTCAGCATATAATTACATTTTAAAAAAGAGAACAAATTTTTGAATACATAAGTAACTAAGTCAAACCTCAACAACATTCGTTGCAGCTACATGAACAACCTTTTTCTTATCACACGTCCATTCATTATAATAAGCTTGGGCCTCACCATTTATGTTCTCCAATCTGTTCAACATAAACTTTAGAATTTCATCTGTGTAAGATGTATTAACCTTCACAATGCCAGATTTTACTTATTGTAGTAAAGCCTCTATATTTTCAGGTTCATTTTTAACAACAAAAATTGTATTTTCTCTTTTTGAAAAATTATTGTATCGGGCATTAATTTACTTTATCAACACTTTGGTCTAATACTCCCATTTTTCATTTTTGTTATATCTAGAAGTAGTAAATCCTTAATGGTTGATTCAATGTTATCAAAAACCAAATATTTTTTAGAAATATTTAATATTTCATCCTCTAGTCAAGGATGAGCCTAAGGGGTGTTGGTTTCCTTAGGAGGAGATTTGTTTAAACATTCTGCTCCTGCATTATATTTATCTCGAAGCAGTTCTGATAATTGGAAAGTAGTGGGTGTGTTGCCTTGCAAAAAAACTTTTGATCAAGTGGAACTTCATCCAACCCAACACCAGAAGCTTTCAGTACACCAGTAAATTTAAAATTAGCAAGAGAAATATGTCTGAATCCTAAAAACATCTTTGATGCTTCTTTCTCTAAAAATTGCTTTGTTGCTTCTCTCTGTGGCCTAGATGGAAGAATGTGTTTTCCAACTAGGAAGCATTGACCTCGCATTTTAGGTTGGCATAGTGGAGGAGGGGGCGACATCGATTGTTTATTTTGTTGATGGAATTGTTGTATAGGAACTTAAAACATCAAAATAAAAATTTGTTATAAAATCTGTGAAGGTATATTATGAAAATTGGTTACAAATTTTGTTATAACACTTATCGATAGAAGAAGATCAATATTGTGTAGTTGTGGATGCAAATGGAATGTGGGCATGCCATATATCTGAAAAAACAAAATAAAATTTAATAAAAACGGTAAAAAAATTGTAAAATTTTTGTTTTGGTAGTCATTAAAACTTACTCCCCAAATATGAAACCTCTTGCATAACTAAACCCATTGGTATTGGACGTGTAGCTGCAGGTGGAAGTTATCAAGGATCAAAAGAACTAGATCTTATACATTTCCTTGTTGATCTTCTCCTTAGCGGTGGTGTTTTTTCCTTCATAGGTGTTTCAGAGTATCCTGATTCCTCAATATTATAACCTCTAAAAGCATAATCCCGCTTTTAAGAGGAAGAGGATGCCCTTTTATGTGTTTCGTATAAAATATCAAAACTATAAAAAAGACAAAACATATGAAAAATAAAAAAATTTACTTCAATATTAACTGAAATTTACCTGAACCTGTTGTTATGTCATGGTTGCATTGGCTAGGGTTGAGTAGTAAGATATCGGTATTTGAGTGTTCTACAAATGATAAAAATATTCATAAAAAAAGCAATAATATAGTTGCATGTGCTAACTGTCGGTGAGGGTGAAGCGTGGGTTATCACGTTATGGATATCTAATCTAATTTGATGTGAGACATAGTTGAACTAGTCAAATTGTTGGTGTGGAACACAACGAACCAAATATGTTGGTCCACATCAAAAATTTTGTCGATCTTCCTTGCAGAACGAGTCTGGAAAGGAAGAATTCGCAACATGCCCAAAGAAATTTATTTTCAATAGTTGGTACAATCAAACCACTTCTAGACTTGGTGGACGTAACTGCAAAAAAATAAAATCAGTAATTGTACACTAGTGACTAGAATTTAAATTCAATTAAATTTAAAAAAGCAATTATACCTTGAAAATATTCCAACTGCACCTTGAAGTTGGTCTCCAGGTAGAGTTTGTCATCATCAGTTAATGCGTATTTGGATTTGATAGGCTCACAACCAGCATGGGGTAATGTTGTCAATCTGACGACGACAGAGGTTGTGAAATAAAAAATGATGTTTTTATTGTCAATGACAACATTTACCTTATCTAAATAAATATTGTAACCTACAATTATTTTCTCGAGTAGTTTAGTATTCGTTTCAAACTGTGACATCGAAACTAGACCCCCAAAGACCAGAGTTCGTGACCCATGACATGTCGTAACCAGGTGTTGATAAAATTTTAGAGATCAGGGGGTAAACCAAATTTTTAAAATTAATTTAGACATTCCAAGGGTGATAGGGGACGCCATAGGGTTATTACGTTGTGTACGAGAATATGGATTAGAAGATACAGTGGATGGTATTCGAAACTTGACAAAAAAGGTTCAAATGGGAAGAAAAGAATTAAAAAATCCCTTAAAGACTAAGGTAAATGGTTAAAAATAAGATAAAATAGGAGGAAGAGGGTTAAAACTACGTTAAAACAGGAGGAAAAGGGTTAAAACTGTGATAGAAAAGGTGAAAAAATGACTATTTATCCCTTTATATAGATTTTTTTGTATGCAATCAGCTCATGGATGGGTGACACGTGGCCTTTGTATGCAATCATTTCACAGATGGTTGACACATAGCACAGATGCACTACATCGGTAATTCAAATGATCAAGTGTGTTGCAACCGATTGGGTACTCTACAACCGATCGAATTTTGTACAATCGATCGGCTTTACTACACTCGATCATCATTCTTGTAGCTCTTCGACACTGTTGCAATTGATCAGCTTTGTAGTAATTGATCATCTTTGCTACAACCGATTGATATTGTTGCAATCAATCGTCATTCCTGCAATAGATCGGCATTCATATAATCGATCGATATGGTTGCAACACATCGACATAGATGCAAAACATCGATATGGATGCAACTAATCGTCATACCTGTAACTGATCATCATTCCTACAATTGATTGTCATGCTTACAATTAATTGACATGGATGCAACCAATCATAATACCTACAGACGATCGTCATACCTAAAACGGATCATCATATGTGCAACCGATCATCATGTCTATAGCCTATTTTTATATCTACAGTCGATCATCATACCTACAATCGATTGTCATATGTGCAGCTAATCGTCATGCCTACAGTCGATTGTCATATCTGTAGTCGATTGTCATACCTGATGTTGATCGTCATGCCTGCTACCGATCATCATGCCTGCAGTCGATCATCACGTCTACAATCGATCGACATTCCTAAAACACATCGACATAGTTGTAACCGATCGGCATGGATGCAATCGATCAATATTATTGCAACACATCGACATATTTGCTTACGATTTATTTTCTCGATCGGTATTTCTATAACCGATCAGCATTTCCTGACCACCATATCTATAGCCAATTATCTCAGACCGATCGTCATAAAGCATAAAGGCTTAAAGCCTTTCATGTCGGCCTAAAGCCTTTAAGTTTGTCATACATTCATAGAATTTCTAAAACCGATATTCATAGCCCCCAACACATAAAACTTCACCATGGTTTTAAAATGTTGGAGAAAAATGAATGCAATTCGCCATGTATCCTTGGACATAATTCATCGGGATTTTGAGATAACTCGCCTTGATTTTATAAATAGATTTTGAGGTTGACCCCTTATGCATAACCCTATGAGAAAGTACCCTGGCCAAATTACCCAACCACTTGCCCAAAAATAAAATTCCTAACGAAGAAAGCATAAGCAACTAGAAGCTTGGCTACTCTTGAGGAAAATAAAAATTTAAGTGAAGCCAGTGATGCACTAAGTGGAAATTACCCAAACCACTCAAGGGAAAATTTAAAAAAGTAAGTGAAGTGGAAGCCCGGATATTTGCAAAGAAGCATAAGTGGCTAGAAACTTGAACACTCACAAGGAACGTAGAAGTGGCAAATGTAACAATGTTAAAGCCCCAGCAATTGGAAAAAAAAATACGTCCAATATTATTCAGGGAGATTATAAAAAATGGTAAATTTTTTGGAAAAGTAAGAAAATTTCTAGAAAGTGCAAAGAAATTATTGAAAAGGGTAAAATGCAACCAATATTATTTAGAGGTTACTGGAAAGGAAAAGAAATTTTGAAAAATGCATAAATAGCCAAAAGCAAGAAAATTAATGAAAAGAAAAAATGCAAAAAATATATATATATATAATTTTAAATTTTTAAAATATTAATAATAATAATGTTAACAATAGATTCCAATGCTTGCATTTTTTAAATTTGTCTTGTAGGAAATCTAACATGGCTGCTCAAAAATTAAAGAAAGTAGAAGTGGGAGCTTTAATGTTGATCAGTCAAACATAGAGGTGTAGAGTGACAGAGGTGGTGAAATTAATGACCAACCCACTTGTTTTGATTGGTAGATCAAGCATTGAATCACCTAACCAATCAGGATCAAAAGACCCCAAGCATTATGCAAATGAAGGATTAATGAGGCATGGTCATAGTATGGTTGAAAGAAATTCCAAGGAGCACGTTATGGATAGTAATGTATTGTTAAGTACTGCTATTGGAAGTGCTAGAAATTGTATAAAGAGGGGTTCAGTAGTTTGTTACAATGGTCAAAAGCCATCTATTAGTTGCCCCCTTAGACTTAGCTTTCTTATTTCTTTGTCTTTTTTAGTTTATAGTTGGATGGAAATTCTGAACTAGAACTGATATTGTTTTGAGCACTGTTCTTGTAAATCCATTGAAGTGAGCAAATTTGAATCAATGTACTCAATGAATATCTTTATAATGCAAGACTTGTGAAATTTTTATGTAAACAATATATGCATGTTGATGGTGGTTGCACTCAGTCCACTTCACATGTCTATTTCTCCTCTAAATATTACATCGTCTCGAACTTTAGGTTGTGTGAATACTAGTCAGATCAAGATTGGTTTAAACTAGAATTGTTGCTTTACAAGATCAAAACGAAATTTTAGGGTAATAAAGGCTTGTTTGTTTTTCTTTATTTTCTCTCATCATGAAACCTTTGGTTTTTATTTTGAACTTTTTTATATTAGAAGTAGATTAATTTTCATTAGAAGCATTGAATTTGGATTTATGCAATGCATTTTAAAATTTCATAACAACTTCAACATGATCATTGTTGTTATATGTGCGATAATAATCTTAAGTTCAATGAATTATATTGATTGAGCAATCATAGTTTGTAGAGCTTAAAATTTATTTTTCTTTTGCCTAGTTTTAATTCTACTCAACTTGCATATATTGTAATATTAATGCGGTAGAATGGTTTTCTAGCAATTAAGTGTTTGATTTTAATACATTGTGCTTAGAAAATCTATCTTTTAGAGTCATACCAGCAAAGGCCCCTTAAAGCAATAGTTATCAATGACCTTTAAGTTTATCCACACCAACCAAGACTTGGCATACCCGAACCTTAGAGGAAAAAAATTCACTTTCAAGAGGGAACAAATCTTGTTCCAAGTATGTTGGCTTGCCCTTGACAATGTCATTAACATTCTCAACAAAAAAACATGGTGGGGTTCTCCATAATTTAATTTGATAGTATGCTCTACCATAATGGAATGTGGTTGACTAAATGATGTTGTCACTCTTAACACGATGGTATGAGGGTGTCACCTCCTGATGATGTAAATGGATACACAAACAAAATATTTTAAGCTAGGAATCTTTTAATTGTTGAAACTTGGCATATATTGTCTAAATGAAAAATACCTATACTTAGATAATTATGAATATGTGCATCGACTTGGATGGGATGGACGTATATTAAGAGGCATAAAACGATTTATCATTGTAGTACCAAATTCTAGTCTTAGATGTTAGTTATCTTATTGCATGTTATGTATTATTTTATCGATACACAAGGGAAGGGATAGGATGAGGACATGGTACATGTAACTGATTGATGAAAGGATCGAAGATTTATAAGACTTATTAAGCTATATTAATTATTGTTGTACTAAATATTAGAATGTAATCAATTATTATAACATTTATTAAGATGATTTGAAACATAATTAAATAATTTTTAATATTATAATTTACTTTACAATTTTAATATTATAATTTACTTTATAATTAAAATTAATTGTAAAATATTTAAATATATAATAGTTCCTTGGATTTAAACGTATATGTGTATGCTATATGCAAAATTTGTTAGAATTAAATGTATTAAAAGTTGGAAATTTTTTTGGTACCCAATTTAAGTGATTTGAGTTTAAATTTGGATATTATCTAAACTCAAAGAACTCTTTCTTCCTCTGAAACTTTATATCTATTGAGAAAATGGGAGTTATACAATATATGTTGTAGCACCCTAAAATTGGCACAGTTAAACCCTTAGTAAAAAGATAAAAATTTGAATTTTAACCTCGAAACCGCCCGTTAACCGCTCCCCTCATTTTTTGCACCATTTTTAGGAGTTGTTTTGACCATTGGATGATATCGTCGTCGATCAGACGAAATCATCCCAGATCGGACGAATTCGTCTGGACCAGAACGTCCAGACGATTTCGTCCCAAAACCAAATTTTCATAATTAGCTTCTGTTTCAACAGCCTCTCCAACTTGGGCAGAAGCGTGTCTGCATAGTTGGAGATTCCTCCGTTGGAGATCTCCCAGATTGGGATGATCCCCAACCTCCTAACCTCCCCCTAATCCTATATAAACTGGGATTTTCTCAGTTTATCCCCCTGGTTGGCTGATCCCCTTGATTCCCTGGTTGATTTTCCCTGCCATTAGTTTTGTTGTGTTAAGACGTCCTATCCACCATTGTTTGCACTCGTAGTTTTAAGTTTTCATTGCAGGTTTTCACTGTGCTTCAGTTGGAGGAAGCTCGGATCGTCGCAGGCGATTCCAGATGATTTCGGATGATCTTGTCGCAGATCGGCGATGATCTCGTATGATTGGAGGCGATCTCGACTGTAGTTCATATTGGGGGCAACCAGAGCCCTGAGTTTGCATTTCTCGTCTTTCTTCTTTATTTTACTATGCATTAGCTTGATTATTTTCATTCTGCATCCTGGAGTTCACCTCATCTAGCATAAATGCATGATAAAGTTAAAATAAATTATTAAAATAATGCATTTCCTTTAAATCTGGTATCTAGATATATCAGTTAAGCATTTATACTCTCATTTCCATCATTTTACATTCTTCTTGCAGTAGCATTTTTGGTTTTTGGTGTCTGTTTCTATGATTGCAGGTTTTTGATGAATGAATTCGTCAGATAGACGATGATCTTGTCTGATTTTAGATGATCGCCTGTGATCTCGGATGATTATGTACAATTGCAGATGATCCTGTCATATTCAGGATGATCTGGACTCCTACAAGCTTCAGAATCTTCATCAGACATCCGAAATCAGGTACATTCTTTCTCATTTAGCATATTCCTTGTATCTAGGATTCATTCATGCTTTCTGTATTCATATAAATCAGCATTTTCATATAGAATAGCTTAGATTCATTTTGGCCAACCTAGGAATATGAATGATTGAGTATAAAATGAACACATCAAACCCATTCTCAACCTAGGCATGGAAACTGCCACTCAAAGTTTCCTGGTGAACCCCACCATCCATCAAAAATTCACCCTTATACCCCTCCCCCAAGAGGCGCGACCTTCAAAGGGCCTCTCAGTCCGAGGTATTGTCCCATCCTTCTCGCATCCCCCTTTCGGGCATGGATCCTATAGCCTGAAGGTAAGGGTGCAAAAAATTTGGAGCAGTACATTTTGGTGAACCCGACGTGAAACTAAAAGCCTTTTGAAAACAAAAAGAAGAATAATAATAAAAATATAAATATAAATGCATTATTAAGAACATCTAGAATCATTAGAAAATTGTTAAAACTGCATATCAGACTTAGATGGTAGATTATAATAAAATACGAGTTGTCACCATAAATGTTGAAAATCAATTAACAGCCATAGAGATTACTTCTGTGCTTAGAGTTCCTCAAACAAATAGAATCCAACCTTTATGGGATGAACTTGATAGGAGATTGGATATTATTTCATCTAGATCAACCGAACTTAGGCAAATCAAGAGGTTTGTCCTAGATAGAATCCTGGATCCCGATCAGGTGACCTTGTACCATGAACTTCAGAGAGCTTGCCATAGGTGGTTAGCAGATAAAAGAGCGCTTGTGTCTTCAGAATTGTACACCTTTGAGGAATACCTTGAGAACGCAGTTGTAGTACATAAGTTTCTATCTCATATAGAGGATCAAGAAGTCGTTCTTACGGATAGAAAAATATGGAATAGAGTTCCTAGAGCTGTGTTATATCGAGAGTATTGCCATGAACTTTATTTTTATAAGTCAGAATCTGAAGTAGATCATATTACTATAGCACACTTTGTCAAATTCTTGAAAAACCATTTCCAATTTGAAGAGGAGCATTTCATGACTCCTGATGAACTTGATCCTATTAATGATATCCATAAACTATTTATAGAAAACTAAGTCATTCTTTTTACTATTGTTATTCTTTTTGCAACTAGAATGCTATTTGTTATCTTTATAATAATATTATAAAACACAAAAAAAAAACAAATATAAACAAAAAAATCAAAACATTTCCCTTTTAAGTATTATAGTAGGTATATAATTAAAATATATACCTCTCAACCCTATCGCATATATATATATATATATATATATATATATATATATATATATATATATATATATATATATATATATATATATTTGCTGAAATCTAAGTTTAAGCACCATGCCTAGACTTAGGAATGGAAAACAGACTGAAGAAGAAGAAGATTGGTTAGGAAAACCATTAAATAACCTAGATGTTCTTCCTGAAGATCAAGTTCAGGAAGAAGAAATCCTAGACCAGCAAGAAGAAGAGCTTGTTGTAAGAAATGAACAAGAAGAAAATGTTAGAGAGGAAGGATCCTCATCCCCTAAAATGTCTCCGGGAGGAGCCGTCACTTTTGAAAACATGGAACAATTCTGGAAGTTCATTAATACTAATATTGGTGTTCTTAATAGAGCAGTCCATATGGACAAGGATCGAATTAGTGACACTCAAGCAACCCTAGAAGACGTATTTCACACACGCACTAATCCCTTGTCCTTTATTGATCAAGAGAGTGATCAAGTTGGACCATCCAATTTGGATATGGCCGCTATAATCTAGAACATGCAACAACAACAGGTTACCCAACCATCTAAAGTGCCTGTTAGCAAGCCTAGGGTTATTCCTGCACAAAATAAACCATCCTTTACTGCTCTATTTCACCAAGTTATTGAGCAACATACCTCAAATCAACAAAAACCCAAAATAAAACCAAACACCAATTACCAACAATCTGGGATACAACATAATACTACTACAAATCTCCTTCATAATACTCTTCCTACCAACACTTTACATAATAGCAATATAGCATCTAATCCTTATGTTACACCATCATACACTCATAAATCCCATACCTATGTCCCACCAAACCAATATGGTGGACAAACTAGTAATCTTGAAACCATGGTGAAACAGTTAGTGTCCCGCATGGACCAGATAGATCCCTACCATCCCTCGTACAATTATCGAGAGATGTGTAGTCAACCTCTAGATCCTATAGTTGTAGCACAGTCGTATCCTAAACATTTTCCTATGCCTGTCCTGCCCATATATAAAGGAACCGAAGATCCCATAGAGCATCTTCGTATGTTTAGGATAGCATGTCATGATATATCACATGATGACTTATTATTGCTAAAAATGTTCTCAAAAAGTTTAGGAGGAATGGCATTAGAGTGGTATTATCAATTACCCACTAATTCTTTGAGGAATTTCGAAGAAACAACCGAGTCTTTTGTTCATCAATTTAGTGCCTACATCGAAAGGCATGTGACCATTAAAGACTTGTACAATTTAAAACAAGACAAAGATGAATGTTTTACCGATTTCCTAGCTAGGTGGAGACAGTTGATAGGAAAATTGCACTTTGTGTTACCTTATAGGGAGATGTTGGACATCTTTATTAATAATTTGCAAGAGCAACTATCCTACGAGTTATCAACTGCTACCCTGACCACCTTTGATCAGGCTATAGACTTAGCCAGACGAGTGGAAGATGCTCTCATTAGGAGAGGTCAGCTTAAAAAGAAAGATGATGAGAAAACATCCAAAAATCAATATAAAAATAAACAAGTTGTGGGTGATGGAGTCACTGATAGTAGAAATATTGCTACTATTAATGCTGCGAAGACAACGGAGAAGTTTATACTGAAACCTCCCGATAAACCTCCTCGAGAATTTACTAGGTTAAATCAACCTTTATCAACCATTCTACCGCAATTATTAGAATGAGGTTTGATTCAATTACCAAATATCCGAGAACCTGATCCAACTATACCCGGTACAGAGCAGATTTACACTGTGACTTCCATAGAGGACCTGGACACACTACCAACTCTTGTAAGAGATTAAAACATAAAATACAGGACTTAATTGATAACAATGAGATGGAGGTGCAAGCCTTTCAACCTAAGCAAAATCCTCCTAATAATGCTCAAAATAACATCCCCCAAAACCAGAATCAGAATGCCAATCAGTCTTTGGACATATTTCAACATCCTTTACCAAAACATGGTAAGGAAGTGGCTAATCAAATTGAACATCATAATGTTCCCCCTCCTACCCGATATGTAGGAACTATTAGTGGGCATTTACCTGCTCATGAGCCAAAAATATTTGACACAACCTTATCCATGGTTACGACCAGGCCTTTATATAATATGCAGACATCTGATCTTAGTGATACAGATTACGAGACTGAGAGTGATATGGAAATCACATCAAATCAATCGAATAGTTCTAAAGATGAATCAGATACTATTCACCCTATCACAAGTTATATGGTTCCAGAAGAACCATTTCCAAGAAGAGTCACTACTAGACCATCCTCTCACCAATTACTTTCTAATGAGCAAGCCATAAATGCCAGACCATGACCCATTCATCATCCACAGAATAATATTGTGGGTACCATCGGAGCTATTACTAGACAACAGGCTCAAAACTCTCAACAAGATCAAATGCAAAATGATGGATCAACTCCATTCATTTTGAAGGTTCCTAATAAAGGGAATCATGCACCTAATGTTCAACCTAAACCTCCTTATAATATTAATGAGCAACTATCAAATATTACAGCTAGAATTTCTCTTTTGGACCTTTTAAGATCTTCTCCTACACATAGAGATGAATTAATGCTCACATTAAGCCAGATGATGGTACCACAAGACATTCACCCTGAAGCCATGGCTAAAACTATAATAACTCATGAAGTTGATTGTATTGACTTTCGGGATAGAGACATACCTCAACATAGTTTACATAAGGATAACCCCCTATATATTACTGCCTTAATTGGAGATGTAGCAGTCAAACGAGTCTTGATTGATAATGGTTCATCTTTAAACATCTGCACTTTTGACTTCTACCAAATATTTGGGTTTAGAACTGATGAAATGAAAAGATCTGATATGATCATAAAAGCCTTCAATGATGAAACACAAGAAACGTGTGGAGTTATTACCATCCCATTGCAGGTTGGTCCGAGAACCTTGGATACGATCGTGTTTATTGTACATTGCCCTGCATCGTACAATATACTCTTGGGTCACCCTTGGATCAACGCGATGCGAGCCGTTCCCTCAACTTTACATCAATGTGTTAAATTCGAATTTAAGAATCAGTTGGTTACCATTCATGGTGATCCTAGACCCTTTGATATGTGTGCTTTGGCAGAACCTGTTGGAGTTCAATTTTGCCCTGCTCTGTCATCCACACATCCTAATTCTTATTATCCATCTAAACGTGCGAAACACACACCCACAACACCATCTACTTCTTCTCCATCAGTTTCACCCCTACATACAACTCAACCATCCTCTAAACAAACCACATTAGGACCTCAGAAAGATCTTAATCCCACAACCAATGCCTCTTGTTCTACTCCTATAATTTCCATACCTATAATAGACCCATCTATTGACATCTCTACAAAATCTACATCCACCAAAACCATAGTTTCCGCATCAGAAGATGTAGGAAATGTTCCTTCTACCTCTTATGCTCTTACTGACGAGCTCTTACCTGATTTATCTAAAATTCTTATATCAGAGAAAATGAATGTTTCTATGCAAGATTCCCTTGTTTTAAATAATTTGCCACCATCTCCTCGTACCTTGGGCCTCCCACAGCCTATGGGAAGTACTTACCAAGTCGGGAGCTGTGCTTTTATTTATAAGGGATATGACTGGGGTAGAATACCCAGAAACATCAAGACTCATTATGATGGATATGCTCGATGTTATTTTACTAATGAGTATGTTAAAGCCAAATCTATAATGCTTAAATTGGGATATAAAGGGAAAGGTTTAGGACCTTTCCAAAATGGTATGAAAGAACCCTTTGAGGTAGAGTCGTGGCCCGCCCGATGTGGTGTGGGCCTATTTCCTAGTAAAGGTCAGCCCTTCCCGTTTGAGGATGATGACCATCTTATAAATTATCAAGATTATTTGGATGAGCGCGATGCTTTGCGTTTAATGAATAAGCCATTTACATGTAATATGCTATCTATAGCTTACCCTGAGATGATCGTTGAATCCGACGATGAGTTGGAGGGAGATATCTTCCATGATGTCTCCGTTGAGGAATTATTACATAATGAATTTTATTTTGATGGCTCTATACCTAGTATAGCCCAGCTTGAGGCCACGACTCCTCAAGATGAATTATCCAAGTTAACCTTGGCAGAATTACAAGAATTGGGCGTTTCACCCGCCCCACCTAATTTTGAGAAAGATCTACACATGGAAGTAGAAAATGTCATAAAAACTAACATTGGAACCGAGGATAACCCTCACATAATCAACATTGGATCAGAATTGAGTCAAGAAAAATAGGATAAATACATTGCATTTCTTAAAGAATATGAAGATGTCTTTGCTTGGACATATGAAGATATGCCAGGTTTAGACCCTTCTGTAGT
This sequence comes from Wollemia nobilis, assembly GCA_028583015.1. NCBI lineage: Eukaryota > Viridiplantae > Streptophyta > Pinopsida > Araucariales > Araucariaceae > Wollemia > Wollemia nobilis. Next base: position 6,323,005 of record JAQPPZ010016381.1, read on the forward strand.
TATGCATCACCTAGTAGTCCATCCGGATGCTAAACCTGTTAAACAAAAACTTAGAAAAATGCATCCTAAAGTGGCCTTACTAGTCAAAGGGGAGTTAGAAAAACTCCTGAATGTTATTTTTATACAAGCCATTGATTATGCTGAATGGATCTCGAATGTAGTTCCAGTAACTAAGAAAGAAGCTACCAAAGTTAGGGTATGCATAGACTTTAGAGATATTAATGTTGCATGCCCTAAAGACGATTTTCCTCTTCCCAATATGGATCAGATCATTGATTTTACTATTGGGAGTGGAATGATATCCTTAATGGATGGATTTTTTGGTTATAATCAGATCAGGATAGCTCCTGAAGATCAGGCTAAAATAACCTTTATTACCCCTTGGGGGACCTTTTGTTGGAAAGTGATGCCATTTGGTTTGAAGAATGCAGGTGCAACATATCAACGAGCCATGACTTATATTTTTCATGATATGATGCATGATATACTACATGATTATGTAGATGACATTATAGCTCGTTCTACTAAAGAAGATGACCATTTAGATGATTTGAGAAAAGTATTTAATCGGTTAAGGGAATATCTTATCCGATTGAATCCAGCTAAATGTATATTCGGAGTTAAGTCCGGTAAATTATTGGGGGTTATAGTTTCTTTACGTGGCATCAAAATTGACCCTCTCAAGATTGTGGCTATCACTGATATGCCCACACCCACAAATATATCTGAATTACGGAGTCTACAAGGTAAACTTCAAGCTATCCATCGCTTCATCGATAAGCTGGCGGATAAAACTGGACCCTTTCTTAAGCTTCTTAAGAAGGATGTCTCTTTCCATTGGGACAACGAATGTCAAGAAGCATTTGAACTCCTCAAACAATATCTTCTTAACCCACCTGTGCTTTCGCCACCTAGACCTGATCGCCCATTTATCTTGTATATTTTAGCTTCAGATTTTGCCTTAGGAGCTATGTTAGCTCAACTGGATGATGAGAAAAGAGAGCATGCCAATTATTACATTAGCAGAACATTAATCAGTTATGAAACCCGCTACACAACATTAGAAAAGTTATGTCTAGCAGTCATATTTTCTACACAGAAACTACGTCACTATATGCTCAGTCAAAAAATGTATGTTATTGCTAAATTCGATCCTTTGCGGTATCTCATGAGTCGACCTTATTTATCTAGTCGCACAACAAAGTGGGTTCTTGCGCTAAGCGAGTTTGAACTCATGTTCATAGGACAAAAGTTTGTTAAGGGTCAAATCATAGCAGATCAATTAGTTGATGCACCCTTAGAGTCTACCCATCCCCTCATCATTGAGTTTCCTGATGAATGCCTTAAACTAGAGGCAGACCATCCAGAGCAATGGTCCTTATACTTTGACGGAGCCCGATGCATGAGTGGGGCTGGTGCAGGTATTATTCTAATATCTCCATAGAAACATCTTATACCTCTATCCTTTAAATTAACGTTTGCTTGTACTAATAACACTGCTGAATATGAAGCTCTAATCCTTGGCCTACGAGCTGCCTTGGCACTAAAAATTAAAAATCTATTAGTTTTCGATGATTCTCAACTTGTTATAAATCAAATTAATGATGTTTATCAAACTAGAGATGATAAATTGTGCCCATATAAAGCATATGTATTACAATTAATATCTTTATTTGATCAAGTTACCTTGGAAGCTATTCCTAGAACTAGCAATCGTGCGGTTGACGCTATGGCCGCAATTGCATCTCTTTTACCCTTGGAGTTAGATGATGAATATGCTACCATCATTATTCATCGACTCCAGGAACCCACTTCAAATAAATCATGCTTAGAACCTTTGGATGTGTTTCTAATCAATGAAACTACTCCTGAACTTTGGTACACTGATATATTCAATTTTCTTCAAAATGGGACCTTCCCTGAAGGTTTTAATAGAAACCAGCGTCGGTTATTACGTAGACGAGCAAGTCACTTCATAATAATTGGCAATACGTTATATAGGAGATCTTTTGAAGGTATCCTACTGAGATGTTTGAATCTAGAAGAATCTAAATCAGCTTTGAGTGAAGCCCATGATGGATCTTGTGGGGGACACTTTAGTGGTAGCGCCATTGCTAAGAAACTCCTTAGGATAGGATATTTTTGGCCTACCATGGAGAATGATGCACATGATTACGTGCGCCATTGTGACAAGTGCCAGAAACATGCTGACCTTGTCCATGCGCCTGCACAAGAGCTGCAGGCTATTTCATCCCCTTGGCCCTTTTCAAAATGGGGCCTAGACATCATTGGAAAAATCAATCCTGTGTCATCTGATGGACACAAATTCATCATAACCGCCACCGAGTATTTTACAAAGTGGGTTGAAGCTATGCCCTTAGCTTCTTGCACTGGAACCCAAGTTTCCAAATTTATTTTTAATCAAATTATTTGTAGGTTCGAAATTCTTGCAAATCTCATTTCGGATAATGGAACTTGTTTCAAAAATAAATATGTTAAGAAACTATGTCAAAAATATAAAATTCAACATCGTTGGTCCACTCCCTATTATCCTCAGGGTAATGGCCAAGCGGAAGCATCTAATAAAACATTAATTAAAATCCTCAAAATACTGGTCAATAAATCTGGCCGAGATTGGCACATTCAATTATATCCTGCTTTGTGGGCTTATCGAACTAGCGTTCGTACTCCCACGGGCACTTCACCTTTTGTTTTGGTTTATGGCGCTGAAGCTGTTTTTCCCTTTGAATTAGAAGTTCCTTCTTTGGCTCTGCTACTTCAAGATACTGAAGTAGGAGATGAATATCGTGCTGGCAGATTTAGTCAGCTGGAACTCCTAGATGAGAAGCGCATCAATGCTTTGGAACATCTTCGAGCCTACCAGAACAAGCTTAAACGAGCATATCTCAAAAAAGTTCATCACCGATCCTTTGAGATCGGTGACCTCGTCTTAAAAGAAAATCAAAAAAATACTAATGCAACTAAAGACATTAAAGGTAAATTTGAACCTAACTGGCTTGGGCCATATATCATCACTGCTAAATTTGGATCGGGAGCATACATATTAGCTACCTTAGATGGTAAAGATCTTAAAGAACCTATGAACATTATGCATCTTAAGCGCTATTACGCATAATTCTGGTAATATCGTCATTATATATATTGTACATCTTGTCTCATTTTACTAAATGCATATAAAAATTTCAAAACAAAAACAATCATATTGTGTATCTTCTCAATTCATGAATCAAAATCAAAATATAAAAAAAAAAAACATCTTTTATTTTTGCACATGTCAATTCTTGAAGTATTGCAGTTATATTTTCAATTATTTTGGATAAATTAGCATTTATTTGGAATCCCGCACTTTCACACTCACATGAATAAATATCTTGATTTTATTTGGTATGATTATTAATCTCTCTTATATCAAAGTCCACGAGTTGAATTAAATAAAGTTTTGAGCATAGAGAATTGATCTTGTTATTTACTTGAACCAAGTATATCTCTTCACATTAAAATGATTTCATTGCAAATTCAATATGATGCTACATAGTAGAAGTGGTTTCTTGAGCGAAAAGTTTCCCCTGCTATCCTATCATGCACATGGTCTAGAATCTTTGAGAATTGACAAAAGGACAAGCTCACCCCTACCCAGAATAAAAATCCCTTGCTCTACAGCCAATCCGAGCAAGTATCCCTAGTATAGGAAGAAAAAGAAAAGTCAAAGAAAATGAGAAAAATAAAAATATCATTTTGTACCATCGCAACAATATTTCAACATTATCTCAGTTCCAAGCAAAAAAATACAAAAAAAAAGAAAAAGAAAAGCAGAGAAAGAGAAAAGAAAAAGCAAAATGCAATAAAATCCCTTTCCCTACCCCTTGAAAAGAAAAGAAGGGTGAATGAGCTTGAATCCCTGGAATTCTCAATTATTCAAAAACTGTGAGGTAAGCCCCATAACAGGTGGTTTGTGCCCAACCCGCTTGGCCTTGGGTAACTCCTAGCGTGGTGATATGTCTGTCACATTAGCGACCTTCTTTTGTACAGACCTATGTCTGCTTATGGATCAGCTAGCTCTTGATGACCCGACTTACATAGTAGTCTGGTACGGTTACATGCATATAAATCATGGTCAATGAACACTCATTTGGTTAATTCAAATTACTTGTATCAAATTATCTTGCTCAAAATTGGTCAATGAACAATACAATTGCACACACATTTGTATTTGAGAGATTTTGTATCATTATGATAAATCAAGATGGGCAATGAACTCACATATGCACATGAGGGTTCCTTATAAATCTACTTATTGTCTTTGAGATAATTTAAAATATTTATGCAAATATTTTAGAATAATTTCATCTTCTTATTTGAGAACATCTGTTTAGTATAAAAACAATTACATACATTTTTTTCAAAATCCAATTTTTTTTCAAATCTAGCAATAAAATCATATTTATATATACTTTCGACCCCCCCAACAAGGGAAAACCCAAAAAAACCCCAAAAAAAAAAAAAACCCAAAAAAAAAAAAAAAAAAAAAAAAAAATATAAAAAAAAAAAAAAAAAAAAATCAATTATGCAATAAAATTATTTTTGGATTTCGTGATGATGGTATAAGTCTATACCTATAATTCTATGCCTAGCGCAAACCATTGTTCTAATATTATTTCCCATTCATTTTAATTCATAAAAACATATGGCTTACATCATTCTGTTACACAATTGTGCTTTAAAAACAACGAACACTTTCTTTCTATTTCATTTCATTATGTCAACATTCAATTTTGCAACGATGGTATAATTCCTAAGGAATTATTCAAAATTTTATCACACTTAGGAAATTTTATGCCTAGCAAAAATCATATTTTTTAATATTTCATGCATAATATTTTCATGAAAATCTGAAAACAAATCATCACCATCATCATTTTCATCATCACAACACAAAGTCTTAAGACAGTCTCTTAAGCACTCTTTTACTTTTAGCAATATTTCTATACTGGGATTAGCTTGACGACCTAGCGAGCGGCGACTCCATGAAATGGTCTATAACAATGACAATGTCCTTTGAAATTATTGTTAGAAGTCCCTTTATTTTTCATCAAATCATACCACAAACAACCAATTTGTTTACATCAGATTATTTCATTAAAATTTTACAGCATGACATAAAATTATACTATTTCCAACGACATAATTACATGAATAATCAATCAACAATTCAAAATTTAAAGCATCATAAAACATATGGACAAGTCATATCACAAAATATCATATATATATATATATATAAATATCAAAAATATATGTACATCATATCAAAACTGGATTGGTATGCCACAATCTATACCCTGGCATACTCAATCCTCTCAAAAATATACAGTCTATAGTCTCGAGAAGCCCTCGAGCTCTTAGCCTCATCTCCTCTCCCACCCTGGCATGGAGGAGGTGGTCCCATAGAGGTTCGTGTTGTATCGTGGGTCCTCACCATCGATCGTGAGGATGTCCTCGATGATCCCATCATGACCGGCTCCGCAATGGGGGCTGGCAACGGTATCCTCTAGTTCTCTGGAACCACGTGATAGTACAATCCCTGGTAGAACATGGTCTGAGCAATAGACCATGCCAGATCCCGAGTGCTCACCCCTCCGCTCTGAGCCCTGAGTCATGTAGCCTCATCCTATAGTGTCTGCACCTGAGCCCGAAGGCGGGCAACCTCAACCTGGAGAGCCACCATCTCGCTGCTCTCCCCCACCTCGACACCCTTGCCCTTATCGGGTGATGCTGACCTATCCCTCTACTGAGAAGGGAGTCCCTCCTCCCTCCTCTCTGGCTGTCATGGTCTCTTCGAAGCCTGTGGCACTCTCCGACGTCTCTCCTGAGGAGACCATCATTGCTCCCTCCCTTCGTGACCCCTCGCTGCATCGATGGCAGCCTGGAGTCGCCTCCCCATCCATCGCACAATAGCGTGCATCGAACCCTATGCCCTCATCATTCGAGGAGGGCGGATGCCTACGTACCAGGCATCATACCCATCTGTGACCCCAACATCGTCCCCATCCACCGACTGAATGGGGGCATCGTCAACGTCCTGACTCTAGAATCGCTGCATATCTGGAGCCCCGCTTAGTGTAGTATTATCCCGGATAGTCCGGGAGTACTCGTAGTCTCTGAGAGAAGGGATCCCCTATTGTAGACCGAACTGCCTCAAAACTCGGTCATAGCGATGGAGCTCTACCTCTCCCTGCTCCATCCTCAGCCAGAAGACTCGCTTGATGCGAGCCAACTCCTGTCCATCCTCTCCCCACCCTGGATGCTCTCTCCATGGCCTCCAGGTGATCTGGTCAGGGATGAGGTCGTCTAGCAACCTCCGGGACATCGACAGATCTATCCACCATTGTGACCCTCTCTGGAGCCACCAATAGAAAACCCGGGGTCTCTCCCGGTCAACCCCTATCAGTGGAAGCCCTATCGGCCTCCGTACCGCAATGTGCTCCCAGCACCAAACCTATAGCAATGATGTCAAAACCAGACATCGACCTCCCTTGTATACGACCCCGTATAGGATCCTATACAAGCGGCATAGTACAAAGCTGCCCCAAGAAAATCTGTAGCCATGGTCTCTCATGTCGTAGACCACATCTGAGAGCAGCCATGGTAACTTGCATCCGCTCTGGTGGCATAGCGATGAGGCCACCCACTACCCCTACCAAAACTTGAGTCAATCGAGATGCCCCAGGCATCTGCCTCAATGTCTCGATGTTCACTCCGCCCTTCTCCAGGGCGAAGCTAGGATCTCCGCACAGTCGCATCATGGCATGGCCCTGATTGGCCATAGGAGTCATGAATCGCCCTTGTATGGGGATCCTCAAAATCCTCCATACATCCTCTAGAGTGGGAGCCATCTCCCCTGTCGGTAGTCGAAAGCAGGACGACCCCGGATACCACCTCTCTGCTAGGGCTATCAGTAGCCCCATGTCTATCGATATTTGTGGCATTTCTGCCACATGTTGTAGCCCAACCTCCGCTAGCCGGTCTCGCTCCACCTGGTCGAGTGTGGCTACATCATCTCTTAGACCCTCGTATTTCCATTCCTGACTTTTTAGTAATCCCCTCTGCAAAATAAACAATAAAACAACAAAAATCATTAGTGCATAATCATTAAAATCAATTAAAAATCAATTTCATCTCATAAAAATATGATATCGCCCATTATTGGATGATATCGTACTAAATTAAGTCAAATCATCCTTGGTAGGATGAAATCGTCTCCGATTTCTCAACTTGGGGATCGCCCCTTGTTGGACGGGATCGCCCCTATTTCATCGATTTCGATCCTAGACGAAATCGGAGATCTAGGGACGATTTCGTCTTGACGTCGTCGATGGCCTAAAAATGGCCGTGATGCCCCAAAAATAGCCAAAATTCAAATTAAAAATCACACAAATCAAGTTAAAAACATAATAAGCTAAGTTTAGATCCTTACCCGCAACCCGCGTCGGACCTCTGTCGATCTGTGTGTCGTTTCCACCATTTTGCCTGCAGAGCTCTAAAAATAGCAAAAGTGAACAGTAACAATGAATTAGGGTTTTACCCTATTTTTTTTAATTTTATTTAAAAACAACATTTTAAATTTTATTTTGCTTTTCCACGCTTTTACCTCAAACAGTCGATTTGGGTAAAAACACGGAGGGGGCACCATAGTAAGCAGTTGTACGATTCGACCTAGAATCGTCATCTAAAAAATGGAATAAATTTTGCTTTCTCGTAAAGCGTAAAGAACTCGTCTTTAACGCATTTTCTTCGAAAAATTTGCTAAAGAGGGGGCAAAATGTAGCACCCTAAAATTGGCGTAGTTAAACCCTTAGTAAAAAGATAAAAATTTGAATTTTAACCCCGAAACCACCTGTTAACCGCTCCCCTCATTTTTCGTGCCATTTTTAGGAGTTGTTTTGACCGTTGGACGATATCGTCGCCGATCAGACGAAATCATCCCAGATCGGACGAATTCGTCTGGAACAGAATGTCCAGATGATTTCGTCCCAAAACTAAATTTTCATAATTAGCTTATGTTTCAATAGCCTCTCCAACTTGGGCAGAAGCGTGTCTACGCAGTTGGAGATCTCCCAGATTGGGATGATCCCCAACCTCCTAACCTCCCCCTAATCCTATATAAACTGGGATTTTCTTAGTTTATCCCCCTGGTTGGCTGATCCCCCTGATTCCCTGGTTGATTTTCCCTGCCATTAGTTTTGTTGTGTTAAGACGTCCTATCCACCATTGTTTGCACTCGTAGTTTTAAGTTTTCATTGCAGGTTTTCACTATGCTTCAGCTGGAGGAAGCTCGGATCGTCGCAGGCGATTCCAGATGATTTCGGATGATCTTGTCGCATATCGGCGATGATCTCGTACGATTGGAGGTGATCTCGACTACAGTTCAGATTGGGGGCAACCAGAGCCCTGAGTTTGCATTTCTCATCTTTCTTCTTTATTTCACTATGCATTAGCTTGATTATTTTCATTCTGCATCCTGGAGTTCACCTCATCTAGCATAAATGCATGATAAAGTTAAAATAAATTATTAAAATAATGCATTTCCTTTAAATCTGGTATCTAGATATATCAGTTAAGCATTTATACTCTCATTTCCATCATTTTACATTCTTCTTGCAGTAGCATTTTTGGTTTTTGGTGTCTGTTTCTGTGATTGCAGGTTTTTGACGAATTCGTCAGATAGACGATGATCTTGTCTGATTTCAGATGATCGCCTGTGATCTCGGATGATTTTGTACAATTGCAGATGATCCTGTCATATTCAGGATGATCTGGACTCCTACAAGCTTCAGAATCTTCATCAGACATCCGAAATCGGTACATTCTTTCTCATTTAGCATATTCCTTGTATCTAGGATTCATTCATGCTTTCTGTATTCATATAAATCAGCATTTTCATATAGAATAGCTTAGATTCATTTTGGCCAACCTAGGAATATGAATGATTGAGTATAAAATGAACACATCAAACCCATTCTCAACCTAGGCATGGAAACTGCCACTCAAAGTTTCCTGGTGAACCCCACCATCCATCAAAAATTCACCCTTATACCCCTCCCCCGAGAGGCGTGACCTTCAAAGGGCCTCTCAGTCCGAGGTATTGTCCCATCCTTCTCGCATCCCCCTTCCGGGCATGGATCCTATAGCCTGAAGGTAAGGGTGCAAAAAATTTGGAGCAATACATATGCAAAGAAGACAATATTAAAAAAATTATAAAATCTGAGGTCAAAACTCTTGACTATCTTTGGCACAGGGATTATTCCTTTTTAGAATGTGCCCAAGGAGATTTTTAATGTATCAAATTTTGACCATCATCATTGTTGGGACCTATAAAATTTTCTTTGAAGATGGTATTTACTTCCATATGGTCCTCCTTGTGGAAAAGACACCAAACATATAGCTTCTTTAGATAATCATTACTTTGAATCTATTAAAATCTAGGTCCAACAAGATGAATCATGTCCAAAAATAGTTGAGTCAAACCTAACCTACCTTATTATAGGCTCAAGGATGAATTTTAAAGTCCTCATACTTATCTTTATAATTATAATTATTCAAATTTTTACTGACAATATTCGTGTGGAAACACTTGTTAATGTTTCATTTCAATAATCTGAATTCGGAAAAAATCCCTTTTTACTATACCCCATTATACGACCATTAAATTTTGCATAATTAATAATAATAAAGAATACAAAAGACCAAAAATTCAATCCAAATGGGATAAAAAGTACAAGAGGAACTCTCCAAGTGAAACTCATACGACCATGCTTGCAAATTTTGTAAACCCTTCAAAATATAAAACGTGCTTCTAAAACTTATACTCAGTATCAACCAATGGGATATCTCACACCTCCAATCTGCTTTGAATTGGAAACACGTGGAAGGCATCAAAGGGCACGGTAGTCAAGATGGGTTATTACTTTTAATCCATAAAAGCTTAATACTAGTGGCAACAGCTAAGCAAATTGTCCTAGTCGTTGAAGTGTCCCCACCTTTGTTTCATACTCCAATCTTTTCCTTGTCCAAACTTACCCACTAAAGACCTGAACATATTATTTTTTTTATAATATTATATAGTATTTTTAACCTAAACCACTACAATATAAAATATATATATTCTCCAGTGTATACTAAACTCAAAGATTCACATCATTTTGTGTATCTATAGCCTGTACACCTATATAATCTTGCATAAGAACAAATTGATATATTAACTAATAAAAAAATATATTTTATTATATTTTATTTTAAAATTTATTAGTTTTAAAATATTGTTTGATAAATTGAATTTAAGCAATTAAAAAATGTGTATGAAACTTTTATAATTTAGGTAAACGCAAAGTTAATAAGATTTCACTATTTAAGAATAGAATTGGACAGCCTACTAGCAAGCTTTCGGCCGCTATCAACTGATATATCTTTTTCAAGTTAAAATTTTAGAATAAAGCAAAGTTTTTGAAAGGGGTGCGATTCCCTTGTATCAAATTTTGAATTTAGGTTTTTTTTTAATAAAATTCCAAAGACATAGCACTATGGTGTCTCTTACAAATAATTAAAATAGATTTTTTATTACATTAAAAATGTAAAATAGTTTTTAATATGAGAAAAATATATTGTTTATCTAATATATATTTATCCAACTAAATTTCAGTTATCCTAAACCTGGTGTGCAACACTACGTCTATATATACCTTTATTAGATAAAGAAAATTTAGGTGGACGGAAGTAGTAGACCAATTAGTTTCTCGAGTGTAGTTTGAGGTTGACAATTCCAATCCTGAACCCCTCAAGGTATTTGTTATTTGAAGTAAACATTTAAAGAAGTGAAGCTAGAGGTTATTCCCCGTATTAAAAAAGAAAATTATATTAAGCTTTAATGGACATAAAGATCTTTTATATAGAAGCCACGAATGTTTGATTGAGTTACTCTTATTATAAAAAAAATCATTATAATTTATTAATAAATTAAAATATAAAATAATAAGCTTAGCTTTTTATTAATAAAAAAATTAGTTTTTATTTAATTTTTATATATTTTATTAATTTGATAAAAATATATTTTTAAACTTGGAATATTTTTTTAATAATTTGAGATCGAATGGAGGGCTTGAGGCAGGAGGGATGCCAGGTTTGACAAGTATGGCAAGCGGGTAGAACGGACAGTAGGAAGAAGATCTTAGGGACAAGGGTAGGGCAAAACCTTTTGACCCGGGTGCTCAATCTTGGGTAAATATTTTGAAAGGTAAGCAAAAAATCTCAGAGAGGTGCTTCAACCTACAACCGTCGAATGAAGAACTGCAAATCTTGGATGCCCTAGCAGACCTAGCAGTTGAACAAGTAGAGATGTCTTTGGTTGGGAAATTCATTGGAGTGTGACCAGGGTTGGAAGAGATTAGGAAATGGGCAGCGGGGAAGTGGAAACCCTTAGGTCATATGGACATTGTAGCCCTACCACGAGGGTTTTTTTGGGTCAAATTGAACTGTCCGTTGGACTGCGATAGAATCCTCCAAGGAGGCCCATGGTTCTATGGGAGAAGAGGGCTTTTTCTACAAAAATGGAGCCCTGATTTTGACCCTTTCTCGTAATGCATTGATGTAGCTCTGGTCTGGATTCGTCTCCCTGGGCTTCCGATTCACTTTTGGCATGAAGAGATTTTAGCAGGCGTGGCAAGAAATATAGGATAGTTACTTGAGGTGGATCCGACGACCTTAGCCCAGTCGAGAATGCTCTTTGCAAGAATTTGTGTAAACGCAGACCTGAATCAGGAACTCCCCAAATCTATAAAATTGATTTCTAAGTATGGATCCTGGAACCAAATCATAGAATATGAAAATTTGATGGTTAAGTGTGGGGTTTGTAAAAAGGAAGGACATCCAAGTGTCACGTGCAATGCACACAAGAAGAATTTTCATGGTAAGTGTAAATGGGTTCGGAAGCAAGTTGCTCTGGGTCAAGAAGCTAAGATTTTAGTGGAGGGTTTTCAGAAGGTAGCTTTGAAAGGAAGGGCAAAAAAGTAGGTGACATGATCAGGAGACAATAGAGGAAGGAGCAATGGAGGATCTCGATAAGGAGGTAAGTGAATTATCCCTAAACCCTAATGAGTTGAACAGTAATATTCCCTTGTCAAATCCATTCTCACATTTGAATGTTATTGAAGAGCTACCAGACTATTTTGATATCAAACTAATTGAAACCCCGATAGGGGGGAAGGAAGGAGAGAGTCAAAAACAATCCTTAGATAATGAAATCCAAATAGAACCCAAATAGTCTGATGGAAAGTTGGAGAAGGTTGTGAGAGAAAATGCAAGAGGCAAACACCAAGATGTTTCAACTCAGAATAGAGTGACCCGAAGTCATTCCAAAGGGACAACTGATATGGGGGGTGAGCCAGGACCAGGTAGACCATCAGTTGTTGTTACTATTCAGAAGGAAACTGCTAGGGAGGTGGTCGATGGCACTCAAGCAACTTTAAATTTTGGAGGGGGGAAGAAGAATCCCACCAAAATGAAGAGATGAAAATTTTATCTTGGAACATTAGGGGCCTTAATGCCCCTTCAAAACACCGTTTGGTGTATACCCTTAGAAGAGAAAATAATCTAGATATTTTTTGTTACAAGAAACAAAACTAGACCATATTAAAATTGATAGGATTCAGAATGTAATTTGGAAAGAGGTAGGTTGGGAATGCAGCCAAGTGGTAGGAGCTTCAGGAGGGCTCATGTGTTTATGGGATAGGAAAAATATTGAGGGTAGGTTAGTTGTAAGTACAAGATGGTCGGTTATAATTTTTTGCCACAATCTAAACAACAAGTAAAATTGGATCCTAACCAATGTGTACGCCCCTAATACAACAGCTAGAAGAAGGCAATTATGGTCTGACCTGAGCCAGATGAGAGAAGCATTTAAGGGACTACCTTGGATTCTAGCAGGAGATTTTAATACTCCTCTAAACCCTTTAGACAAGAGAGGAGGATCTTCCACCTTTTTGGAAGGAATGCAGGATTTTAGAGACTTTGTCAATGGTAATGAATTGATGGATGTAGAGCTCAGAAGAATACCTTATACTTGGAGTAATAGAAGATTAGGAGATCAACTCATTCAGATTCGATTAGATAGGGTGTTAATTTCACAGGAGGGGTTGACCATTTTTGGTGATTCCACACTCACTGCAATCCCAAAGATTGGGTCAGACCATAACCCGATCATCTGGAAAATTTTAGATGAAGGAAGTACAACAACCCTTTTAGGTTTGAATTAATGTGGTTGAAACATAAGGATTTTGGCTCCAAAATTGAGGAATGGTGGCAAAAAGATTTTTCAAGACCCAAACTTAATCAGATAGCATGAAAATTAAGATATATCAAGCAAAATCTTAAGGTGTGGAATAGAGTGGTGTTTGGAAACCTTTTTAAGAGGAAATCTAAAGTGAAAGAGCAGTTAACAAAACTAGAGATCAGGTTGAATCAAGGGAATCTCACAGAGGAAATTAGACAACAAGAGAAGGAGCTTCTTGTGGAATACCATAATATCTTAGCTAGTGAGGAAGTTCATTGGAAACAAAAGTCCAGGATCAGATGGTTGAAGGAAGGGGACCGTAATACAAAGTTTTTCCATGTTTCTACTCTTCATCATAGAAGTTGCAACAAGATCAAGGAAGTTGTTAAACAAGATGGATCAGTAGTCAATAAGCTTGATGATATCCGGGAGGAGGCAATGAATTACTTCAAGGATCTCTTAGGAACTCAGGAGGAGGAAGAGCCAGAAGCAATGGAGACTATGCTTAATCATATCCCCCATCTCATACAGGATAATTTGAATGATTATCTTTCTAGCCCTTTCACTGAAGAGGAGATTAGGAAGGCAATTTTTTATTTGGGAGGTGATAAAGCGCTAGGGCCAGATGGTTTTCCAACAGCTTTCTTTCAACATTTTTGGCATTTGGTGGGCAAGGATGTGGTGGAAGCTATTAAGGAGGTGCAAGAAACTCATTTTATCCCTACAGATGTCAACTCCACTTTTCTAGCACTGATCCCTAAATCTGTAGGGGCTAGAGACTTTACACAGTTTAGACCAATAAGTCTCTGCAATACCTTATACAAGATCCTATCAAAAACATTAGCTAATAGGATTAAAACAATTATGCCCTTCATTATTGATGTTAACCAAGGGGGTTTCGTTAAAGGTAAGCAAATCTTGGATGGAATAGTCACGGTTCATGAGGTTATACACTCAATGGATAGAAGTGAGGAGGCTGGAATGTTGTTAAAATTGGATATGAATAAGGCGTATGATCGAGTCTCTTGGGAGTTTTTGGCAAGGATCTTTAAAAAGTTTGGTTTCAATGAGAACTAGATAAAACTGACTATGAACTGCATCTCCACAGCCAAGTTCTTAGTTTTGGTAAACGGAGCAGCAACAGGATACTTCAACAACAATCATGGAATTCATCAGGGAGATCCTTTATCCCTGTATCTTTTCATTATTCTTGCAGAGGCCTTAGGTCATTCCTTGGCAGCAATGTCTCTGAAGGAAGTCTAGGAGGTTTCAAGGTGGCTCCTTCGATGGATCCGGTATCTCATCAACAATTTGTTGATGATACTATAATTGTGTCCAAAGCCTTTGTCCCTCAAGCTAAGGAAATTAAACATATCCTGGACAATTATGAATAGGCAATAGGGCAGAAAGTTAATTTCAATAAGAGTAAGGTCTACTTTCTAAATACTTCGAAGCCTAGACAAAGAAGTATTAAGAGAATTTTTGGCTGTGATATTGGTGAACTCCCCTCTTCTTACTTGGGAATGCCACTCTTTAAAGGAAGAATGAAATCTGAGATGTGGAACCCAGTCATAGAAAGGTTTGCAAAAAAGTTAGCCAGTTGGAGAGGTAATTTATTGAGTCAGGTAGGGAAAGCACAACTAGTCCAGTCCACCTTGTAGAGCATTCCCATCTACTTTATGTCAGTTTTCAATATTCCTTCCATTATTAGAGATAAATTAGAACAAATCCAAAGATCATTTTTATGGTCTGGGTCAGAGGATAAAAAATACCTGTCCTTAGTAAATTGGGATCAAGTATGTTCTAAAAAAGAATATGGAGGTTTAGGCTTCAAACGCCTAAAATTATTGAATGAGGCCTTAATTGGTAAGATGGGTTGGAAGTTGATTAATAATGATCAGTTGGGTTGGGTAAATATTTTGAAGGTAAAATACCTAAGAAATAATAAATATTTCTTAAGTTCAGAAGATCTGCCCAAGGGGTCTACATTTTGGAATAGTCTAATGCATAGCAGAGACCTTTTGAAGAAAGGCTCAAGATGGAGGATTGGTAATGGGGAGAAAGTGGATTTTTGGAAGGATAGTTGGTTGACAAACCAGCCCCTCGAGTATGACACTGAGTTGCAACCCATTAGACAATATTTGTCGAAAAGAATGGGTGAAAAGGTGAAGGATTTTCTTATTTTGAATTCTGAGAGAACTAGTTGGAAAGATGTTAGGTTGGAAGGGTTGAATGAAGAACAGAAGAAAGCAGCTCACAAAATCTTTAACCTACTCAAGGTTTTCCCTTTGAAGCCTAAGGGTAGTAATGACTCTCTGGTTTGGAGTAAAGAAAGCAAAGGGGGCTATTCGGTTAAATCAGGCTATTCCCTATTGGAGAAGGAGGGAGTTGGTTGGCTCCCGGTTAAGAAGATTTGGATTAAAAACTTGATTCCCAAGATTACCTTTTTCTTTTGGTTGTCTGTTCAGAATAGGATTTTAACCATTGATAATCTTTGTAAAAGGGGCTTTCAAATTGTAAACAAGTGTGCTCTATGTGAAAATGCTTTGGAAATAGTTCAACATCTCTTTTTGGATTGTGTGTTTTCATCTGAAGTCTTCAATTCTTTACTCCAAAATTTCTCGGTCTCATGGGTGAAGCCTAACAATATAGTGGATCTGTGTTTACAATGGAACTCACCCTTTAAGAGTAAGAGCTTGAGTGTTTTGTGGCATTTTTGTCTTCCACATTTTTTATGGGGGATATGGAGAGAGCGCAATAATCGAATTTTCAAGGGTAGAAAGCAAGATGTTTCTTCGATCAGTTTAAGGGTTGGGAATGCCTTAGAGGAGAACTTTAAAGCTTCCTTAAATATTCCAAAAGAAGACCTCAATTTAGGAATCCCAATCCTTCAAGATTGGCAAGCAATCAATATATCTCCTCAATCTCCTTTGAAGCCTACTAGAGGTAATGTGAATTGGGAAATACCTCCAAAAGACTAGGTAAAGCTTAATTTTGATGGAGCTTCAAAAGGGAATCTGGGAGCTGCTGGAGCAGGGGGGTAATAAGAGATGAGATAGGTGAATTTTTGTTAGCCTATGTTGAACCTCTTGGCACCCAAACTAATCATTTTGTGGAGGCAAGAGCTCTCCTGCTGGGCACTCACCTGTTAGTGCAAATGAAAGCAAGGAATGTCATAATTGAAGGTGATTCATTGAATATAGTGAAAGCCCTCAAAGAAGAACAGGAAGCGAGTTGGACAATAGTAGAGATGATTGATGAATGCAGAGTGAACTTAACACAACTCAATTATGTCAGAATTCAGCATATCTATCGAGAAGGGAATGGAGTTGCGGATGTTATGGCCAATATTGGAGTTTTATTGGAAGAGAGTAGAACCTGGACAGATAATTTTCCCCAATCATTGTAGGAGATAGGGGTAAAGGAGAAAATAAGGAATGTACCCCTGATGGAGCAGCATGGAATGAGCAGATTGGATAATGCTCACACAGATGATGGGAACTAGCAAGATTGGGGTAACCCAACTACAGTTGACCGTGAATGAGGAAGGATATGTAGCTGAAGTGAAGAAACAAAAATTTTTTTGTGTTGTTGTGGGATGGTCCTAACTGTTTCTTACGTAGTTTGTTGTTTGGTTTGTATTTGGTTGTGTTGGTAGTTTGTTTTTTGGTTTGTATTTGGTCAGATTATAGTTTAGTTCATCGTCAATCTGTGTTTGTAAGGGTGGTTTTGTAAAGGTCAACAAGTTTTGTAGTTGATAGGTGGTTTTTTGTTGGCTTCTTGTGCTGAACAATATATCTTTCTGGCTTCTTGTAAGGGTTTGGGGACCCTAAAACCCCTTCCTACCATAATAAAATAATAATAATAGTAATAATTTTTAAAAATACAATTTATTATAGATTTAATATTTTTAAAAATAGCCAATTGAAAAAAATATTTAATATATATTTAAAAAATCACTAATAAAATTAATATTATATTAACATAAACAAACATAAAATTCAAATTATATCATGTGAACTCCTTGCCTATCAAACGTGTTTAAATCGTATAAATATTTTTAAATTTATTTTAATGATGTGTTATGAATTATTTTTTGGGTAAGGAACTTTTATAAACCTTAGCTTGCTCAATAAATTTGTGTTTGATAAAGACAAAATCAACGGAACTCTGATCATCCAAGGAATCGAATTGGGGTAGCCTACAAGCAAGCACTCGACTCCTACCAAGTGGTCTATTCCTTTATAGTCAAAAAAATTAAGATAAAACACAGGTTTTGAAATAAGCTTGGTCCTTTGTATGGTTTGAACTTGGGTCTCCTAAATGAAAACCCAAAGATATACCACGAAAACATCCTAACAAAAACAAAAAAAATAGATAAAGCCCAATTTTTTGAAAGTGTCACAATCTCTTGTGCAATGGTTTGAACTCGACTTTCCTAGATAAAAAACTAAAGCCATACCACTATAATATCTCAAAAAAGACAACAATGTGTTTAAAAAAAAATTAAAGTGATTTAAAAATGTCTTTTGTTTATCAAATCAAATATATCTTTCATTTCTTCAATCAATCAATTTTAAGTGTTTTATAGTCTCAAGGGCTAAGTGGATTGGTAAGTTCTGGACGCTTACCAAGAAGATATCTAGGTTCAAACTTTGGAGGTAATGCTTTTTGGGGCAAAGGTAGTAATCTAACCTAACTTCATTGAGTGCACACCATCCCGACAATGACGGTACCAATCCTAAGCCACTAATGGCCCCCCTTACCTCAAGTCGTTAACAATGAGGTTGTATAAATATTATAGGGGGTAGCTCCAGGATTTGAATCATAATTAGTAGTAAAAATGATTAAATTATTACCAATTATTATATGTATAAATAAATAAATAAAAATGTATAAATCTATTGATGAGGGGATGCATATTATAATATTAGATGGCTTTATCAAAGTAGTTAGACCAATAAACATATTTTATTCCTATGAATTTTTTAATATTATTAAAATGTAATTTTTTTTTGTTGGGACAAATATTATAATTGATTGAAAAGTAGTTTTTGTATACAATATTCTAATGAGCTAGCAGAACTATCATTTGGTAATGAATCATCTATGTATTTAAGTATATGTATGATAGAGTACTTGATTATTTTGATAGATGCTTTTGGTTTTGAAGAACACAAGCTTATACTGAGAGGAGGGTGAATAGTATAAGACCACTTTTTACTTTTCTTTTCCAAACAATATTATCCAATATTATCAATGGCAATATCAACAGTAGTAATCAAAGTAATGCACAAATAACCACACACAATAGAGACACCAATTTAACGTGGTTCACACAATGTGGGCTACTCCACGGAGAAAATATTTCACTAAAATTTTCTCAACAAATCTCTTGAGAATCCTTCCCTATTACAATGTTTATGGATCTTTGTCCAAAGGAGACACCAATCCCCTAATCAAGTTTTTGGACACCTATCCACATGAGACACCAATCTCCTAATCTGGTTTGTGGATCTCTATCCATAGGAGAACTCCTTACCCTCTACTCTGGTTGGTGATCCTCTAGAATACTATTACCTCCACTACACTAGCTTGTGGATCT
The DNA here is from genome assembly GCA_028583015.1 of Wollemia nobilis. Taxonomy (NCBI): domain Eukaryota; kingdom Viridiplantae; phylum Streptophyta; class Pinopsida; order Araucariales; family Araucariaceae; genus Wollemia; species Wollemia nobilis. The sequence goes on from JAQPPZ010016381.1 coordinate 6,341,952, forward strand.
CTCTCCATAGAAGACCTCTGTCCTCACTCAGAAGACTTTGTCTTCACTACCTTGACTAATGGATCTCTATCCACTAGAGACTATTATCCTCTGATCTATCAAATACAAAGCTTACTCTCGACTCTATCTAAAATCTGCACTAAATACTATCCTTCGGTCTAGCACAAATCTGCTCAATATCTGTCTCAAATCTATGCTAAACACAATCCTTCGGTCTAGCACAAATTTGCTCACTCTCTGTCTCAAATTTGCACTAAACACTATCCTTTGGTCTAGCACAAATCTACTCAATCTGTCTCAAATTTGTACTAAACACTTTCCTTCAGTCTAGCACAAATCTTCTCACTCTCTGTCTCAAATCTATCCACAAGTCTATCCTCAAGCCTTAAAATAAAGACTGATCCAATCATAAATCAAATCTACTAGATCTACCCCAAAATTTAACTCAAAGCTTGAACAAATCACTCAATCAACTCTGCTCTCAAGTCTTCTCAAAGACTTACCTCAAATGTATCCACAAGTCCTCTCAAGAACTTGCTCAATATGCTCAACAAGTCTTCACCAAGACTTACCTCAAATCTGCTCAACAAGTCCTCTCTAGAACTTGTCCAATCTACTCAACAAGTCTTCACCAAGACTTACCTCAAATCTGCTCAACAAGTCCTCTCTAGAACTTCCTCAATATGCTCAACAAGTCTTTACCAAGACTTGTCTCAAATCTACTCAACAAGTCCTCCTTAGAACTTTTCCAATATACTCAACAAGTCTTCACCAAGACTTATCTCAAATCTGCTCAACAAGTCCTCCTTAGAACTTGTTCAATCTACTCAACAACTATTCACCAAGACTTACCTCAAATCTTGCTTGTAAGCTTCCACAAAAGCTCACACAAATCTGTCCTTAAGCTTTCACAAAAGCTTACTCAATTTTGTCCTTAAGATTTCACAAAAGCTTACTCAATTTTATCCTTAAGTTCCCTCTAGGACTTTACTCAAAACAGTCCACTAGATTTCACAAAAGCTTATTCAAATCAATTGCAAACTTGTATACAAAACTCAACTTTATCTCTTTTAGAAAACCTCTTCAATCACACAAATTATTTTCACTCAGAATCTTGTTATCATAGAAACATATAAAGAATGGTTAGAGACTCAATATGTTTCACACTCACAAATCACTTTATCACTTTCAAATCAATTCAAAAATAAAGAATAATTTGTTTCACAAATCTTGAACTATCACTCCAATACTTTCAATCAATAATGCTCATTCAACTTCACTCAACCATCCACTCAATGAAACACAACTTGCTTTCAAACCCTAACCAAGTGTTTCACTATTCTTCCAATCAACCCACACTATGGAACCCAAACCTTGACTCAAGATGATTCCAAATTCACATAACAATGATACTCATAATCTTTCACAAACCCTAGTTCAAGATAGTTCTCAACTTCACATAACAATGATACTCATGATCTTTCACAAACCCTAGTTCAATATAGTTCTCAACTTCACATAACAATGATACTAGTGATCTTTTAACATCCACAAATTATGCACATTAAAGTTGACTCAATATTTCCAACAATGCTTATCAAACAATCCTTTTCACTCCAACTTCGCATTTCACAACATTTAACCAGCCAAAATTTCACTCACAAGGATGATATGCCCATACCTTTTGTTTTGATGGGGATTTGACCTCAAAACCTATCTCAATTACAATCAACTCCTCTTTACCAAATTTCAAGGTTAGATAGCAAAAATCTTCAATCAAATATTTCCCTCAAAATTAATTCACCATTACAAAATCAACAAAACTCAAATACATCTTATTATCTCCAAATTTATCACAATACTTCTCAACACATAAAAACATGATTTGACAACTTCAAATCAATTAATGTATAGAAGACCAAGTTCCTTTATAATTTCTCAAAATCAATATTCAAAAATTAATCCTTAATTAAACATAATTACTCCATCCTTTATTTAATTTTCAAAGCACAAAATAATATGAAATATTAAATACTTTATGACTCCCTACTTCCCAAGGCGCTATACAAACTCACGTGTTAATGTGCTCCCCAACCTTGGCGCTATTTAAAATTAAATAAAAAATTTAATGCATACCTTACCCACGTGCAAAATGAAAGCGCACGCCTTGCTTGCACCTTGAACCCGCAATCTCGCTATCGTCGTTCCACTCTAGTCGAAGCTAGGCAGTCGTTGGGCCACACACCCACACAAGCCTAAACCCGCAAGTGCTCGTCTTTGATGCCTCCACAAATTCTGGCAATCGAAAACAAAACAAACTTCCTCCTCAAAACAACTACGTAGGGATTCAAAACCTCAACCTCTTCCCTATGAACGTCTTAAATTTGCCTTGGTCACCAACTGCGCTAACCAGCGCTATGAGTATGCAGTAGCCGCGCCACATGCATTTAAACCTTTGCCTGCCCTCCAAAGCTTATAATCACGCGAAATATTTTCTTCCTCACAACAAAACAGTGCACGTTTTCTTAGACTTTGGATATTTGAATAATGCATGGATGATTTTTTAAAACTTTTACCCCTTTATATATGCTTTGGCTTATGTGCTCGACGTCGGCTTTATTTCGAATTAAAAATTTTGAATAAATAAATTATTTTATGACCTTTAACTTTGGCACCCAAATATTTATTTAAATTTAAATTTTAACCTTTAGATTGAAATATTTAAATTTAAATAAATTAAATTAAATATTTTACAACCTACTCAATGGGTCTTTCGAGGAATAAAATATTTTTTAATTACTCCTTGGACCTGTTCTTTTCACCTCAACCTGTAACCTGAAATATTATAATATTATTATTGCCTTTTAAACCTACTTCGCCTTCCTTGGGACTTCAACCTTTTAGGCCACTTTAGGCATATAATATTTAAAAATAAATATTATATCCTATTCCTTTAAACCTCTTCCTTGCCTTTTGAAAAAAACCACTTGATGACATTAATGATGAGGAAACTCAAACAACAACCTCTTGACAACTCTTGACATCAATGACAACAAATCTTGCTCAAATTTCTAACAGGTTTGAAATACCTATTTATTATATTGTAGGTATTAATTATATTTTAAAAAGTTATATGTAATTTTTATTGAGAATCATTTTCATTAAAATAACAAAACAATATATTTATTATTAATTATATTTAGTTGGTTTTTATATTTTTTTTAATGTTTTTTAAATCAATTTGTTAATATCACTATTATTATGAGATAAAATTTCACTCAACAAAATGACTTTTAAGATCTTAATTTTATGAAGAAAAAATGCACATTGCAATTGACTAAATTGTTTGCTACGTTGTTTCCTCATGCTTTAACATATCCAATATAAACCTCCAACAATAATTGATGATAATAAAAAAAAAAATTATTTTGATCTAATTGCTACATCCACTTTAGGAGTAGAAAATTCTAATTGTTCTAAATCCAAGTTATATCCCAACCTAAGGCTTTGAGAATAATAAAGTGAGAAGGGAACGGTGGGTCATCCGGGTGGAGCCCATGATTGAAGATCCACTTATCAAAATAAAATATTTTAGATTTTTGTGACATCTAATCCATTCACACCAACCTTTTACAAAACCAAATTTTTTAAGAATATCATGTAAAAAACTTTAGCAAAACTTATCATATGCTTTAGTCATATCTAATTTTACAAGCATATCAATTTTTCATAGAATTATGAAAATGCATGGCCTCTTACGCAATGGTTATACCATCATTAATTTTTTTACCACAAAAAATAGTACCTTTTTCCTTTAAGAAAGCATAATTTAGAATATATTTCAATCTATTTGTCATAATTTTTAAATTTATCTTATAAATAATATTACAAAGGCTTATTAGACAAAAATTATAAATATTTTGTGTTACCTTTCTTAGGAACCAATGCAATAAAGGCGACATTGATCTTACTTATTTAAGTCTTTTTTTTTTTGCCTCTTCACCTGCATCCAACATATCACTATTCGACATCCCAAGAATTTTGAAAAAAGTCATAGGAAATCCATCAAGACTAGGTGCCTTGTTTGATTTTTGTAGGTCCTTTATAGAGATCTTTGTCTGAAGCTTTCATTCTCTCCTTGTGTGATGATTGATGGAATATTTTGCAAAATTTTATCTTAAGCCCTTTTGTCTTGTCCAACTTATGATATAATACCTTTGAAATAAATAATTTCTTCCTTATAATATATTTTTCTTACTCAATACTTCTTCCATTTAAATTTTTCTTTTTTCTTTTTTTTTTACATGGTGGAATCGGTAGCCACCATGAATCCGGTCAGGCTATCCAGCTTTTACGGTCACCACAGTATTCTGCGTTGTCCGCCCCGAAAGCCACCACACAGATCTTCGCGCAGTCCGCCCCTATAACCGCCATGCCATAATCATTTTAAACCTTTTACGTCGCTGAAAGCACCAGGAAAGGGACAAGCGTTCAGTCCGACGAGGCTCAAGATTTGAACCTTGGACCTCTGTCTCCCTTATGGGCTTTGGATGAACCAATTGGTCTACACCTCAGACCTTTCTTCCATTTAAAATTAAAATATTTTTTTAAGATTTGGTTAGTTTGAAAAACTTTTACCTCTGACACTTAGGGATGAGCATCCTCATCCCACCATGACCTCATAAGGGGGAGAGTTGGGCTTATCAATAAGGGCCAAACACACACCCCCTCACACACTCACCCATGCCATAGTTTGAACATGAACCTCTGCAAGAAGAGCCAAAGCCCATATTGTTGTGTTGTCTCCCTCAGGAATTTAACTTTTTTTTTTTAGTTTACACAGGTTTTTATAAGGGGTCTTGGTCCCCTTCTTTCTTCCACCTAAGATTGCGAGAGCATCGAGCACGTGCATAGGGAGGAGAGCTTGCCTCAATGGCCAATGTGAAACCCATATTAAATATTGATGGGATGTATCTTTGGCAAGGCAGAGAAGTCTCAGTGATCATCATTGTTGTCATTGGTGGCCTTGCATTTGGTTGCTCTTTTGTCTTTTCTATAGGTTGGGGTGTTGAAATACCAATCACCTTTATTGCTGGTTTGGAGAGTTGATCTTGGTTGCTCACATGCCTTTGCACCCTCTCATTGTAATCCAATCTTCTTTTGTGGCCTAAGGGGGAGACAGTGGTTGGTATGGGGGTTGGCTTTCGCTTATTGCAAGTTATAAGCGGACAATCCTTAACCTTGTGGTTCAACGCTTGAAATTTGAAACAAATATTCGTTATTATACACCACCTATTGCAAAATATGGTATCCCCTACCTATATTTCAATAAAATCCTTGAAGTCTTTAGACAGATCAACCTCAACACAAACTCTTTTCTATAAGTGGGCATTGAAAAACTTGTTGATTTATTTTTTTTTATACACATGGGAGTTGGTTACATCCACGCTATTTTTAGTAATTTTCGAGTGCAGAGTTCAAACCACAGGCGTTGTCCCCAACAAGCCTATAACACCTCATTATTTTTTAACCCGACATGAAGAGGAACACCGAACCCTTGGGATTCGTATCGTCTTCATCAATCTAGCGTGCATCAAAGGATTCGAAGCAGAATACTATCTTTGCAAAACTCCTTGAGGTATTTAAAAAGATCGACCTCAATACAAACTCTTTTCTATAAGTGGACATTGAAACATTTGTTGATTTTTTCTTGTTTATATACATAGGAGAGTTGGTTACATCCACACTATTTTTAGTAGTTGCTAAGTGCAAGGTTCACGGACTGCCCCCAACAAACCTATACCACCTCGTTATTTTATAACCCGATATGAAAAGGACCACCAATCACTTGAGATTCATACTGTCATCATCAGTTTGGCGCACATCAGAGGATTCAAAGCAGACTACTACCTTTACAAACAAGCATGCCCCCAAGGTTTGAACTTAGGTCTCTTTTGGATAAGTGTCTAGCTAGACAGACAATTACCAATCTACCTAACCCTTGAGGTAAAACTTATCAATTTCTACCAATAAAACACACCTTAAAATATATTTTTATTTAATTAAAAGATAAATTTATTTTAAGTATGAATATTTTGGTATTATCACCTTTCTTAAATCATCTCTAAAATTTGAAACCAATACACGATATAATTTATTAATAAAAAGTTATCAAATTTATTTTTATTTTTTATTAAAAAAATTAAATGTCTTGTTATATAATATTATGACAGTGCCATAAGTTGTATTAATGTGAATTACACAAAGGAGATATTTTCATTTATTATGATTTTTTTTTTTTTAAGGTTAGTGTTATGCGTTCAGTTTAGGTTGTGCATCCAAGTTTCACTATATAATATTTCGATAATGTGTTTAAGTTATATTATTTAATATATCGTTACAATGTGTGAATGTTCTCAATTCAAGTTTTATTATTTAATATATTGTTTTTGAAATGAAAGATCGTTTGCTTCATTAATATCAAAATAAAAATGTACAAAGCATCCGCCCGAAGGCTAAAGACTACATAATATATATATCAATTATATAAACAAAGATTATAAAAACTAGAACTACGAACAACTACCCAACAAAACCCATTACAAAATATCTTTATCATCCCAAAACCCAAGGCAGCAACAGGAAGGAACCTCGGATCTGCATAAAAGAAACTATAAGCTGGAATCATTTTTGACATTGTAATATGAAACAAACATCTGAAGATAATGCTGAATCAAAAGCACCTGATAATAACCGTCAATCTGAAAATGAAGCTTTTGAAGATGAGGAAAGAAAAAAAAAATTCAATGCGCTAATGAATTATTGTATCGCCCTTGCATAGTTTTCCAATTGTTATTTTGCCATTGTTTTAGGTTTATTGATTTTAATATTAATTATTTTATCAATTGATAAAGATTTGTATGGTAAAAGGTTCAACGAGTATTAAATTTTATGTCTAATATTGATGGTGCATTGTAGACTAATCTATGTGTATGCAAGGGATCAAAAGCAAGTTTGTTTATTTTTTAGCTTTGAAATTTATGAATGGTTGTGTATATACAAGATATTATCTATGTTTTGGGTGGGTGTAGGTTTAGGGTTAGTAGTGTAGGTCATTGTTATAGCGCTCTAGTGGTCATAGTTTTAGTTATAGTATGTATATACAAGATATTATCTATGTTTTAATGGTTTATATATATATAAAATATTATCTATGTTTTGGGTTACTAGTGTAGGTCATTGTTATAGCTACACTGTTATAGCGCTCTTAGTTATGATAGTGGTCATAGTTGTAGTTACAGTAGTGGTCAATATTATAGCTTACAACAACGGTAATGGAAAGAAATGCCGGTGGATGAGAGTTCTTTTTTTATTGGTAGCATTTTTGTTTCATAGGGTTCTAGCTCACTTGACAGACAGTTTGTGTTGATAGTCCTCGGATTTTTTTACTCGACACTGCGTATGATGGCCACATTACTCTATGTGATGTGGAAATGATCCAGCGATACATGAGTTCAGTAGGTGAAGTTATGGGTCGCTATTTTTGTTGGAGGACAGCCAAGTTTCATTGTAGTTTTTTAGCATACATATAAATATTAATGTGGAAAGATAAACAAATAAATATTAATGTATAACAACATTCTAATCAATTATAGAATATGCACGATTGTGGCTGTTTTCTACAAATTGTGGTTTCCTATTAACTTTGGGAATGTCTGTCGAGACACCAAATTGACATTACTTTTTGGGTATACCATATCTTTGTCAGCACATCAAAGACATGGAACACGGAATTAAATTAAAATGGGTATTCATTTTGAGTTTTCTACAGAAAAAACCAACAACCTCAGTTTTTTAAGTTTTTTTTTTTAACTCAAATTTAAATTATAATTATCGAAACCTTAAAACATTATTTAAATGTTCAATTTTTTTAAATATTATAGAAACCCAAATTCAATTATAGTCACCATTTTAACTATTAGATCTGAGGAGCTCTAGACTTGGCCCACGGCCATTTCACAATTTCCCATCTGGGGCTTGGACAGTAGCGTCCGCACATGCATGTTTCATCAACACTATTACTGATTGTATTGGCTTTGTCAGATGAATATCCAGTTAACGAAGTGCACACATCGACTCTAAGCATGCTCTTTGTCTCTGCAAACAACTTTCCATCCTTTGATGTGATGTGGGTTTAAACTTAAGGATCAGACTACTGAGGTGAAATAAATTTATATTTAGATTCCTTAAAGGAACTTAGTATAAAAATCATTCTTACATACAGAGATGGGATTCAAACACAGATAGTTCATAGTATTATCCAAACAAATTAATTAGATATTTTTTATTATTATGATTAACCTGCATATCCAAAACTTGGATGTTGCAAAATTCCAACGAGACAAAAATTTGAACATATATGTATATAGGGCATCGCTACGTTCGATTCAAGTAGTAGCCTATATCACACCTGCAGACCCCTACCCTGTTTTTACAGATCCCATCCCCCCATTAACTTTTGCAGGTTGTGCCATAATACCAACAACATTTCTCTAAAAAATCCCCTGTTTTCTTTCCTTGTAGGGCATTCTGAGAATTTCAGAACGCCTAGTAAGGTTCCTGCCTTGTTACAACAAGTGGGCTTTGCACAACGTGCTTGCCGTCTGTCCACGTCAGCAACCCGGATGCCGTCTCAGAATTCCCTGGCAACAGATTCAGGGGTGTTGTGCTCACAGTCACCGTGTAGCTCAGTTTCTTGTTTTGCTTTGAGAAGCTCAGCCTCGTCGGCTTCACCGTCACTTCCACGCCATTGGGAGGAATCACCTTCACAGTATAACTCGACACAGGCGGACTCACATTGGTGACCGTTCTCACTAACACTGTCGACAGTCTGGAAGATCGGTTCTGGTCGAAGACCGCGGCTAAAGAGGGGTAGTTCAAATTTCCGGGTTCGACTTTCTGCGCCGGGCAGCTCCAAGGCTCTGATGGGTCATTGCCTTGAGATCTTTCTCAGAGTAATTGAGGCTGCACATGAACTTCACATAGTCGTCAGCGGAGATATCATATATGAGCCCCGGATCCATGGCTCTCTGCAGGTCGACGTGACCTGCTCCGAAATCGAAAGGGGTGGAGGTATTCTTCGTCGCCTCGTCGAGCAGCCTTGTTGTCCCGAATGTAAGCCGTGGTCATGAGCGCCGACTTGATGGCAGCGGGGCTCCAGTCGGGATGGGCGCCCTTCAGCAACGCGGCCAGGCCGCTAACATGCGGGCACGACATGGAGGTGCCCGAGAGTATGTTGAATTCCGTCCGCCGGTGGTCGAATGCTATTCCGAAGGGGCCCGCGGCATCGGTCCAGGCTGCGAGGATGTTGACGCCGGGCGCTATCATATCGGGCTTCAGGATCCGGACGTCGATGTCAAAGTCTCCAAAAACCGGAGACGCCACGAGACCCGCAGTCAGAGCCGCCTCACCGAAGAGCACCTTCAACTCGTGGAGAAGCTAGGATTCAGATTCGGGAAGTCTATTTAAGGCATCCAAAAATAAGAGAAAAGTTTGGAAGATTTCATGTGCAATTTCCATAGCGGAGCTCTGCCAAACTGAGAAGCGATTTTACATCCCTTTGAGGTGCAACGAAGTGCTTCCCAATTGTGCAATGACATCTGTATTTTCAATGGAGATCATCAAAGCTTGAGGATCAAACTATCTGCCTATTCAAGCATCTAATTACCACGAATTGAAGCAAATTTTGTAACCAAACTGTGTTTAGAGACACAAGCGATCCTTGCACATCAATTCAACATCAGAATTGATCGTCATTAGGCCCAAGATACAGAGAACAGAGCCTCTATCCTACGATCACTATTTTCAACAGCGGCTAACAGAGTCCGCCACCCAAATTGATAGCGGCTATGGAATGATGTATAATTTCTTGTGCTTTACCCTTTATATTAATCATTAGCTGCATTTATTTGATTCCTAATCTAGATTCACAGTTTTGTATTCATTATTTTTGCTTTTCTTTCAGTATTTTCATGCATCTTTACATGTTTCTATGCATTTGTTTTCCTTATTTGCACATTTTAAGAAAATAGCCTTATTTCGAGAGGCTTACAATGCTATTAATCTATCTTTAGTTTCTTTATGTGCAGGTGACAAGGTTATTCAAGGACTATTCATCACCAAGATCTCATTCCATGGCATCAAAAGCAAAGGTTCCAAGTAAATCCTTTATAATTAGAATAGTGGAAGAACAAGGACCTTGTAGAGTGCATCTTTCCTCCTTTTGGGGCCACATTCTTTGTAATTTTGTATCGAATTGGGTATCCCTAAGAGGGACGTATTGTAACCAAAGCTTATTTGATTAATAAAAAGAGAGCACCCCATTTTGTTATCTCATTTTCTCAATGGTTACATAATTTCATGTTTTCAATTCGTTACAATATTGCAATAGATTAGATGTATGGTTTTTGTAGCTTTACAAGTGGTGATCATGTGTAGGACCTTTCCTCTTTGGTTGCTAACTAAGTCTTTTGTTGTTTTATGCATTGCAGGCATCGTCGCTCTGATCGATCGCAGCTAACAGTCAGCGCTACCATTGGATCCAACAGCTAGCACTGCTATCGCCATGATAATCAGTGACCACGAGAAAAACATAGAAAATCTAGTTTACGATATTCTTCTTCGGATGAGGACTCACCTGTAAGTGGTTCTCTCCCTATTTTTTGTTCTATTTTCTCTTAAAAAGTAATTTAGGAATTAATTACAGAACATAGGGAAAATTTAGAAGTAAATTTTTTAAAATCTCTTTGTTTACTGTTCGGCGCTATTGGGAATAACGACCTCTATTGTTAGCCACCCCAAAATCTAGCGACCATGAATCTTACTGCCCTTGTGCACAGCGGCCACTACTGCTAACTGTTGTTCACAGAGGTGACCACTATTAAATATGAGTGTTAGGATTCGCATGTTTTTAGCCTACTAAAAGGCTATCTCATTTAACTATGCATTGAATTTTCTAAATCTAAAATATCTTTTACATGCATCATTTTTGAAATTTAAAAAGTTATTTTCATGCATATAGTTGAAAGATCATGGCATGTTGTTTGATGCATTTTTTTGCTTTTGTTTAAAGTAAAATGAACACACACATCACCCTTTAAAGTTAACATCAGTTAAGTTGGGCTCTCACATCCAACCAATTGAACAAAAAAAATAGTGGATGTCATTTCCACTCGGTTGGCTTGCATATTGAGATTTTTTTTAACCCGATCGTGGCCAAGACCGACTCCAAGAACCATCGAAGCTTGGGAAAATTGCACGTAATCTTCTTCGAAAGGTATATCACTACCATCGATGGATTGGGTGAGGATTGATAGGACCTGTGTCCCCCTATCAATTATAGGTTTCATCTCCATAGCCTGATTGGATTCACAATCCAGAATTCATCACCGGATATGTGTGCGGGCGTATAGGTGAAAACCTTTTAACAAATCAAGAGTTACATCAACTATATTCAAACATGATAAGAGCAAAATCAGATTTCCAACACATCAAAAACACACAATCCAGTTCTTAGGAAACACAAAGCAATCCTTAAAAGAGATAATCATTGTCTACTTTGTTTGTTTCTTTACTGTGATTGTGATCAACATAAGATCCTACCATTCGATTTGAGACCAAATCCTAAAACAAATGCTACTTTTTTATTCTGCATCCAACGAATCAAAAATCATGCAAATCGAAGCTATAACAAAGAAGCTATGTTGGATTTATCGTTACTCTATTTTGAGTAATTTTTAAGCCAAAAATAAGAGAAAATTGCACTAAAACAATCATAAAAAGCCCTAGACAACCCCAAAAATCACCAAATTTGTTTTGTTATCTTAAGTTAGCCTTTTTTGCACCTCTCATAGAATCTTTGAGGCCTAACTCCGTATTTTCTCAAAATTTCTCAAATTGGTCATTTTTCGACGAGCCCTAGTTGGTCAAATATTTCAAAAATACAAATTTTGATCCAAAAAACACTTTTTTGAGTCCTAGCCCATTGTGATCAACTCGTCACACTGATCTTTTTGATATATACCACCCACAACTTTTTTGTAGAAGTCAAAAAAAATTCTAAAAAAATGGCCTAGGGACCCCCCACGGCAAACAAGATCTTCAAATTAGAGAGATAATTAGGCTATATAACCAAGGAATACCTCCAAATCAATCTAGAGGACATGGCCATCCTTGAATGGCATCCCAGGTTTTATCATAACATCAATACCATCCATAGGGGGTCATACCTTTGAGATATCCCTATTAGATAGGCACCCACAAGTTGGTATGAAACTAAATAGTGCGGAAGGAGGAATCGTTTTTATATTGAATCGCTTTTTGATTGTAAGGTAGAAAAACCCACAATAGACTTAATTAATATATTTGTTCGATGATGCCTTATTATCATATTTGGATTGCATTTAAATACCTAGTCTAATAGTTGTAAGAGTGAAGGGTTGTGACCCTAGAATATAATTAATAAATAATATAAGTATTAGGACATGTTAGGAGGGTCCTAACATGCCACCCCCTTAAAGGAGCTTTGTCCTCAAAGCTGGAAATTTGGAAATTGCTGTTGGATATCTTGAAAATTTTCCCACGTTGCGTCTTCTAAAGGTAGACCTTTCCAATGGATTAAAACTTCCATGATATCGCGAGTACGAAGGTGACGAGAGCGGCGATCCAAGATAGCTTCTGGCTCGACTAGAAGTACTCCATCATCGGAGAATTTAGGGAGAGTGGTTTGTGTCATGATATGGGCTCCAACTGCGAGCTTAAGGCAAGATACATGAAATACGGGGTGAAGTTTGGAAGAGGGAGGAAGCTCTAGTTTGTAAGCAACGGTCCCAATACGTTGGAGAACTTTATACGGCCCGTAAAATTTGGGTGCTAACTTCGGAGAACCTTTTTGTTTAAGAGAGGATTGACGGTAAGGTTGGAGACGTAAGAAAACCATATCACCCTCGTGGAAACTACGTTCGCTTCTATGTTGATCGGCTTGCTGCTTCATGCGATGTTGGGCGGTGTGTAGGTTCTCTTTTAGGATCCGTAGTATGTCATCTCTATTAGCAAGTTTCGTTTCCACCGCATGGACTTTTGTAGTCCCTGGAATATAGGAAGTGAGGGATGGTGGTGTTTGACCATATAGTGCTTCATAAGGAGTCATTTTGATGGACGTATGGTATGAAGTGTTATACCACCATTCCGCTAGTGAAAGCCACTTTACCCAATGGAGTGGTTGAGTAGAAACAAAACATCGAAGGTATGTTTCCAAGCATTTATTTACAACTTTTGTTTGGCCATCGGTTTGAGGATGGTAAGCGGAGCTCATACGAAGTTGAGTACCTTGTAATTTGAACAATTCCTTCCAAAAGGTGCTAGTGAAAGTTGGGTCACGGTCACTAACAATTGTGGAGGGCATACCATGTAATTTAAAGATGTTATCTAGGAAGAGGTGGGCTATAGTGCTAGCGGTATAAGGATGAGCCACGAAACAAAAATGGGCATATTTAGATAAACGATCAACGACTACGAAAATGGTTGTTTTTCCTCCTGATTTTGGTAATCCTTCAATAAAGTCCATAGAAATATCTGCCCATGTTTTGGTGGGTATAGGAAGAGGTTGAAGTAATCCTGGAATAGCGAGGGTCTCCCCCTTTTGTCTTTGGCAAACTTCACATTCTTTTACAAAGTTTTTGATGTAATTTTTCATTCCTACCCAATAGAAGGAGGTAGTGGCTCTTTTATAGGTTTTTAAGAACCCTGAGTGGCCTGCAGTGGGTGAGGTATGTAACTCATGAAGAAGTTTTTCATGATAAGTTGAATTGGGGGTGAGGACCATCCTCCCTTTGTATCTTAATATATTGTCCTTCCAAGTGTATGGAGGTTTGCTACTAGGATTATGTTGAAGTTGTTGAATTAAGGCGTGGATAGTAGGATCATTTATCCATTCTTCATGCACCTCATCTACCCATTTAGGAATAAGGGAGGAAAGAGCATGGACTTGAGGCATATCTTCAAATTTTCTAGAAAGTGCATCGGCTGCCATGTTGTCCTTTCCCTTTTTATATGTAATTTCATAATCATAGCCAAGAAGTTTAGTAACCCATTTTTGTTGTTTCGGGGTATTAGTCCTTTGTTCCAAAAAATACTTCAAGCTATGATGGTCGGTGCGTATAATGAAATGTTGGCCAATAAGGTAAGGCCTCCAATGTTGAATAGCATGGACAATCGCCAACATCTCTTTTTCATACGTAGAGCGAGCTAAATTCTTAGGAGAAAATGCTTTGCTTATAAAAGCTAGAGGCCTTTCATCCTGCATGAGTACGGCTCCCATTCCTATTCCTGAAGCGTCACTTTCAATGACGAACGGTTTAGAAAAGTTGGGCATGGCTAGAACAGGGGTGGTACACATTGCAGTTTTCAAGGTGATAAAGGCCTCATCCGCTTTAGACGACCATTTGAAAGCATTTTTCTTAAGTAATGTTGTTAGAGGAGCAGCGATTTTACCATAATTTTGGACAAATTTTCTATAATATCCCGTTAGTCCAAGAAACCCACGTAGAGCTTTTAAGGTTTTTGGAATAGGCCAATTTTTCACCTCCTCGATTTTGGAAGGATCTACCATAACTCCTTCCTTTGAGACAATATGCCCTAAGTATTCAATTTCTTGTTTTCCAAAGGAACACTTTGATATTTTTGCATAAAGTTGATTTTCCTTCAAGATTTGGAACGCTTGTCTAACATGGTCCAAATGTTCTTCCCATGTTTTGCTATAAATCAAAATGTCATCAAAGAAAACTAATATAAATTTACGAAGAAAAGGGTGAAATACCTTATTCATTAGACTTTGAAAGGTAGAAGGAGCGTTGGTCAGGCCAAATGGCATCACCAAGAATTCGTAGTGCCCTTCGTGAGTGCGAAAGGCCGTCTTAGGAATATCCTTTTCATTGACTCGTATTTGGTGGTAGCCTGACCGTAAGTCTAACTTGGAAAAATAAGCTGCCCCGTGGAGTTCATCTAATAGCTCGTCTATGACCGGAATAGGAAATTTATCTTTGATGGTCATTTTATTAAGCGCTCGAAAATCGACACATAAACGCCACGAGCCATCCTTTTTTCTAACTAAAATAATTGGAGAGGAGTAAGGGCTTTTGCTAGGTCTAATGACTCCTGCCTTAAGAAGCTCTTGTACTAATTTCTCTATTTCGGTCTTTTGGAGGTATGGATAACGATAAGGTCTAATATTAGGAGGTTGATGCCCTGGAAATAGTGGAATAGTGTGATCGTGACTTCGTTGTGGAGGTAGTCCTTTTGGTTCATTGAATACCGCCTTATGGTGGTCTAAAATATTTTGTAACTCTGGTGTCTCATCTTCTTTGTGACTAGGTTGAATTGAAAATAATTGGGCGACCATTCCTTTGTTTCCTTTTCGGATAATTTTCTCCATTCTATGCGAGCTGACGATTTGGGAAGGTCCTGATTTCAGGCCTTGGATAATATAGGTTTGGTTCTTTGCTGTGAATTTCATCCATAGTTCATCAAATTCCCATTGGACTATGCCCAAGGTTCGTAACCATTGTACGCCTAGTACAATGTCGCACCCACCTAGGGGTAGGACGTACATGTCGCCTTTCATGTTATAAACCCCCATAGTTAGTTTTATATTTCTGCATTTTCCTTTGCATGCAATTTTTCCACCGTTTCCAATCATCACTTCGAAGTTATTGCAAGGGTATATAAAACAATTTGCTTGTTTAGCCACCTTTGGATCGATAAAATTGTGCGTGCTACCAGAATCTAGGAGCACGGTAAGGTTTTGTTTCTTAAAATACCCTTTTACTCGCATTGTTTGAGGGGCAAAAAATCCGGCAAGGGCGTTGAAGGAAACCTTTGGTGCATTTTCTTCGTCACTTTCAAGTGTGTTGGATAATACCTCTACTTCGAGTTCAGGTTCCTCTTCAGTAGAATTCCCTTCCTCTGTGGCATCTAGAATATATAATTTTCGTGAGGCACATTTATGATTTCTGTCAAATTTCTCATCGCAATGGTAGCAAAGACCCTTAGCTTGTCTTTCCTTCATTTCCTCGAAACTCAGACGCTTAATTGGTAGAGCGGGGTTAATTTTGGGGGTTGTGTAGGAGTTTTGGGTTCGTCCATTTTGCATTGGTTTGGGGTTGGTATAAGTGTTTGATGGTTTCCCCCAAGTTGGTTTTGTGAACCGATTTCGTGCCTTGATTTTGTCCTCCGCTAATTTCGCCAAGCCGATGGTCTCTAACATGTTTGTAGGGTTATACATTTGCACCTCTATTCGAATTTCTTCTTTTAATCCGCTGACAAAACATTCTTGAAAGAAGGCAGCGTCTAATCCGGATGTTCGATTAGCTAGCCTTTCAAATTCTGCTTGGTATTCGCTTACCGAAGTGGTTTGGCATAATTTAGTGAGGGCCCCTATAAAGCTTTGAAACTTGCTAGGGCCGAATCGCACTAATAGATTCTGTGTAAAGGTTGACCACGTCGGAGTGCCGTTAGTTTTCTCGAACCATTGGTACCATTGGATGGCATCATTTTCCAAGTGGAAGGAGGCGATATGCACTTTTTGCATTTTCGGAATTTGATTTAGTGAGAAATATTGCTCTTGCTCGGTAGATCCAGTTTGTAGGGTCTCCTCCTTCAAATTTTGGGAAGTCTAATTTGGTCGTCCGTGGTAGAATGGAAGTTTGTGGACCTCCTAACATTGCTCGGTTTGATGACCCGTTGTTGGTTGAATTTGCATGTGTTGTTGCCTGATTTTGGCTGATGGCATCAAGTTTAACATCCATTGCAAATATTTTCTCGAAGAGTTCTCTTGTGTTACGGGTATTCTCCTCTCTTTCCTGTTGAACTTCTTCGGCGAGCCTTTCGTGTTTCTCATGAATGGAATCCAGTGATCGTCGTCCTTCAACCATTGCGGTTGGTGTAGGTAACGATCAATATGACTTGGTACAGGTGAGCAAAAAAAAATAAAAATAATAATTTTTTTGTTTAACAACTTTATAAGTTGTTTTAGCAATTTTTTTTTCAAAATTTGTCAAAAATTTGGTGGGCAATGCCCTATCAACTTTTTGAATTTGGTGCTCTCTGTTATTTAACAGGTAGCTTGTAGAGGCGTCAGGGTCGAGAGCGCACGGCGGTCGGAAAGGCGGTAGGCGGAAGGCAGACAAGGGTAGTAGGTGGGAAGGCAGACTGGCAGGGTAGCAATAGGCGACCGAGGCGTAGGGGTGGCAGTCGGGAACACGAGGAGTCGATGGGCGATGCAAATTTCGAGGAAGGACTGGGTAGCGGTTGGTTCGCACGAGGTACGGGGGAGGCGTGACCGAAGTCACGTTCTTCCTTGTGCCTTTTGGCGCTTATAAAGCGCTACAAAGACGTAGCACCACGAATGTGGGACTTTAGTCCTTAAAAAAAAATTTTTTTTTCCTTTGCGTTTCGGACGTCGAAAACCTTGATGCTGCGTTGAAGATTTTAGCTTTTTCAAAACAGCCACCGGTCACCACGCGAAAGGTCGAGCAATTTGGGTGTAAGACAACTTAATTCGTACCTTAGGAGAAGGTTTAATTTTCTACGAGGATTATGACACGGATCCGTGAAGCGTGAATGTTGTTTGCGTCCTCGCGAATGTGGACTGGCTGAAATGTGCGGTGGGAAAAAATTTTAATGGTGAATTTGCTCCTTGATCTAGCTCTGATCCAGATGGTATGAAACTAAATAGTGCGGAAGGAGGAATCATTTTTATATTGAATCACTTTTTGATTGTAAGGTAGAAAAACCCACAATAGACTTAATTAATATATTTGTTCGATGATGCCTTATTATCATATTTGGATTGCATTTAAATACCTAGTCTAATAGTTGTAAGAGTGAAGGGTTGTGACCCTAGAATATAATTAATAAATAATATAAGTATTAGGACATGTTAGGAGGGTCCTAACACAAGTCCTCTAGAAAACCTTCCTAACTTGGATACCCTGATAGACTTTTATAAAAGGAACAATCCACCCACTGAGGGGCCTACTAGGTCAATGTCACCGGTTCACATCCCAACTTACTTTATACATTAATCATGACATGAACATGAGCATACACCATGGCCTAGCCTGGATGAGCAAACCATCTCATTTGATCGAGCAAGTCACCCCCTACTCCTCACAGAGAGTACTCTACATGTGCACGTTGTGCTTCTATGCAGCTTGAATATAGAGAGCTTACATTTAAGCCTGAATATGATTCATTCCTCATAGATGAGGAAGAGGACCCAAGTCATTCTTCTACTCTTCGTGAAGAGTACTTGGGGAAACCACATTGCATTTCCACATCACCAGACTATATAGAGCCCATTCATTAACCAAAATATCAAATCAATGCAACCTTTAGGGATCATGGAAAACAAGTAATAGATCCTACTAGGGGGAAAGACATGACAAACCTATCCGTATTTCAAATACGAGGGTACATAGATCCCATACAACTAAGTAAAAAAATCACACTCATCAGGCACTTAGGTCACATCTTAATCGATAACAATATATGGATCAACTCTAGTTGGATCAACAATAGTTAAATCAACAATGGATGGATCCACAACGAGCACACCTAAAAAAGTTATACCAACAAAAGATACAACAAGAGTAATTGCAAAATGCATTGCATAAAGTGGTGCTTACACCTAGCACTCAAAAGATGCAACAATACATAAGGTACCCACTACAATCTCAAAATCTTCCTCCTTAGCCACGCCAAAATCATGTTCAACATAAAAGGCCATTATCTAGTTATCATCAGGAACCTCATACTCTTCAACAATACCAATATCAACACAAGGAAGAATCATATGAAGAGTCCCAATCAAAACATCAGGAGTAAGTAGATACCTACCCTGAATCCAGTTATAATGAGATACCTAATGATCATTTTTATCATCCACCTCATATCAAAATCAACTCCCCCTACCTAATCAAGGGCGATAATAGGAATATCATATCATTTCATCATGGGCATACAAAGTACTAAATGATTGGCTAAATTCATTAGAAAAACAAACTCAAAGTTTGGTTTATCAAAAACCCACACTAAAACAGCTTAGCAATCAACCTTTGATTCCCTCAGTGCCATCATCACCATACCCATCAGATTTCAAGATACCTAAACTTGAAAAGTTTAAAGGTGACAAATATGTACGAGAGCACGTGACAAGCTTCATCAATATGTGCTTTCATCTCCAAGACAATAACCCCTTGATGTTGAGAACCTTCCTTATAACATTATTTGGGGTGCTTTGGAATGGTATATTCATCTACCATGCCATAGCATATACACCTTTGAGCAACTGGTCGATGCATTTCTAGAACATTTTTTCTTTAGTGCTAATAAAACGATAAACTTGACTGACTTGTCTAGCCTTCATCAACTTGACGACAAGCCAGTCGTAGAGTATGGCAATACGTGGAGGAAGGTGATGTCAAAATTACCTTTCACCCTACCCACAACAGATCTCACTTGGATGTTTATGAGAAGCTATTCAAAATAAATCTCACTTCTCTTGCAATTACAGCAGTATCAAACATTTGAAGAAGCTTTGGCGCAAGCCAAGGTCATTGAGGACATCGAGGTCTAGGAGGATGATATTCAACTTCATAAAAGAGAATAGAACAAAGACCCTAAGGGTAATTGTCCACAATAAAAATTGCCTGCGATCAACCATGTCATTCTAACCATACCACAGCCTAAGAAAGTGCCTCAACAACCCAACTATCAGGTGCAACCCCTCCCAATGAAATATCATGATCCATCATAGCGAAATCAAGCACAAAAGCAACTATGCTGCCAACCTTGTAATTATACACCACTGCCTAAATCTTTGGTGTCTCTTTTCAATCGATTATGTGAGGCCAAGGCTATTATCCTACCTGAGATTCACCTCCTCGATCCTAATCACCCAAGACCAAAATGGTACCAAGAAGATCTATACTGTGTTTACCATCGATAAAGGATCATGACATCTAGACATGTTATCCTTTTAGAGATTTAGTACAGGATATGATCGAGAGGCAAGAACTTCAAATAGGAGTCTTCCAAGACCCTTTGCCCACATGCAAAGCAAACACAGCACCTACCAATCAAGTCAAGCAACCCAATCAGGTGCATATCAATCTACCTCCCCAAGAGTTTGTGGGAATGATCCGTATTGTAACAAAGGACAAGGAATATCAAAATTGATCTATGCAACTTGTGGCTTCATCCAACGTTTCATCTTCGCTCATCTCGTCTCAACGAGACATTGGTATTTTACAAAAAAAATTGCCACAACAGGAGAGGTTAATTTCTATCACTCCTAACTAGGCCAATCACATTGCAACAGGTAAACTGCACACTGGGGTTCTTCAAGGTATCACATATTCCCCACAATCCACATCATAAATGATGAAGCAAAATGGGGATTTTGAAGGTATTGCACCTTCCCCGCTTCCATAGATCATCACACATGCTGGGGGTGCATAAGGTATCACACCTTCCCCCTAAAAATCATAAATCAATTAAAATTACAAAAACAACAAAAATTATCAAAAATACCAAAAAATTCATAAACAATAAAAACAATCAAAAACAACAAAAATCATAAAAAAATAGAAAATAACAAAATCCACAAAAACAACTTAAAACATCAAAAACACAAAAACATTTACATTTTGTATTCCATCATATGCATCCATTAGTTGCATTGCATTAGGTATTTTTATCCACTACACTTGCATTAGGATAGGTTGTGTTAGATTCTTATGAACGATACCATGTCTGTATGCCAATCATGCATCCTCAAGTTCATCATAATTCATATTCCTTATGATTAAATGTGTTTTTCAACAAAACTTACGAAGTTTCTATCAAGTGTATATTAGGGTTTTTCGATTCGTCAGCCATCCCTAGTTGTCTTTTCAGATTTTGTAGAAAGCTATCTTGGTTTTCGAAGATGAGGTCTAGTTTTGATAGTACCTTGTATATCTCAAAATCCCATCACATTTTAAACATTAATAATCCTAGTCTGAACAAGGAAGGATGAAACTACAAAGTGGTCCTGGTCACCTTAAGCGAAATTTTTTCCTTGCTCATCTTATTATGCGCATGTTCTAGAATGCTTGTCATTGACAAAAGGACAAGCTCCCCCTACCCAAAGAAATCCCTTGCTTTTACAAAAAACAAGCAAAATTCCTAAAGCAAAGCAAAAAAAACAGTGATTTTCATCACTAAGCAAATCCCTTGCTCCAAAATAAAACAAAATGTAAAATAAACAATGATTTTTATCATTAAGCATGAGCAAGTATCCTAAGCAATTAAAATAAAAGAAGGGGGTAAAGAGCTTGAATCCCTGGAATTATTAGTATTTTATCACCATGGGGTGATCTTCATTATACCAATGGGTTGAATGAAACCTGCCTGGCAATGCAGTATCCTTACACATGGTGATATGTCTATCATATTAGCAACCTTCTTTTGTAGAGACCAATTTCAGCTTATGGATGAGCTAGCTTTAGGTGGTTTGTATTGCCTAGTACTTTAGTCTAATTGCATCCAAGCTTAGGATCATTATGACCATATGGTGATCCTAATTACAGCAATGGGTTGAATGAAACTCGCTTGGCTATGAGGTAGTCTTATGCCTCATCTAATATATTCACTTTGCAAACACAAGGATAGTGAATATTTGGGTCTTCGTAACAGGCTTATATCTTTCAGGAGTCTTGTGTAGTCAATATACAACTTTTGATTAATCAACTAGGGTGTTTGAGTTTCATGGAAAACCTCAAAATTTTCCCTATAGCAACAAGTCATTTCATCAATCATGCATGTTTTCCTTATAGAATTTTGTTTATTAAGGGGTGTTCATAGAATAGGATAGATACTGTATGGATATCATCAATGATATTTAGACAACTACTAACTATTTTATGAATATCGTTTAGTTTAAAAAAGCTTATAGGGAAAGCCCATACATCTCACATCATTTCATTTCACATCATGTATGTTTAAATGATTAATTCTTACGATAAAAGTTACCATTTTCATTCATGCTTTTCATATATTTTGTGGTGTCTTCCATTAGTTTTTTATACATGTTAGACTCATTCCTTATGTTTTAAATGATTAAAACATATAGGTTCATTTGCATTAGACCATCCACGTGAAATTAGTGCATTACATACATATCATCTACCATATCATATTACATAAATTAAATGCATAAATATTTTAAGCAAATTTAAACATGCATTTAAAATTCACCATTGCATCCATATAGGCATACATATTAGTGCATATACACATCTAGATCATAACATCTAATCATACATCTATCATCTAGCTCGTGCATGTCATCAATACATCGCATACATATAGCAAAATCACCTCATCAAATAAGCATTATAGCCATCAATGCATCCATAAATCATAACGCATAATGCATCTAACAATCCACTTTCGTCCAAAATTACAAAATTTACAAAAAAATCAAATAAAAAAATCTCAAGTGCACCTCATACCCAGTTATTTACCCTATGCACTTGGCGGTTGCAGCGATTTGCGCTCCATGCAATTCGATAAGATGAGTAAATTACCATAAGGTCATTTGAACCAAATTATTCATTAACAAATTGAAATATCTTCACTTCAATCTCCAAGAAGGCCTTACGATTGGACTGCTCCATGGAAACGAGGCACTCATTTTATTTCTTCTATGATATTTTTATCAAATCATCGAACATAGTGATTCATCACATCCCTAAATTGAATTGCTATCATCTTGATTTTCTAAGAAGGCCATTGTGGTCGGACTGCTCCATGGGATAGAGATGTACAATTACTATTAATGGTTGAAATCACAGTTGTAATAGGACCTACCTTAAAACAATAGTAATCATCTTAAATAGTCCAAATCAGTCATCTTGGTCAAGCGACTCATTGCTTTCATCACCTACCATTTTTCTCATCAACTCATCGCTTGAGGGGTAGTCATAATCAAATAATTTATAATCAAAATCAATAATGGAACACTTAATCATGTTAATTGTGTTTGTCCATGAATCATTGCAAACAACTATCATAAACTTCCTATCTTGTTAGGGTAAATGCATCAACCAAAGGCTTGGTAAATCCAAAATCTAGATCTACCGAGAGTCAAGACCGGTCATAACAAAAAAAATTGCTTTTAGATAATCTACCTATGGCCAAGTAAAAGTCGTTGCTTGTATATAATCTACCCACGGCCAAGAAAAAGCTATTTTTTGTAGATAATCTACTCACAACCAAGTAAAAGCCATTGCTTGTATAAAATCTACCCACGACCAAACTAAAAGTCATTGCTTGTAGACAATTTACCCACAATCAAACAAAAAGTTGTTGCTTGTAGACAATATACCTGCAGCCAAGCAAAAGTCGTTGCTTGTAGACAATCTACCCACGACCAAACCAAAAACTATTGCTTGTAGATAATCTACCCATGACCAAGCAAAATTCGTTGCTTGTAGATAATCTACCCACAACCAAACCAAAAGTCGTTGCTTGTAGACAATCTACCCACGACCAAACAAAAGTCATTGCTTGTAGATAATCTACCCATGGCCAATAAGAAGTTGCTTGTAGACAATCTACCCACGGCCAAGCAAAAGTCGTTGCTTGTAGATAATCTACCCATGGCCAAGCAGAAGTCGTTACTTGTAGATAATCTACCCACGACCAAACCAAAAGTTGTTGCTTGTAGACAATACCCACGGCCAAGCAAAATTCGTTGCTGGTAGATAATCTACCCACGGTCAAGCAGAAGCCATTACTTGTAGACAATCTACCCACGATCAAACAAAAGTCGTTGCTTGTAGATAATCTACCCACGGCCAAGCAAAAGTTGTTGCTTGTAGATAATCTACCCATGTCCAAACCAAAAGTCGTTGCTTGTATACAATCTACCCATGATCAAAATTAAGTCTACGAAAGTGTTGGAGGTAATTATTCAGAGATAGGTGCTCTTTATAGGATTGAGGCATCTAAAGTTGACCGGATTAATGAACATCAATCAACCTGCAATATGACTTTAGGTTGTCTATTTTTGCTTAGTGTTGTGTTTTCCCATAATGTATTCCAAAAAGGGGCACTTGTAGACACCTACATCATGTTGAGGAGGCTACTCATGTGGACACCTTTTCAGGCCATATAACTCATCTTGGACCTTTCCAAGACCCAACAATGGATTCTAACCACTCAAGTAGGATAGTCTAGTCCTTTTCAGCCTCTGCCACTGATGTTGACAATGACCATGAGTGGGTCATCCCTGTTGATTGTGGCCATGGTCATAGCCACACCTATCGATAGCGATCGAGTCTGTAACAAGCTTGGGCTACCCGAGCTGAGCAAAATCCATTTCCAGCAACAGTTTCTTGAGCAGTTGGGCCTGTGAAGCTTACATCCAATTCTCCCAACATAACAAATTCTTGATCTTGGCTTCTTGGAGAAGCTAGGATTCAAATTCGGGAAGTCTATTTAAGGCATCCCAAAACAAGAGAAAAGTCTAGAAGAATTTATGTGCAATTACCATAGCAGAGCTCTATCGAACTGAGAAGCGATTTTACATCCCTTTGAGGTGCAAAGAAGTGTTGCCCAATTTTGCAATAACATTTATATTTTCAATGGAGATCATCAAAGATTGAGGATAAAACTATCTACCTGTTCAAGCATCTAATTACCACATATTGAAGCAAATTCCGCAACCAAATCGTGTTCATAGACACAAACGATCCTTGCACATCAATTCAGCATCATAATTGATTGTCATCAGGCCTAAGATACAGAGAATAGAGCCTTTATCCCGCGGTCGTTGTTTTCAATAATGACCCACAAGCATCACCATCGACATTGATAGTGGCTAACAAAGTCTATCGTCCAAATTGATAGCGGCTATGGGATGATGTATCATTTCTTGTGCTTTAGCCTTTAGATTAATCATTAGCTACATTTATTTGATTTCTAATCTAGATTCACAGTTTTGTATTCAATATTTATGCTTTCCTTTCAGTATTTTCATGCATCTTTACATGTTTTTATGCATTTGCTTTCCTTATTTGCACATTTCAAGAAAATAGCCTCATTTCAAGAGGCTTACAATGCTATTAATTTGTCTTTAGTTTCTTTGTGTACATGTGACAGGGTTATTCAAAGACTATTAATCACCAAGATCTCATTATTTGGCATCAGAAGCAGAGGTTCCAAGTAAATCGTCTATAATCAGAATAGTGGAAGAACAAGGACCTTGTGGAGTGCATCTTCCCCCCTTTTGGGGCCACATTCTTTGTAATTTTGTATCGAATTGGGTATCCCTAAATGGGACGTATTGTAATCGAAAATTATTTTATTAATAAAAATAGAGCACCCCATTTTGTTATCTCATTTTCTCAATGGTTACATAATTTCATGTTTTCAATTCGTTACAATATTGCAATAGATTAGATGTACGATTTTTGTAGCTTTACATGATGAAAATAAAAAACTAATTGCTACATCCACTTTAGGAGTAGAAAATTCTAATTGTTCAAAAGCCAAGTTATATTCCAACCTAAGGCTTTGAGAATAATAAAGTGATAAGGAGATGGTGGGTCATCCTGGTGGAGCCCGCATCAATGTATGTGATTGAAAATCCACTTATAAAAGTAAAATATTTTGGATTGTTGTAACATCTAATCCATTCACACCAACCTTTTACAAAACCAAATTTTCTAAGAATATCATGTAAAAAACTTTAGCAAAACTTATCATATGCTTCAGTCATATCTAATTTTACAAGCATATCAAGTTTTTCATAGAATTATGAAAATGCATGGCCTCTTATGCAATGGTTATACCATCATTAATTTGTTTACCACAAAAAAATAGTATCTTTTTCCTTTAAGAAAGCATTATTTATAATGTCTTTCAATCTATTTGTCATAGTTTTTAAAATTATCTTATAAATAATATTACAAAGGCTTATTAGACAAAAATTATAAATATTTTGTCTTACCTTTCTTAGGAACAAATGCAATAAAGGCGACATTGATCGTACTTATTGAAGTCTTTTTTGCTTGGCCTCTTCACCTTCATCCAACATATCACTATTCGACATCCCAAGAATTTTGAAAAAAAAGTCATAGGAAATCCATCAAGACTAGGTGCCTTGTTTACCTTTTGTAGGTCCTTTATAGATATCTTTGTCATGAAGCTTTTATTCTCTCCTTGTGTGATAATTGATGGAATATTTTGCAAAAGCTTATCTTAAGCCCTTTAGTATTGTCCAACTTATGATAGAGTACCTTTGAAATAAATAATTTCTTCCTTATAATATATTTTTCTTACTCAATACTTCTTCCATTTAAAATTAAAACATTTTTTTTTTAAGATTTGGTTAGTGTGAAAAACTCTTACCACCGACGCTCAGGGTTGGGCATCCCCATCCCACCATGACCTCTCATAAGGGGGAGATTTGAGCTTATCAATAGGGGCCAAACACACACCCCCTCACACACTCGTCCATGTCATAGTTTGAACATGGACCTCTTGAAGAAGAGCCAAAGCCCATATTGTTGCCTTGTCTCCCTCGAGACTAACTTTTTTTTTAGTTTACACAAGTTTTTATGAGGGATCTTGGTCCCTTTATTTCTCCCACCTAGGATTGCGAGAGCATTGAGCACATGCATAGAGAGGAGAGCTTGCCTCAACGGATAATGTGACACCCATATTAAATGTTGGTGGGTGCATCTTTGGCAAGTCAGAGAAGTCTCAGTGATCGCCATTGTTGTCATTGGTGACCTTGCATTTGGTTGCTCTTTTGTCTTTTCTATAGGTTGGGGTGTTGAAATACCAATCGCCTTTGTTGTTGGTTTGGAGAGTTGATATTTGGTTGCTCGCATGCCTTTGTGCCCTCCCACCGTAGTCCAACCTTCTTCTTGGCCTAAGGGGGAGATAGTGGTTGGTATGGGGGTTGGCTTCCGCTTATTACAAGCTATAAGTGGATAATCCTTAACCTTGTGGTCTAACGCTTGACATTTGAAACAAGTATTCGTTATTATACACCACCTATTGCAAAATATGGTATCCCCTACCTATATGTCAAGAAACTCTTTGAAGTCTTTGGACAAATTAACCTCAACACAAACTATTTTCTATAAGTGGGCATTGAAAAAATTGTTGATTTCTTTTTCTTTGGATACAAAGGGGAGTTGGTTACATCCACACTATTTTTAGTACAGGGGGTTGCCCCCAACAAGCATATACCACCTCGTTATTTTTTAATCTGACATGAAGAGGACCACCAATCCCTTGAGATTCGTATCGTCGTCATCGATCTCGCATGCATTAAAGGATTTGAAGCAAAATACTACCTTTGCAAAATTCCTTGAGGTCTTTGGATAGATCAACCTCAACACAAAACTCTTTTCTATAAGGGACATTGAAAAACGTTGATTTCTTCTTTTTTATATACATAGAAAAGTTGGTTACATGCACACTATTTTTAGTAATTGACAAGTGCAAGGTTCAGGGGCTGCTCCCAACAAACTTATACCACCTCGTTATTTTATAACCCGACATGAAGAGGACACCAATCGCTTGGGATTCGTATTGTCGTCGTCGGTCTGACGCACATCAAAGGATTCGAAGCATACTACTACCTTTGCAAACAAGCATGCCCCAAGGTTTGAACTTAGGTTTCTTCTAAGTAAGTGTTTGGCCAAACAAACAATTACCAATCCACCTAACCCTTGAGGTAAAACTTATCGATTTCTACCAATAAAACACACCCTAAAACATTTTTTTATTTTATTAAAAAAAAATTATTTTAAATATGAAGATTTTAGTATTTTCACCTTATTTAAACCATCTCTAAAATTTGAAACCAATACACGATATAATTTATCAATAAAAAGTTATCAAAATTATTTTTATTTTTTATTGAAAATTTTAAATATCTTGTTATATAATATTACAATGCCATAAGTTGTATTAATGTGAATTACTCGGTAATGTTTTTGAAGAGGAGATTTTTATTTATTATGATTTTTCTTTTTTTTAAAGGTCAGTGTTATGCGTTCAAGTTTCATTATAGATTGTGCATCCAAGTTTCACTATATAATATCGTTAGTGTGTTTACGTTATATTTTTTTTGGTTACATACATAAATTGGTTGCAATCATAATTTTTAGTAGCTGTCAGTTTAGTTGGTAGGATTCAAACTATCAGCTGGCAGGGTTCAAACTATCAGTGAAGGTTTCTAACATACCCATCGTCTCGTTAATGGTAACCCGATGTGAGATGGGGACCGTCGGATGCACAGGGTTCGCACCGTCTTCATTAGTCTGGTTCAACACATGGCATGAAGGGGACCATTGGACAAGCAGGAAACAGATCGCCATCATCAATCAGGTGCAAAGTCGGATCGAGCTACTAGCTATGCATGAGCACGCCCATGGGATTGAAACTTAGGTCTCTTCTCATTAAGGGCTCCAAGGATTGGAACCTAGGTCTCTTTTCGCTAAAGGCTCCAACTTATCAATCCACCTAAATCTCTGACCAAGTTATATTATTTAATATGTGAATGGGCTCCAAGGATTGGAACCTAGGTCTCTTTTCGCTAAAGGCTCCAACTTATCAATCCACCTAAATCTCTGACCAAGTTATATTATTTAATATGTGAATGTTCTGCATTCAAGTTTTAATATATTGTTAATGTGCGGTAATGAATTATTGTATGGCCCTTGCATAGTTTTCTAATTGTCATTTTGTTATTGTTTTTTAGGTTTATTTATTTTAATATTAATTTTTTTATCAATTGATAAAGATTTGTATGGTAAAAGGGTTCAACAAGTATTAAATTTTATGTCTAATATTGATGGTGCATTGTAGACTAATCTATGTATGTATATGCAAGGGATCAAAAGCAAGTTTGTTTATTTTTAAGCTTTGTAATATTGATGGTGCATTGTAGACTAATCTATGTATGTATATGCAAGGGATCAAAAACAAGTTTGTTTATTTTTAAGCTTTGAAATTTATGAATGGTTCTTGTATATACAAGATATTATCTATGTTTTGGGTGGGTGTAGGTTTAGGTTTAGGTTTAGGTTTAGGGTTAGGGTTAGTAGTGTAGGTCATTGTTATAGCGTTCTAGTGGTCATAGTTTTAGTTATGGTATGTATATAAGATATTATCTATGTTTTATGAATGATTTATGTATATAAAAGATATTATTTAGGTTTAGGTATATAAGATATTATCTATATTTTATGAATGGTTTATGTATATACAAGATATTATCTAGGTTTAGTGTTATAGTGTAGGTCATTGTCATAGTTATAGTAGTGGTCATAGTTTTTGAATACTTTAGTTTTCAGTAGTGGTCATAATTTTTGAATACTTTAGTTTTCAATCATAGTAATGAAATAATTCTTTCAATACTTTAATATTATAGTTTTACAAAAAAAATTACTGTGGATCAGTTTTTTTTGGTTTTTTATTGGTAACATTTTGTTTCATAGAGTTCTAGCTCAGTTGACAGACAGCTTGTGTTGATAGTCCTGGGATTTTTTTTACTCTTGACACTGCCTATGATGGCCACATTACTCAATGTGATGTGGAAATGATCCAGCGATGCATGGGTCGTTATTTTTTGTTGGATGACAGCCAAGTTTCATTGTGGTTTTTTAGCATACATATAAATAATAATGTGTAAAAATAAACAAATAAATATTAATGTATAACAACATTCCAATCAATTATAGAATATGCACGATTGTGGCTGTTTTCTTCAAATTGTGGTTTCCTATTAGCTTTGGGAATGTCTGTCGGCACACCAAATTGATATTAGTTTTTGGGTATACCATATCTTTGTCAGCACACCAAAGACATGGAACAGGGAATTAAATTAATTTGGTATTCATTTTGAGTTTTCTAAAGAACCAACAACTCCAGGTTTTTTAAGTTTTTTTTTTTTATAAACTCAAATTAAAACCATAATTATCAAAACCTTAAAAACATTATTTATATATTGTTTTATTGTTTAATTTTTTTTTAAATATTATGAAACCCAAATTCAATTATAGTCACCATTTAACTATTAGATCTGAGGAGCTCTAGACTTGGCCCACGGTCATTTCACAATTTCCCATCTGGGGCTTGGACAGTAGCGTCCGCACATGCATGTTTCATCAGACACTATTACTGATTGTATTGGCTTTGTCAGAGGAATATCCAGTTAACGAAGTGCACACATCAACTCTAAGCATGCTCTTTGTCTTTGTCTTTCCATCCTTGGATGTGATGTGGGTTTAAACTTGAGGATCAGACTTCTGAGCTTAAATAAATTTTTACTTACTCCTTAAAGGAACTTAGCATAAAAATCAATCTTACGTACAGAGATGGGCTTCAAACATGGATAGTATTATCCAAACAAATTAGTTGATTTTTTTTATTATTATGATTAACCTGCATATCCAAAACTTGGATGTTGCAAAATTCCAAAGAGAAAATAATTTAAACATATGTATATAGGGCTTATCCAGTAGTAGCCTGTATCACACCTGCAGACCCCTACCCTGTTTTTACAGATCCCATCCCCCCATTAACTTTTGCAGGTTGTGCCATAATACCAACAACATTTCTCTAAAAAATCCCCTGTTTTCTTTCCTTGAAGGGCATTCTGCGAATTTCAGAACGCTGCTTAGTAAGGTTCCTGCCTTGTTACAACAATTGGGCTTTGCACAACGTGCTTGCCGTCTGTCCACGTCAGCGACCCGGATGCCGTCTCAGAATTCCCTGGCAACAGATTCAGGGGTGTTGTGCTCACAGTCACCGTGTAGCTCAGTTTCTCGTTTTGCTTTGTGAAGCTCAGCCTCGTCGGCTTCACCGTCACTTCCACGCCATTGGGAGGAATCACCTTCACAGTATAACTCGACACAGGCGGACCCACATTGGTGACCGTTCTCACTAACACAGTCGACAGTCTGGAAGATCGGGTCTGGTCGAAGACCGCGGCTAAAGAGGGGTAGTTCAAATTTCCGGGTTCGACTTTCTGCGCCGGGCAGCTCACAAGGCTCTGATGGGTCATTGCCTTGAGATCTTTCTCAGAGTAATTGAGGCCGCACATGAACTTCACATAGTCGTCAGCGGTGATATCATATATGAGCCCCGGGTCCATGGCTCTCTGCGGGTCGACGTGCCCTGCTCCGAAATCGAAAGGGGTGGAGGTGTTCTTCGTGGCCTCGTCGAGCAGCGTCTGGGCCTTGTTGTCCCTAATGTAGGCGGTGGTCATGAGCGCCGACTTGATAGCAGCGGGGCTCCAGTCGGGATGGGCGCCCTTTAGCAACGCGGCCAGGCCGCTAACATGCGGGCACGACATGGAGGTTCCCGAGAGTATGTTGAATTCCGTCCGCCTGTGGTCGGATGCTATTCCGGAGGGGCCCGCGGCATCGGTCCAGGCTGCGAGGATGTTGACGCCGGGCGCTATCATATCGGGCTTCAGGATCTCGGGCGTCTCCGGGTTGGGCCCCCGGGCGGAGAACGAGGCCACCACGGGCGCAGGCTTGACGTCCAGCTTGGTGCCGTGAAACAAAATGGTGGCCGTGGCGTTTTTGGTGGACAATAAGTAGCGCCTAATCGCGTCCCCAGATGATGCCCCCACGCCGCTAGCGGGCAGCACATGAGCGTCCGCCACAAGCCCCTCGCCATCGGAGGCCTTATTGGTCAATATCATCGCCAATCCCCCGGCACTCTTCACCTCCGCTCCCTTGGCCACCCGGGGGTTATTCCCGCGCTCGCACAGAACGATTTTGCCCTTCACGACCTTGGGGTCCAGCGCCCCTTCCATGCAGAGAGACGCCGAGTAGCTGTCGCTGCCGTCCTGCATCATGGAGGCGTCCCCTGCATAGACGAGAGGCAGGGGATGCCGGACGTCCAGCCCCCGCCCGCTGTAGAGCGACACACCGCGGATGACCTGCCCGTCGCCGAGCAGGACGTCCGCTGGGAAGTCCCGGTCCAGCGTGCCGGCGCCCACGGTGGCGATCCAGGGGGCCACGTTAGTTACCGTCAAACGCCCGGGGCCTTCATTCCCGCCCGACGCCGACACGAACACCCCGTGCTGCATCGCTCCGAAGGCGCCCAGAGCGATGCTGTCCAAGTAGTAGGGAGCCACGCCGCCCCCAACGGAGATAGAGATGACGTTCACACCGTCAGCCACCGCCTTGTCGAAGCCCCCGAGAATGTCAGAGTCGAAGCACCCGCTCCGCCAGCAGACCTTGTAGGCGGCCACCCGGGCTTTGGGCGCGACCCCGGTGGCGACTCCGCGGGCGTAGCCCAACATGCTGGCTCTGTAAACGTACCTACCCGCGGCCGTGGACGCGGTATGTGTGCCGTGGCCGTCCATGTCGCGCGGCGATTTTGACTCCGTGGTGTCATTCATGAAATCCCCACTGGCGGCCACATAGCCCCTGGAGAAGAAGCGGGCGCCCACCAACTTGCGGTTGCAGAGGGAGCGGCTGAACCCGGGGCCCTCCTCGCACTCGCCTTTCCAGTGCTGGGGAACGGGGCCCATGTTGAGGTCGCTGAAGCTTCGTCGCTCGGGCCAGATGCCGGTGTCCAAGATGCCGATCACGATCTCTGACCCATAGTCAGACTCGGCCCAGAGGCTGCCTTGATCAAAGGCGTAGACCCAAAAACTGCGGCGACCGCGTCGTATGAAGCTGGCGCGCCTGGTCGGGGAACATGGCCAGCACGCCCGGCATCTTCTCCATCTCTGCCGCTTGGCCTTCCGTCAGCCTCGCGGAGAAGCCATGGAACACCGTCTCATAGACATGAAGCAGCACGTCGCCTTGTTCCTCCAAGGCTTCGGTTGCGATCCCCTTGACGGCAGCAACGCTTGATCTGTACCAGAGCTCGTGGGTCGAGAACACCGCCGGCTTCGAATCACCATCGACTCGAACTATGAACGTCTTGATCCCGTCGCCTTCGCTTGCCATCAGCAACAAAAATTGAAGAGCCAGAAAAATCGTCATAACCTCTCGTCGACCCATTGCACAATCTCTATTATGAATGCTAACAGAAAGCCCGATGCACTGTCTATTTATGAAATCAAACCATGTAAGAAGTTTCGAACCGAGAGGAGGTGATGGGTGACGCAGTTATTTCTCGATTAGACAGAAATAAATGAAGAAAAATAAATATAAAGGGCTACCATCGACGGAATCATTTCACGGCTTACAATGCAAGCCAGCTAAATTCCATTGCCGGCACGGTATTCGTGACTCCAGCTCGGCACCATAAGCACCGCTGCGCCACAACGGACCGCCAAAACAATCTCCAACACAAGCTCGGCAAGGGGGAAG
This sequence comes from Wollemia nobilis, assembly GCA_028583015.1. Lineage (NCBI taxonomy): Eukaryota > Viridiplantae > Streptophyta > Pinopsida > Araucariales > Araucariaceae > Wollemia > Wollemia nobilis. The sequence goes on from JAQPPZ010016381.1 coordinate 6,375,416, forward strand.
GCTTGAATTTCAACGTCGCATTTAACAGTGATTTAAACACTCCAACAACTCCATTATTACAAAAAAAAAAAAAAAAAAAACTCCATTACATACCCTCCACATTAGATGTGTGGGAGCACAAATCCATCCGGTTGGCGGTTGGGAACATGCCTTTTTCTGTCAAGGCGGGGACAACAGGGCTGTCATTCTCTTCTCAAAGCAGATCCTTATCCATCGACCATCACTTCACCTCAGCTCAGCTCAGCTGTACGCGTTCTCTTTTCCCAAAACGCGTCGCTGTTCATCGGGTTAGTGTGCGAATATAAAAAACTTTTCAAACCATGCGATCCTTTTCTTCTTCTTCTTCCTCCTGTTGAATCGTCAAAGCAGTCGTTGGAAGGGTCGACACGCATTCTGGCCATCGACTAGGCGGCACTTATGCCGGTGCAGATTCCAGTCTGCAAGTACGGATAAATCCACCAACCAATTTACTCGTCTCTATACTAACCGGTTATATTAATAAATATACTAATAGTTTTTATATTCTTTGATACTTATTCGAACATGCAAAGCTTTCTCTTGGAAACGCTTACTGAGGAGATTATCAACCTCATTCCCACATGAGCTTGTTTTTCCTTCCATTAAAAAAAAAAATATCACCATTAATATTATTAATGTGAAAGGTTGGCAATAGGCGTAGGGCCAAGGGCCAAGGACATGCCCAGATAAATCTGAACACTCTATGATTAAAGTTGAGCCACAATGGTCTCCCGGTTCCAGAGTGTTGAATGAATTTGTACCCCAATGCTATCTCTAACAAAACATCTCATTGTTAATGTTTCATCTTGGCTATGGTTTTTTTTTCATTCAGTCAAAAATAATAATATATAATTTTTTTAAGTAGATGAGAAGTATAATTAAGAACTGATATATGTTTTTATAATTCGAACTTGAAAGTCTCACTATATTAGTAAACTATATTGATGTGATGGTGAGAATATGTGCGAGTTGTTTTTCTTGGAAAAATCCAGGAACATGGGTTTATATTTATATCATCGGCACATGTTATTGGAAAATTATGAGGACCTGCATACCCCAATAATGGCGGTCGTCGAAGCTTGACTTCAAATTGAGCTGCGTTGCATTGTTTTGACGATCCAACGTCCGTCTATTTCCCATTAGGTTGATTTCTAGAATCATTCGTACATATAATTTGAAGCGCGTGCATCTTATCCCTGTAGAAATTTTTAATTATGAAATTCCGTCCACTGTGATTTCTGATGTACATTTCTTTGTTCGAACATCAATGTCACCTCTTAGTGGGATGTAAGTGTAATCATTGCCGGACGCTACGAAAAAGGTTTAAAGGCAAAATACAACATATCCTGCAAGTTGTCGTTTACATGGTCCAAGTCTGAATGGGTGGTCTGAATTCTTATCAGCATGTACCAGCCCTGTAAGCTTTCTCCTAAGGTAGGGTAGATAGTAGGAATTTCATTTTCTATAGGCTTGGGACAGTAACAATTATAAAATAAAGTAAAATGAAGAAAAGGTTTCATATAAAGTTTCAAGTTTTAAAATATTGTTTATGTGAGGACACTCCTTGGATGTTGGGTACAATTAAATAAATAAGATTTGGAGAGTTAATTAACAAACAGTTATTATTGTTGGGTAAAACGAAATAAAAATAAATGGGATCTGGGGAGTCAACTAACAAATATTCATCGGTTATTATTACTGGGTAAAATGAAATAAATGGGATCCGGGGAATCAATTAACAAACACTCATCAGTTACTATTGTTGGGTAAAATGAAATAAATGGGATCCGGGGAATCAACTAACAAACACTCATCAGTTACTATTCGAAGTGGATTCGACCTATCCCCTTCTTAGTATGTTGTGGTTTAAACCTTAAACTTCCGCAAAGAAAAGCCAAAACCCTAACAGCTATATTATCCTTGCAAATAATGTGGGGATAATTTATTGGTATAGTGTGTTGGACCCACATATTATTATTTTTTATTATTATTCATAAGGAAATCGGTAACTCCATGAATGAGTTGCCTTTATAAACCCTAAGCCAGTTGGGGATAATTGATATAGTGTGTTGAACCCACATATTATTATTATTATTATTATTCATAAAAAAATCCATAACTGCATGAATGGGTTGCCTCTATAAACCTTGAGCTCGCTGGGTAAAACACAGTCAACGGAACCCTCCGACCTTCCAAGGCATCAAACTAGGGTAGCCAACAGATAGCCGCTACCATCCAGCCTATTTCCTTCAGGACATGCAGTGGTTTGAAAGACCTCCCCAAAGAAAAGCCAAAGCCCTAACCGCTACACCATCCTTGCTCACAAAATTAAATTTACACGGTTTTTATGAGGGGTCCCAATCCCCTCGTACTAAAGCCCTAACCGCCACACCATTATTATTATTATTATTATTCATAAAAAAATCCATAACTGCATGAATGAGTTGCCTCTATAAACCTTGAGCTCGCTGGGTAAAACACAGTCAACGAAACCCGACCTTCCAAGGCATCAAACTGGGGTAGCTAACAGACAGCCGCTACCATCCAGCCTATTTCCTTCAGGATATGCAGTGGTTTGAAAGACCTCCCCAAAGAAAAGCCAAAGCCCTAACCGCTACACCATCCTTGCTCACAAAATTAAATTTACACGGGTTTTTATGAGGGTCCCAATCCCCTCGTACTAAAGCCCTAACCGCTACACCATCCTTGGATGGAATTAAATTTACACGAGTTTTTATGAGGGGTCCCAATCCCCTCATACCAAGTGGGGTTTGAACCTTGAACCTTTCCAAAAAGAGGCCAAAGCCCTTACCATTGCAATTAGCTTGCAACTGAGTAAGATTGGGCCCACATTGTCAAGACCTAAGATTCACAAGGAGTGTGACCCCGTTGTGTCCCAACTATATGCTTAGGCTATTAAATTTTATAAAATATATATGAAGAGTTAAACATTATTATTTTACAATTAAATTTAAACATTTTTTTCATTTTTTAAATAAAAAGTTTTATGAGAGTTTCATATTGTTATGTGAACCTACTTATCAGGTAAAGTATCTTAAAAAAAAGTTTTATGAAGAGTTTGAGACTATTATTTCTTAATTTTAAAGATATCTATTTTTTTATGTTTCCATTTGTATTAAGTCATCACTATGTAATATGATATTATAATAACTTGGATAATATCCATCTATTGTTTAGAAAGATTCGAAAGTGCAATATTGAGAAATCTAAAAAAAAATTATTTTAAATACAGTGGGAATTAGTAACACCATTGAGAAATTTAATGGTTGAGCTAATGCCATAAAATTTATATATATAATAAATAATAAAAATTTTAATTTCATTCACAGAGATTTATAATTAATATTTATAAATTTAATTTATTTTTATCTTGTGAGGTATAAAGTTTTTTTTAATTATTATATAGCGAAATGGGTAACACCTTTGATCGCATCGAACGCAACACTATAAACCCTAGTTTAATGGGTAAAACAAAGTCAACAAGCCCCCAAGCCCTCGGGTCGCCACTACAAACCTTAGCCTGCTATGTGAAACGAGACCCTCTATAGAATCAAGTCAGGACTGCCATTATAAACCTTAGCTTATTGGATAAAACGAGATCCACCAAAGAATCAAATGAGGGATGTCACTGTAAACCCTATCCCACTGGGTAGAACGAGATCCTCAAATTGAATCGAGGACACCACTATAAGCCCTAGCCCGTTAGGTAAAATAAGACTATCGAAAGAATCGAATCGACATTACCACTATAAACCCTAGTCCACTAGGTAAAACGGAACCTCGACCTTCCAAGGAATTAAACTGAAACAATCAACCACAAACACCCGAGCACTACCTTCCAGCCTATCCCATTTTGGGTACGTCATGGATTGAACCTCGCCCCCCCCAAAAAGAACCAAAATCCCTTACTCTTTATCCTTGTAGACATAAAATTCACTAGATAAGAGATTTAAAACAACTCTTTATCTTTACAAACTTCTAATTAATAATCAATCGAATGTTCAACCTATTAATATTGATCAAAATATGTCCCAAGGGACAGTCCACCGATTCGAGTTGTGGCCCTTCTTCAAGAGGTCCAAAGTTCAAATTGTGGTGTGTGTGGTCGTTTGTTATATTCTCTATTGATAAGCTCAGCTCTCCTGCTTATGAGAGGTCATGGTGGGATGGGGATGCCCAGCTCTGAGCATTGGTCATAGGGGTTTCTTACACTAAACAAATAAAAAAATTAGTTCGAAGGGGATAGCCCAACGGTTTGGGTTTTGGCTCTTCTTCAGGAAGTTCAAAGTTCAAACCCTATTAAATTCCTTATTGATATGGGTGAGGGGGGTGGGTGTGTGGTTGTGTATTAAATTTAGGGTGAATGTATTAAATTCGGGGTGGTTGTGTATATGGTTGTGTATTAAATTCTTTATCGATAAGTTCAACTATCAACTCTTCCCCGTATGAGAGATCATGGTAGGGTAGGGATGTTGATCCCTGAACGTCAGTCATATAAGTTTTTCACACTAATCAAATCCCAATAAATATATATTTATTTATTTATTTATTATTAATAACTATTATTTATTTTTATTAATTATGTTAATTTTAAAGTGGCCATATCTTTGACATCTAGTTATTGTTTTTTGGATTTTCACTATAGGTTCAATAGTGGACTCAAAGTGTTGATTTTCAAAATAAAATGATATTTTGTTTAAAAATAATGTTTAAATTTTTATTTTATTTTTTAAGTAATATTTATTATACACATCCACCATGGGGATTGAACCCAAGTCACATCACCAATAATGCAAGTGGCATCTTTGTCGATAGACGGATAATGTTTAAATTTTATTACCATAGATTTTATAAGTTTTAAATCATTAATATGTTTTCTACTATATTCAAATATTAAAATAAATTATAAAAAAAAAAATTATTCAACATTTCAATGTTTCTATGTTTGAGTTAATGGGATGGAACAAGGTTAAATGTTATAGATCCCTCACTCCACAATAACGATGATGTCAATTTTGGTGCCTTCAAGGTAATTTGGATAGTTGTCACAAGGAATGTTGATTTTTAGGCTTTTGTTATGCTTGGCAAGAATAGAAGTGATTTTTTCTCAAGAACGGAAAGGGTTAGTGAAGGTTAGCTTTATTTGAGGGGTTGCCAAGGAGGTAAAGATGTTGTCAAGATCAACAAAGTTGCTATGGGTGGGTCTCTCTTAGTGTTGTACTTGTGGTACATTCATGAGATAAACTTGGTGTAGTTTGGTGAGGCGGTAGCAGTATGCTCATAATAGGATGTCGTGGCCTTGTACAACAATATTTAGTTTTGTTGCCCACCTCTATAAGGTGGCATTACTAAGGATATTAGTGTCTTGGATGCGGCCTAGACCAAGGTTGATATTTGTGGTTGTAATTGAGTAAATGTATATGAGTTTAGATTTATTGATACAAGTGTTTTTTGCTTGTTGTGAGAGGGGGAAATATTGTGAAGGACCTCCAACTTATCGAATCATGTCTCCCCTCTCACTTCAAATGTAGGATCAATTGATAGCCTAAGGTTTAAAGGATTCAAATTAAACAACACCTAAGTTTCTTCCTAAGATTTTCTTTTGATAACTTATCCTTAATATGGTCTTATCCTAACTACAACTACATCAACCAATGCAGTAGAAAGGTCATATAACGTATATGCTTTTTTATTTCAATGATGAATGTAAAAAATAGTTTTCTTTTAAGACAAGGTTTCAAGAAGATAATGTGATCAAACAAGCCCTAGTTTGATAATATGTGATTTCATTTTGATGAGATGTGAAAGTATAGTTGGTTCCCTAATGATATTTAGCAATGAATTGTTCCTTCTTTTCATTTTATCCTTTAATAGATGAAAACAAAAAATGCATAACAATATGCAGGCATAGAACAAATATTTATTTTAATCTAGAACAATAGACATAGTAACTAAAATCTCTTACCTAATTTCTACCTTAGTGGAAAAAGTGTTGTCGACACTACTGCTATATAATGGCACTTTTAATGATGACTCTTGATTGGTATAAGAGCTATCAGAAAACACTATTGGTTCTACTGCTTTCTGATGACACGTTTGCTTAGGTCTCTACTTTCTAAAAACCTACAAAATAGATAAAATATATAATGTCAATAGTAAAGGGGTTTGCCTAGATTAGTGGAGAATGTGTGGCTTCCTCGATTAGCATCAAACCTTGTTTAAAAGATGAAAATAAATTAATGCAAAAGGATAAAATTATGACTATGGGCTCAATGGCAAAATTTTCATCAAGGAAGTGATAGTGCCATCAACGCTTTTTCCAACTGGTGGTGCTTTTGCTTTCTGTAGCAAACTATGACTGTTGTAACAAAAATGGAGCATATTAGCACCACTAAGACTATAATTTGACAACACCTTCACATGTAACTATAGTAGACTAAATTATGGATAAAAAGGATTTTGAGTTTTCAAATAATTTAATAAGGATACCTAACCAAGAGGTGTAAGGGTCATGAGAGAGACAACAAGATGATCTAGTTGATGATAAATGATGAAATGAAAACAAGATGATAAGTAGATATGTTATCTGACAAACAAGTAAGGTTAGTATGCAATAATCAAATTATTAAAACAAAAACAAATATGAATCCAAGATATGAGAGAATACAACCACTATAACACATGCAAGCTTATCACGTCAAGAGCATTTATTGAATATTCCCTTGTTGTGATGAGGTAGATGAAGTTGTTATAACCTGAGATGATTAAAGTGAAGTCTCACTATTACAAGATATCCATATTCAATTTGATAGGGCTTCATTAGTGCAAAATATGAGATATATGGTTTGGGTGCCCTAAGGGATGGCTTTTATAGGAAGCCATGGCTCTTTGGAGGATGATTGCATTGAAGTTGATGGTAATAGTTGAAGGTAAGTTTTCAAAAGGCTCAATATGTAAATAAGGATACAAGATAGAAAATAGAAGTTTTTGGGATTTGGATTGTTAGCTAAGTTATTTTTGAGGCGACAAATCAGACTGGTGTGACCACATCCATATTTGGTGGGAAGCTTGGTAGCTACTTATTGCTCATCTTTCTTTTTTATGTTTAACAATCAATAGTGTTGGAAGTAATAGCACTAGCAACGCTAATGTTGAGATGAGTGTTATTGGGTCAATTAGGCAAGACATGATGTACATTTGAAGTTTATACAAAATTGTTATCAAGAAGTAGAAGTGTTGTTGGTGTTATCGCTTAGGTCCTAATGCTTTTGCTTTTGGAGCAATAAATGTTGGTAGTTTAGGCTTGAATATGACTAACTTGATTTGGATTTTTTATTGGTGAACTGAAGATGTTGAAAAGTTTTGGAGACTTGATGATGTGCTCATATTTGGGTGTCTACATTTGCCCCTTTTATGCTTTTATTGAAATGATGAATACGTAAAAAACTGATATTCATGCCCTAATGTTGAGATAGATAGATTTGATGTTGCTTAGGATTTTTGGAGTAATATGACAAATGCTTTTGATCTCTTGATTTCCAATGATGTTGTATTTTGCATTTTCAATAGCATTGAATGTTGACGTGCACACTCAAGTTTCAAAGAAAAAATAAAGTTTGATAGAAATAATTTGTATTGTAGAGGATGATCAAGAGCTCTAGACCCTTAATTTCACTATAGACTTTGATGGCATATTAGGCAAGATCAACACATCGTGTTGACAAAGTGAGACCACCATTGGCAAGAGGAGGATAGGTTCAAGTAGGAAGCTCAAAAACTTGTATCTATTTCAAATTGTGGTCTCAAAAAGTGCATCCAAAGAAAAAGATAGTGCTTTTGCATGCTAGCGATGCTAGTGCCAATTGGTGGCTCTTTGCATATTTATGGCACTTTTTTCATCTAACGATGCTTTTGCCATTCTAGCAATGCTTTCATCACCTGATGGTTCTTTTTCCAAAGGATGGTGCTTTTCCTTCGCTAAAAATTATCATTAATTTTTTTAAATTTGAATGATACTAACAAGCGATGGGCCTAGTTGTTGCAAGAGAGACTACAAATCTTGGACTATCAATAAAGGACCAATACTTTAGAGAGGATCTAGGGTCTTTTGAATTTGGTGGATCATGCTTTATTGGTAGAAATAGGGCTATACAATGTAGCTCTTATTCCAAAGGTGGATTTTGATAGGGCCTTGCTAACAACCCTAGTAAAGTTATGTTATTTAGAGATGAATACCTTCTAGTTACCCTACAATGATATGACCATTATGTTGGAGGATGTGTGGTAGATCCTAAGGGTGTCGATTAGAGAGGTACCTTTATACATGAGCCAAGACTAGAGGTAAATCTTGCCATCACTGACAAGAGATGTAGATTTCCTAGGGTCCAATATTGACATCAATGTTACCTACATTGAAGGTCATTTAGACAGGTAGATAACACTACTATGTGCACTAGTATCTAATATTTTGATTAGATATACCAGCCATAGGACGGTGCATTAGGGCTAGGGCAGGCTAGTCTTTGATATGTTGGAGCACTAGACAGTTTTTACCTTAGATCATATTATCTTGGCCAAGCTATAGCACTCACTCCATTAAGTGGTCTACAAAGAAGAAAAAGGCTTGTATTGCTTTACATTGTTCCAAGTATAGGCCTAGGAGCACATAATAATGCTACAGTATTAAGGTTATGAGTATAAGTGGAGGATATAGAGGCACCAACAACATATAGTTAGGCTCAATATTGGGAGATAATATAATGAGGACCACACAAAGGTTTATTGGGAGTAGTCTGATATCGTATTGATGACTTCAGTAGAGAGAAGATTACTTGGCATTTGTACAAGAAATATTCATGGTGAGTGGAGGATGCCTATCTGTAGAAACACGCAATGAACATCCACCTTTGCATTAAGTTTGAATTAAATATACATCATGGCGGTTGCATGGTGGTTGAACAACTACCACTTGGTTGGATAACTACCAAATGAAAATGGATGCACTTAATATGCTTAGAATGTAATAACATATGTACTATGCTAACATCCCCCCTTATTACATTATTGGCAAATACAAAGAGCATTGTGAAACAATTCAAATTTGACACGTGCAAGTGCCTTGGTGAAAATATCTGCAACTTGCTCATCAGTGGGAATGTACTGGAGTTGTATGTGATGCTTTGGAAATTCATCACGAATGAAATGACATCGAGTGTCGATGTGTTTGGTACGATCATGAAATATGGGATTCTTGACGAGATTCAAAACACCTTGATTATCACAAAATAAATGAAGTGGAAGATTCTTTGGAAGACCCATGTTTGTAAGAATGCGACTTAACCATATTATCTTGCAGACTGCTCCACTTGCTGCATGATATTCTACCTCTATAGATGATAAAGCAACCACCTGTTTCTTCTTACTATGCCAAGAGACAAGACCAGATCCAAGATGGAAAATGTATCCAGAAGTCGACTTGTGATCATCAATGGATCCAACATAGTTTGAGTCTATGTATCCTTGTAAATAGAACTTGTTATTCTTCTTGTACTCCAGGCCAAAATCTGTAGTACCACGGACATAATGAAGAACTCTCTTTATTGCTTTCTAATGACTCACCTTAGGTTCTTGCATGAACCTTGAAAGATAACCCATAGTAAAACTGAGATTTGGTCTGGTATTTATCAGATGAGACGCCCAATCAGCTGGCGATAGAGAGTACCATCTACTTGTGGTGATGTATCATATCATGATAACTTAAGTCCAGACTCCATTGGAGTTGCTTTAGACTTGAAGTCAGTCATGTGATATTTATCAACCAATGTCTTGGCGTACTTCTTTTGGGTTAATCGAATATGATTCTTTTTCTGAGTCACTTCCAAACCAAGATAATGGTGAAGAAGTCCTAGATCTATCATTTCAAAATATTGTTTCAAATCATCTTTTATTGCATCAATCATACTCTCTAAATTCCCTGTTATGATCAGATCATCTACATATAGCACCAAAATCACTATGTCAAAACCATTGTTCCTAATATAGATATTTACATCGAAATGACTTCTTTTGAATCCATGTTACACAAGGTGACTGTCTATTTTGATGTACCAAGCTCGTGGAGCTTGTTTTAGCCCATACAAATATTTGATCAACTTACAAACTTTCTATTCTTGCCCTTCAATGACAAATCCTTTTGGTTGGGTCATGTACACTTCTTCTTGTAGGTCACCATTCAAGAAAACACTCTTTACATCCATCTGATGTAACTTCCACCCAAATTGAGCTGCCATGGCACAAAGTACTCGAATGGTAGTCATTTTTGCAGTAGGGGTAAAAGTCTTTTCATAATCTATGCCTTCTTTCGGAGCATAGCCCTTTGCAAAAATATGGACCTTATGCTTATAAATAGTACCATCTACCTTATACTTTACTTTGAACACCCATTTGCAGCCAATGGGCTTCTTTCCTGAAGGTATATTTACTAGCTTTCATGTATGATTTTTTATGAGATATGTATGTTCTACTTCCATAGTAGCCTTCCACTAAGGCTCACTAAGTGCATCTTGAACTGTTGTGGATTCATTTTCATCTAATATTGTCATATAAACCCTCTCATCATCCATATTTGTTTCTCTATATTCTTCTGCATCTATAGATAGTTCATCAAATTGTTGGTAAAGCTCATCAACCTCTGAAGTTGATGCCTCTGCTCTCATATATTGAGTCATACTGTGATTACAAGGTCAATCTAGAGTTAGATCTGGAAGTGATGTCAACTTTGAATCTCTCAATGTACTAGTATACCATTTTGGAATCTTGTTATGTGGGGGTGGAACCTCTTTCTTAGGCTCATCTTCCTCAAGGTATACAAATGTATAAGTGTTATCTAATGTGAAAGCTTCATCAAACACCACATCTCGACTTATGTGTGTTTTCTTGGTCATAGAATCTATCAATCGATATCCCTTTGAATGCTCATCACAAAAAAAAAATACATTTCAGGGTTTTCTCATCTAACTTCTTCCTCTTATGTTTTGGTATGTGCATGAATGCCTTACATCCAAAAACTCTTAGATGATAAATGAGGGGTTTCTTACCACTACATGCTTCTTGTGGAGTCTTGCCCTGTAGAGCTCTTGTGGGTTCCCTATTCAAGAGGTACGATGCTATATTCACTGCTTCTACCCAATAATCTTACTCAAGATGTGCCCCCTTAAGCATACATTGAAGCATTTCCATAATGGAACGATTCCTCCTTTCAGCAACTCCATTTTGCTATGGAGTATAGGCGGTTGTCAACTATCTCTTAATCCCATGTTCACTCAAAAATGATGAAAATTCCTTGGAGGTATATTCCCCCCTCGATCTAAGCGGAGGGTTTTGATGGAACATCCTGACTCCTTATCAACAAGCTTCTTGAACTGCTGAAAGTACAAAAATACCTCTGACTTTAATTGAAGAAATAAAACCTACATCTTTCGTGAGTAATCATCAACAAACAATTGAAAATACCTCTTTCCACCATAGTTGTTGGGCATAGGACCGCATATATCGGTGTGTACCAACTCTAAAGATTTCTTAGCTCTGGAAGAGCTAACCTCAAAAGGTACCCAATGTTGCTTCCCTACTAAGCAATCCGAGTATACTGGCAATGTGGATGAAAGGTTGGTAAGAACTTTCACCATCTCATATTTGCTCAACTCGAGCAAATATCTTAAACTCATATGCCCATATCTCTTGTGCCAAAGAGAAGTAGCCTCCTTTGTGGTTGTTGCCATGGCAACATGAGGTATAGAAATGGCATCTAAGATGAACAAGCCATGCTTGTATGATCTTGTTGCTATATGTTTCTCATTTCTTGTGATGAAACATCTCTTTCTGCCATCCTCAACACTGAAAACAACATTCGTGTCTCTATCCAAGATCTGAGGGACTGACAACAAATTATTGGCCAATCCAGGAACATAGAGAACCTTCTCAATATGACATTTGCCATCGGAAAGAGTGATGAAAACATCTCCTTCACCCTGGACTTGATAGGTCTGATTGTTAGTAATTGTCACCGGCTTACCTATATTTTCCTCAAATGTCTCAAACCACGATCTATCTCCGTTCATGTATTTACTGGCACCTGAATCAATATACCACACTACATATTTCTACAAGGATGAAGTGTGAGTCATGAGCATCTTGTGTGCATGCTCAAAATATGAGTCCGAGTTTGATTTGGCATAAGAAAAATTCTCTTTGGGTTGTTTATTCTTCTTTTGTGGTTTGTTTTCCCTTTACCCTTATTTTTGTGATATTGGTCATTATGTTGTTTATTCTTAAACCAACACCTGTTGGTGTCATGGTTATTCATATCACAAATCTTACAATATTGTTTGTCTTTCTACTAATGTTGTTTCCATTTTTCTTTTGATGAAGATCCTCCCTTTTAAAAATGACCTTGTTTCTTACCCCCTTGTTTGGTGTAAAGGGCATTATCTAGCACTTCATGTTTCTAAAACTGATTTGCCTCTTCATTTTGAAGCAAATTCACCATTTCCACAAATGAAACTTGTCTACCAAATACATTAAGAGAGGTAATCAACACCTTATAGGATTCTAAAAATGCTCTCAATATGACTGAGGTCAAGAGAGTATCTGCCACTGTCTCTCCCATAGCATTCAATTTGACTTTCAATTTTGCCACTCTACATGGGAATAGGTCAACTGTCTCACAAGATTTCATACTGAGTGTATGCAGTTGAGTTTGCAGGTTGATAATAGTGGACTGATTCTTACCTTCATAAATGGGAATCAAAGCATCCCAAGCTTTCTTACCAGTTTTGGCATCACAAATATGAGGTTGGACCTCATCTATAGTAGCAAGCAGAATAAACATGAGACATCTTCTATCATTTTTATCAAAGGCCTATTGATCTGGTACTACTGTTCCAGGTCGTTTTGTAGTACTAATCACTACATCCCACAAATATTCAACCTGAATGATAGCTCTCATCTTTGTCTTCCATGGTGCAAAGTTAGAACTTTTTAGCAACTGTGAATCTAACAAATATTTATGAATAGTGGACATTGTGAAGGTTCCTTATAAAACCAAATGGTCTCCCTTTATTTATACTTGTAAGAGTATGTGAAAGAGAATTCGATCAGATTGATGGCACCTACCTCAAAACCCTTCGAAAGAAGGTTGATGAGTTGGAGGAAATTAAGCTAAGCAATCAGAAAGAATTAAGGTATTGAATGGAGTGAATATCAGAACTGGTTTGCCTTATTTCTCCTTGATGATTGATAGAGAATAATATCTCAAACATCATTGTTGCAGCTATATTAGGCATTAGATACAATAGTCCAAGCACGACAACATCACTTGTAAGTGTGGAACAGAGGTATCGTAGATACCGAACACTGTTGTGCAATAAATTGCATAAATAGGTGTAAAATTTGGTCTCTTTTCTTTGCTTTGTATATTTTAATTTATGATTGAAATGCAAGAAAATAAGAAATTTAAATGCAAAAACAATTACAAGTGCCCACAAAATTTTAAACACTCTAGGTGTCGGTTTCCACCAAAAATGTACCTATTACAATACCGGTTTTACAATGAAGATATTAACTTCCACAAATGCTTTGTAAATCAACAATTTTTCTTCCCCCCTTTGTCCCTTTGTCTTAGAATTTTGTAAAAAGAATGCTTTGTATCCCCCACTTTTTGTTGCAAAATAAATAAGGATGAAAAAAGTGTGCTTGTACCCTTTCAAAAGTCTGAAAAAAAACTTATCCCTTCAAAATGGCTTGAAAGGAATAAACAAAGTAGTTTTGAAAATTACCTTTTAAATAGCCCCTTCATGTGCTTTGCAAAAATTCACTTTTGTGCCTTCCTTGGTCAAAAAATGGACCTTCTGTGGCAAAACAATGTTGTTGACAAAAACTGTCAAAAACTTGCTGACAAAAAAATATTGTCAAAAAAAGTTGACAAAAAAATATTGTTAGCAAAATTCACTTAGCAAAAAATCTTGGCAAAAAAATTGCTAGTGATGCACCCCGTGGGGTTTGAACCACCAACCGGTCCCTCCCGAGTGTCTTCACACCAGCCACTTAACCAACGCGGCTATGAGCGCCGACGAGAATAAAAAGAGAGGATTTATGTTTTTATGGGAGATGGCACCGAGAACAAGACAAAAAAATATTCGCTCGTCATGGTGGGGGGATTTGACCCCGTGTTCTAGCGTAAACTAGCACCGTATCAACGAGCAACAAACCGTTCAAGCTACCGCTACACACAAAAAAGAATACGATCGTGCAATACTTGTACCTTCTACAAATGAAGAGTGGAAAAAAAATATTATGGGACTATTGTCCCACATGCACTAGAGTGGTGCAATTGTAGGCGATTAAAAACAAACATGATGCTTTTTTTCATCGATTACCTTCAAGTAATAAGGTGGATCGCCTGTTTTGCCACACCTAATGTTGCACGTCACGCCACATCAGTCGCTCAATGCCACGTCATGCCACTTCAGTCGCTTAACGCCACCTCACACTACCAACTGCCATGTGTGCACAGTCCAATTAGTTACCACATGTCAAACAATGATATTTTGCCACTTCAACAAATCACCACGAGTTCTCCTGGCACGTCAATTGGGTTTAGTAAGCCACCATGTCAACCATCACATCAGCAAGCTACCACGTGTTCTCCTGCTACATCAATTGCCATATATTCTCCTCAGTCTACGTATCTTATCTTTGTCCAGCCACCATGTGTACTTCTTGATCTACGTGTCTATTTAGTTTGTCACCTACAAATAAAATGTGCCACCTTGGGAAGCATGCTCAACTTGAGCTGTACTCTTTTTTCTCTTGCACCCAACATCCTCCTTGAGAAGCGTGTTAGCATCCTCCTCAGGAAGCGTGTTCGCTCTTCTCCTGCTTGTCCTCAGTCTGTCGCCTATGTAGTCGGTATACCTTGCTATAGTACCATGTAGAAACATGCAATGAACAACTACCTTTGCATTAAGTTTGAATTAAATATATGGTAGTTGCATGGTGGTTGAACAACTACCACTCGGTTGGATAACTACCAAATGAAAATGGATGCGCTTAATATGCTTAGAATGTAATAACATATGTACTATGCTAACACTATCAAATGTATCAAGTTAGGCAAGTCAGATGGTTTGTCAAACCATAGGGAGAGCACAAGCTCTTCCATTTTGATTGAGTGGTTTGACATTTTAGGCAACAATAAGATATTCTTATAGGTCTTATCTAGTATATGAGAACACGGGAGCAAGGGTTTAGGCCATAGTAAAATCTAGACATGTACTTAGAGGTAGATATGGATGACAACTTGATGATATTGGATCCAATGAGTGATGATCCAATATCAATACTCATTATTAGGGATGTTATAAAACCATCTACTCATTAAGGATCATGGTGGCTAGACTAAGGATAGGTAAGCAAATGTGGTTAAGGAGGTAGCCTCAAGGGGTATAACAAGAAGTACCACCACTATTGAGACAATATTGGGAGTATTTCTAGAGGAGTTAGAGGATGAAAATAGCAAAAACAATAGTAGAAGTGGTTGGATCGATGATTATTACATGTGAGGTAGGAGCCAATGGATCCCCTTAGTCTATTATAGAGGTAAATATGGATGTGCTAATATAGTAGGTGGCTAGATTTTAGGTTATATTGGCAATGGTGCAATCATAAAGGGATACAATACAGGCAGACATACCAACACTAACAATAAAGAGGGACAAGCTGGTTTACCAAACCTTTGTGATAGTCTAACTATGAAGAGGGATGCAGTTGCAGTGAAGGTCATAAAAGTAGGTGGAGTTGGTAAAGATAATTCAATTTAGAACCTCTTGGACTATATAGCTACCATGTAATAATACCATTCGATGTCCAACATGGGTTTAGGCAGAGCTGATGGTTAAGGTCAAGTGATTGGCCTACTATAAGACTACCTACCATGTAGTAATACCTACAGGTTGTCATCTCCTTCACTGACTAGGTCGTATATATGGTCAACACAAACATGCTCACAATTTATGACTCAGCAATCATAGCAGATAATGAGGATGCCATCATCCCCTAAAGTAGGATTATGAGCACCAGATATGAAGTTCTAGAGGTAGTTGCCCCTATTAGGACTAATTTTGTAGTTGTTGTTTATACTTATAAATGAATGATTGTAGATGATTATGATGTACAAATATATTGAGCTCTCTCTCTCTCTCTCTCTCTTTCTCTCTCACACACACACAGATATATATATATATATTACATCGACCTTTATTATGATTTCATGTCAATTTTTATGTGATGAATGCATAGTTATTTATTATAGTTAGTGATGGGTTGATTGAGTTTATAATAATGTGATATCTAATAATGTGATAATTTTAAGTTATACTTTATGACAACGATGGTGATGTTATATATTTATAGACTAATGATTATAATGGTGTTAGATATTTTAATTGCTTGTTGTATAGTTGATAGGTTGAGTAGATTTGAAAAAGTAGCTTTGGATTTGGGATTATGTGATGTAGATAGATGTGTGATTGAGAGTGTAAAATGATGTGCCCAAGGGGCTCTTGATAACATTGTGAGGCAATATTATAGCACAATATATATATAGATAAATATTTGTGCAAGGGGCTTTAGATAGATTCCTTGCCTAAGGGGCTTTAGATATATGCTTTGTCCAAGGGGACTTTAAATAAATGCTTTGCCCAGGGGGACTTTAGCTAATGTTGTGAGGCATTGCAATGATATAATATATATACAAGATATCTACATATAAATGCTTTTCCCAAAGGGACTTTAGATAAATGCCTTGCCTAGGGGGATTTTGGATAAAAAAATTTACCCAAGGGGACTTGAGATAAAATATTTGCCTAGGGGGGGCTTTAGATAAATGATTTGCCTAAGGGGACTTTAGATAAATGTTTTACCTAGGAATACTTCAGACAATTTCATGAGGTGTTGCTATAATACAAGATAAATATGTTACTTTTGGTCTCATGGGCCAAAGCATAGGGCATCATGCTAGTGGAAGTTCTAACATTAGTGTGATAGGCCTATAAAGCTAGAAAAAAATAGAGATATCAATCTCTATTAGTTTTGTTGATGAGCTTCTTGAGGATTTTGATAAGGGTTTTGTTAAAGACTTTGAATTTATCGTTGCCTTGGGGATAATAAGGAGTGGACCATTTTAGTTAAATATTATATTTAGCACAATTATTTTGGTCATCCTTGTTTTTGAATGGTGTTACATTGTCAAATATTAGCATACAAGAGATGCCATAATGACTAAGAATTTGGTCGAGAATAAACTTTGAGACTTGGAATCCAGTGGTTGAGGCTAAATATGGGCTTTGACACACTTAGTGAAGTACTCAAAAGCTATTATAATGAACTTGTGTCCATCAAACAATACTGGGTTGATCTTCCCAATGATGTCTAATCCTTAAATGGAAAAATACCAAGGAGAAGTCAAGGGTTAGAGAGCTTGGGATGGCTTTTGGATAAATTTGTCATGCTTTTGACACTTATCACACCTTCTAACATAGTCGTAAGAGTATTTTCTATGAAGGTCCAATAATAAACCATCCATAGGAGTTTATTAGGGATGGAAACACCGCTAAATAACCACTACATGATTCAACATGAGCCTCTTTGATGACTGGTTAGGCTTCAACTAAGGCTAAGCATATAATAAAAATGCCATCAAGGATATGATAGTATAAGATATTGTCAATGATGTCTTACCTATAGGCTCATTGCATGAGGATCTTGTGCTTATTACAGTTTAAACCATCGGGAAAAGTGCCATCCTTAAGAAAATCAAATATTTTATTATACCAAGGACTGAGAGGAGTTGCTTCTATAGAAAAGACGTCTAGAGGGCTTTGACTAGATTCTAGGGTTGAAGGCTCCCAAATTTACCAAATGATGATTATAGCTTGTTCATCATCCAAATCTAAGGGATGATAGATGTAGTTGAGGCCACAACATTGGCATGATGATTATTAGACCTAGGGATAACTTCACCATGAGTTTTTCAATAATGTCTGTGTATGGCTTGAGCTTTTCATCCTTAGTTTAATAAGCACCATTAACTTGGTTGACTACAAATTGGAAATCTCTAAATATGGAGAGAAATATCCAAGTTAGATCCTCTCTTGATCAACATTATACCCCTATCTAGGAAACAAAAATAAATAGATGTAAAAGGATATAATGATGACTATAAGCTCAATGCTAAAATTATCGCTAGGAAGAAATAGCATCATCGATGCTTCTACCAAATAGTAGCACTTTTATTTTAGTGGTAGACTATGATTGTGGAATCATAGTCTTTGTTGTGGTAGAAACAAAACACAACAACATCACTAAGATTGTAATTTGATAGTGCTTTTTCCTATAGATACAATAAAACGAGTCTTTGGACAAAAGACTTTTTTTACTCTAAATTATTCAATAGGGATCCCTAAATAGGGGTTGTAGGAGTTCCAATGGAGATAGTAGGATAATCTAATTGATAATAAAATATGCAACTATGATGAAATGAGAACAAACTGATAAATAGATAGACTTTTTGATAAACAAGCAAGGTTAGTATGCAACAATAAAAATGATTAAAAAATGACAAAAACCAAGATAATGATAAGCTAAGAGATGAGAGGGCACAACCAATTGAGTGCAAGCTAGCTTATAGCATCAACAACTTTAGCTGATATCCCATTTCTATGATGAGAAGATGAGAGCTTGCTATTACTTAAGATTATTGAGAAATTTGTATAACTTCACTTTTGTAGGTGTGATATTCATCTATAGATTGAGACGAAGATACAAGACCTAAGATTTAGGTGAAGGAAACAAGTTACATAAGCAATAGTAAACTTATTCTAGTATAGAAGGCAAAAATCTACATAATTACAATTGAAAGCTTCATTTAATCTCACATATTGTGGGGAGACTTCTAATTCAATCTCACACACTTTCATGAAACATTATACATATTTATATGCAATCATTTGGCCTTGCAAGAGAAGAGATAAGGCCAAATTAAATGTTGGACATAAATATAAGGTTGAATTAAATTATGAAAGCAGAGATAAGGCCAAATTAAAGGTTGGAAGCCATCTAGAAGGTGCTCGATTAAATGGCCTATTTATTTCACATGCGCTTGCCAAAAATGCTATGCATCATGTGCATCTATAAGAAAACACCAACCTAAGCAATCTTATTGCATAAAATATTAAAATGCACTAACACCCCTCCATAAATACAACTTAGGTGGGTATGGATAGATGGGTCTCGAAAAATCTATAACTAAATTAGGTAGCCATGTACATAAGCGGGAAAAAGGAGAAAACCTATAGGAAAAAAACCCTCCTAAAAGAGGAAACATCTACAACTTGCTCCAATGTAGGACAATATTGTAAATCAAGAACCTGCTCCTGAAATCCAGGTAAAGGTGTCAGTGTAGTTGATGTCTTTTGCCACAATTTGTGCTTTGAACTTATCAACAGTTTCATTAGCAACATTTTTTTTTTTGATAGACCCACTTGCATTGAACTAGTTTCCTTCCCTTAAAAGGGGGGATCAAGTTCCATGTATGCTTCCTTATTGTGTTCTTCATCCATTGTTGCATAAAGAATCCCCCCATATTTACTCAATAAAGAAAGCCTCCTAGTAATTTGAAGTTTTTATTTTATTTTTAAATCACAATTATTTTAAAAAAATTAGAATATAAAATATTTTTATTCTGAAGAAAAATAAAAAAAATATACAAAACTTTTTTAATCCTAGTTATTTTGAAAAAAAATAAAATAAACTACTGTCTTTTTTTTTAATCCCAGTTATTCTTGAAAAAACAGTGAAAAACAGAATATGAAATCTTTTTTTTTAAAGGGTTTTTGGGTGGCATTAATGGCCACCTTGGTTTGTAATAATGAAGGCTACAAGACCTACAAGTTGGCCTTGGGGCCTGTAGGGGCAGGGAAAAAAATGGGTTGTGAGATCTAAGATGACCTCAAGATCTGAGATGATCTTGAGATATGGGATGACCTCGAGATTTATGGTAGCCATGAGATTCTACAACTGGGAAGTGTGCACTGTGGATTGCCTCTAAGTTTGCAAAAAAATATTTTCCAAAATTTTGAATGAAGTTTTTAAAGAGAAAGTAATCCTTGAAGCCTATGATGACCCAACTAGAAATGAACAAGCTCCTTCTCTCCCTCAAGCTTTGATACCATGTGAGATTCGTCTATAGATTGAGACAAAGATACAAGACCTAAGATCTAGGTGAAGGAAGCAAGTTACATAAGCAATAATAAACTTATTCTAGTATAGAAGACAAAAATCTATAGAATTACAACTGAAAGCTTCATTCAATATTGCACTCTGTGGGGAGACTTCTAATTCAATCTCACACACTTCCATTAAACATTATACATATTTATAGGCAAGCATTCGACCTTGCAAGAGAAGAAGAGATAAGGTTGAATTAAATATCGAAAGCAAAGATAAAACCGAATTAAATGTTGAATGCAGAGATAAGATGTTGAATGCAGAGATAAGACCGAAGTAAATGTTGAAAGCTATTTTAAAAGTGCTCAATTATTAAATGACCTATTTAATTTGTATGTGTTGCCAACAATACTATGCATCATATGCATCTATAAGCAAACACAACAAACACATACCTAAGCAAACTTATCCAAAGTACTAAGATAACTATTACATAAAATATTAAATGGCACTAAAAGTAAGATAAAATATTCATATAGTTTGAGCCCCAAATATAACTTTATAGAAAACCATAACTTTAAAAAAATAAATAAAATAAAATCATATGATTGCATGAAGTTGATTGGAGTTGATTGAACTAATTGAAGGTAAGTTTTTAAAAAATTTCAAAGACTTTAAATTGTTAGCCAAGATGTAACTAAATAATATATTTATTAAAAAATAAATATAAAAAAATACCAAGATAAGATGTTAATATAAAGTATCTTAGTTAGTAGGGGAAAGTTAAAAAGTATCTTAGTTAATAGGGGAAAAGTTAAAAAAAAAAAAACAGCCTAAAAGTTAGGATAGAATTTGCCACTTAAATAGACAATATGAAACATATTTAAAATACCTCTCTGAATGCTACCTTTTAACTCTATATGATTTATTTCGTCGTCCTTTACGATAACTATGGATGGTGGTGACATTATCCCACAAAACAATAAATTTTCCCTTCCAAAAGGATTGCACCACCTTAGCTGTCAATGCATGCTAATCCCAAGGTGGTGGGAAGTTGGAACACACCAGTGCGTCTAACCATTTAGAATTCTGAATAGGCCAAAGGTTCAACAATAATTATATTGGTTAGTAGGATAGATTCGTCTACATACTTTAATAATTATATTATAATTATAAATATTATGGGCGACAAAAATCGTTTCATATAATTAATTTTAAATAAAATTTAATAACATTAAAATTGATCACAACAGGGTAGTCGTGCAGTTACGGAAAAGTGCCCCGAGGTTGGAGTTGAATGCTTCCACTCTTAAATATCTTTCCTCTTTTTCCTATGAAAACTTGATTTTACCCAGCTATTCCAAAGTAAAAAGCGGCAGAATAGAAGCTAGTTAAGATTAACCTGCAAGTTACAGTAAATGCTTGTGGGCCCACGGAAGACCAGGAGATGTCGAACAGCGGGCCCACCGAGGACTAATAGATGTCGAACACCGTCTAATTTGACGCCGTGATCTTTTTTATAGAGTGGAGTGGTTGGGATAGAACATATTTTTTTTATGACTTTACAACGCCTCTTCTCTCCTTTTGCCATTAGATGCCCTTAAACTTTAATTAAAATGAAGTAGTGGGTTGTTTTAATAATTTTTTTACTGATTTTGTTAATTATATTTTTATTTAATAAATTAATATTTTATTTTTTATTTTTTAGTAATACTTTTTATATATAATTATCACGGGATTTGAACCGGGATCATAATAAATTTAAAATTATGAAAGTTTTACTTAAAAATTGTCCATATTTTAATTTAATGACTTTTTTTTTTATTTGGTTATTGTGAGAAACTTTTAATGACGCACTCACAGGGCTGAATAGTTTTTCCCAACCATAACTCCTCTTAAAGCCGAGATCTGTACTTATCAACAAAGCCACCACATATCCACCCTCTCATACACTCGCCCCACGAAGTGGTTTGAACCTTGGACCTCCCGAAGAAGAGCCAAAGCCCCAACGGGTGCCATTTTAATTTAATCCTTTTGATATATAAATAATATAATCCAAATTTAAATATAACAACGTTAATTTAATATAGTTAAAAAAAAAAATTGAAAGGGAGGTTTGTAACCTACGTTTTATTTAAGGATGCTTCCTTCTTGAGAATGCGTATGTGGTGGAGGTTTCTTACTTAAAATGAAGACAACTGGATTTGGAAAATAAAGTGGGCCCGACAAGACTTTGCCCTTTCTCTCGGAGGATATTAAAGTCGTGTGGGACGACGGAAATACAGTCGTTCATCTTGAACACTGTCTCCTTAGAATTGATTGGAGGACGTCAAATGATGCAAAACGAGTTGGTAGGGCCCACCACGCGGATATTGTGTCAACATAAATATTGTTGAGCGTGGACCACTGCTCAAAAGGGCCCAGATTTATATAAAGTTTTTCATAGAAGGCCACAAATTCTTCTATCATCTAGTCATTGCCAATCTTTAAGTCTATTGCAAGCCAATGTGTAACTTGTAATTGACATAACCATGCAAGGATAACATTTGCTCTAAGATGAATAGGAGACAACACTAGTCGTTAACATGTAAATTAATGTTTTAAATGAATTTTTCTTTTGAACAAGAGTTTATCTTTTAATAAAGAACTCAAGGTTAGGAAATGATCGTTACTTTATACTTTACACCAAGCAATTTCATTAAATTGAAAAATATGAAAACTTAGTTAAGGCCCATCAATGTAAATCTAGTTGTAAGAGATCAAAATAAGAATCTTCAATCATATTAATTGCGATAAATATAAATAATGTGGCAAACTCTTAATCACACAAAACTACAATACATGAAAATAAATTGAAAAATACTTTATTTTCTCATTCTTGGATTTCACCACCTTTACAATGCGATACAAAATATATATCCCAAAAGAAATCTTAAAACAAAACCCTAAATCTTAAAGCCCTAAAGATAAGAAATTACTATTTTTGGGCAATTTACATTTTTAGCCAAAACGACATTTTTTAGGAAAATAAAAAAAGCTCGAATAGCCCTCTAAATTAATACACATCATCGTATCACCCATATTAAGCATCCTAGAAAATATCAACACCTAACCATATCTAAAAAAGGAGTTATTAAATTCTAAAGTTTTACATGAGGGTTTTCTAAAAAAACACTAAAATCCATTTTCGAGGCACTAGATGAAGGAATTTGGGCTCGAAAAAATCTTGAAAAGGCTTAAAAAACGACAATATAGGCCTCATTGTGGCTAGCCATGGCATTGTCCTCATTATTTAGCTCCTCGTATAATGTCAAGTCGATCCAATCAAAAGTTATGCCCTCCGAAAGTAGGCTCCTACATCATTCTCCTCTGGTTGAAAAGAACTCTGCTCCTACGAGTTCCTTTGATCAAACTCCTGCAACAATTGTTCTCCTACTTGCATCTGTTGTTGATTTGTACTTTGTGTTAACATCTTGCAACTTCTTTTTGACTCCTTGCAATTCATGTATGTGCTTTGCAAATGCCTCTGCACCATCACTGAGTTTATCCTGAGTTGGTAGACCAATCAAATCTAGCACACCCTTGGGATTCTTACCATAAACAATATGAAAAGGAAATTTTCCTTTTGACCTGTTGACTAAACTATTATATGTAAACTTAGCTTGTGGTAAGGCTAAGACCCATTGTTTCACCCATTGTTTCTACCTTTCTTTTTCCCAATCGTTCGAATCTTGGATCAGATCAAATACGATATTGAATATCTCTTTTGGGGGGTAGTCCATCTGGTAACTCCTCTGGTATGGCATATACATACTCTTTTGCTCTAGGTGGTTTAGCAACATCCTCAGTATCCACCTTATTTGTTGTCAACACGTAACATACCTCAACTTCTTTCATCCCTGTGACAAATTCCTTAGTCGTTAATAGGCTTTCACTCTGCCCTTCTTCTTTATGTGGTAATAAGACCATTTTTACTCCATCCTTCTAGAATGTGTAAGTATTATTTCCCCCATCATGGGTAGCCTTCCTATCATATTGCCAAGGCCTCCCCAACAATAAGTGGTATGCATCCATTGGAATTACATCACACCACACTTCATCCTTGTAGGTAGTCCCAATTAAAAACTTAACCAGACACCTCTTATCTACAATTACCTCGTTCCCTTTCTTGAACCATGATATGTGGTAGGGATATGGGTTCTTCTCACACTTCAAGTTAAGTTTCTCAACCATTTCATTTGAAACAATATTTTCACAATTACCACTATCAATAATCATCTTACATACCTTTCCTCCAGATGTGCACCTAGTTCGAAATATATTCATATGCAGCCAAGAATCACCACCATTACTGTCTTGTGTTTTCTCCTTCATTGGTACGATCATCATCCTCTTTATCATGAGGTTTTACCCCCATGTCTTCTGCAACTCTTAGGGTAGAGAGAAAACCTTGAGAGTCGCTCTTAGGTGGCCAAAAATACTATCTTATCTGGATATACCACTATCTAGAGGGAAGCCATAAGAGATTGTTTTTTGTCCCCCTTTGCATCATAGAGCTTCGAACCATGAACCTCCCATTCAACAGGGCCAGGCTCGCCTTCTCCAGTTGCGCTACGAAGGTAAATATCGAGACCTAAGAAACACGGGAGGGTGGCTCCCGTTGTACCCCAACTATATGCTTTGGTTGTTGAAGAATTAAAAATTAATAACAATGAAGAGTTTGAGTGTATATATATATTTATATATATTTAAAGTTAGTGTGAGAAACTTCTACGACTAACACTTAGGGCTAAGTTTGAGACTATTATTTTGTAATTAGATTTAATTTTTTTTCTTTTTCAATGATATTACGCAGGTTTTTATGAGGGGTCTTGACCCCCTCATACTGAGTGGGGTTTGAACCTTGGACCTCTCAAATAGAGGCCAAAAACCTTACCATTGTAGTAAGCTTGTAGCTCATCTCCAGAGTTTACACATGTTTTTATGAGGGATCATGGTCCCTTCATACTGAATGGGGTTTGAACCTTCAACCTCTCAAAGAGAAGCCAAAGCCCTTACAACTATAGTAAGTTTGCAGCTTTTAAATTTAAGTTTACACATATTTTTATGAGGGATCCCAATCCCCTCTTATCAATATTTAAACTTGGGTCTCCTAGATAAAAATCCAATGTCTTACCACTACGGTATCCCTTAAAAGTCAAAAATTTAGGTTTACACGATTTTTTATGAGGGGTCCCAGTCCCCTCTTACAGGGGTTTGAACTTGGATCTCCTAGATGAAAACCCAAGGACTTATCACTAGGGTATCCTTCACAACTCTTTTTAAATTGGTTATATAGGATTGAAACAATTTATTTTATATAAAAAATAATGTTTTATGAGAGTTTTATACTATTACTTTATAATGAGGTTTAAGGGCAGGGTGACCTGGTTGTGACCTAGCATGCTTTGGCTGTTAAAGTATCTAAAAAACATTTTATGAAAAGTTCGAGACTATTCTTTCATAGTTAGATTTAAACATGCCTATTTTTTATGGAATTGAAGTGGTTTCCATTTGTATTATGTGGTCTCTATGTAATGGCATTACAATAACTTGGATATTATTCATCTATTATTTAACAAGATTCGAACTTGCAATATTGAGTAATCTAAATAGATTTGTTTAATCCATTGAGAATCAGCAACACCATTGAGAAATCTAAACAGTAAAACTAATAGCATTTAATTTTCATATATATCTAATCATAACAAATAATAAATTTAATTTTAAATCATTCAAAAAGATTTATAATTAATATTTATAAATTTATTTTATTTTTATCTTATACGGTATAAAGGTTTTTTATTACATAGAGGAATCAGTAACATTGTTTTTCAATTTGGATGTCACACTATAAACCTTAGTTCACTAGGTCATACGAAGTCAAAGGGACCCCGATCCTCCAAGGAATCAAATCAGGATCACCACTACAAACCCTAGCCTATTAGGTAAAACGAGACCCTTTAGGAAATCGAGTCGAGGTTGTCACTATAAACCCTAGCTTGTTGGATAAAATGAAGTCAATGAGACCTTGACCCTCCAAGGAATTAAACCAAGATAGTCAATTGACAAACACTCAGGCACTACCTTCCAACCTATACCTTTCTAGGTACGTCAACAAATAAACACTCGGGCCTCCCCAAAGAGAATCCAAATCCCTTACCACTGTGTTGTCCTTGCAGACATAAAATTCATCATATAAGAGGTTTAATCCAGCTCTTTATCTTTACAAAATTCTAACTTATAATCAATTGAACATTCAACCTATTAATATTGATCATAACATTATAACTATAATTTATTTTTATTAATTATGCTAACTTTATAGTGGCCATATCTTTGACATCTAGTTAGTGTTTTTTAGATTTTTTTTTGAAAGTGAATTTATCTTATTAAAAATAATAAGAGTACAAATTCATAAAAAAAAGTGGGTGGTATGGAAGCATACCCCAAAGCCTATGCAAGAAACTAAACCAAGGGCAAAAGGGCTTGATAAAACAAAAAAAAGGATGAATAGATCATCAAGAGATTTATCGTTTACATTTCAAAACTGAGAAACTAAACTAGAGCAAAAAAACCCTAAACTAAAAAACTATAACTTTGGAGAGATCTAACTCACAAAGTGGTTGGTTCTTTCGGGTACCTATGTAAGTAAATCTTTTCAAGTAGACTTACGAACCCTAGTATCAAATGTAAATATGGGTTGCTCTGTTGAGACTCTATTACCTTGCTTCTGTTCAAGCAATGCCAATGCCCACAAGCTATTGTAATTGTGGGGTTTGGCACTCGCCCACCCAAGTCTGAATGGGTGAAACCATTTTTTAGGTACACTATCCCCATCTACTTTCCCTTATCGAGGACTGTGGGAATGTTGAAACCACACAAAAAGGAAGGGATCCTTAGATTTTGCTCCTCCATAGGAACCGCCAATTCTATTGATGAGGGATCTACATCTAGTGTTGTACCCTTCGTAGACGAGGATTGTGGAGCAGGAAAAATAATCATTTATATAAGCGAAGGCATCAAGCTTATGATGACTGCCAGCTATGGATCAGAAGAAATTATCAACTATGGAACTAAAGGCTACGAGCATGTGACAACCATTGTATGTGAATTAGAAAAAATGTTGTTTGTGGAGTGGGAACAACATCAGAACACAAATTTTTGTGACAACCCATAGTGGTCCAACCATTTGCCTTAGTTTGAGTGGTTGCCCTAGGGGTGGACATGGAAGTTTACTTCGGCTTGGGATGTGACATACGCAGACAATACTTCACCTTATGATCAAGTGCTTGGCAACGAAAATAGGTGTTCAAAAGATTAATGTAAACCACCCGCTAAGAAATAGTGGCCTCCCCAATTTGAATGGTGATGGAATTGAGTAGATGGTTTGATAAATCTACTTCTACACACACCTGCCTAGTCGAACGTGCATTAATTTATTTTTAGGTTCAGTGAGAACCACATGCCCAAGCACACCAATGATTTGGCCTAAACTAACCCACAAAGGGAGGAGAAGATCGAGGAACTCCATCCAGACCAAAACTTTGAAGAGTTTGTCTATAGAGGCAGTAAATTCATGGGTCTATGATGAGAGAACGAGCAAAGAGCTCTGTAAATTCTAGGGATCATGTTGATAAAGAGTTGTGATATGTGTAGGATTAGCAAAATGAAAAAGAAAAAAACCTTTGGTAAGATTTTATACCAATTGAACAGTAATGTCATGGGGGCCCATGTTGAAGACATCCAAACCCTTAATAATGACTTAGGAGGGATACGCCCAACAAACTACCTGACCAGGGTGTGCGACTCCAGCCAACTACATGTAGATTCAATAAACTCAATAAAAAACAATATTAGGGGATGAACCCTCATCGCAAGAAATTTCAGCATAAGTCATTTTTGGGGATACCCCATAAGTGCCAGTGATAGAAACTCTCCCCTACAACACTAGCGCAAACCACTGGGCCATCGTTATTTTTTAGATTTTGATCATAGGTTCAAGAGTGGACTCAAAGTGTTGATTTTCAAAATAAAATGATATTTTGTTTAGAAGTAATGTTTAAATTTTATATCCATGGATTTTTTTTTTTTGGATAATGAGGGGTTGTACTCAGGTCCCCCACACTTGAAAAATTACAACTCTCTTCTTTAGAGCTTGAGAGTTTGCAAATAGATTCACTTTTCATATCAATTGAAATGCTATAGCTAGAAACCTACATCATTTTACATAAAATGTCTGAATTCTTGATTTTCATTCTCTAGATCTTTTCAATTTTTTGTTTGAATATAAATATTCCATAATTCAACATCCTGCTTGACATTTTCCTATAGCACCCTTCACAATAACAAAACTTCACCTCTACTATTTATGCATTGCATCTTAGTAGAATAATATTTCCAAAACATCGCACTATCATAGTTCGCTTTACCAAATATGGATTTCTAGTTTCCTTCTTGAAACATAAGTGCAACCACAAAATTTATAATAAATAGAACACAATAATGTTATAAAATAAAGAAAATATTAGCAATGTAAAACATTAAATAAAATCTTAATCATTATTTGATTCAAACAACCAATATTTTTTTGTCAGCTTCAACTAAACTTACTACTTCCTCTAACCTTGGAAAAGATAATTTAACCTCACGATCCTCAATTAAAACCCCTCTATTGGCTAGCCTATCTACACATTTGTTTTCTTACCTTAATCTATGTGTAAAAATGATTTCATCAAACTCTTTAGCAAGATCTTGAATTTCCACAATTATCTCTTGTATGTTCCATGGCTTGCCTTTGATTTCCTCAAAATTACATTTATTACTATCAGTGAGTCACCTTCCATCCATACTCTAGTCCATTTCATTTGTTTGCATATTTTTAACCCTTCTAAAGCCGCCCAATCTTCATCTTCATTATTTGCCCTAAATCCACTATTGAAAGCATAATGAGACAACATCTCTCCTCTATTATCTCTAATTATTCCTTCTTTTGATCACCATGGATTTTATAAGCCTTAAATCAATAATACTTCTTTTACTAGATTAAAATATTAAAATAAATTATAAAAATAATTAATTTACATTTAAATGTTTTTAAGTTTGAGTTAATGGGATGGAAACAAGGTTAAACATTACAGAGTCCTCATTCCACATCAAAGATGATGTTTATTTTGGTGCCCTCAAGGTAATTTGGATAGCTGTCACAAGCAATGTTGATTTTTAGGCTTTTGTTATGCTTGGCAAGAGTAGAAGTGTCTTTTGCTCAGAGGCATAAGGGGTTAGCTAGGGTTAGCTTTATTTAAGGGGTTTACAAGGAGGTAAAGATGTCAAGATAAACAAAGTTTGTATGGGTGACTCTCCCTTAGTATTGTACTTGCGGTACATTCATGAGATAAAGTTGGTGTTGTTTGGTGAGGCGGTAGCACTATGCTCATAATGGGGTGTCGTGGCCTCATACGATAATATTTAGTTTTTTTGCCCACCTCTATGAGGTGGCATCACTAAGGAGATCGGTATCTTGGATGAGGCCTAGACCAAGGTTGATATTTGTGGTTGTTTTTTAGTAAATGTATATGATTTTAGGTTTATTGTTACAAAAGTTTTTTGCTTGTTGTGAGAGGGGGAGATCATGAAGGGCCTCCAACTTATCAAATCCATGTCTCCCCTCTCACTTAAAGGATAAGAGTAATTGAGAGCCTAAGGTTTAAAGGATTCAAGTTAAACAACACCTAAGTTCATATCCTTATTATGGTATTATCCTAACTACAACTGCATCAACCAACACAGTAGAAAGGTCATATAAACTATTTGCTTTTTTATTTTAATGATGAATGTATTAAATATTTTTCTTTTAAGATAAGGTTTTAGGAAGATAATGCAATCAAACAAGCCCTAGTTTGACAATATGTGATTTTATTTTGATGAGATGCTAGACTATAGTTTATCCCCTAATGTTATTTAACAATGATTTGTTCATTCTTTTTCTTTTATCCTTTAATATATGAAAAACAAAAAATGCACAGGAATATGCAAACACGAAACATATAGTTTTCCTAATCTAGAACAATAGACATAGTAACTAAAATCTCTTACCTGATTTCTACCTTAAGGGGAAAAGTGTTGGCAATATGTAGAAGCGTTGTTGATGCTACTGCTATATAGTGGCACTCTTACTGATGACTCTTGCTTAGTATAAGCGCTATAAATCTAAGAAAGCATTGTTGGTGCTACTACTTTCTGATGACACCTTTGCTTAGGTCTCTACTTTCTAGAAACCTGCAAAATAGACAATGGTAAAGGGGTCTACCTAGATTAGTGGAGAATGTGTGGCTTCCTTGATTAGCATCAAACCTTGTTTAGAATATGAAAATAAATTAATGCAAAAGGATAAAAATATGACTATGGGCTCAAAGGTAAAAATTCCATCTAGGAAGCGATAGTGCCACCGATGCTTTTTCCAACTGGTGGTGCTTTTACTTTATGTAGCAAACTATGATTGCTATAACAAAAATGGAGCATAGTAGCACCACTAAGACTATAATTCGGTGGTACCTTCACATGTTACTATAGTAGACTAAATTTTGTACAAAAATAACTTTGATTTTTTAAATGATTCAATAAGGATACCTAAACAATAGGTTCAAGGGTCTTAAGGGAGACAACAAAATGATTTAGCTGATGATAAATGATGAAATAATCGATGAGATTAAAACAAGATGATAAGTAGATATGTTATTTGACAAATAAACAAAGTTAGTGTATAATAATCAAATTATTACAACAAAAATAAAGATAAAGCTACGATATGAGAGAACACAACCACTATGACACATGTAAGCTTGTGGTCTCAAGAGCCTTTATTGAATATTCCCTTGTTGTGATAAGGTAGATGAAGTTGCTATCGCTTGAGATGATTAAATTGAAGCCTCACTATTACAAGAGATCCATATTCAATTTGATAGGGCTTCATTAGTGCAAAATATGAGATATATGATTTCGATGCTCTCTAAGTGATGGCTTTATAGGAAGCCATGGCTCCTTGGAGGATGATTGCATTAAAGTTGATGGCAATAGTTGAAGTTAAGTTTTCAAAAGGCTCAATAATATAAGATAGAAAATGAAAGTTTTGGGTCTTTTGATTATCAACTTAGTTGTTGAGGCAACGAATCATACTAGTATGACCATATCCATATTTGGTGGGCAACTTGTAGCTACTTACTACTCACATTTCTTTCTTATGTTTGACAATCAATAGTGTTGGAAGCAATAGCACTGGAAACACTAATGTTGAGGTGAGCATTGTTGGGTTGATTGGAAAAGAAATTATGTGCAATTGAAGTTTATACAATATTGTTATCAAGAAGTGAAAGTGCAGTTACTGCTATCACTTAGGTCCCAATAATTTTGCTTTTAGAGCAATAAATGATGTTAGTTTAGTCTTGAAGATGACTAACTTAATTTGGATTTTGAATTGGTGGATTAAAGATGTTGAAATTTTTTTGAGACTTCACAATTTGCTCATATTTGGTTTTCTACATTTACCCCTTTTTATGCTTTTATCAAAATGATGAATATGTGAAAAACGAATATTCATGCCCTAATGTTGAGATAGATGGATTTGATGTTGCTTAAGATTTCGGAAGTAGGATGACTTATGCTTTTGATATGTTGATTTTCAATGATGTTATATTTTTCTTTTTCGATAGCATTAAATACTAACATACCCTTATGTAGCCACTCAAGTTTCAAAGGAAAAATAAAGTTTTATCAAAACCATTTTAGTTTTTGCATGAAAGCAATGCTAGTACCAATTGGTGGCGCTTTTGCACATTGGTGGCACTTTTGTCATCTAACAACAATTTCACCATTCTAGCAATGCTTTCATCACCTGGTGATGCTTTCATTGCATGATGGTACTTCTTCCAAAGCATGGCATTTTTCTTAGCTAAAAATTATCATTATTTTTTTAAAATTTGGATGAGACTAACAAGCGATGGGGATGGTTGTTGCAGGAGAGGCTACAAATGCTAGACTATTAATAAAGGACCCATTCTTTAGAGAGGATCTAAGGGCTTTTAGATTTGGTTGATCATGCTTTGTTGATAGAAATAGGGCTATACCATGTAGCTTTATGTCAAAGGTGGAGTTTGATAGGCCCTTACTAACAACCTACTAAAGTGATGGTATTTACAGGTGAATACCTTCCAATTGCCCTATGATCATATGACCATCATGATAAAGGACATATGGCAAATCCTAAGGGTGTCGATTAGAGGGGCACCTCTATACATGAGACAAGACTAGAGGTATAGCTTAGCATGATTGACAAGAGATGCAGATTTCCTAGGGTCCAACATTGATATCAATGCCACCCACATTGAAGGTCATCTAGACAGGTAGATGACACTACTATGTGCACTAGTATATGAGATTTTGATTAGAGATACCAACCATATGATGGTGCATTAGGGCTAGGGCGAGGTGGTCTTTGATATGTTGGAGCACTAGATAGTTTTTGTCTAGGGTCATGTCATCTTGGCCAAGCTATACCACTCACTCCACTAAGTGGTCTACAAGGGAGGCAAGGGTTTGTCTTGCTTTACATTGTTCCAGGTATGGGTCTAGGAGCACATAACAATGCCATAATATTAGGGTTACAAGGATAGGTGGAGGATATAGAGGCACCAACAACATATAGTTGGGCTCAAAACTAGGAGGCAAGATAAGGGAGACCACACAAAGGTTTTTTAGCTTGATGTCTTATCGATTACTTGAGTAGAGAAGATTACTTGGTGGTTGTATAGGAAATATTCAAGGTGGGCAAAGTATGCCTATCAAATGTATCAAGTTAGGCAAACCAGATGGTTGGTCAAATCATAGGGAGAGCATAAGCTCTTCCATTTTGATCGAGTGGTCTGACAGTTTGGGAAGCAATAAGATATTCTTGTAGGTCCTATATAGTATAGGAGAACAACACGGGACCATTTAGGCCATAGTCAAATCCTTACATGTACCTAGAGGTATATATGAATGAATCAACGATCTTGGATCCAAGGAGTGATGATCCAAGGTCAATACTCATTATTAGGGATGGTATTAGACCATATACTCATTGAAGATCATGGTGGCTAGCCTAAGGATAGGTGAGCATATATGGTTGAGGAGGTAGCCTCAAGGGGCATAAAAAGTACTACCACCACTATTAAGACAAAATTAAAAGTATATCTAGATGAGGTAGAGGATGACAATAGCAATAGAAGTCGTAGGAGAAATGGTTGTGCCAATGATTACGACATGTGAGGTAGGATCCAATGGATCACGTTAGTCAACTATGAAGGCAAAGAGGGATGCACTAATGTAGTAGATGACTAGAATTTAGGTTACATTGATAATGGTGTAATCATAGAGGGATTCAACATAGGCAGACATACCAACACTCACAATGAAGAGGGGTGAGATGGTTCACCAGACCTTTGTGATATGGTAAACAAAATTGACTCTAACCATGAATAGGGATGCAATTGCAGTGAAGGTCATAGCAATAGGTGGAGTTGGTAATGATCAATCGGTTTAGAACCTCTTGGACTAGATGGCTATCATGCAATAATAGCATTTGATGGCTAGCATGGGTTTAGGTAGAGTCGATGGTTAAGGTCAAGTGATCGACCTACTATAAGACTACCTACCATGTAGCGGTACCTACATGTTGTCATCTACCTTCACTGACTAGGTCGTATATATGGTCAACACAAACATGCTTACAATCTATGACTCAATGGTGATAGCAGTCAATGAGGATGCCACCATAACCTAAAGAAGTATTAGGAGCACCAAATATGAAGTTCTAAAGCTAGTTGCCCCTACGAGGGCCAATTTTGTAGTTATTGTTTGTACTTATAAATGAGCGATTGTATATGATTATGATGTACAAAAATATTGAGCTCTTTCTCTCTCTCTCTATATATATATATCTCTGACACACATTTATAAATAGACCTTTATTATTGAAAGCACGAGATTTCGGGCGAAGGAAACACTAATTGCGATGCATTCAAAATCAAATACGCTTAAGTCCTAGAAATGTAAATTGCATGAAACGAAAGAAACGCATTGGAAGAGACACAAGCAAATGGAGAAAACACAGCCCTTTCATTAAAATTTCTTGATCTCTGTTACAAATACGCCTCCTCCCTTTTCAGGGGCTAGGAGCGTTAAAAGAATTTGACTACAATCGAGACTTAAGGTTCCTCTTTTCGCGTGCCCACACTTGAAATGGGCGGGCCAAGATGATGCCGTCGCTGATGTTGATGAGTCTTTGACCTCTCGCTGCTCCTCCTGCGAACAAAGAAACAACGAAGATGTCGTAGCACTTTGTTGCACATAAGAAGTGTTTGTTCTCTAAAATCGCCAAAAGATGCATGCAAACATTTGTCCGAAACAGTGAGTAAAATGACTCTAAATGACCCGAAAACTCGACAGAGGACAGAAAACATCACCAGAAGGCCATCGCCACTGAGACAGTCGACCAATCTGCCTTCAACTGGAATTCGTCCCTGGGCAGGACGAATTCGATCGCTATTCGTCCCCGGGTGGGACGAATTCTTCGTGTTGGAAAAGCCGACCTGATGATGCTCCAATGTCGAATCTCGAGACCTGCAAAACGCCCACAAACAAGGGGGTTATGTAATTGGGGCCATTTTGGGACGACCCAGATGGTCGGATTCTCCCAATTTGGCCTCTATCCTCGGGAATTCGATATCGCCACCTGCAAGTTAGTGAAACAACAAAGCGACACAAAGCATGATAAAATCTGATCAGAATGTTATGAAATTGAAGCTATGAGTTAACCAAACAGAATAACACGATATGCAACCTGAAACAATAATCTAGAATGCTTTTGAAATAAAACTTAGAAAGTGCGGGGGTGCCCAAGTGGGCCTCCCACCGTTGGCACTTGATCTTGGCGCCAATCCACTAGGGATGGGCCCCAAAACTTCTTAGGATTGGGGGGGTCGGCAAATTGGTTGATTCAGGTGTCCATATGTTGGATTTGGGTCAGATTCAAGCTTCCAAAAGCCACCCAACAACCTCCCTTGCAAAAGAGATTGGTGGATGTGAGAAGGTGAATCAAAGGGGATGCAAGTGGGTGTTCAACTCGGCAACACTTCGTTGCTTGAAATCTCCTTCAATCTGTTTCCTTTTGGGTGAGAAAAGTCCCACCTTTTATAGACCCATGGGGTCTCTTTTGAGAGGGAAGCACAAATGCCATGTGTTGGTCATAGGTGCCATGTGGCAATCATGTCTTCCCATGAGGGAGGGGAGTCCTCCATTGACTTGGGCTCTCATAAGCGCCCTTGTGATAGTCCTCTAACGGCCTATCTATCCACCCACACACGTGTGCGAGGCGAGAGTCATCAATCGATCGTCTCGGGCTGCCACTTGGCACCATTCTTCTTTTTGCCCGTTAAACTTGGAATTCGTCCCCGGGTGAGACGATTTCAGAATTCGTCCCCGGGTGAGACGAATTCCAGTTAGTATTCGTCCCCGGGTGAGACGAATACCGAGCAAAGTGTCTAAATGTGCCAAATTGCTTCCCGACCTTACAAAATTGCTATGAAAGTGGTTAGGACCACTGTTTGACCTCTGAGGGCTGCCCTGGGGGCTGTGTTTGTCAAAGCGATCAGTGTTTGCGATCACATAATCGGATTGGTGCTGTTTTGGTGTCTACAGATGCCCCTTTTTGGGATGCGCTGTGCATGGCACAGCGTCGAGCAAAAATAGATAACCAAAGCACTAATGATTAGGGTTTCTTGGTAACCTAACCAACTTTTGATGCCCCAAGCATGGAAAGGGCATGCATTCTTGAATCCTTGCTTCGACGAGCTAAGGAGTTTGATTTCAAGTGTTAACCTATTTTGGTGAGGTGTGACTTGAACTTAGACATTGATCAGTCATGAATAGGCGAAGGGCACTTTTATCCATAGGGGGAACCTTGTGTTCATGATTCATGAAATGCCAAGTGTTTGATTGATTTGATTGTTGCTTGTTTATCGCCCCAAGCGGGAGCGTGATTGTCTTTGTCAATGATTCTTTGAATGCATGTCATTTTCCTTAATTGGGTGTGTGATTGTTGATTGGTGACTAAGTGTGACTACCCCCTCAAGCGACGAATCGATGAGGGAATGACCTTCATGAGAAAAGCGACGAGTCGCTTGACCCAAGATGACTTGTGCAAGGGTGCCTTTAGATGGTTTATCGTTAAGCATGTGCAATTTTTCCAACATCTGGACCTATTTTTGGTGGGTGTTAACCCTTTTTGTGATGCCATAATGGGGTGAAATCGTCGACAACCCATCTTCCCGTGGAGCGGTCCGGCTATGATAGCCTTCTTGGGGAAGTAGTAGAGTGACAATTTGAACCCCGACATCGATTTTCTATGCCAAGAGGTTAAGTGCGAGAGCACTTGTGTCCGGCAATGCTTATTGCTTTGTTTTTATGTTGCATGTTTTGTTGTTTTTGTTGTTTTTTTTTTGTGACACCATTTGGGGATTAAATTTTTGAAAATCCGTCTCCCGTGGAGCGGTCCGGCTATGGTAGCCTTCTTAGGGAGTAGGATAGTGATAATTTGTGACCCTGATGTCGATTTGCCATGCCAAGAGTTTAAGTGCAAGAGCACTTGTGTCTGGCAATGTTTATTGCTTTTTGTGTTGTTTTGATTTTCTTGTTGTTTTTGAGTGGGCTTTGACCCTTTTGTGACGTCGTTTGGGGATGAAATTGTCGAAAATCCGTCTTCCCGTGGAGCGGTCCGGCTATGGTAGCCTTCTTAGGGAGTAGGATAGCGACAATGTAGACCCTGACATCAGTTTTTCTATGCCAAGAGGTTAAGTGCAAGAGCACTTGTGTCTGGCAATGTTTATTGCTTTTTGTTTTTGTGTTGCATTTATTTGTTGTTTTTGTTGTTTTGATTTTCTTTGATCTTGTGCATGATGGTTGATGAATATGGATGTATGCATGTTGATTTATTTTGATGGATGCATATGCTATGATGAATGCAAATGGTTTTGATTTATATGTGATATGCAGATATGAAATGGATGAATGGGGTTTGTGATGTTTGGCTATGGCACCAAGGACTGTTTAGAACTCTGTTATTTTGTTTTTAGGCGATTGCTGTGATGCATGACTTTGTATGTATACATGTGGTTTTTATTTTTTGTATTTTTTTGATGGTATTGTAAGGATGAAAAGTAGCACAGTTGGTTTAGAAATGTAGCTAAGGTTTTCTGAGACTCAGACAGTTTTAACTCACTAGCCATGACTGTACTTTATCTTACAAGACTTTTGAACAAGGTATGAATCGGACTTGTTTTTGACCGAGCTATTTCACATCCCTGTGTGTGCAATTGAGTTCATTTATGTGGTATTTGTCAGGATACCGCCAATGCCAGATGGGCTTTCAACCGAACCTGTATTGAGGATCACCGAATTAGCTCCACTAACTCCTTTGGTGTATTTAGTTAGATTAATCTGCGGTGTTATCCAGGATGCCATAAGCTAGCTCATCCACATGCAAACATTGATCCGTACGCAAGTTAATGTGACAGATATATCGTCATGCGAGAAGTTTACCGCCAGTTACCGATAGGCTATCAACCAAACCGATATTGAGGCTTGCCTCATGACCTGTTAGAATACTGAGAGTTCCAGGGATTCAAGTTCACTCCCTTCTTTTCTTCAATTGTATTGGGATACTTGCTCGTTTGTAGTGATAAGATCACTGTTTATTTTGATTTGTTTTTCTTTTGAGCAAGGGATTGGGGATATGGAGTGACGAAAATCACTATTGCTTGTGCCTTTTGATGTGTGCACTGTAGGATGTCAAATTTTGGAGTTTTGACGTTTTGCAAATTTTTTGATGTTTTGCAATTATTGAGAACTTTAGGGATTCTTAGGGAATTGGGTAGGGAGGATGCTTGTCCTTTTGCCAACTCTCAGCATTCTTGGGGTCATTCGCACAGGGGGATGAGCAAGATAACCGTTTCGCTTGTGGTGACTTGGATTACTTTGCAGGTTTCATCTTTCGTTCACACAACTTGGGAATTGTTTTATGTGTCTTGATATGTGTTGGGATGTTACGTAACAAGGTTTATTTCAAGTATGACTCTACCTTCGTAAAATCTGTCTGACTTGATACATTACATGGCTAAAGAGCAAAATGATGACTGAATCACGGAAACTCTTGATACATTAACAGACCACTGACTCTAGTGTGGTAAAAGCAATGCGTGGTGTTTTTGTTGTTTTTGTACAATGGAACAGTGTGGAATAAGACGGACTAGCAGAGCAATTACAGCCTATGGTGCCTTTGACCTGTTCGACCACAAATATGCAATGTATGGATGCAATGCTTAATGCAGCTACATATTTTTGTATTTTTGATGGATTGATTTTTGTGAATATGAAGATGAAGGGCGAGAAGAGCTCTCTTTTGATGAATTTGAGTATGCCTAGATATGATATGCAAATTTTGGTTGTTTTTGATTATTTTTTATTTTGACCAAGTGATTGCGATAATCCTTGGAGCTTTTGGTTTGACCAAGTGATTGCGATAATCCTTGGAGCTTTTTGGGTTTTGACCAAGTGATTGCGATAATCCTTGGAGCTTTTTGGTTTTTGACCAAGTGATTGGATAATCCTTGGAGCTTTGGACCAAGTGATGCGATAATCCTTTGGAGCTTTTTGGGATGACCAAGTGATTGCGATAATCCTTGGAGCTTTTGGGGTGACCAAGTGATTGCGATAATCCTTGGAGCTTTTGGAGTGACCAAGAGATTGCGATAATCCTTGGAGCTTTTGGGATGACCAAGTGATTGCGATAATCCTTGGAGCTTTTTGGGATGACCAAGTGATTGCGATAATCCTTGGAGCTTTTTGGGTTTTGACCAAGTGATTGCGATAATCCTTGGAGCTTTTTGGGGTGACCAAGAGATTGCGATAATCCTTGGAGCTTTTTTGGTGACCAAGAGATTGCGATAATCCTTGGAGCTTTTTGAGGTGACCAAGTGATTGCGATAATCCTTGGAGCTTTTGTGGTGACCAAGTGATTGCGATAATCCTTGGAGCTTTTGTGGTGACCAAGTGATTGTGATAATCCTTGGAACTTTTGGGGTGACCAAGTGATTGCGATAATCCTTGGAGCTTTTGGGGTGACCAAGTGATTGCGATAATCCTTGGAGCTTTTGGGGTGACCAAGTGATTGCGATAATCCTTGGAGCTTTTGGGGTGACCAAGTGATTGCGATAATACTTGGAGCTTTTTGAGGTGACCAAGTGATTGCGATAATCCTTGGAGCTTTTGGGGTGACCAAGTGATTGCGATAATCCTTGGAGCTTTTGGGGTGACCAAGTGATTGCGATAATCCTTGGAGCTTTTGGGGTGACCAAGTGATTGCGATAATCCTTGGAGCTTTTGGGGTGACCAAGTGATTGCGATAATCCTTGGAGCTTTTGGGGTGACCAAGTGATTGCGATAATCCTTGGAGCTTTTGGGTTGACCAAGCGATTGCGATAATCCTTGGAGCTTTTGGGGTGACCAAGTGATTGCGATAATCCTTGGAGATTTTTGGTTTGGATTATGGTTCTTCAAGGGATAGAGGTACCCCCAGCTTGATGGTCTTTGCGCTCTGGATCTGGCTCTGGAGGTATGGGCACGAATGGATCGGCCCTATGCACGGATAGGAGGACAGAGTCTACCCCCGACACTGATGTTGTTATGGGATCTCTGGGCGGAAGTTGATCTTTATGTGCCCAAAGTTGTGGATGTAATGCTTGGTCCCACTGCGGTGGGTTAACACGCCACTCATGCCCTAGTATTATGTTTATCAGTTGACATGCTTCCTCAAATTTTATGGGATGCCGATGCTGTCGCATGTGATTGCTGTGGGCTATCTCTATTTCATCTTCACTTTCAACTAGTGAGTACAGATCATCAGAATCTGGAGATTCTGAGACATGGAGGACTCGCATCATCAGGTAGCCCTATGGTTAAAGGTTGATCCTCTTTGAAAGGAGCTTCATGTAAGTTGGGCCTTGGGAGCTCCAAAATCTTGGTCTCTATCGACTCTAAGTGCTCTAGCACTTTGCATATATCAGGGGATTTGAGCTCCTCCTCTTTGATTGGTTCTTGTTGAGGAACTTGGGGCGTATGGAGGGGTAACTGGATAGCACCCCCCATGCCTTGATAGGGCATTTCATCCCGCTCTTCTTCTCGCTCTGATTCCTTAGAGGCTTCTTGATGAATTTCTAAGGGTGGCCCATAAACCTGGGTGGATGTCTGAGGAAGGCACCCGTCATTGGTTATAGGATCAGCCTCCCGCTCATGTCTGGGAGGCATCGGGGGCGATGCTTGATAAGGTCGCGGAGACTCGTCTCGCACCCGGGGGTTGTGCCTCTCATAATGTTTTGTCTTATGTGTGTGAGGGGTTGGAATCCTCTCAGGTAGTTTATAGCGCAACTTATCTGCTTTACGCTGCATGTATAAGTCCTCTAACTCCTGACGACCTTGCTCTATGCGTAACTCATCCGCTTCGCGTTGCATGCGCTCTCTATCCAAGCGGTGTCGATACTCTATTTCCTGATGACTTTGTTTAAGCCGCGTGATTTGGGCTTGATGGGTGGCATGTCTAGCGACTATCGGGTCAGTTCGGTCTACCCTATTTTGTTTAGGAGGTTCGAATGTTTCTCCTATGTGTTGGCCTCGATCTTGATGATCTAAAATTTCAATGGGTCGCTTCCCTTTGTCGATGTAGGCGGCATGTACTTGAGGCCGCACTGTTTGTTGTCCTCGAGGATTGGTGCTGTTTTGGTGTCTACAATTATGATTTTGTATCAATTTTTATGTGATGAATTCATGGTTATTTGTTATAGTTAGTGATGGGTTGATTGAGTTTATAATAATGTGATGATTTTAAGTTATATTTTATGACAATGATGGTGATGTTATAGATTTGTAGATTAATGATTATAGTGGTGTTAGAGATTTTAATTTCTTGGTGTGTTGTTGATAGGCTTAGTAGATTTGAAAAAGTAGCTTTGAATTTGGGATTTTATGATGTAGATAGATGTGAGATTGAGATTGTAAAATGATGTGCCCAAGGGGCTCTTGATAATATTGTGAAGCAATATTATAGCACAATATAGATAAAGATATGTGTAAGGGGTTTTAGATAAATGCTTTGCCTATGGGGACTTTAGATAAATTCTTTCCCCAAGGGACTTTACATAAATGCTTTACCCAAAGGGACTTGAAATAAATGCTTTGCCTAGGGGGACTTTAGCTAATATTGTGAGGCATTGCAATGATATAATATTTATACAAGATATATACATATAAATGATTTACCCAAAGGAACTTTAGATAAATGCCTTGCCTAGGGGGACTTTAGATAAATGATTTACCCAAGGGGACTTGAGATAAATGCTTTTCCTAGGGGGACTTTAGATAAATGTTTTACCCAAGAACACTTTAGATAATGTCATGAGGTGTTGCTATAATACACAATAAATATGTTATTTTTGGTCCCATAGGACAAAGCATAGGGCATCATGCTAGTGGAAGTTGTAACATTAGTGCGATAGGTCCATAAAGCTAGATACAAGTAGAGATATAAATCTCTATCAATTTTGTTGATGAGCTTCTTGAGAATTTTGATAAGGCTTTTGTTAGAGGCTAAGACTTGATCATTTCCTTGGGGATAATAAGGAGTGGACCATTTTTGCTGAATTTAGAAAAAGTTTTTTGGGCACCCTTGTTCTTGAAGGGTGTTTCATTATCAAATATTAGCATAGAAGAGATGCCATAATGACTAAGGATCTGGTTGAGGATAAACTTCGAGACTTGAAATCCAATGGTTGAGGCTAAAGGCATGGATTTGACCCACTTAGTGAAGTATTCAATAACTATGATAATAAAGTTATGTCCATTAGACAATATTGGGTTGATATTCCCAGTGATGTCTAATCCCTAAATGGAAAAAGACCAAGGAGAAGTCAAGGGTTAGAGAGCTTGGGATGGAGTGTGGATAAAGTTGTCATGCTTTTGACACTTGTCACACCCTCGAACATAGTCATAAAAGTCTATTTTTATGAAGGGACAATAATAACCCATCCATAG
Organism: Wollemia nobilis; assembly: GCA_028583015.1. Classification (NCBI taxonomy): domain Eukaryota; kingdom Viridiplantae; phylum Streptophyta; class Pinopsida; order Araucariales; family Araucariaceae; genus Wollemia; species Wollemia nobilis. The sequence goes on from JAQPPZ010016381.1 coordinate 6,417,947, forward strand.
AAGTTTCTTGGTGATGGAAACACCATTAAAGTGGCCACTATATGGGCCTCTTTGATGACTAGTTATGCTTCAACTAAGGCTAAGCATCTAAGCAAAATGCCATTAAGGATATGCTACTATAAGATATCAACAATGATGACTTACCTAATGACTTGTTGCTTGAGGATCTTGTGCTCATTGTGGTTCAAACCATCAGGTAAAGTGCCATCCTTAAGGAAAGCAAATATTTCATTATACCAAGGATTGAGAGGAGTTGTTTCCTTTAGAAAATATATCTAGAGGGTTTTGACTAGATTCTAGGGTTGAATGCTCCTAAATTTGCCAAATGATGATCATAGCTTGTTCGTCATCTAGCTCTAAGGGGATGATAGATGTAGTTGAGGTCATAGCATTGGCATGACGATTACTAGACCTAGGGATAGCTTCAATGGTAAATTTATTAAAAACAACCATGACTGTTTGATAAATGAGTAAGGTTAGTATGCAACAATAAAAATGATTATAAAATGACAAAAACAAAGATAAAGATGCACTAAGAGATGAGAGGGCACAACCAATTAAGTGCAAGCTAGCTTATAGCCTCAACAACTTTGGTTGATATCCTTTTGTTATGATGAGAAGATGAGAGCTTGCTATTGCTTAATATGATTGAAAAATTGACATAACTTCATTATTGTAAGTGTGATATTCGTCTATAGATTGAGATGAAGATACAAAACCTAATATCTAAGTGAAGAAAGCAAGTTACATAAGCAATAGTAAACTTATTCTAGTATAGAAGGCAAAAATCTTTAAAATTACAATTGAAAGCTTCATTCAATCTAACATATTATAGGGAGACTTTTAATTCAATCTCACACACTTTCATTAAACATTAAACATAATTATAAACAAGCATTTGACCTTGCAAGAGAAGAAGAAATAAGACCAAATTAAATGTTGGAAGTAAAAATAAAATCAAATTAAATGTTAAAAGTAGAAATAAGGTTAAATTAATTACTAAACCATCTAGAAAGTGTTTCATTAAATAACCTTATTTAATTCGTATCTGTTTGCCAACAATACTATGTATCATATGCATCTATAAACAAACACCTTAAACTTATCTAAATGCTAAGGTAACTAATGCATAAATTATTAAAATACACTAACCATAAAAGATACATATGGTTTGGACTCATCAAAGACTAGCTTTATAGTAAAAGATCCATATCAGTTGGGCTCCTCAAAGACTAGCTTTATAGGATAACTAATGCATAATTTATTTCGTTGTCTTTTACGATAACTATAGATGGTGGTGACATTATCCCACGAAACAACAAATGTTCCCTTCCAAGCGATTGCACCTACCTATCTTAGCTGTCAATGCATGCTACCCATCTTTTCTAATCCCAAGGCGGCGGGAAGTTGGAACACAGCACAGCGTCTAACAATTTAGAATTCTCAGTAGGCTAAGGTTCAACAATAATTACATTGGTCGCTAGAATGGATTTTTATATATACTTTAATAATTATATTATAATTAAATATTTGAAAGGATAGCTTAGTAATTAGGATTTTGAATTTTCTCGGAGGTTTAAATTGAACATAGGTTTGAGTGGTGGGTGTGTATGACTGTATGTCTAGTCTCTAGCTCAAGGATCATGGTTGAAATGGAAATGTCCAACCGATCTAAAGAAATATTCTCACACTACTCTAACAAAAAAAAATATATTATATATTATAAATATTATGTGCGATAAAAATGTTTTCATACTAGATTAGATATAAGGGATATATATCTAAAAATGCTCGAGGGTTATCAATATGAGGTGCCTATCTGATTTATTGGGGGTGTGATCTCCAAGATAGGCGTCTCATTTAATATATATATCCTTGATATCTAAGTTAATATTTTAAATGTTTTTGTTAATGTTTGTTTTTTAAATAAAAAAAAATTATTTAGGACGTGACATGTATGGTCTCTTTGCCTCCCACTCCTGTCTGCCATTGTAAGAAGCGTAATAATTAATTTTAAATCAAATATAATAATCATATAATTGATTTTAAACCAAATATAATAACATTAAAATTGATGACCAGAGTGGTAGGTAGTCGTGCAGTCAGTCGCCCGAGGTTGGAGTTGAATGCTTTCCTCTTTTTCCCATGAAAACTTGATTTTACCAAAGTAAAAAGCGGCAGAATAGAAGCTAGTTAAGATTAACCTGCAAGTTGCAGTAAATGCTTGTGGGCCCATGGAAGACCAAGATGTCGAACAGCGGGCCCACCGATGACTAATAGATGTCGAACACCGTCTCATTTGACGCTGTCATCTTTTTGATAGAGTGGAGTGGTTGGAATTGAACATATTTTTCTATGACTTGACAACGCCTCTTCTCTCCTTTTGCAATTACCTGCCCTTAAACTGAAGCACGCTAATAATTAATAGCGGTGGCTTGTCAGAGTAAATTTTTTTGAATGATTGAGTAAACGAGGATTTATAGACTAAAATTTATAATAATTTTATATAAAGATTCTATTTATTTAATTTTTTTATATTAATTAAAATCTATTAATTTTTTTATATAGATAATATAGTTTAAGTTTAAATATCAACAACATTAAACAACTTATATAATTTAATATACTTACAAAACCTTTTTAAAAGAAAGGTTTGTAAGTTACGGTTTATTTAAGGATATTGGAAATAAAGTGGGCCCGACCAGAAAATAAGCGAGACTTTGCCCTTTCTGTTGGAGGATATTAAAGTCGTGTGGGACGACGGAAATGCAGTCCATCTTGAACACCGTCACGTTAGAATTGATTGAAGGACGTCAAATGGGCCCACCACGCGGATTTTGTGTCAACATACATACTGTTGAGCATGGACCCACTGCCCAAGAGGGCCCAGATTTATATAAAGTTTTTCATAGAAGACCACAAATTCTGGTATCGTCTAGTCATTGCTCATCTTTAAGTCTATTACAAGCCAGGGTAATTAAAAGCTTAATGTGTAACTTGTAATTGACATAACCATGCAATGATAACATTTTGTCTCTAAAATGAATAGGAGACAACAGGGGTCGTTAAGATATTACTATGTCTTTCAAGAAGGCAATTAATGCTTTAAATGATCACAACTTAACGATTTTTTCTTTTGAACAAGGAACTTAAGGTTAGGAAACGATCGTTATTTTATAGTAAGAAATTTTAACAAATTGAAAAACTGATGAAGCTTAATCCTTGCTTAAGACTTATCCTATCCTAATTTAGAAATTTAGTGGAGGCCTATCAATCCTTCCATAACTTAAATTTAGTTGAGGCTTTATGGATATAAGAATGGGAGGTCCACAATGTGTTGGAATCAAAACATCATCAAATTTATGATGAATATCTTCAATGTGAGTGCAGGATGGAAAGTGTGCTAAAAGCAAAACATAGTAGATCAAAGTTGGAAGAGAATCCTACAGAGAAAAGAATCCAGGTATGATCCAAGACACCAAAAAGTGCAATGATCCAATTTGTGTTAGCAAAACGGGAAAGGACTTCATTTAGGCAAAGACCGCTTCATAGGTTAACAAAACCCAAAATATCTAATCAAGGAAGGTACACAAAAAAAAAAAGATTTTGGAGACCATTAAAATTCTGATTAGGAAGGTGTAATCTATATGGATTTATAGTAGATCATATGGAAGCATGAAAAATCAACATCAAGGAAGAATGGTTAAGTGACAATGACCCTATAAGCATCCAAAAGAAGATAGTGTGGTAATTTGGCCATAACTCCTTCAAATGAAGTTGGATTTCAATAAAATCTTAGGAGGATTTTGAAATAAAAGAAAATACTCAAAATGAATCTGAGCTGAAAATGCATCATCTTATCCCCTAAAAAGAGAAAAGATATTCTAAGATCAATGAGTAGTATTTTGAACATAAGTCAACCAAATTTAGTCCAAATTGAATGATTATTTTTACATGTGAAATGAGAACCATACAAAATTGTTTGGTATAAATTTCATAGCAAAATACATCTATTTTCTCTCTCTCGAGAGTTTCAAATAATTCAAACACATCATCTTACCTCCTAAAAAAGGGAAAATATAGTCTAAGATCAATGAGTAGTATCTTGAACATAAGTCAACCAAATTAAGTCCAAATTGAATGATTATTTTTACATCTGAAATGAGAACCATACAAAATTGTTTGGTATAAATTTCATAGCAAAATACATCAATTTTCTCTCTCTTGAGAGTTTCAAATAATTTAAACTTTTATTAAATGTTACTACCATCATTGCACATGTTCCTACCAAATATTAGCTCAAAAATCATTTGTTTGGATGTAAAAAATTTCAAAAAATAGTGCAAACAACAAGTTGGCAAGAAATGAGCCAAATTTGAATGTGTAAGGTGGTCTAAACCTAATATAGATGAGTATCAATAGGAATATTTGTAGGATAAATCATGAAAAATTGTATTATTCAACTTGGAAGGACCTCAATAATCAGGGTTATGCATAGCGACGAATCATCGTTAATATGCGAATATTCAGATTTTTGAAATATGAAATTGGTGAATTTGCAGACCCTTAGACTGAGGCCCATTTGCTTGAAATTTTTGGGTTCAAATTTTTTTTGGGTCAGCTCACCCTACATTGATAATAATTTCACCAATTTTTAAAATCGCCAACACTCTCGCCTAAATCGTGGACTTTTTTCACCTTGAAATTATAAATTTTTTTATTTATCCCTCCAAATTCACCTCTTATATCACTAGTATATATACCTAACATGAAAACAATACTCATACATCTAAAACATTCATTCTCATCAAAAAATGACCTATATTAGTAAAAAAGGACACAAAAACCTAATACAATCAGTTGTAGAGAGAAGAACAGATAATCAGTTGTAGAGGATCAGTCTATTGATAAAGAGCAAGGACTATCGATTGAGGAAAATAATGATCGATTGTAGAGTAGTGGATCAATGAAAGAGTCATTTGGTTGCAGAGGAGCAGTGGATCGACAAAAGAGTCGATCGATTGTAAAGGAGTAGTGGATCGATAGAAGAGTTGATTGGTTGCAAAGGAGCAGTGGATCAATAGAAGAGTTGATCGATTGTAGAGGAGCAATCAATAAATAGAATATTCTATCAATTGCAAAGGAGTAACCAATCAACAAAATAGTTGATCAATTGTAAAGGAGCAATCGATCAATAGAACCATTGATCAGTTGTAGAGGAGTGGTCAATTGATAAAAGAGTCGATCAATTGCAGAGGAGCAATTGATCAATAGAAGAGTTGATATATTGTAGAGGAGTAGCTTATTAACATAATATTTGATTGGTTTCTTGTCTACAACCGATCAAAAAAAACTTTTGATCAATTTCAAAGGAGCAATTGATAAATAGTAGAGTTGATTGGTTGTAGAGGAGTAGTCTGCAATCGATCAACTCTTTTATCGATTAGTTACAAAGGAGCAACCGATCGACACTTCTATTGATCAATTGATCTTTTGCAATTGATCGATAGAAGAGTCAATTGATTATAGAGAAATAATCTATCAGTAGAAAACTATCGATTGATTTCTCCTTTACAACTGATCGGTAGAAGAGTCGATCGATTGTAGAGGAGCAATCTATCAGTAGAAAATCTTCTTGGAGGTATAACTTTTGATCCAAAGCTTCATTTTTAAATTTATTTTTTTAAACCACCTAGCTCGATAATATCTACACTTCAAATAAATATATGATCTATTTAGCACTTGGTATTATCCTCAAAAAACCCTCAGAAGACAAAATGAGCTCTAAAGTTGCTAAAGTGTGATATATAAGAAAAAAACAAAAAGATCTAGTAAGGGTAATGTGTAGAAACCCTTAAAGGATGCTAGATCTTGAAAACCTATAATGATGGATTTGGTAAATATTATTGTCTTATCACAATAATATATGAAACAGAAGTGGAAGCAAGATTTTGTAATTGACTCACCCCATTTTTATAATTTTTGTTGGAAAAAATGTAATTCGCCATGTTTTTTACATGAATTTGGATACTATTCGCCTCAATTTCGAAACTGATTCACCTCATTTTTATAAATATAATTTGGGCCTAACCCCTTATGCATAACTCTATCAATAATCAAGAAACATAAGTTCACCCACATATTTGGAAGAGAAAGAGGTTAGATAAGTCTTATTTAGGATAATACTAGTAAAAAAAGGGAGATTTGGAGAGCCAAGAACATGAACAAGATGTTTCCAATAATGAGAGATAAATAATAACATTGAGAGACACTATATAAAGCTAAAAGTAAGGGCATAGTGTCTTTACATCTCAGTGATGGCCAAGTTGACGGTAATCTCTTTATTTTGCATGGGAGATAAAGCTTAAATGATTTGATTGTAGGTTTTCTTTCCAAAAGAGTTTACCAAATTAAATAATTGTGTTATTTGCTAATGTATATGCATTATTTCTAAGCATTTCAATATTTTTACTTGCATTATCTTCATTATATTGGATTTAGAAAGTTTACATGCTTTTCAACGCTTGAAAACTAACTAGTTTGACCTAGGATTAGACACTAGTTCGGTGTTGTAGTAAGTTATTAGTTACTCAATAGATTTTTAGATTTATGAAAATTATATCACTATATTTATGGATTTTACATGCTATGCTATCATTTCATATGATTTTTTCTAGACATAAAAAATAGTTTGATGTAAGTCTGATGGGTTCCATTAGGGAGTCGTAACTATTTTGATTGGAGCTTGAGTGAAACTAATCCAAATAGCACTCCAATACTCTAAAGGATATGTTTAAAGTTTCATTTAGTGGGAATCATAGATCAAATCCAACATTATAAATAAAAGACATGGGTAGCAATGAAATCTTCTCAACTAGATGTAGTCTACCAACTAAGGACAAATAAGTTATGATAGAGTTGTATAAATTATATTGAAACTTGTTTATGAACTTGATCCACAATTTAAATGGAAGAACTTTAAACCCAAAGGAAATACCTAATAACCTAGTTTCTTCAATATGACCTATCTATTTCTACTCTTATAGAATTCATTTTATCTTATACTTATCTTGAATCAAGATAAGTTGTCTTAATAGGAGAAAATTACCTGATAATATGTCCAAAATAGCTATCAAACTCTAAATCGCTTCATGATTATTATACATAAATGTTTAATCATATTTAAAATATAAATTTCCTACCTAACTTTGATAGAAGAGGAGAATATAGTTACTTAGACTGAGTTGATATGATCTCTTAAAGAGATAACCAAGAGCATTAAAAACAATGGTATAAATAAAGTGTAGGAGAGAATAAACCTATCTAATGAACAGTGAAGAATGATTGGTTTGGATAGCATACCATTAATAATAATCTTCATAGAATCATTAGAGAAAAGGATGCCTAGTTTATGACTCTATCTAGGGATAAATTCCAAGTACAATAACATTACAAAATGATAAAAGTAGATGTTGCTCAAATTACTAAGGAGCATGCCATGAAAGTCAATATAATTTACAGACCTTGGCATCCATATAGAATATTTTATTAAACAAGCTAGCACCAAGTCTTAGTCTAGTAATATGATCTCCTTGATATCAATACATTGTCAACTCCATTTGGCACCAATATATAGAAGATAACAAAACCTTAATGCCAACTAAACAAATCACCATCTAGCCTTGGAGTGATAGGAAGTTTAGAAATGCTCTATGACACTTATCTATAATGGAACAATTCAACCACCAATTTATCTAGCAACTAGTGTCGAAGGTAGAAAATGTTGAAAAGGCAATTTATGAACTATTTCTTAAAATTACTTCTTGATTATTTGGAATTTGAAGGACTTAATATTTCAACTTATTTATAACTTATGTATATAACTTATATATAGTTTACCATGGAAACTCTTTTCTATTTTCTATATCCATGTGGTCTCTCTTGGAGTTCTCTTATTTTTCTATCTTTTAGTTTTTTTTTAGTAGATCTTTTCCATAGGTTGTCTCTTCCATCCTATAAATGTTTTCAATGATCCATTTTTTCATTTGTATCAAATGAGAGAACACCCTTATACTTGCTTTCCTTGTAGTGCAACCCTGACCATACCTGTAGGCACCACAAGTTGGTTCTATGAGTTGTTCTCCATGTCAATGTATCCTAGTCCATATAGTTTAGATCAAGTTTAATCATAAAACTATTTCTTTCTCTTTAAATCTCTTTATTTAATCCATATTTATAGACATCATTGTCCATGGAAAAACCTTTTAGAATAATATTTGGATAATATTTCATATACTCTCATGGTACAAGAAGCAAAGCATCATAATAGATTTTGTGTCTAAATGCCTTCAAGAACATCATAGCTATAAAGGAAAGTACAATATGGAGAAGTCATCCACATAACAAGAAACCAAAGACAACCTAGATGTTAAGAAACTTGTTTAATATGCTCTAAAAGAATAGAGAAACACTCTAGTTGGGTAATGTTTAGGATCTCATGACCCATAAGGGAGCCCCATTCCCAATTTCTATCCTTATGAAATTTTAAATTCACAATCATTTGAAGGCATAGATCAACATTGACATTCTAGTATTCTTAGGCCAAATCAATGTCAATAATTTACACAATTGGATTTCATAGCTCGAAGTCTACTATAATTTTAATTGATTCTCGAACTCTAATAAGATCGTATTCATAGTCTTAAGGATGTCTGGATCCATTTCTATTGGTGGAAAACCACTCACTATATGCATGAATAAGAAGGAGAATCAATCACCTTGTGAATAACCTTCCTTAAGATGCTTTTATGTGGTTCTATTCCTTATACTACTAGAAAGACATAAATATTAGATTATCCACCAATATATTCATGAGTTGAATGAATTTATTAGTTTTGTAAAAGTTGATAACAACAAGAAGCATAAAGTTCTCAAGTACAACATTATATTACAATACTATATTCATTCAAAGGTGGAATTCCTTCCTATAGACTCCTTGGCATAAACAATGTAGGCCACATCAAACCTAAAAGAGAGGGCTTAAACAAATCATAAGGACACAACTTCAACCCATAACATATTGTTGTTACAATTTTCTAGGCTACTTTTAATTTTAGTAACCAAGGGGTCTCTAACACCATACAAGCCCAAATTTCCTATATAAAAAAGGTAGGAAATAAATGGATAACCACTACATAACCCATACTCATAGTGACATTGAGTGTAAATTATAATAAAAGGCATTACTGGTTCATCCAGAATATTGAGACTATTCATTCAACTTGAATAAAAAATAAAAAGTAGACACCACATGCCTAAGTGTTAGGGATTAATAGGCAAGCAAAAATTTAGCTTATTGTCCCTCTAAATAATGTAATCACCTATCACACACCCATTATGAGGTAAAGGATAAACCTCTCAGTGTTATTATTGATACAAAGAGCCTAACAAATATCATCATGCAAGACACAATCAAGCCTAGGATTCTAGACTATGGTGCATCCTTAACCCTACTCTTTGGGTTGGTTGTATCTAAGGAGAGGTATAAAAAATTGGTATCAATACAAATTTTAGTATGACATCAAGCCAATGTATGATATAGCCACCTATGATGTGCTACTATTGGATATCTATGACATCTTACTAGGTAGAACATATCTCATTGATAACCATGCAATCTTTTAAGCCTATTCTTAACAATGATCAGTGCACATTAGAGATATGACATACACGATTTTGAAGAACATTCTTTAGAAAAGGTAAATTTAATTTCTAATAAGTAATTTAAAAAGCTAATATCACATACCCATAAGTTTGTATTATTTATGCTTCACCTTGAGAACCATGGTACTAAGATGTTCACCCTTATGATACTAATCATAAACTATTCATCTCACTCTTGATAGATGGATTCACTAATCTATACATGCATTGATGTCTTCTATGATCCCAAGGAAGTTCCACTTCATTACTTGAAGCATAAGATTAATTTTTTCTAAGTTTAACTTACCCCAATGGCCCTATGTATCATTGATTGGTTTGAAATAATGATGAGATTCAATGCCAAATATAGGAGTTGATAGATCAGGGAAAAATCAATTCTAGTTCATCACCATATGGCAATCCCATTGTGCTAGTGCCTAAGAAAGGTGGTACTTGACACCTACCTTTTGACTATAGGGTACTCAAAAATATCATTGTCAATAATATTTATGCTTTACCACACATTCATGACATTGTTGTCTATCTGAAATATACCATTATGTTCAATCAAGCATGAAAGGAACATATGTAGCATTAATGCCAAGTTTTGGATAACTAACATAATCTTTAAATAAATATACACAAGCATATGCTTGGTTTTATACAAATATCTTACTTGGAACACACCATAAAACAATAGAGAATACATTTGAACCTAGAGAAAACCCACATCATCCTAGAGTGGCCAGTACCCAAGAAATTTATAAAGCTCAAAAATTTTGTTAGCCAAACCAAATTCTACCATAGGTTCATCTTGGGTTTCTAACATCTCTCATGGCCTCTAAAATAGTTCACACATGGGAAGGTGAAGTTTCACTACTTCAAAACAATAATAAGCATTTAAAACAATTCAAGATTGATATTGATGCATACAACTATATAATAGATACTCATGGCATACCACTATAAGTTGCTTTTAAACACTACTTTATCTTATTCCACCTATAAGAAAAATCTATATGTCATTATTCAAGTTGTATGACAATGGTGCAATTACATTGTGGGTAAGAAAACTATTATTCACTTAGATTATATGCCTTTGCACTTCTTACACTCACAAAGCAAACTAGGGAATACCAGGAATATGAAATAGATAACTTACCTAAAAAATTCCACCTTGTGATAAAATGTTATAAGTAAAAGAAGAACCAAGCAACAAACTAGCTATGCACCAATATTGATATCATTATTGGTTTTTGATGCCAGGGGATATGGAACCAATGAATAGTAGGAATTCTATCCCTCAAGTACAAATTTATTGATATTCATTATCAGTTGACAAAAGGTAAGTTAGCACTAGAGCATCATATTTAGGATGAGTTGTTGTATCGTCTTGAAAATGATTGTGTTATATAATGAATTACATCAAATAATAATCTGGGAGGTGCATTACTTAAATGTATTTGGATGATTTTCCATCAACAAGATACTTATGATGCTACATAGTACTTTCACTAGGCACACATACGCTAGGAAGTGGAGATTCATGTTTGCTTTTGTGCTTCGTATAGCAATGCTATACAAATGAATAGAAAGGTTGGATTGAACAAATTACTCCAAGTTCATTTTAGACCTTGAGAGTCAATCAACATGGTCATGAATAGGTTTAATAAAATTCCTATCATGGCATTATGTAGCAAAAACATTGACACTTCAGATACTACTTATCTGTTATTTAAAGAGGTCTTAAATTCACTTTGGCCTACTTGATTGAATTATGTTAGATAGAGATAAGAAGTTGCTTAGCAACATTTGCCTCCATCTCTAGAACCTCTTAGACATCAATATATAGCATTCTACTACATTCCATCTATAATCTTATAGGGAAATAGAAGGGACTAATAGGATGCATGTGCCCCATTTTAGGATGTATAATCATAATCACTCTTGGACATGAGATGCAAGTTTTCCAATCATCCAACATAGCTACAACAAGGCCATTCACACCTCCACATGTCACATTCCACTTTAGGTATACCTAGATTTTAATCCTAGTGCCCTAATGGACATTGCCTTCTACATCTTGACAGACACCATGACACTAACTCAATCTAAGGAAAAATAAAAAAGTTGAATAGTTTCTACAACATGTGTAGAACATCTAGCACTAGGTTCAACAGATATTCTAGTTCTATCATCAAAACATTAAAGAGTTCCATGATCAATATAGAACATTTTAAGTCGAAGATAAGGTTTTGTTCCATCTAAAGAAGGAATGGTTCTCTACACCATATTGGAATATCAAACCATTGTGTTATGGTCCTTACACCTTTTAGTGTTAGGTAGCTGAGGATAATTTTATTCTTGACTTACTACCTTACTTAGGGATTCACCCATTCTTTCATGTAGAATGCAAGACATAACTTCCTACTCTGCGAAAGCTACTAGTAATACAATATCCAATAGATTTAGATATATTGTAGTTGGATCTTACGATTGTAGACTAGCTTATTGATGTGATTAGCAAGATCATCAAAGGATACACAACCTAATTAGGGTTACAAAACATGGATATTTTATATCATAAGCAAAGTGATGCATGCTTAAATAACCCAAGCATAATTTTCAATAGTTGGAGGCTAAATCAATGAAGACTATTGCTTCCCAAGGGGGATCAATGATTTGAGCAATACAAGGGTTCCTCAAAGTACCACAAATCATATAACTAAAGTTAATATTACTTATAGACCTTTGCACCTATTTGGATTCTTCACTAGATAGGATAACAACAAGCCTTAGTTTAGTGTCATGATGTACTTTGTACCAACTCTATGTCATCAATCCTTTTTGTACTAATGTTTAGGAGATATCAAAATAATGACACTAACCAGATGTGTTAACATCCAATCTTAGAGTAACAAAGAATTAAAAATGCTTAATGCTTGACATGTCTTTAAAATATACTAGTTCAACCATCTATTCATGTAATTACTAACACCTGATGTAGAGGAGGCTAAAGAGGTAGTTTATGATATATTTTCAAAGTTGCTTCTTGAGAGTTTTGAATTTGAAGCATTTTATTTTCTAACTAATTTTTAATTTATATGTAGAACTTGTACATAGGTTAGTGTAGAAATTCCTTTATTTCTTTTTTATCCTCTTGGTCTCTCTTGCAATTTTCTTCTATAGTATACCTTTTACTTTTTTCTATAGATCTCTCTCATAGGTTATCCATACCATTATAATAGAATAAAGATCCCTCACCCCACAACACCACACCCTTGTAATAAATATTTATTTGTTTACTTGATATTCAATACAAAAGCCTTGTATTCTATAGTGAATATGCATCATCATCATTTATTATACTTATTGTATAATATGGTGTATTTATTCATTGGTGTTGAATAAAAGAACGTCCTTGCACCCTACTTCCTCGTAGTGCAACTTTGACCATAGCTTGAAGGTGTCACAAGTTGGTTTTATGAGTTGTTAATGATTTTAGAGATAGTTTCCTTTTTATTTTTTATATTATAAATTTTATAAAATTACATCCTTTATTACATTTATTTATCTATGTTATTAAAGACCCTCCATTTACTTAGGATAATCACTTAAAAATGAGGTAGATACCATAGGAAAATGACCAGACACCATTATACCATAATTGGAAAAAACCTTGCATTGTAAACTATGACTCCTAATACCCTCGTATAGAAAGTGATTCATAAATATTTATCTATTATAGATGGTACTCAACTCTTTATTTGTTTCAGATGGTACTATAAAATAATCATAAATACCTAATTTATTTCTATAAAAATTCTAACTGTTGAACTCATTGGAAGATAGAGCAAAGTGTGAGGACTTTTCAGTCATGTTAGAATTTGACTCAACAATGTTGAAATCACCATAAAATATCAAATCTGATTTAAGCAAGTTCCATCCTAGCCAATGCCAAAAGCAACTCTCTAATTCATAATATTGGGGTGAATAAATAGAAAAAAATCCAATGATGGAGCCTTTAATGGCAAAAGATTCCCATACTATTTTATTCCAAGGATCTTCCCCCTTATTGGACAAAAAACCCTTTATCCATGCAAGAAGACAAAGAGCAACCCTTCATTCTCTTCATGATGTGATGAAGTTAAAAAAAATGCCTTTTCAAATGACCTATAAGGCCACATCCATTATCCATTTACTAAATGTAACTTGTTGCAACACCAACACTGATAAGGAATGACATGCATACTTTCCATATGTATAATTTCTATTTTATTACACACGCATACTTTCCATTACATATAGTTTCTATTTTGTTTTGGATAATATTTTGATAATTATATTTTTATCCAATTTGTAATCGCCAACTACGTTCTTATCTAAGATGTAATCGCCTATTTATAGGCCCATTATGCAGAATAATCAACAGTTCTTGGAGTACAAATTTTTAGTTCTTTTAGAGTGTCTCTTCTCTATTTTTTAGGTGTGAGCTTACCTATGGAATAATCCGCATCAGTTGGTTTTAGAGCCAATTTTTTTTAGGGTGAGATTGTGTTCCATTTGCCTTTGGCGGAGTACTCCCTCTACCATGGCCTTTCTCCCCTCTTCGATCCTTTCCACCTTGCTCGCACACTGAATTACCTCGATGCCCGTGTTTCACAGACCATCATCATAGTTGTTCACCGCCCCTTTACCTCATTGTTATCGTCACTAAAAATTGCTGCACAACTACCGCATGGTCGTCTTGCACACCTTCAAGAGGAAGAGATAGCGAGGAAGGCCACTGAAACTTTGCTAAATAATTGCTAAAGGCCACTCGAACCTGTTCCTATTTTTCGTCGGGTGTTCTTTCCTCGGTTGTATCTCCACATTTGCGCAGAAAAAAATAATTGCAAGGGTTACCTCTTCTGGCTTGTGCAAGGTATAACACGTTCATAAATTGCATGTTTATTTTGGCCATATTAGAATAGTATTTATAAAAAAAATAATGCTTGTCACTTTACCTTTTTACACATTTGGCCAGCATTAGAAAGGGATAGCAGGCCCTTTATATTTTTATTTATATTGTGAAAAAAACAATTTGTCGGTTACTTTTTCTATATTATTTTTTGAACTTTTTCAAAGATTTTTAGCTTTTATTGTAAACAAAGCCTTTGATATAATAATACAAAAAAAATGGTTTTGTTCTCTTAGTTGGGCATCATAGTCTTTCACTGGCTCCACCTAGACCTATGGCTGCCAATGTAGCAGAAAAATTAGCTGAGGTTACTGCCTTAGTTCTTTCTTTGGCCGACACTGTTAGAGATATCCAATTGCATTCTTCCTTCCCCTCTCATACTCATTCTCCTAAATTTAAAGTCAAAATCTATGAAGGCTCTAGGGATATTGATGTCCTCAATACCTAGATCTTAGATATGGAGACTAGGTTCAAATTCACTCAAACCCCGAATGATGAAAAAGTTCCATTTGCCAAGCTCAAAATTTATGGCTAAGGTTCTCATTATCGAACGCCAAAGAACTTAGAAACCCATATCTACTTGGGATGCTTTGGTTAGGGCCTTGAAAGCAACTTTATATCTATCCAAATATGATGATGATCTTCTCAACCATTGGCTTCACCTTTGTTAGGGTAAGAATCAGTCTATTCAGGACTATGTCCATAAATTCAACATACTACGCGTGTTGCTTCATATTTCAGATTCCACTACTTCTCTTATTTCCAAGTTCAAAAGTGGTCTTATTGCACACTTTTATTGAGAAATTAAGTACAATTCTTGTACAACTCTTGATGATATTTTTAAACAGGCACAACTAGTGGAGGAGAAGTTTGGAGCACAACATAAGGGCAACCGCTACTCTTCAGGTGGTTCTAAGCCATAGCATCATCCTCAACAACAGGCACCATGGAGCTCTTCCTGCTTTCCTCCTTCTCATTCTTCTTCTACTCCCACTCCTCAATATTCTGATTCTAAGCATACATTTCATGCTTCTTCTTCTTCTAATGCTAAGTCTCAAAAGTTTTGTAATTATTGTAAAATAAAAGGGCATCTTAAATCTGAATGTAGATAATTGCACAAGAAGAAGACCTTGTTTGTACAGTCTAATGAGGGTACCAATGATAACCCCATAAAGACTACTGGTGAAGAGAAGGTCTATGAAGAATTGAAAGGAAAACTCAATCTTGTAATGAATCATCATTCTCATGCTCAAGACCATGATAATATGTTTGTCATGCGTGCTCATTTACGCCATGAATTTCTAGTAGATTGTATCATCAACAATGGCTCGTAAAAGAACTTGATCGTGTAGTCCATTGTTGATAAGCTCAAGCTCCCTACTTCTCCACATCCTCATCCTTACTCCCATAGATGGAAGGATAGTGAGACCTCTTCGCAGATTACACACACATGCACTCTTGCAGTTGCCTTTGGTTCAAAGTTCAGAGATAAGGTCACTTGTGATGTGACCCCAATGGATTGCTGTGGTATTTTTCTTGGTAAGCCTTATCAATATGATAGGCATGCTACATATGATGCTTATACAAATACGTACACATTGCAGCAAGATAATAAGCACTACCTTGTTAAATCACTTCAAGAACCTACCAAGCATTCCAATAATCTATTGCTAAGTTGTAGACAAGCATGCAAAGCAACCAATCAAGCACAGGCACTTGCTCTCATTTTCATTCGTCCATAGCATAAGCAATTTTTAGTAAAAGCTTCTACATCCAATAGACCCAAAGCAATTGATAACATATTGCACAAATATCAAAGTGTTTTTCAAGAGCCCACTTGCTTACCTCCATAAAGGGCCATTAACCACACTATTGATATAGTTCTAGTTGCACCTCTTCCTAATGCCCCCATGTACAGACAATCACTTCTGCAATATGATGAAATAAAGAAGCAAATTTAGGACTTGCTAGAAAAAGGTTTTATTAAACTAATCATTTATCCTTGTGCCTCTCCTATTCTTCTTGTTCTAAAAAAATATGGTACTTGGCATCTTTGCATTGATTTTTGGGCACTTAATAAAATCACAATAAAAATAATATCCACTCCCTTGTATTGATGATCTCTTAGACCAACTTTAGGGAGCCAAGTTTTTCACTAAGATTGATCTCAAAAGTGGATATCATCAAGTCCGAATCCAGGCTGAAGATACATAAAAAACAACTTTCAAAACAAATATGGGTCTTTTCGAATGGTTTGTTATACCCTTTGGCCTCACCAATGCTCCTGCTACCTTCATGAGGCTCATGAATGAAGTTTTCAGAGATTTCTTGGATCGATATGTCATTATCTATCTTGATGATATTCTCATATTTTATCCTACATGGGAGGCCCATTTGCAGCATCTGGATCATGTTCTTTCCATCCTTCAACAACATTAGTTGTATGCCAATTTGCCTAAGTTCTCTTTTGGGCAAAATTATATTTCCTACCTTGGCTTTATCATTTATGAGCAAGGTATTTAGGTGGATCCTAACAAAGTAGAAGTCCTCCTTAATTATCCTACTCTTACCACTGCCACTGAATTACGAAGTTTTCTTGGCCTAGCCAACTTCTACCGCAAGTTTATTCCAGGACATTCCACCATTGCTACTCCTTTACACAACTTAACTAAGGCAAAATATATTTTCCATTGGACTCCTACCCATTCCCATGCATTTTCCACTTTGAAATATAAGCTTTGTTATGCTCATGTTCTTGATATTCCTGACCTTAGACAACCTTTTGAGATTGAAACTAATGCTTCTCAATTTGCCCTTGGTGTTGTCCTCAAAAAAAATGGTCATCTTGTTGCTTATCATTCTGAGTCCTTTTCCATTGCTAAGCAAAATTATTCTACATGTGATAAAGAGCTTTATACCTTAGTCCAAGCTATCAAATATTGGCGTCATTACCTCTTAGGCAAAGAAACCATTGTTCATACTGATCATTTGCCTTTGCAGTTTTTCCAATCTCAGAATAAAATCCAAGAAGCTCGCCACATGAAATGGGCTTCTTACCTTCAAAAATTCCACCTTGTCATAAAATACAAAAAGGGTAGTACCAATTCTGTGGTTGATTGCCTAAGTCGTCCTCCTTCATCCCATGCCTTGACTATTGTTACTACCTCACACTTGGGATTTCAATCTTGGCCTTCTTTGTATCCTCATGACCATGACTTTGCCAAAGTTTTTCAACATTTGCAACATCCTTCCTCCTCAAACTTAGCCCCTTTTCAATATTATCATCTTAAGGAAGGTTTGCTTTACCGTCTGGACAAACTTTGTGTACCTTGTGAGTCTCAAAAATCCCTTATTAAGGAGGCACATTCTACCCTTTATGGTGGATATTTTGGCAAGCATAAAACTCTTCATCACTTGTAGAGATTATTCTACTGGCCCCACATGCAACGTGATATTTTGAGGTATTTAAGACAGTGTGCCACTTGTTTCAAATCCAAACCATCCAATAGAAAGCTCGACCTCAACATGCCTTTACCTATTGCATCTCATTCGTGGGAAAGTATTTCAATGGATCTAGTCAATTGTTTTCCAAATATAGTCCGTTAGCATGACTGTGTTTTTGTCATAGTTGATCAATTCAGTAAAATGGCTAAGTTCATACCTTGTAGAAAAACCATTTCTGCTGCCAACTTAGCTCAACTCTTCTTTGATACTGTCTAGCGTTCCTTTGGTCTACCCACTAGTATTGTTTTTGACCGTGATTCCCGTTTTGTTGATCATTTTTAGCGTTCCTTGTGGAAAATTTTAGGGGTGTCTCTTAACTTTTCCATAACTTTTCATCCTCAATCCGATGGTCAAACTGAAGTAGTCAACTGTACTCTTGTCCAAAGTCTTTGCATTTTTCACCATTCATCTCCAGCCAAATGGGATTTGAGTCTTACCCACATATATAATCGGGCTGTCCATTCCTCCATAGGTCACTCACCATTTGAAGTGTGTCTAGGTTTTCAACCCTTAGCACCTTATGAGTTACCCTTGTCCCTTCCATCTCCTGTCACAACCCATATGAAAAAAGAGCAAGATAAAGCCCATTCCTTCATCCACCATTTGTAGCAGCTTCACTCTAACATTATTCACATTTTGTAGAAAACCCAACAATAGTAAAAGAAAGCCATGGATAAACATCGTGTTCTACATCATTTTCATTTGGGAGATAGATTTTGGTTGCACCTTGATCATCACAGGTTATAAGGGACATCCCATAGCAAGATCAAACCCATTCGCTTTGGGCCATACACTATTGTCCAGCAAGTGTTCGAGAATGCTTTTCAGCTTGATCTTCCAACACATTTGGGAATCTATGATGTTGTCAATGTTGACTTACTCAGACCATACCATGAGTCTACATTGGAGACATACCCTGTCCTTAGTCATCCTGTTGATATTGTACCTGACTTCTAGTTTCCTTTGGAGAATGATCATATTTTTGACACCAGGACATGCCACACTCTCCAAGGATCTTCGACTTCCTACCTTGTGGCCAAATGAGGACAACTACCACACCAGGCCCGATGGATCTCTCATAGCCATATGGTTCGTGACTTTCCTTCCCTTTTGACCGCATTGGAGCCCAATGCTCTTATGATGGGGAGGAATGATAAGGAATGACACACATACTTTCCATATGTATAATTTCTATTTTATTACACACGCATACTTTCCATTACATATAGTTTCTATTTTGTTTTGGATAAGATTTTGACAACTGCATTCTTATCCAATTTGTAATTGCCAACTACGTTCTTATCTAAGATGTAATCGCCTATTTATAGGCACATTATGCAGAATAATCAACAATGCTTGGAGTACAAATTTTTAGTTCTTTTCGAATGCCTCTTCTCTATTTTTTAGGTGTGATCTTACCTGTGGAATAATCCACATCAAACACATTAGGTTATGATGATCTACCACCTTCCTAACATAATAATTTCTCTTCTTGAGGGTAAAACCCTTAAAGTTCCATGAAATAATGACAAAATTCATAGTAAATTAGGTCTATCTATATATTAGAGAAATATCCAAGCTTAATTTCAAATGCAAATCATTCACCAAAGGTAAGCAAAGGTAAGTACTCTTCCCTCCCTCCTTGATTAATGGTGATTGGGATAGGGAAGGGAGTAGATTTTGAATGGAAAAAAAAAGTCCTAATTATTCATAAATCATAGCCATCCTATAATACTTCCTACCAATGAAAAAGCTCCTATTCTAAAATTACTTAATCCATCCACTTAGGACCATATAGATTATTGTAGAAGCCTTAATATACCCCTAAAATTTAATATCCACCTTTCATTTTATTAGAAAAATCCATTCTAATGAGAGTGTCAATATGATAATAAAATCATCATTCTCCAATAGTGAAGCACCCTTGCATAGCTTTTGATGGTTCCCTCATTCAAAATGAATCAAAATCCAAAAGTGACTTCATAGTCAACTCTGTCTTAACCATTTTACCTAATTGGCAAATGTCATTACTCAACTCATGGTTGATGAGAGTGCCTCACAAAAATTGATGATCTCATAAGGATAAAATTTGATAGCCAATCACTATAATTAGATATTATCCAAGTTGTTTTGCATCCATATCTAATTTTAAAATCTATTAGGATTATACAAAGGTTTCATCTTGGAAAAATTCTTCTTCTCTATCAAATTATCTCTTCCTCTGTCAATGTCTTATTCTTTCTAGTCAAATCCTTTTACCATCCTTGGTTTTTAATAAACCTTGTAAGGATACTAAAGGATGCAACATGAATTCCACTTACTATTACTTCTTGGAAAACCAAAGGAGGAGCATCCTAGGTTAGTATTCCTTATGGAGGATACCTTATCTCTTGCTAAATCATGAAGTAGCATCATCAAGGTCAATGTGAGAGATCCAAGATTGAGTGAAGATAAATAATACCTCGATAAACCAGATCAATAAAAGTATTAAGTGCAAAATCAAAGTAAAAAATAGAGAAGAAGAAACACATTACACAAGAATTTATCCTAAGAAATACTTTTGAAAAAACATTGAGCAAGAATATTTCCTTATTTTATAAACTTGACCGTCTCCAATACAATAATATCCTTATCCATTTTTCGCTTTCTTTCACTTGCAATTACATTGCTTGCACATTTCTCACACCAAACCCTCATTCAAGTGTTGTTTTATATCCCAATAATACAAGAAGGGAAATTACAATACCATGGGCGCAAATCCATGGGCCGACTATACATTAATTCAAAATCGTCCATATTGGTCTAAAAAATAGCTTAAATCCCTAAAAACATTTCTTGAGGGCTACTGCCCTCGGACCCCAAAAAAAGGCTATTTCCCCATACCCTCGCTCAGGGCTTGGCCTAACCCCAAAATTTGACGAGTATAGGGGTAGAGTGTCCAGTCCTTTCAAAGTTAACCCCACCTGAATAACATGGAGAATATTCAACACAATTCCAATATTCTCCCACTTGTTGAATACTTCCATAGGGGTAAAAATTTACCATTGTAAATTATCAAGGGTAACCATGCCCATAGATATACACCAAGGAAAAATTTGGGCAAGTACAATCTCTGTTAACGAATCAATAGTATTCTTCTTTGTATCAACTTTCTCCAATATCACCTGGTTCTCTTCAACTATCTCTCTCACAAAATGGTACTTGATATCAATATATTTTGATCAATCATGAAAACTAGGATTGTTTGCTAAAGATATTGCACTTTGAATGTTACTATCAATTCTCACTATTTTTTTCTTAAGACCAATTGTTGAACACAATCTCTATACTCACAAAACTTTTTTACAAGCAAGATTTGCTGCAATAAACTCTACTTCTATAGTGGAAAAAGCAACCACTAATTGCTTTTTACTCATCCAACTTACTGCCCCTCCAAATGGCCTGAACATATGGACACTCATGGATATTTTCTTATCAAGTTCTCTAGCTCGGTCAACATCCACAAAGCCTTGTAGATTTACAATATTATTATCTCCAAATTTTCCTTGGTAATAGATAACATAATCTGTATTTCCATGCAGGTCTCTGAATATCCTCTTTATAGCAGTCCAATGTTCCTTTTCTATATTGGACATATGTCTGCTAACTACTCCCACTGCATGTGCAATATCAATTCTAGTATAGACCATTGCATACATTAGACTACCAACAACGCTAACATAATGCATTTCTTCATTTTCCTCATCTATTTTAGGACACTATTCAGTAAATAACTTTTGACCAATAAGATATGGAGTACATACTGGTTTACAATCATGCATCCTAAACCTCTGTAGTATCAAATCAATAAATTTGCTTTTATTTAACCACAACTTGCTATTTGCATGATCCCTTATTATTTCCATACCCAAAATAAAATTTTACAACACCTAAATCCTTCATGTTAAATTCAAAAGATAATTGAGATTTTAGCAATTTTATCATCTCCTTATTGTTACCAATAAACAACATGTCATCCACATACAAAACAATGATAACATAATTTTTACCTTCCTTTTTGATATAAGCACACGGATTTGATTTGCTTTTTCCAAGCCCAAGTGTCAAAACAAACCTGTTAAATTTTTGGTTCCACATTCTTGGAGATTGCTTTAATTTGTAAAGAGGCTTTTTCAACTTGCATGCCAAGTACTCCTTATATTTTACCCTAAAGCATTCTGGTTGTGACATATATATGTCTTCATCAAGTTCATCATGCAGAAAAGTTATCTTTACATCCATCTGTTATATTTCAAAATCAAAAGCAATAAAAATAACCAATAAACTCTAATTAATGTTAGTTTAGCCACAAGAGAAAAAATCTCACCAAAGTCAATTCCCTCAACTTTAGAAAATCCTTTTACTACCAGGAAAGATTTGTACTTTTCCAACTTTCCTTCTACATTGTACTTTTTCTTGAATAACCACTTACAACCAACATGTTTTCTTCCAAGGGGTAGTTTCACCAAGTCCCATGTCTTATTATTATCTAGGGACTCCATTTATTCCTCCATAACCCTTTTTCAAGACTTATTTTCACTTGACTGAAGTGCCTCTTTTAAAGTTTTAGGTTCTTTATTAGTAACTGATAAATTAAATGTAGAACAAAAATTTGAATGACTATACCTTTATGGGAGTCTTCTCACTCGATCTGATCTCCTCAAAATTGGAGTTCTAGGTTCTGCATATTTAGCTTCTTCCTTACTTTCTTCCTCTGAATATTCCTCTCTAGACTCTCTCTATAACTCATATTATTTTATAGCATTAGATTCTACCATAGGTTCTTCCTCCTAATCCAATTTTACATGAACTATTTTAGGTTCTTTACTTGGTTGCATTTCTTGTTTTGGAACCCATTTTGTTTCTCTAAAGATCACATTACAATTATAAAAAATCTTATTTGTTTTTGGGTTGTATAACTTATATCCTTTAAAACTAGTACTATAACCCACAAATATGCATTTTTTAGTTTTATAGTCTAGCTTTGTCCTTTTCTCTTTTGGGACATACATATAAGCTTTGCAACCAAAAACCCTTAGATGGCTAAGAGAGGGTTTCTTACCAATCTATATTTCCTATGGAGTTTTATCCACTAAAGCTAAGGTAGGAGATATATTGATGAGGTAACAAGCACTTAACAAACTTGTACCCAATTTTTCTTTTCTAACCTTGCACCCCTTAGCATACTTTTGGCCTTATCCATCAATGTTCTGTTCATTTGTTCTGTAACTCCACTTTGATGTGGAGTATATGGAGTTGTTCTCTGCATTTCTATTCCACAGTCCTTGCAAAATTGCTCAAATTGATTAGAGCAATACTCACCACCATTATCAATATTTTTATTTGTTTGATTTTCTACAAGAGCCTTAAACTCTTTAAACTTTTTGAAAAGATCAGATTTATACCGTAAAAAATATACCCAGGTATTTCTTGATAAGTCATATATAAATGTAATAAAATAGATAGATTTACCTAATGATGGTACTTTTGCAGGACCAAATACATAATTGTAAACTAGATGTAAAATTACTTCAGATCTTGTAGCACTACTAGAAAAATTGACTCGAATTTGCTTTCCAAAGACACAGTTCTCATAAAAATCATAATTTAATGGGCAATCATAAATTCCTTCTACCATACCTTTTATTTTTAATTTTCAAAATCCTTTCTCACCAATGTGTCCCATGCATTTATGCTACAACATTGTCTTCGCTACAAAAGTACTTTGAGCTTCTTCTACCATATTAATTTCCTCTACAACTGAAGAGTTATTACAATCAAAACTTACAATGCTAGCCTTATGTTTGAATAGAGTTCCTGTATGAAATCCCCTTATCAAGAGTAAGCATCCATGAACCATCTTGAAACTATCTTTATTGAATATCATAGTCACATGTGCATCATTCATCTTACTAATGAATATCATATTCCTTGCCAAACCCGAAATATGCAACACATCAGGAAGGGTTTAAATTCTTTCATATTTTAACTTCAACTTGACTCTTCCTCAACCTATTATTTTATGTGTCGAATTTTCTCCCAAGAATACTTCACCTTCATTTATCTTTTCATATTCACATAACCCCTCCCTATGAGGATTCATATGAAAAGAAGAACCTAATTCAATCAACCATGAGTCATGGTGTTCACTTGAGCATACTGTAGCTACAAATAGGTCCCCTGAATCTTCATTTTTGGTCTTTGTTTTTGTAGACGTTCCTTCATTAGATGAATGACTATTATTAGCCTTTTTATATCTATAGTCTCTTTTATAATTCCTTTTCTATGACACTTTCAACATTTTTTTTTGTCTAGAACAACATATTTTTTGCTATATTTTGATTTCTTTTCTCCTATTTTCTTTTTGCTTATTTCTTGAGAATGACATCTCACAACCAAGACATCCTTTAGATGATAATCCTCAGAATATTTTCATCTCATTTCCTTAGAAAGCAATGTTCCTACTATATACTCCACTTTCAATATAGAGATAGTATTGGTGATAGCCATAACTAGGTTATTCCAAAAATCGGGTAATAAACAAAGTAAAGTAATGCACTTTTCCTCTTCATCCATTTTTACATCTATAGAGTTTAATTGACTTACCACAGTGTTAAAAGCATTCAAATGTTCAACCATAGAATCACCATCATTCATACGAAGTGAATATATCTTCTTCTAGAGAAGGAGTTTATTTAGCAACAACTTTGTTTGATACAATGCTCCCAACTTTTCCCATAATAGCTTTGTCATGGTCTTTGTTGATAAATTCAATAAAATTGATTCAAATAAGTACAATATGATAGAGATCCTTGCATTTCTATCAATATTTAGCCACTCCTCATTTTTCATTCTTATTGGTTTTACTCTTGAGACTACAACCCACTGATCTCTATCCATCAACTGATCCTCCATCTTGATTTTCCATAATCCAAAAGTTCTATCCATTAAAATTTTTGATCTCTACCTATGTTCTTCCCATATTTTTTTTCCATATTCTTTAGTACACAACTCCCACTCAAGAATCAATTTATCCTAGGGTTGAAACCCTTACTCCTCGAACAAAGCTAAAACCTAGCTTTGATACCAAATGAAGAGAAATAATACCCCGATAAACGAAATCTAGAAAAGTAGTAAGTGCAAAATCAAAGGAAAAATAGAGAAGAAGAAACACATTACACAAGAATTTATCCTAGGAAACCCTTTCAAGAAAAAACCCAGCAAGAATATTTTCTTATTGTATAAACTTGACTATCTTTAGTATAATAATATCCTTATCCATATTTCGCTTGCTTTTTCTTGCGATTACATTGCTTGTGCATTTCTCACACCAAACCCTCATTCAAGTTTTGTATTATATACCAACAAAACAATAAGGAGAATTATAATACCATGGGTGCAAATCCATGGGCTGACTATACATTAACCTAAAAATTCCCATATGTATCTAACAAATAACTTAAACTCCTAAAAAAGTCCTCGAGGGCTAGTGCCTCTAGATTCCCAAACAAGGTCTGCCACCCCATACCCCCACTTAAGGCTCAACCTGAACTTAAACATCGACGAGTATAGGGGCAGAGTGTCCATTTCTCTTAGAGTTAACCCCAAATGAATAACATGGAAAATATTCAACACAATTCCAACATTGAGAAGAAGTCCCAATCAAATTTCTTTAACAAGGTCTGCATCAATATCCTTCAAGCATAAAATTATATAGCCACACATTATCAACATATCTCTTATTCATCTATTTTATATTTATTTTTACAAGAATATTGGATTAAATACTATCATTTAAATTTATTATCTCCTTACTTGTATGGTCAATTACTATTACTTTATCTTGCTATGGTCTATTACTTTTATTAAAACACTAGTATTTTATGTGTGCGTGTGTTTGTTAGAGAGAGATACCTATACCAACCCCTATACCTTCTACTCTCCTTTGGATTTGCATATATTATCCTTCTAGGAATGTCAATATACTAGTTTTGACCAAAACATCCCCAATCGTAACCTTGTTCTTATTACACCCCATTTACTATTTTTCTTAGGTTTGGCTTCATTCAAATCTAGGAAAAACATGTTGGTGAACTTGATTTGAATTATTCCTTGTGAGTGATAATCCATATATTTGTATACATACTTATCCAAGTTCAACCTTTAGAAAACCCAATGTCATTCCTTCAACAACCAACATGGGAGCAATGAATCCTATAAGATCTACATTGACCCTCCTCCAAGAAACCTTGATAAATTTATGAAAAGAGAACCTAACTTAGATGACTATAATGAAGAATATTTACGCTAAATACTCTATTAAATGATAAATTATTATCATACTAAAGTAGCTAGATATAAACAAATTGTAATAAGAAAGACAAATTTATGGAAATTAATGAACAAGAACTTGAATAATTTCTTCAAACCATCCCTACTGCATCTAATCTCTCTAGAGAAACACAAATAGCATTTATGAAAATAACATAACACAAGTATTTAAATTTTGTCATAATAGAGGATGTGATTAAAGAATTCCCTATTACATCTAATATTTTGAAATAATATCAATAGAAAAACCTCTTAGAAATTCAAGAGTGATTATCTAATCCCAAAAAATCTCAAAGAGTTTATCCTCCTCCATCTCCCCCACTTGAAGTTGATGTCTATCAAATTATGATAAAAAATATAGCTCAAATAGTGCAAAGTATAAAGACTCCATTATCCCAAACTTAAATCAATCCTATGAATTTTCAACCCTCTGTGGTGCCTCTACCTTGTATACAACCCTCATACCCCTATGTTAAGGGTAACTATGTAACCTAAAAATAAAAAAAACTAATGATTCTATCACCCAAAACATTATCCAAATCAAACTTTCTCAACCACCTTCTGTAACATATGATGGTAATCAAGATGCTGAAAAAGAGATGATATCTTTCTACCATGTCTATAAATATTGGATTCACATAATCTAGATGCTATATCTAAAGGTTTATCAAGATACTTCAATGGACCTATCCTACAATGGTTTACTAATCCACCTAAGGTTTTTGTCATATACTTTTACCAATTAATGGATCTACTCACCAAAAATTTTGGTGCTAGGAAAATCCACAATGATGCCTTGCAAATATGTTTTACTACCCAATAAATACTTAATGAAAACATTGATGTCCTTATTAGAATATAGAAAGACCTAAGTTACCAATCCAATCAAAACATTAAATAAATCTTAAAAAAATATTCATTGAGACTCTTCTTCTCTCTATCTAAATAGGAATAAAATGGCAATTCAACTTAAATGCCTTGCAATATGCCATGGATCATGCTAGAACCTTGGGAACCTCAAAGAAGAGAAAAGAGCATCAAAGCAAACAACCAAAGTAAAAAATCCTAATAGGGATTCATAGGAGATGGAATATCTAACATTTATCTCCTTCATACTGCTATTATCACAAACTCCAATGGATAACAAAAGTCTTCCTATTTATCTAATTAAAGAGGTCCAATAAGAACAAAGATCACAATCCAATACTTCTAACATTCCATTGATGGGTTTGTCCCTCTTAGCATAGAGTAAATTCAACAAGTAGTACCTCAAAAAAGAATAGAATCAATATATGATAACTATAAACCTAGACCAAAATGGCACAAAGAAGATGGTTTTTACATTTGGTATTGTGTACCTGGACATGACTATACTTCCTCCCATCAACTAAAGATATTTGTTAATTACCTAGTTCTTGGTCTCAAATTTGACTTCAATATAATGAAACAACAAGAGAAAGAATGCTATAAAACCATGCTATCATAGTATTGGTCCACTCATGAAAGGTATAAACCTTAATATGACAAACCTCAAAAAAATCAAGACCTTTCTACAAACTATGTTGAGGATAAAGCTTCCATTAAACTTGCCACAAAGTAATTAACTTTGTAGATGTTTTCTTGTAAAATGGGATATCTCATATAATTACACAAATTACTACAAGATATACCAAAGAACTTAAACCAAGACAACAAAGTAATAATAATGCAATAATTAAGCTAAAACCATCTTGATCTAAGCAAAATTTAATGGATAACTGTACAAATATTATTACATTAAGATCATATATAAAATGCATAAGCAAGATTGAATTCTAGTGCAAAAATAAATTATTTGATAATCTAGAGCATCAACGACCATAACCTTTATAAATCATAATAATACTTTCAATACTATTCTATCCTACTTGTAATGTCACCACTATAATAAAGAAAAACACATCTAAAATCAACACGAGTATTCAAAGTGACTTGGAAACTATTCCTCAAGTCGTAGCTTTGATCTTTAATTGTAAATCTTGGTGAAGTGTCCCAGCCTTATCCATAGAGGGAAGTGAACTAGTAGTCAATGTATTTGGTCATACCTACAAGGATAAAATAGAAAGAGCAAGAAGGTTATGTGTCATGGTAGCAATAGAGATAGTATATATAAGCTATAAGTAGTATTTGTAGTAAGTGAATGTATGGTGAGTAATTGAGGATATGGAATGGGTATTGTATTTTGTTAGGGTAAAATGAGGTAGTATATTGCATTATACTACATTAGTTAGATTATTACATCTACTTTGACTATTTACCATGTAGATATTTTTCTTCCTAAAATATCTACAGGTTAATTTATGTTTACCTTAGGTTAGAATATCCTATTCTAACTCTATCCTAACTTTACGCTATCCCCTATTCTAGGATACGCGTTAGTTAGCGTTAGATTAGCAATATGGTTCAAATACCTATTTTGTAATCTATATAAACCTAAAGCTATTCTAAAGCTAAGGTTAATGAGCATTAGATTATTTTATTTGTTAATCTTACCTTCCGCCTAACATTGGCATCAGAGCCATACCCCGGAGTTAACCCGCAACACTTCGTGGCACGCAATCCGAGGAGGTGACCCGTAATCTGGTTTCGGGCACGTTTCTTGAGGTGGCCTGCAGGCTGATCGACACGCTTCCCAAGGTGGCCCGCAGGAGTTAATCGGCCCGGTTCTCGAGGTGACCTGCATGCGGCTCGAGGCGATCTACTAATGTGGTGGCACGTGGCCCGAGGCGGTCCGATCTGGTGACGTGGCGACACGCGGCCTGAGGCGACATGCGGCTCGAGGCGGACCGATCTGGTGACGTGGCGGTCCGATCTGGCGTGGTGGCACGCGGCCCGAGGTGACCTGCGCGTGGCTGCAGCGATCGGCAAAAGAGATTCCTGCGCGTGGCTGATTGCCCATAGGCAATCAAAGTATTAAGCGCGAGGTTTTGTTTTTAAATCTCGTGAATGCGCCCGCAGGGCGCATGTGGGATTTTTCCCACGAAAGTTTTTAAAAAAAATTTCGGCCAACCCAGTGCTTAATAAGCACGGGGCCAACCTTGGCTGACGGATCAGCCAAGGTAGCCCGACTGGCTAGCACAGCCAGCGCGAGGGCCATCCGCGCGGGGTCGGGAGATCAATCCCCCGCGACGCCAATTTTTTTTGGCGTCTTCCTACCACGCGAAGGACGAAAGGGAAGGTTTTAACCTTCCCTTCTCGTCAAGTGGTGTGGACCGACTGGCAGGAGCGCCAGTCGGCCGATCTCCTGCCGCGGGGACGCAAGTTCGAACCCGCAGGTCAGGTAAAATTTTATTATTATTATTTTTTTCTTGCATTTTTTTTAATTTTCTCTTAGTTTTTTAATTAATAAATTTTTTTTTGTTATTTAAATCATTTTTTTTCAAAATTAAGTGATTTGTTTATCAAAAATTTGTTTATTAATTAAATTCTATTAAGTTAAAGATTAAAATGATGCATTGAAATAAAATTTTATTAAAAAAAAAAAAAAAAGAGGGAAGGCAAAAGTTTTTTTTTGTATTGTTTTCTCCTAATCAAACTGAGGGAGACAAGAGACAATCCTTGAAACAAATTTCTTTTGCAGCTTTGAGACTTCTAATAAATTTTTAAATTCTCCAAAATTTTCTAATCAATTGTTTTGGGAGAACAAATTTTTTGTCTCATGAAGAAAAAGCTTTGGATCACAAAAGCCCTTCGTCGTCTAAGAGTTATTCGAAAGAGGAACGAACTTAGACGTCAGACGACAAGATCTCATTTTCGTCGTATGCTTAGAGAGCATAGAAGGAGCTTACCCCGTTTCAATACTTACACTGATCCTTGGAAGGGTTTGGATCGTAGTTATGGTCCCATGAGGATTAGAGAACCCTTTAATCCTGATGCACCTCCTATTTTTGAGTATTGAATAATTACGGGAGATAGAAAACCAAGTTGTGTGTCAACTGGTTACGGAAGGTCTTTCAAATGCTTGTCGTGTGTCGACTTGTCTTGAAAGATATGCTCTAAATTCTACATTTTGTAAACATTAAGGGGGGATAGAATTTTTTTTAAGAATTCTATAGTTTTCAAAATTGTAAAGATAAAGGGGGGGCTATTTCAGTTTCAAGAAAGGTGCATTCTCGATTTTACTCGACACCTTCTCTTCAAAATTGCTTGTACTAGGTGCATTTTCGGTGGAATCCGACACCTAGAGTGATAAAACTTTGGGTGCTCTTATGTTTTTTGATTATTGCACTAAAAACATTTTTTTTGCAATTACAAAGTCACAAATAAAACATTACAAGGAGCTTTTCACAAACACCCAAACTTCACTCAAACACCATGCTAAAACTTTGCATAGGTTTACACAAGTAATTTCTCCCCATCAAAAAGGTCAAAAATTTCAATCACCTTGATAAGACTCTCTTTTGTTTGGCTTAAATAAACCTCAAATTTTTTCATCTTTTTTCAAAGGTGTTAAAAGCAAGTGCCATTAAATATCTTAGAGAGCAAATATCAAAATTTTGACAAAACACTCCCTTGTTTCATTTGCTCTATTTTGTTTGGCTCAATATTCCTCAAACTTTTCATCTCTTGCTAAGAGTGTTAAGGCGGGTGCCATTAAATATCTTATAGAAAGCAAATTGAACCAACTTCTCTATACCTTTTCTTAGGGTATAGTGCAAGATAGCATCATATTAGTCCTCTTCACAAATTTGAAACCTAAACCATGGCCATGATACACAAGTATCTCACTGAGAGCCAACTGCTCAAAGGTTCAAATTACTCAGCATGGAAGACTAAGATGAAGGCTATCTTAACTGTAGAGGACTTGTGGTCAATAGTAGATGGAACTGTCACTAGACCTCAATCTTCTGGACAAGATCAAATAGACTTTGATAAAAAGGATAAGAAACTTTCCTTAATGATCTTGCTTGCTATTACTGATGATATCCAACCTCATATCAGTGAAGCTACAACTGGTAAGGCAGCTTGGGATGCCTTAAGTACCATTTTTGAGGGCAAGAATCAATCAACGATTCTTAACCTTCAAACACGACTTCATACATTACATATGAAATCGGGAGAAGCAGGTAGAGCTATTCCTCTGCAGAGTCGCAGAATTAAAAACAAAGCTGCAATCCTTAGGAGAAAAGTTGGAAGACCAAGTCTTAAACTCAATCATTTTGAGAGCTCTTCCGACTCCTACGGAATGTTGATCACCTCCTTACGAGGTTTACGGTAGGACAGTAACTTTTGTCGAGTTGGTAAATATGCTTCAAACAGAAGAGGCTACCCAACTCCAGAGAGATGAGGCATCAAACAATGCCCTTTTTTCACAACGACAAGGTGGTAAGAAAAAGTGGAATCAACAGAAGGGTTCTTCTTCTAGACAAGACAAGGGTAAAGCCAAAGAGGTTTCGAAGAAGAAACAACATTGTAAAATTTGTGACAATGACACTCATGAAACCAAACGATGTTGGTTTAAGAACAAACCGCCCAATGAACAAAGAAATAAGAAGGGCAAAGGCAAACCTAAGAACCAGAACAATCAGCAACAAGGTCACATAGCAGCTGAAGATTCTAGTTCCGATTCTGAACGAGCACACAAGGTGCTCATGACCCATACAGATTCTTCCCACAAGGATTCTTTGTGGTACATAGATTCAGGCGCTAGTAAACATATGACTGGCGATAAAACATGGTTTGCTACTTTTGAAGCTCGAGAAGGTAGACCGGTCACCATTGCTGATGATCAGACCTATAGAGTTCAGGGCGAAGGCAGTGTTTCAGTCTCCCTTCCAGATGGAGAATGTAATATTGAAAAAGTTCTTTATGTTCCAGGATTAAAAAATAATCTCTTGTCGATTCCACAAATCCTGGACAATAACATGAATGTCAATTTTACTGTGGACAAAGACAAGAAACGTTGCTTCATCACCAAAAAGGGAAAACCGATAGCAACAGGTTCATACAAACATGGTTTGTTTGTCTTAGATGCACTTACCTCCACTCATACTGCACTCGCAGTGACCACAAAGGAGGCCACTTCTCTTTGGCATAAGAGATTTGGGCATTTGAGTTCAGGATATTTACTAGAGCTGAGTAAATATCAAATGGTGAAAGGACTTCCTCCCCTTTCATCTATTTTGCCAGTGTGCTATGATTGCTTGTCAGGCAAGCAACATAGAGTACCTTTTGAACCTAGCTCTTTTCGAGCTAAGGAACCTTTGGAGTTAGTACACACAGATTTGTGTGGTCCTATGTCTACAAGTTGTGGAGGAAAACGGTATTTTCAATTGTTTGTTGACGATCATTCACGCAAAATGTGGGTCTTCTTCTTGCAGTTGAAGTCTGAAGCATTTTCCTATTTTCAGCATTTTAAATCTCTTGTTGAGAAGGAATCGGGATGCTTTATTAAGACCCTCCGTTCGGATCGAGGGGGGAATACACATCAAAAGAATTTTCCTCATTCTTACGAGACACATGGGATAAAAAGACAGTTAACAACAACCTACACTCCTCAATCCAATGGGGTTCGTTGAGAGAAGAAATCGGTCCATAATGGAAATGGTTCGATGTATGCTTAAGGGGGCCAACCTTGAGCAAACTTACTTGAGCTGAAGTCTGTTCAAACTACGGTATATCTTCTGAATAGGGCTCCCACAAGGGCACTTAAAGGTATGACTCCTCGGGGAATCATGGAGTGGTAGGAAACCCTCCATAACTCATCTAAGGGTATTTGGGTGTAAGGCATTTATGCATATACCTAAGGAGAAAAGAAAGAAATTAGATGAGAAATCTCTACCTTGTATATTTCTTGGTTATGATGAAATTTCAAAAGGCTATCGTTTGATAGACCCATATACCAAGAAAATATATATAAGTAGAGATGTAGTGTTTGATGAAGCTTTCACATCCAACACTACATCAGTATACCTAGATGATGAGGAGGAACAACAACCTCCTCCTCCTTCTTCTTCTTCTTCACAACAGAAGAAACCACCCAAATGGTATACAAGCACAATGAAGGACTCTAAACTCACTTCCCCTCCAGATCTTACTCTCAATCGTCCAAAGACAAGAAGCATGTCACAGAAAGACAAGGGTAAAGCATCCACTTTAGTTGATGATCTTTGTGCAGATTTTCAAGACCTTTACGTAGATAGAGAGTTACCAAGGGAAGATGAGATGGAGATAGATGAGGAGAGGGTTTACTTATCGGCATGTGATGAGAATGAACCTTCTACAGTTGATGAAGCACTTAGTCTGCCTCAGTGGAAGACAGCTATGGATGCAGAATATAACTCCCTCATTAAAAATAAAACATGGAAGCTAGTGAATTTGCCTAAAGGTAAGAAACCCATAGGTTGCAAATGGGTCTACAAAATCAAATATAAGGCAGATGGCACTATAGATAAGCATAAGGCCCGACTTGTGGCAAAGGGCTATGCTCAAAAGGAAGGACTTGGACTATGAGGAAACCTTTGCTCCTACGGCAAGGATGACCACCATTCGAGTACTTTGTGCTATGGCGGCACAATTCGGATGGAAGTTACATCGAGATGGATGTAAAAAGTGCCTTTCTTAATGGTGACTTAAAAGAGGAAGTATTCATGACTCAACCTCCTGGATTTGCGGAGGAAGGCCATGAGCAACATGTTTGCAAATTGGTAAAATCATTATACGGGCTAAAACAAGCCCCAAGAGCATGGTACATAAAGATGGATAGTCACCTATTGCAACACGGATTTAAGAGAAGTCCATCAGACGCAAATCTCTATATCAAGAACACGGGTTCTGAGATAGTGATTCTTGTGTTATATGTAGATGATCTGATCATCACTGGCAATTCGGAGAATTTAATTAAAGCCGTGAAGGATGACTTGAAAAAGTCATTTGATATGACAGACCTAGGACTTCTCCACTCTTGTCTTGGCCTTGAAATAGAACAAAAAAAGAATCATCTAAGGGTGACCCAGAAAAAGTATGCTAAGACTTTAGTAGAAAAATATCGTATGACTGATTGTAAACCCAAAGCAACATCGATGGAATCGGGGTTACGATTATCACGATATG
This sequence comes from Wollemia nobilis, assembly GCA_028583015.1. Classification (NCBI taxonomy): domain Eukaryota; kingdom Viridiplantae; phylum Streptophyta; class Pinopsida; order Araucariales; family Araucariaceae; genus Wollemia; species Wollemia nobilis. Next base: position 6,452,574 of record JAQPPZ010016381.1, read on the forward strand.
AAGACTCACCACGGGTAGATGGAACACTTTAGAGACAAATGATTGGAAGCCTCATCTATCCGACTAATACTAGACCGAGATATTACTTTTGCTTGTAAACTATCTTTCTCGGTTCATGCAAGAACCAAAGGTCTCCCATTGGAAAGCGACTAAAAGAGTCATACACTACATTCGGGGTAGTTCGGATTATGGTCTAGAGTATAAGAAGAATAACTCATTCTTCTTATAGAGTTACACTGACTACGACTATCTTTGGCTCCATAGATGACAGAAAATCAACTTGAGGCTATGTTTTTCATCTTGGATCCGGTCTGTCTCATGGCATAGTAAAAAGCAACGAGGTTGTTGCTTCATCTTCAACTGAGGCAGAATATCGCGCTGCACGTGGAGTTGTGTGTGAAGCGATATGGCTAAGTCGCATCTTGGCTACCATGGGCCTACCAAAGAATCTTCCTATTCACATGTTTTGCGACAACTCAGGTGTTTTGAACTTGGTCAAGAATCCAGTACATCATGAACGAACTAAACATATTGATACAGATTGTCATTTTATTCGTGATGAAGTTCCTAAACACAGAATTCAGCTCCAACACATTCCCACCGACGAACAGGTTGCAGACATTTTTACAAAGGCACTTGGACGTGTCAAATTTCAACTGTTTCGGAGTAAACTTTGTATATCAAAGTAATGTAATAAAGGGGGGATGTTAGGGTAAAATGAGGTAGTATATTGCATTATACTACATTAGTTAGATTATTACATCTACTTTGACTATTTACCATGTAGATATTTTTCTTCCTAAAATATCTACAGGTTAATTTATGTTTACCTTAGGTTAGAATATCCTATTCTAACTCTATCCTAACTTTACGCTATCCCCTATTCTAGGATACGCGTTAGTTAGCGTTAGATTAGCAATATGGTTCAAATACCTATTTTGTAATCTATATAAACCTAAAGCTATTCTAAAGCTAAGGTTAATGAGCATTAGATTATTTATTTGTTAATCTTACCTTCCGCCTAACATATTTTTAGGAAATAAATGTGATAAATTTATCTTTTTGATCCAATAACTAAATTATGATTTTGTCAAAGCTATAAAATTACAACCATTAGTCTAAACAACATGCCATCTTAACCCTAGGTATAAAGGCACATCAAGATGATGATGATACATTTAAAACCCTAGAAATAAAAAAATGACCATGATTATAACTTATGATGATCTTGACATCATTGATATTTTATATTCATGCTTTGGGATATATGTTAAAAAATGTCCTTTTATCATGCCTCTATCCTTATTTTAAGGTTTTGGAAAAATTAGATAGTGAAAATGATAAGAAAACATGACAAAAAGGTGACAATTGGATGAAGAAAGAAAACCAACCATCATATCTTGTCATTGTCCTACGCAAGTATTAACAAAGTTAGTCCACCCCTATCACATATGTAGGAGGACAAGACAATCCACCACCTACAAAATTAGTCATTAGTGCACCTTTTTACAAATACATATTGCCCCTTCCTAAGTTTTTTAGGTCACATAGTAAGGAATAACCAATCAAGGTTCCTTGGAAAAAAAAATAATATGCAATAGTCAAAGTAACAAAAATAAAAATTCTATGCTACAATACAAAAACAAAATTATTGTTAGTTTGATTCTATTGTCTATGCAAAATACTTTTTTTAAAAATAAATAACAAAGAAATACACAAACATACAACCAATAATGCAAAAGTAGGGGAAAACATAATTGATATTTTACCTATATATGCTCTTGAAATTTTGGTTGGATGAAAATCATTTTTACTTGCTCCATGTGGCTTTAAAGAAATTTACTAATAAAATTCCCAAAGCATTGAATATTTCTAGCTAGGTGTAAAATGAGCACAAACAAAGTGCACATTGCACAAGCAAGTATGGAGTGAGCTAAAACCTCTAGATGCACTACCCCTATGATAACCCTGCAAAAATCAACACAATATTACGTAGAAAACAATTTTTGCAATAGAATATACAAAGATATATATGGGTAAAAAATTTATTTTCAATTTTACTTTCACACATGCTTTGAACCCTCACATGAGCATTATGCCATCACAAAATATTCAAATTTCTCACAAAGATAACTGATGGTGAGAGTACGCGGAGGAAGTGCTAGAGATGTAGGTCCCTAAAGTTGCTCTTGTATTTTTGTCAAAATCTTAACTAAGATTAACAAAAATAAAGAAAACAAGGTGAATAAACAAACACTTAGACTAGCTAGTAAATAGATAGAATAGTGCAAAAAGTACCATCATGATCACCATGTCAGATAGGTTATGGGGTCCAACCAAGGCAATTGAAAATGGCTCAAAAGTGTCCTAAAAGTAATATAATTATACAGATCAAAGTATACCAAGATCACCACTTTTTGGAAAGTTATAATTTGTTAGATTTTACAAAAATTTGATAGCCAAAAAGTTTGGCATGAAGGGGTATTTATACACAAATACATGATGACTTTAGGTCAAGGTTGTGAGACCAAAATTCAAGAATAAAATATTACAAAAAATTACAAAAGCACATTTTTCAAGGTTTACATGGTCCCAAAGTGTATAACAAATACAAGTATAAATAGTCAAATGTGGCTTGAGGAGAAGCTTAACCACCACATTTTCCAACATCCCTCTTTAGATGAATGGGGGATATAGAAGAGACCCTTACTTTGCATCCCCCTTAAGGGATCATTTCCAACTCCAAGAAGCTCCTACATGTACACAAAAGTAACCTCAGGCAAGACCTTGATCAAGATATTTGTTGCCTACTCTAATGAAGGCACAAATAGTGGATCTATCATACTACAAGCATGAAACCATCTCATACAGTGTATCCATATCTCTATATGATTTAGTTGCTAATAGAACATTGGATTGTAGACAAGCTGGATAATACTTTGATTGTCACATCAAAGTATGATTGGAAGGCTTTAAGGTATACCAATATCTTCTAAAATCATGAGCATCCACCTGATATGCTTAGCTATCTTATTGACAATATAATATTTAGCTCCATGGAAGATGGAAGAAGTGGATTGATAATTTAATATTTAGCTTCATGGAGGATGGAGGTAAATTAATTTCCAGTGGGTCTACACTCTTCCATTCCAAAATTCTAAAGAAGCTCCAAAGCATACTTAGACTAAAAAATGGTGATGCTAGAGTCTATCTAATCAATCTAAATCCTCAAATTAATAAAGAAGCCCCAAATATTTTTGTTGTATTATAAGCTAGATTATCACAAGTCTCAATATTCTTAATCAAAAGTAGTTTTAAAATATAAGAGCAATCAAAATATATACTAGCCAATATAAATTATAATAACATTCACAATAATATCAAATATGAATGTAAATGACCAAAATCATTCATGTAATAACATGAAGAATACTTACAATAAAATTGCTCAAAATATGTATACAAGCTTCAATATTGATCATACACTTTTGATCTTATAATTCTCGAGATACATAGTATGGAGCTTTACCTCCATGATATAGCCATACAAGATGACTCTTCAAGTTCTTGACTATTGCTTTCCATATGACAACTCTCACATGTCCTTTGGCTTCTCATCTTTCCACTTGTATACAAGACTCTTGACTCTCTAATTACTTGCATACTTATTTACATGACACTTGTGCATATCCCGCACATAGACACTTACATAAAGGGGAAATATAAATTCACTTACCTAAATTATGGACTCAAACTCTAATCTATTACATATTTACATTTTTGCCATAAAGATACATTAATAAAATAATGCAATATTCTCTAACATCCCTCTGTATTACATTATTTGATATGAACTACTCTTGATGTACATAGATGATTCTAGAATATCTGAAATTTCTTTCGACCAAGTGCTTTTGTAAAAATATTTGCAATCTTATCTTCAGTAGAAACCTGTTTTAACTGAATATAATTATTTTGAACATTGTCCTTGATAAAATGACATTGAGCTTCAAAGTGTTTTGTTCTTTCATGAATTACTAGAGTTTTGATTAATTTAAGTACTCCTTGAGCATCACAATTTATTATTGCAGTTCTTTTGATTCCCATTTATGACAATATATATTGTAACTAAAGTGTTTCACATATTGCATCTTTTGTTGCATGGTATATTGCCTTTGTAGATGAAAGTTCTATTGCATGTCATTTTTTACTGTACCAATAAATAGGTCCAAAGCCAAGATTGAATACATATTCTGATGTAGATTTTGTGTTATCTATAGATCCAACATAATTAGAATCTGAATATCTCTATAAATAAAATTGTCATCATCATTTTTTAATATATTAGTCCATATTCTGTAGTCTTGCTAATATATTGTAGTATTCTTTTTGTGGCTTTCCAATGAATTTCTCTAGGTTCTTACATAAATCTTGAAATATAATTTACAACAAAAATAATATATGGCCTAGTATTTGTTAAATATATAGGACTTCTAATTAATTGATGATAGATAGTGGTTGAGACTAGAGATGTTTCATCATATCTAGACAATTGCAATCCTTGCTCCATAGGTGTATCTTTGGATTTACAATTTTTTATTATGTACTTTTCAAGTAATAATTTTGCATACTTTGTTTGTGTTATTGTGATATTATTTTCATTTTGATAAATTTTCAAACCAATACAATAATGAAGAACTCCAAATCTATCATTTCAAAATCCTTTTCTAAGTCCTTTTTTAACTTCATCTATTAGAATTATTAATCTTCTTGTGATTATTATATCATCAACATATACTATAAGTATTATTCTTTCTAGTCCAACCTTTTTTGTATAGATATTTGGATCTAATGAATTTTTTTTAAAGCATGTTGTAATAAATTATTATAATCTTTATATACCATGGTCTTGGTGCCTTCTTTAGACCATATAAAAATTTGTTCAACTTACAAACCTTTTGCTCCTATCCTTTGATCAAAAATCCCTCTGGATATGATATATATACATCTTCAAGATCATCATTGAGGAATGCACTTTTTACATCAACTTGATGAAGTTTCCATCCAAGATGTATTTCTAATACACAAATTGTTTGATTAGTAGTCATTCTTGTTGTTGGTGCAAATTTTTCTTCATAATCTATTCCTTCTGTTTGAGTATACCTTTTCGCAACTAATCATACTTTTGTTTGTCAAGATAACCATTTGATTTGTATTTTATCTTGTAGATCCATTTACATCCTACTACTTTTTTTCTTGTGGTAAATCAACTAGATTCCATGTTTTATTTTCATTAATGTTGCATATTCTAAATCCATGGTTGTCTTCCATTCTTAAAATTTTAAATCAATTTGAGTAGTTGTAGGTTCTACTACAAAACTTATTAATCCCTTATTTATTCTTGTTAAGCTATGAGTTTGTGATCTCATAGTAGTAAGATCTGTCATTTGTTCTAGCTTTGAGTCCTTAAGTGTATCTCTAAACCATTTTGGCTCTTTCCTTTGTGATGTTGTAGTGGTTTCTAAATTTTCAATTTGCTCATCATATATTTTTTATTTTGATTCTTCACTTGATGAGTTCTCTCCTAAAAATTTTAGAATTGATCTTGTATCAACCTTTTGATCTTTAATAACATTTTTGTTTCCTTCATCAAAAATTACATCTCTGCTTATATAGATTTTCTTTGTAGTTGGATCAATTATTTTGTATCTTGTTGAATCATCATCATAACCAAGAAATATTCCACACATAGTTTTGTCATCTAGTTTAGTTCTTCTTTGCTTTGGAACATGCACATATGCCTTACATCCAAATATTCTTAATTGTTTTATAGTTGGTTTTTGTCTTGATCATTCTTCTTTGAGAGTAACAATTTTTTCGTATTCTTGTGGGTGATTTATTTTATAAGTACACAAAATTTTTAACTGCTTCTGCCCAATATTGATGATCAAGATGAAATTATTTTAGCATTCAACAAACCATTTCTATAATAGATCTATTTCTTTTTTCTACAATACCATTTTGTTGAGGTGAATATTCTGTGGTAAGTTGAATATTCTGTGGTAAGTTGCCTTTTTATACCATTTGTTTCTAAAAAGAGTTAAATTCTCTTGATAAAAATTCACCCCCTCTATTTGAATGAAGATTCTTGATTGATTTTCATGTTTCTTTTTTACTAATTGCTTGAATTGTTTAAAGCAACTAAATGCTTCAGATTTGAATTTCATAAAATACACCCACATTTTTCTGGAGTAATCATCAACAAATAGTTGAAAATATCTATCCTCCAAGACTAGTAATGTTCATTAGACCACATAAATATGTATATATTAATTCCAATGGTTCTTAAGCTCTATAGTGATTGAGTTCAAAAGATATTCTATGTTGTTTTCTTGCAAGACATTTTAGACAAACTATAGATTTCCATGAAAGTTTAGGTAAACCTTTAACCATTTGATGTTTACTCATCTCATTTAATGAATATGCACTTATATGTCCTAGCCTTTTATGCCAAAGTTCTTTTGTTTCTAAAATATTTATTGACAAAGCCATATTTGATGATTTTTCTAGAGAAAATAGACTATTTTTATAAGAACCAAAAGCTATAACTTTTCCTTGTTTGGTAATAAGACATTTTTTTTGTTTTTAATAATTTTGAATTCAACTGCTAAATTTTGATCCATTAATTGAGATACTAAAAGAATATTAGTAGTTAATCTAGGTACATATAATACATTACTAATTATACCTTTTTTATTTGATAAATCAATTAAAATATCTCCTACTCCTTTGACCTCATAAGTCATATTATCTACTATAACAACTAGTTTTTCATATTTCTCTCAAAAGGTGTTGAACCATTGTTTATTTCCTGTCATATACCTACTTACACTAGAATCAATATACCAATAATACATGAAAAATTCTAAATTCTCAAATCCCCATCAGTCGTCTGATCTCAAATCAATGACTCTTAAGAATTTAGGGGATTTTAAATATTAAAATATTAAGAACAATCTCTAGTCATTTGATCTTAGATCAACGGCTCTTGCAAATTCAAGGGGTTTTAAAGGTTAAAATTTTAAGAATGCTTGTTAGTTGCTTAACCTCAAATCAATGAATCTCATGAATTTGGAGGGGTTTAAATGTTATAATATTAATAAACCCTACCAATTGTTTGATCTTAGATCAACGACTCATTGAGAGTCAAAAGTCTGAATAAAAAATATAAGAGATAAATCATTTAAAAGTTTCAACAAGATTTGTCATTCTTTTGATTTGGATAGATCAACAACTCAAGAAGAGTCAAAATTTTTAAGTAAAGTTTAAGAGATAAAATATTTAAAAGTTTTGATAAGATTTCCTAATCGTTTGATTTGGACAAATCAACGACTCACAAAGAGTTGTAAGTTTTGAAAATCTTTACCAATTGTTTAATTTGGATAGGTCAATGAATATAGAGAGAATTAAATATTTAAGAGCAACCAATAAAAATTAAAGCCATAGAAAAATATCAAAAAGCACTAAAAGTTGTTGAAAAGTGCATATTATTGTTGAAAAATGTAGAGACAAGATGCAAAACATAGAGAAGGCCCTAAAAACACATAAAATGGCTAGAAAACATAGAGAAAAATAATAGACATTGCTAGAAAGTACAAAATGCTACTAGAGCATGCAAAAGATTGTCGAAAAGCCACCAAAATTTGTCAAAAAATGCAAAAAAGTATCAAATTGTTGGGGGATAGAAAATTAATGAAAATATAGAATATCACTAAAAAAAGAAATAATAAATAAATAAATAATCTAAAAACTAAATAATATTTTTGTTCCTACCATACTTGATTTTTTCTTAAGCATGATTTTCTCTACGAGTTATCTAACATGGCTACTATAAATTCAAAGATGGCGAACGTGCAAGTTTTAATGTTGACCAGGTGAGTACAAATGTGTAAAGCGACGAACACGGTGAAATTAATGATTAACCTCAAATTTAGCATAGAAATAAAATTTAATGAGGCATGGTAGAGATGCAGCAAAAGCAAACCCCATGAAAATGAATATAATAGTAAATAATTATAAAAGTAACGTTATGTGAAGAGCCACCAAATTGTATAAATACCAATGTATACTTGGGATGAGTAGGTTCCATGGCTATTTTTGTAAGATAAGACCCTATGGAAAGCGAGATGACTGGATCTTGAAGGAGGTAGATACAAGTGCATAGGGCCGGTGATCCAAATTTTTTGATTAGAGTTGATAGCAAAGGAAAGAGAATCATAATTTCGATGATGGCCCAAAGTCACAATGTGCGCAACCAAAAGGAAAAAACAACATGGGGGCACATACCTTGTTTAAAATTTTGGTAATCGCAAGCTAGCAGCAGTAACTGAAGCATTGGAAAGGGCAAGCGAAGATTCAATAGCAAGGTGCACCAATTTGACCAAGCACAAAAAATTGAGATCTTGAGTTGAGGACGAAGGAAGAATAAACACATAGATTATGGTCAAGTTTGAACCACCCAATCTCTAAAATTTTACAAGGTTGATGCTAAGGTGTTCAATGTCTCAAAATGTACGATCCTCTCTTTGCGAGAAGGTACAATATTAAAAGAATTGTCATGAGAACTCTAGAGGAGCGCATATAGACCTAAGAGCATTAATAGCAAGAAATATCTAGGGCAAATCTCCAACATGGGTAGAAAGATCTCACCCCAAGTAACTCCATAATTTAAAATCCTTAGGATTATGCACCATCAATACAAAAGTACCCTAGGCAAAAATTTTAAACTTGGAAGAAAACTTTGAAAATTATCTATAAATACGTATGTTTCTATCATTGTAAATATCGAAAACCATCCATTCTTCAAGGGGTGTTTTTCATCATTCTCTATTGTGTCTTAAGCTCGAGCCTTGTATTGTCAATTGATTAGTTTTTGAATCTATTCTTTGTGCATGTATGTAACTCGAAGTTCACACTAATTAGAAATTGTGACTACTTATGACATCCTTATCCTGGTTCTGGTGTGGGTGTTATGTTTTTATGCATGTTTAGGAGGACCATGTTCCTCAGGTGTTGTTGGTTGTTGCACACTTTTTCCCTTCAATCCATCATGGTACGAAGAGTTTATTAGATCTTTAGCGCATAACCACCTGTAGATAGGCTAGATAAGCTAGTTAGGTTTAATTTCCCATATTTTAATTTCATTTCGTTTACTGCTTTTCCTCATTTTTCCTTTTTCATAGCTAGAGTAGGAAGGAAAGATGAGCATTGAAGATCGCATCAAGTCAAGAAGTTAGCCTTGGTAAAAAATCTTGGAGGTCATCCGAAGGAACCGCATCCCACACTCCTTGGAATCCCTAAGAATGGTGCCCTACATGAGGTATAGGACATCGAATGCACCCGCTCAGATAGGTGAAAGCTATCGCAACCATCGGGGGTCGCAGGGCCTAGGTGCAAGGGTCGTTTCAGGCCCCTAACAGCTAGTTCACTAGTTAGTTAGAAAGGTCAAAAAATATCCATTAGCTAGCCTCTTAGTCTCGTTTTGTTTCTTGTTCCTTTTTTGTTTGTTGTTGGATGAATTTTCTAACCCAAGTATTATATTATTTTGTGCTTTGTTCTTGTAATCCACCAAAGCAGGCAAATTTGAATATAATATACTCCATGGTTATCTTTATAATGCAAGGCTTTTGAAATTTTATGTGTTCAATCTACACATGATGATGGTGGTTGTACTCAGTCTATTTCATAGTTTGTTTCTCCTTTGAAGATTGCATCATCTCACACATTAGGTTGTGAGAATACTAGTCGGGTAAGGTTGGTTTTAAATTGGAATTGTTGCTTTATTGGATTAGAAGCGAGTTCAGGTAGTATAAGCTTGTTTGTTTTTCTTTTCTTTTTTTCTTTCCCTTTAAACCTTTGATTTTTCTTTGGAGCCCATTTGGATTACGAGTAGATCAATTTTAGTTTAAACCATTAAAAATATTTTTTTGCTATGTCAATTTAGAATTTAATTTATATTGCAAGCTAATCACTTGAGTGCAATGAATGATAATCTGTTAATTACACCTTGCATTGTTAAAATTTAAATTTTTGTTGCCTAGTTTTAATTCTGCTCAACTCATTCATGTTGTAATATCAATATAATGAAATTGTTTTTAAACAGTTAAATATTTAATTTTAAGACATTATAGCCAAGAAACTTATATTTTCAAATCATACTAGCAAAGGCCCCTTGAAGGAACAACTATCAATGACCTTTGAATTTATCCATATCTACTAAAACTTGGCATACCCAAATCTTAAAAAAAACAATTTCTCTTTTAAAAAACAAACTCTATTTCAAATGAGTTGGCTTACCTTTACATACCAATAGTTTGACTTCTACCCTAAATAAACAATAACTAGGATGAAAACAAAATATATCATTTAATCATTCAACAAAACCTACAAAATCATTCCAAAAAAATAAAAAATTATAAATATCAAATTATTATTTTTAAAATTATTTGTTTATTTATTAATTATTTCTCCTATCCGGCGACATTCTATGTCACTCTCCGAATATAAACCTTTTCAAACCATGCAATCCTTTTCTTCTTCTTCTTGAATCGTCAAAGCAGTCGTTGGAGGGGTCTGACAAGTATACTGCCAGCGACTTGGTGGCACTTATGCCGGTGCAGATCCCAGTCTGCAAGTACGGCTAAAATCCAACAACCGCTTTACTCGTCTCTAAACTAGGGGTTACATTAATATCCTGCCTTTAACTAATAGTTTTATATTCTTTGATACTTATCCGAACATGCAAAGCTTTCTCGAGGAAACCCTTACTCATTGGGAGATGCGATATACCTAACACATCGGGAGATTTTCCATTATGTTACTAGAATCGTTCGTACATATAATTTGAAGCGCGTGGGTGCAAATTTTTTATTTTAAAATTCTGTCCACTGTGATTTCTGACGTAGATTTCTTTTGTCCAAGGAAAGATCAATGTCACCTCTGGGATGTAAAGCGGAATCATTGCCGAACGCTATGAAAAGGTTTAAGGTAAAATACAACATATCCTGCAAGTTGTCATTTAAATAACCAAAAACACATAGTCCAAGTCTGAATTCATTTCAGCTTGTAACAACCCTGTAAGCTTGGGCTAGTAGGAAGGTAGATAGTAGGAATTTCAGTATCCTTGGGCTAATTTATTAGTAACAATCATAAAATAAAATAAATGAAGAAAAGGTTTCATATAAAGTTTTAATGTGAAGAGTGTTTGTGTAGTATTTTTTTTTTTATATATAAATAAGGAAATTGGTAACGCATTTGATGTTGTCTTCATAAATTTTAAGTCCTGTAAAATAAAGTCAATGGAAGTCCGACTTTTATTTGTTTTTTATAAATGAATAGAGAAATTGGTAATACTATTGAATGTTGTTGCCTTAAGCCTGTTGGGTAAAATGAAGTCAATGGGAATACTGATGTTTTTTTTTATAATAAATAAGGAAATCCATTGGATGTTGTTGCTCTAAGCCTCTTGGGTAAAACTAAGTCAATGGGACACCAAACCGAGGTTTTTTTTTTTTAATAAATAAGGAAATTGGTAACACCGTTGGGTGTTGCTTCTATAAACCTTAAGCTTGTTAAAACGAAGTTAATGAGAGGTCGTTTATGTAGATTATTTTTTTATATATAAATAAGGAAATTGGTAACGCGTTGGATGTTGTCTTCATAAATTTTAAGTCCTCTTGTAAAACGAAGTCAATGGAAGTCCGATTTTTATTTATTTTTATAAATGAATAGAGAAATCGGTAATACCATTGAATGTTGTTGTCTTAAGCCTGTTGGGTAAAATGAAGTCAATAGGAATACTGAGGTTTTTTAATAATAAATAAGGAAATCCATTGGATGTTGTTGCTCTAAGCCTGTTGGGTAAAACTAAGTCAATGGGAGCTCGAGGGCACCAAACTAAGGTTTTTTTTTTTTAATAAATAAGGAAATTGGTAACACCGTTGGGTGTTGCTTCTATAAACCTTAAGCTTGTTAAATCGAAGTTAATGAGAGGTCGACCCTCGAAGGCATCAAATTGGTGTTGCTTTTATAAACCTTAAGCTTGTTAAAACGAAGTTAATGAGATGTCGACCCTCCAAGGCATCAAATTGAGGCAACCAAGGCAACCAATTGACAAACACTCAAACACCTGAGTCTTACCCTCCAACCTATCTCCTAAGTATGCTATGGTCTGAACCTTGGACCTCCCCAAAGAGAGGCTAAAGCCCTAACCACTGCACCATCTTGCAGACAATATGGGGATAGTTTATTGCTATGTTGTATTGGGCTCACATTGTGAGACCTCTAGTTATTATTTTTTATTTATTTTGATTATAGGTTCAAGAGTAGACTCAAAGTGTTTATTTTCAAAATAAAATGATATTTTGTTAAAAATAATGTTTAAATTTTATTACCATGAATTTTATTTATTTTTGCTAGATAACAAGGGGTTGTACTTGGTCCCCCACCCTTAACAAATTATAACTTTCTTCTTTAGGGCTTAAGAGTTTACAAATTGGTCTTGGAAGACAGAAGATTGAGAAGGACTAGCAAAAGTCCTATTCTAGATTCCAGAAACAACAGATTGAAGAGATCAAGGAAGGTCTCATTGAAGTCTTGAGGAGAAGACAAGAGAATGTGCAATATTGAAGACCCTAGAGAAGAGGTCTCAAGAAGAAAGAAGAAGGCTAGGAAAGACTTATTACAGAGTTTGAGAAGGCCATTGAAGCAGATTTCAGAGAAGACCATTGAAGAAGTTTCAAGGAGAACTCATTGGAGAAATTTACCAACAAGGAGGAGTTCCTGATAGAATAGAATTTGGGACAATTGTCACCATCCGAAAATAAGCCCAAAAGGAGAAGAATTTGACAAGAAATTTGCAAAATTTTGAGGGATAATAGTGAAGACCTCAAGACAGTCATAATCTTAAGAAGAAGGCCACTAGATAGGTGAATATTGAAGTTAGAATTCGATAAGGAGATTGAAGAAGAAAGGAGTTAGAAGAAGCCACCAAATTTGAGAGATTTGAAGATTTTCATTGAAGGCTAGAAGGCTCATTCAGAGAAAGGAGTTAATTGTTTTTACAATAGAATATTATAGGTCTGTAAGAGATAAATCTCAGTTATGATTTGCGAGATTTTCCTACCAAATTTAAGAGATTCAAGGACAACATTTTGAAGGTGAAATTGACTGCGTAAGGGTAACATTACTAGTTGTGAAACTTCATATCTACAGAGTGCATTTTGAAGGAAAATTAAAGCCACCAAACTACAGTTTTTGAGTAGCAAGTTAGAGGGTTTCAAAGCTACAAATAGGTGAGCTAAAGAGTTGTTTTAGATAGCAAGGAAGAGTTGTGATTTCATCCATTACAAGACAACATTTTGGTGAATCCAATCACCAAGTTATTCATCATCTTCATAGGACATTAACGGTAAGAAACTTAGGTGCAAAAGGTTCATTATTTGAACTTTAGTTATTCGATTCATTATTAAGTTTCATTAAGCACCATATTAGAGTTTAAAAGTTGCAAGGAGAAGGTTGCATATTAAGTCTTCAAGGGAGTGCAGAAGATAGTTTTTACAAGGGTTATAACTTGCACACAAAAATGAGCTAGATATATTTCAAAAGAAATAAAAATATCAACATCCTACCTTCAAGTAAAAGCAAAGAAGACATTATCCATAAGTGAAAGTTGCATAGATTATAGTGCATATTTCAAGTTATTTTAAAGAGTTCATTTAGAGGAGTAATAAGGAGAAATTGCTATTGCACTATACTAGTTATTAAAGGTGCACTAAGTATTTAAGTTAAGGTAAAATTAGTGCATTCAAAAGGGCATATTAGTTGCATGATTAAGAGCTTGGATTCATTATTTCTAAGCTAACCAAGCAAAGGAGAGAGTTGTCTAGCAAGGAAGACAACATCAAATCATCATTTTCTACCAAGTAACATAGCAAGGAGCCGCCTCATCAAGGAAGAGAGAAAGCTAAAAAAAGGAGATTTAAAGTCTTCAAAAATTTGGTGCAAGTTAGAGTATTTTATTCTAACTATTTGCATTACATTATTGTAATATATATTTCTTGTCCTACGCGGATAAAGCCAGAGTGTCTCAAAGACACTAAAACAACAAGCTTATTACAAAATAGTCATATCTTCAGCTAAGGAAGAGAGACAATGAAGGGCTCACATTAACCAAGTTTCAAGGTGTCTAAGGACACCAATTTTTCACCAAATCGAGTGTTTATAAGTAACATTAACCTGCAACATCATAACCTACATAAGGAGCACATCATCCATTGCATATCTACGTAAAAGGATAGCACAAAGAGTCTACGTAAGGATCCTATCATCCATTGCAAATATATGTAAAAATGATAGCACTAAGGATAATACATTGCAATCGTAAAGAACCAAGTTTTGGTGAAAACAAAGGTGCATTACCTAAGCTATAGCTTGGACAAACCACCATCTAAGTTCAGAGAGATTTGAAGCACCTAAAGCCACCATTGGAGCACCATAGAATCACTATTGCAGTGCCATAGAACCACCATTGCTCATTGCTGAGAGTAGCATCACCATTCACCTAAGAGAAAGCGTTGAAGACAAGACACATAGTGCTTTCATTGGCAAGAAGTATAAAAGGAATAAGATATGTTGAAGGTAGTCTTAAGTGCAAGGGAAAGGAACATCGCTTGCAATTTAGAATCCAGCCATCTTGTGCCACTTGGCACAACAAAACAAGATGCCCATATATTCCTTTAATGCTTGTGTAGGAAAGAAGCATTCATGAGAAAGTAACGCCTAATTTTTGAGCATTAAAAAGCATCATTTGGAGGTTAAAAGGCATAATCATCATAGCTCATCATTTAAGGGAGATATAAGCGTTGAAGGCATATAAACCAATTCCCATAAATAACGTAAACCCCAAAGCACCATGTGGCTAGTTTCGTGGAGAAGAGTGCAAAAAATTGAAAGGATGCAGTCAGGCATCAAGAGTGGAGTCAAAGCGCAATTAAGGAGGAGAAGGCATCCATGAGAATTAAATAATATCTACCATACATAGGACACCAGGAAATATAGCACTTGGATTGAAGAGTCACTCCATAGACCTATTGGTATTTTTGCCACACTACAGTCAGAAGTCATAAAATGCGAAAACCAGGAAGCGACCATTTTTGGGAAATCGGCCTAAACGGACACCTATGGGATTGAAAATTTTTCCAAATAAGGGGAATTGAAAAATTAGATTTATGGTGAAAAAATCACCCCAATATCCTGAATGGATTGAGAGGTATTAAAGTTTTCATCCCGAGAAATTTCTCCAGCACAGCTTAAAAATACAATTTGAAGACTTTAGAGGTCCCGTAGAGGGATGAAAACTGGATGAAATGGATGGAATGTAAATTTCAAAAATTGTAGATCTCTTCCCAAGATTTCCAACGATATATACAATAGACAATCGAGTCAATGAATCAAAATTTATGGCTTCGAGAAGATGTACCATTGAAAATCTATTTTCGGGACGAAAATCCATTTTTGGGCACTTTCGGGGTGAAAATCCTTTGCACCCTTCCTTTGGGGTGAAACTGCCTGGATAAACAATTTTGTCCGAATAAAGGAGAAGAAGGAAAAAGTTTGCAAGTGATGAGATGGGTCAAAGTCAAAAGCGCCCTAGGAAAGGGGCGAAAATCCAGTTAAAAGCATCTTCGAGGCAAAAATAGAAGGAAGAGTTGCTTGAAGCAGTCAAAGTCAAAGTCGCCCCTCAGGAGGGGCAAAATCACCCAGGAAAGGGGAGAAAGCATGTTAAGGGACGAAATCACCCCGGAAAGGGGTGAAATCACCCCGAAAAGGGGTGAAATCACCCAAGAAAGGGGCGAAAGCATGTTAAGGGGCGAAATTACCCAAGAAAGGGACGAAATCACCTAGGAAAGGGGTGAAAGCATGTTAAGGGGCGAAATTACCCAGGAAAGGGATGAAATTACCTAGGAAAGGGGTGAAAGCATGTTAAGGGGTGAAATTACCCAAGAAAGGGGTGAAAGCATGTTAAGGGGTGAAAACATCAGACTGCATGGGTGAAATTAATTCTTGCCCCTTATTTTTGGTAACGTTTTCTTTCAAAGCGCCCCTATTGATAATATATTTCAAGAAAAGATCAAATACTGGTGGAATTTAATTCTGGAAGCAATGAGATTGATATTTCCATAATTTTAGCTAAAGAAATATTGAGATTAAATGCTACATCCTGGATTCTAGAGTGAATCTATTTATTTTCAAGGCGCCCTCCTCTGATCTTGCCCATTTTCAAGATAAATTTAATTTTTGTTGGGTCTCCACTAGTGAGGGTAAGATTTCGAGGTGTAAAGTGAGGGAATCGTGCCCATAATTTAATATCCAAGCTCCTGGTCTTCGTGCGACATTGTTGTGTTCCAATGCATCGACGTCTAAGATGATTTTCCATCGTCCAATCCTACCGATTTCCTAGGTGCTCTCCATGAAAGAGGGATCACTACTTCCTGAAGAATGATTTGATTCGAGCATTGCAATTACCGAGGAGAGAATTGTTGCTGCTAATTTTTGACCAGTTGACATTTTGTTGTATTGTGCATTTAATGATAGAGGCACAACCCTCTATAAATACTAAGCATTTTTATGTAATGAAAGGAGGATAGACACTCTGCAGAAAAACTCTTCAAGTTTTTTGCGTGAATAGAAGGAATTTGGCTTCTGGTTCTTGCAAGCAATTTCTATATGTGATTTATTTCTACTATAAGCATTTCTATTTTATATCCATGTCTATTATCTGCTGCTAAGTTCGAATTTTGCATCTGGATTTGAACACTGTTGGTGAGGGAGTGAGTACTGGAATGCAACTTTGGAAGTTGTCTCTACAAAACTGGAAGTGGATTCTTTTGCCTTATTTCTATTCTATGTTGCTATAATGCTTGGTTTGAATTCTTGTTGCTAGTATGTCCCCAATCCTACATCTTTGGCTTGTGGCTATATTTCCCATTCCTTTTCGTTATTTCTAATTTCTTTCTTGCAACTCTAAACTTCAAATCGATGTAGGATTAGTAAGGGAGCCAGCCCTCTCTGGAGATTGGCCCGAAGGACATTTCTTTCCTCCGACCTTTCAATGTTGGTTGTGTTTAGGGCGCACAAATGCATATTTTGTATTTTAGGCAGATATTTGACCAACAAGACCAATCAACACACACATTACACTTTGCAAGGAAGGTAAAATTCTTATATTATTTAATATTTACTTTCCTTAAGTTTAGGAAGTTATAAGGTGCTTAATATAAGGTTGAAAGTTATTTATTAATGCATTGAAATATCAACCTTAAAGAGTTAGAAGGTAATTTTAGCAAAGGGAGTATATCTTAGAAGATATTACCAAATTGCATGAGATTTAAACATTAAATATTTGCAAATAATTAATTAGGAGATATAAGGTTTTCAACATTGGAAAAGTGAAATATTAATTTGCAAATATTATTACTTTCTAAAATTCCAAATTAGGGAGTTATAAGGCATACTACATCAAACTTTAGTTTCTTGGAATTTAGAAAATTAAACTATTGAAAAGTAAAGGTTAAAGGAGCAAAACCATTAATTTCTTAGAAGTTGGAAATTATATTTTACATCAGTATCTTACATTAATTTTTTAGACATTAATCCAACTCAAAGGTCTTCAAGGAAAAGAACCTTATTATAAATTGAATGTGCATCATTATTTATTTTTAGCTTTCTACTTACTATAAAATAGGGAGAAATAAGGCAATACATTAAAGTTGAACATTAGGGAGACAAGGAATTCAACTCAAACGAAGAAAGCTAAGCATACTTTTAAGATTCATAGTACATCCAAACACTTACAAGATAGAAAATATTTTACAAAACTTGTAAAATTGAAAAGTTCTTAGCAAGGTTGATCATATACTTAAAACTTGGGAGTCATAAGGCAGTCAACTATAAGGGTTTTGAAATTTAAAACTTCCATAAAAATTGCTCTAACTACTTGAGGAGTGAAAGATACTCCACCTAGTGATTTGAGAAAACTAAATTTCATTGATTGAACATTAAGATTCTCAAGGCATTCTCAAAACTCTAAGGAGCTCTAAGGAATTCTACTTCAAAGGATAATTTAAAAGAAACATGGATGAAATAGTGAGGAATGCATTCAATAATGAGGAACTATTTCATGAAGTGGAATTTTACTCTCAAAATTTAATAGATACTTTTGAAGGATACAAGTATTTATCCACTAGCAAAAAAGAAAGATTCTCATTATTCCTAAAAGAAGCAAAAGAAGGAAACTTTACAACTCTAATTGGTTATCTTCATGAAGTACTTTTCAGAGCTTGGTGGAATACTCAAAATATAGTTATATTCACATTGGAAGAATGTTTGATGATATATCTATCATTAATAGTTTTTGAACTCTTTCAAAACATGAAATAAAATAACAATCCTAGTCAATATTATTGTGATGATATACTAACTCATCATGAAGAATACATTTCTCTAGTAAAAATGCAGAAATGAAGAAGAAGAAAAAGGAGAAAGAAGAAGCATCACAAAAAGGAAAATATGACAATGAAAGAAAATACTTTCAAGCTAAATACAAATCAAGATGAGCTAAAGAAACAAGATGAAGATACTCATCCAAACTCAAACAAAGAGGACAATAAAGGAAGTAGGAGAGAAGAACTTGAATTCTAGAACCAAATCAAAGACAACATGAAGACCAAACCAAATGAAAGAGAAGGATTGATTCAAGTTGAAGGATATTTGAAATATGAAGCTCAAGCAGAAGATCAAATCCAAATTCACTTGAAGAATGAAGACAAATACAAATATCCATATTGAATACTAAAGTCTTCAATACCCAAATAATGTAATATAGGGGATGTTAGAGTATATTACATTATTTGGTACATGCTAATGTGCCACCTTGGATACATAACTGGAGTAGGAGTTTACTTTAGAGTAAGGTTTGAATTACTTCATGCAATGTAATAAATGCACGAGTGTTAGAATGTGCAATGATGTAAATGTGCATGTAGCACATATGTACATGAGTCATAGGATAAACAGATGAAGATTCATGGGTAAAGGCCAAGGCACATATCTTCCTATATATAGGCCTTTAAGGTATAGAGCGAGAGAGAGACAATGTTACTATAGAGAAGTAGATTATAGTAGTGAGTAGGTATAATGTAGTTCTTCATTTAAAATTTTGGAGTATTGAAGTCCTCAATTATATTGCATTGTACTATTTTTGTGAGCTTTCATTAATGGCATATTATTGAGTTATTGTAAAAGTTTATATCATTTTTTTTTCTACATATTATAGTATCTTTATCATATATTTATCATAGCTTACTTATTTCACATCTTGTGGTTGGATTTCCTTCAATATACATCCTCAAAAGCTAACAAATATATCAAGCTAGGCAAGTCAGATGATTGGTCAAACCAGAGGGAGAGCACAAGCTCTTCCATTTTGATTGAGTAGCCTGATAGTTTGGGTAGCAATAAGATATTATTTTAGGTTCCATCTAGTATAGGATAACATGGGAGCGTTTAGGCCATAATCAAATCCATACATGTACCTAGAGGTAGATATGGATGACTCGATGATCTTGGATCCAAGGCAGGGTTATGCATAAGGGGTCGGCCCCGAAATCTATTTATAAATTGAAGGAAAATTATCTTGGAATCCCGATGAAATATGGAGAAGTATACATGGTGAATTCCAATTATTTTTCTCCAAAAAATTTCAAACCGTGGCGAATTGCAATTATTTTTCTCCAAAAATTTTCAAACCGTGGCGATTTTTTCTGTGTTTGGGGCCATGAATATCGGTTTTACAAAATCTAAAAATGTACGATAAAATTAAAGGATTTATGCTGACAAGAAAGGATTTTAGCCTTTACGATTAATGACGATTGGTATGAGATGTAAAATTTGATCGATTACAGGCATGCTGATCAGTTGTAGACATATCGATCAGTTGTAGCCATGCCGATCAGTTGCAGACATGCCAATTAGTTACAACCATGGTGATCGGTTACAACCATGATGATTGATTACAAATATGCTGATCGATTACACACATGTCGATCGATTATAAACATACCGATCGGTTGCAGCTATACCGATCGATTGCATCCATACCGATCGATTGCAACCATGTCGATAGGTTACAGATAATGCTGATTTATTACAAACATACCGATCGATTATAGCCATGTCGATCGGTTGTAGCTATATTGATCGATTGTAGCCATGCTGATTGGTTGCAGCCATGTCGATCGGTTACAACCATATCGATCGATTGTAGCCATGTCGATTAGTTGTAGCCATACCGATCGATTACAGCCATGCCAATCGATTGCAGTTATATCGATCGGTTGCAGCCATACTGATCGGTTACAAACATATCGATCGATTATAGCCATATCGATTAGTTGTAGCCATGTCGATCGGTTGCATCCATATCGATCGATTTTAGATGTACTTATCGATTACAAACATGATGATCGATTGCAGCCATGCCGATCAGTTGTAGCTATACCGATCGGTTGTAACCATACCAATAAATTTAGGGTATATCGATCGACTACAGGCTTATCGATCTATTGTAACCAACAAACACGGCTCTACAACTGATTGATTTATATCGATAGACACAACTCTACAACCGATCAGTTTATACCGACAGACACAACTCTACAATCGATCGACTTATGTCGATAGACACGTCTTTGGAATCGATCGGCTTATGCTGACAGACAAGACTTTGCAACCCATCAGTTTATGCTGATAAATACGACTCTATAATCGATCGACTTATGTCAATAGACACGGCTCTACAACTGATTGACACCTTTGCAATCGATCGACACCTCTACAACCGATTGACACCTCTACAACCGATCGACACACCTCTGCAACCGATCAACACCTTTGCAACCGATCGACACAACTTTGCAACCGATCGGCTTATGTCGACTGACACTCTTCTTCAACCTTGGCAAGTTTTTCATTGTTTCAGAGCGATGTATGTTTATCGGTACCCACTATAGTATATATACGGGTAGTATATGAGGCGATTTGGGCGGGAAAAATAAAATCATTTATAATTTGAAGGTGAATTGGGCAGGAAATGATGAGGTCGACGAATTAAAATAAAAATATTTTAATTATTTTCAACGACAGGCAAATTTACCCCAAAAAAACTTCCATCCCGTAATTTTCGGGTGAATGGGCCCTAGTGAAATGATCCAAAATTAGCCTTTTCAAGATTTTAAAAATCCTAAATAGAGCCAATTTATGATATTTTACGCTTATGCATAACCCTAATCCAAGGAGTGATGACCCAAGGTCAATACTTGTTATTAGGGATGGTATCAGGCCATCTACTCATCGAGGATCATGGTAGCTAGCCTAAGGATAGGTGAGAAAATGTGGTTCAAGAGGTAGGCTCAAGGGGCATAACAAGTAGTACCACCACTATTGAGACAACATTAGGAGTATTTCTAGATGAGGTAGAGGATGATAATATCAGTAACAACTATAGGACAAGTTATTGTGTCAATGATTATGACATGTGATGTAGGATCCAATGAATAACCTTAGTCAACTACGAAGGCGAAGAGAGATGTGCAAATGTAGTAGGTGACTAGCCTTTAGGTTACATTGGTAATGGTGCAATCATAGAGGGATGCAACATAAGCAAACATATCGACGTTACAATGAAGAGGGACAAGCTGGTTTATTAAATCTTTATGATATGGTAAACAAAATTGACTCTAACTATGAAGAGGGATGCAACTACAGTGAATATCATAGCAGTAGGTGGAGTTGGCAATGATCAACTAGTTTAGAACCTCTTGGACTAGATGGGTACCATGTAACAATGACATTCAATGGCTAGCATGGGTTTAGGCACAAATGATGGTTAAGGTCTAGTGACCAACCTACTATAAGACTACCTACCATGCAATGATACCTATAGGTTTTCGTCTACCTTCACTGACTAGGTTGTAGATATGGTCAACATAAACACACTCATAATCTATGACTCAATAGTCATAGTGTTCAGTGTGGATGCCACCAATGCCTAAAGTAGGATTAGGAGCACCAGACATGAAGTTCCAAAGATAGCTGCCCCTATGAGGGCCAATTTTCTAGTTGTTGTTTGTACTTATAAATGAATAATTGTAGATGATTATGATGTACAAACATATTGAGCTCTCTCTCTCTCTCACACACACACACACACACACACACACATATATATATATACATCGACCTTGATTATGATTTTATGTCAATTTTTATGTGATGAATGCATGGTTATTTGTTATAGTTAGTGGTGAGTTGATTGAGATTATAATGATGTGATGACTAATAATGTGATAATTATAAGTTATACTTTATGACAACGGTGGTGATGTTATAGATTTGTAGACTAGTGATTATAATGGTGTTAAAGATATTAATTGCTTGGTGTGTTGTTGATAGGCTGAGTAGATTTTAAAAAGTAGCTTTGGATTTGGGATTATGTGATGTAGATAGATGTGTGATTGACATTGTAAAATGATGTGCCTAAGGGGATTTTGATAATGTCGTGAGGTAATATTATAACACAATATATATAGATAAAGTTTTGTGCAAGGGGATTTAGATAAATGCTTTGCCTAGGGGACTTTAGATAAATTATTTGTTTGAGGAACTTTAGATAAGTGCTTTGCCCAAGGGGACTTTAAATAAATTCTTTGCCTAGGGGGACTTTAGCTAATATTACGAGGCATTGCAATGATATAATATATATACAAGATATCTACAATAAATGCTTTTCCCAAAGGTACTTTTGATAAATACCTTGCCTAGGGGGACTTTTGGTAAATGCTTTACCCAAGGGGACTTGAGATAAATGCTTTTCCTATGGATACTTTAGATAAATGCTTTACCCATAAATACTTTATTATGAGGTGTTTCTATAATACAAGATAAATATGCTATTTTTAGTCCTATAGGCCAAAGCATAGGGCGTCATGCTAGTGGAAGTTTGAACATTAGTGCGATAGGTCCATAAAGCTAGATACAAGTAGAGATATCAATCTCTATCAGTTTTGTTGATGAGCTTCTTGAGGATTTTGATAAATATTTTGTTAAAAGTTTTGACTCGATCATTGCCTTGGGGACAATAAGGAGTGGACCATTTTTGCTAAATATTATATTTAGCACAATTTTTTCGGACATCCTTATTCTTGGAGGGTGTTTCATTGTCAAATATTAGCATAGAAGAGACGCCATAATGACTAAGGATCTTGTCGAGGATAAAATTTGAGACTTGGAATCTAGTGGTTGAGGCTAAAGGTGTGGCTTGACCCACTCAGTAAAGTTCTTAGTAGCTATGATAATGAAGTTGTGTCCATAAACCAATACTGGGTTGATCTTCCCAATGAGGTGTAATTCATAAATTGAAAAAGATCCAAGAGACGTCGAGGGTTAGAGAATGAGATGAATTGTAGATAAGGTTGTCATGCTTTGAACACTTATCACACCTCTTAACATAGTCGTAAGTCTTTTTCTATGAAGGACCAATAATAACCCATCCATAGGATTTTCTTGGCAATGAAAACACCACTAAAATTCCCACTACATGATTCATCATGACCCTCTTTGATGACTGATTGGGATTAAATTAAGGCTAAGCATCTAAGCAAAATACCATCAAGGATATGATAGATAAGATATTTCCAATGATGACTTACCCATAGAATCGTTGCTTGAGGCTCTTGTGCTCATTGTGGTTCAAACCATCAGGTAAAGTGTCATCCTTAAGGAAAGCAAATATTTCCTTGTGCCAATGATTGAGAGGAGTTGCTTCTATAGAAAATATATCTAGAGGGATTTGACTAGATTCTAAGGTTGAAGGCTCCCAAATTTTCCAAATGATGATCATATCTTGTTTATCATCCAACTCTAAGGGGATGATAGATGTAGTTGAGACCATATCATTGGAATAACGATTACTAGACCTAGGGATAACTTCAATGGTAATTTTATCAAAATCAACCATGAATTTGTTAATAATGTCCTTATATGGATTGAACTTTTCATCCTTAGTTTTATAAGCAACATAGTTGAGAAAATAAAAATTGGATCAGAATGGCATAGAAATATAGTCAACAAAAATCCTGAATCAACAAAAAATCGAAAAAAATTAGCAATTTTTCTTTGAAAAACCAAAGAAAATGTAAATTTCATTGAAGAAAAGCTATTTTCATGCATTTCACAATTTTTTGGAAATTAATCAACAAAAATCGACTCAAACCAATTTTTTTGCAAATTTTCTCAACTATGATAAGCACCGTTAACTTGATTGACTAAAAACTGGGAATCTATAAAGATAAAGAGAAATATCCAAGTTAGAATCCTCTCTTTATCAAACATTAGACCCATGTCCAGGAAATAAAAATAAATAGATGTAAACGGATATAATGATGACTATAAGCTCAATGGAAAAAGTGTCGCTAGGAAGCAATAACATCATTGACACTTCTACCAACTAGTGGCACTTTTGCTTTTAGTGTTAGACTATGACTGTGGAATCATAGTCTTTGTTGTGGTAGAAACAAAACACAATAACATCACCAAGATTGTAATTCGATAGTGCTTTCTCCTACAAATACAATAGAATGAGTCTTTGGACAAAAGACTTTTTTGACTCTAAATGATTCAATGGGGATCCCTAACTAGGGGTTGTAGGAGTTCCAATGGAGATAGTAGGATAATCTAATTGATGATAAAATATGCAACTATGATGAAATGAGAACAAAGTGATAAATAGATAGACTATTTGATAAACAAGCAAGGCTAGTATGCAACAATAAAAATGATTATAAATTGATAAAAATAAAGATAATGATAAGCTAAGAGATGAGAGGGCACAACCAATTGAGTACAAGCAAGCTTATAGCCTCAACAATTCTGGTTGATATCCCCTTGTTATGATGAGAATATGAGAGCTTGTTATTGATTAAGATGATTGAAAAATTGGTATAACTTCATTGTTGTAAGTGTGAGATTTGTCTATAAATTGAGACGAAGATACAAGACCTAAGATTTGGGTGAAGGAAGCAAGTTACATAAGAAATAATAAAATTATTCTAGTATAGAAGGCAAAAATATACAAATTTACAATTGAAAGCTTCATTCAATCTCACATGTGGTGGGAAGACTTCTAATTCAATCTCACAAACTTCCATTAAACATTATACATAATTATAGTTAAGCATTCAGAATTGCAAGAGAAGAAGTAATAAAGGCTGAATTAAATTCTGGAAGTAAAGATAAGGCCAAATTAAATGTTGAAAGCAAAGATAAGGCTGAATTAAATGCTAGAAGCCATCTAGAAGGTGCTCCATTAAATGGCCTATTTAATTCGCATGTGCTTGCCAACAATGCTATGCATCATGTGCATCTATAAGCAAACACCTACCTAAGCAAGCTTATCCTAAGTGCTAGGATAACTAATGCATAAAATATTAAAATGCACTAACACCCCCCCATAAGCACAACTTAGGTGGGTATGGATAGATGGGTCCCAACAAATGTGTAGCCATATTAGGTACCCATGTACATAAGTGGGAAAAAGAAGAAAACCCATAGGAAAAAATCCCTCCCAAAAGAGGAAATATCTACAACTTGCTCTAATGTAGGACAATATTGCAAATCAAGAACCTGCTCTTGGATGCCAGGTAAAGGTGCTAGTGTAGTCAATATCTTTTGCCACAAGTTGTGCTTTGAACTTATCAACAATTTCATTAGCAACATATTTTGTTCGATAGATCCACTTGCATTGAACTAGTTTTCTTCCCTTAAGAAGGGGGATCAAGTTGCATGTATAATTCCTTATTGTATTCTTCCTCCATTGCTGAATAAAGAATCCTCCCAAAATTACTCAAGGAAGAAACCCTCCTAGCAATAGGAAGTTTCTATTTTTTTAAAATCACATCTATTTTGAAAAAAAAAAAATCAGAATTTAAAATATTGTTATTTTGAAGAAAAAAAAGTAAATAATAGAATATAAAATACTTTTTTAATCCCATTTTTTTTGAAAAAAGGTAAAAAACAAAATATAAACTACTTTTTTTTAATCCCGATTATTCTTGAAAAAAGTAGAATATAAATATTATTTTTAAAGGGTTTTTGGATGGTGTTAATGACTACTTTGGTTTGCAACAATTGAGGCTAAAATTTGGGCATGGGGTTTGTAGGGGCAAGACAACAAAATAGGTCGTGAGATCTGAGATGGTCACGAGATCAAATATGGTTGCAAGATCTAAGATGACCTCGAGATTTGATATGACTACGAGATCTGAGATGGCCTCGAGATATGGGATGGCCTCGAGATATGTCGTAGCCGTGAGAGTTTGCAACTAGGAAGTCTTTATTGTGGACTGCCTCCAAGTCTGCAAAAAATCGATTCTGCAAAAAAAAAAAGACTCCAAAAATTTGAATGAAATTTTTAAAGAGAATGTAATCCTTAAAGCCTATGATGATCCAACTAGAAATGAACAAGTTGCTTCTCTCCCTCAAGCTCTAGTACCATGTAATGAGGCCAAATTAAATGCTAAAATTAGAGATAAGACCAAATTAAATGTTGAAAGCCATTTAGAAGGTACTCTTTTAAATGACCTATTTAATTCACATGTGCTTGCCAACAATACTATGCATCATATGCATCTAGAAGCAAATACATGCCAAAAAAAGCTTATCCTAAATATTAGGATAACTAATGCATAAAATATTAAAATGCACTATTAGTAATGACTTTCATTTAAGAGATCCAAGTTCAAACCCCACTTGGTACGAGGGGAATGGAACCCCTCATAAGAACACATATAAACTTACATTTTAATTCCAACAAAAAAAGATCCTTATGGTTTGGGCTCTAAAAAAACTAACTTTATAAGAAACTATAACTCTTTAAAAAATAGTTATATAAAATTAATTGGACTAATTAAAAAAAAACTTAAAAAAAAAAAACTCAATATATAATTTAAAAAAAATTAAAAACTTTAACTGAAGTAATATATTTATTAAAAAATAAATATATAAAAAATACCATTATTTTCCATAAATAAGATGTTAATATAAACTGTCTGTAAAAAAAACAGCCTAATAGTTAGGATACAATTTTTGCCACTTAAATTAACAATAGGAAACATATTTAAAATACCTGAAGTAATATAAAAAATACCATTATTTTCCATAAATAAGATGTTAATATAAACTGTCTGTAAAAAAACAGCCTAATAGTTAGGATACAATTTTTGCCACTTAAATTGACAATAGGAAACATATTTAAAATACCTCTATGAATGCGTGCTATTTACCTGTCAAGTCTATATAACTATAGATGCTAATGACATTATCCCACGAAAGAACAAATTTTCCCTTCCAAAGTATTGCAACTGAGCTGTATATCTATCTTTTGTGGAATTAAGGATTTGTATCTATTTACGAGAAAAAAAAATGTTATTAAATTTGTAATATTAGGGTTAACCTCCAACATACATGTCCAAATTTGATGTTAATAGGGGTGAGGAATCATAGAGTAAGACCAAGGACTTGCATCTCTATGACTTTACAATGCCTCTTCTCTCCATTTGCAATTACTTTAGTTAAACTTTAATTAAAATGAAGCAAGTGTGCTGTATCAATTTGATTTTCTTGATTAGTAAGGGTTCTATTGAATTCGTCTTCATCCAAGTAAGTACTGTTTACAAACTTTTCCTTACACCAATAAAAAAAAATAATTGACCACTGCTAATAAGGTTTTAGTTTAGTGGTTGAGATATATAAATAACTTAACCCACATCGAATGTTAATAGGGGTGAGGAATCTCATAGAGTAGGACCAAAGACTTCATCTCTATGACTTTACAACTCCTCTTCTCTTCATTTGCAATTACTTTAGTTAAACTTTAATTAAAATGAAGTGTGCTGTATTTGATTAGTAAGGGTTTTATTGAATTCGTCTGGCTACTGTTTACAAACTTTCCTTACACCAATAAAAAAAACAATTGACCACTGCTAATAAGGTTTTAGTTTAGTGGTTGAGATATATAAATAACTTAACCCACATCGAATGTTAATAGGGGTGAGGAATCTCATAGAGTAGGACCAAGGACTTGCATCTCTATGATTTTACAATGCCTCTTCCATTTGCAATTACTTTTGTTAAATTTTAATTAAAATGAAACAAGTGTGTTGTATCCATTTGATTTTTTGATTAGTAAGGTTTTATTGAATTCGTCTTTATCTAGTTGACTACTGTTTACAAACTTTCCTTACACCAATAAAAAACAATTGACCACTGCTAATAAAGTTTTAGTTTAGTAATTGAGATATATAAATTACTTAACCCACATCAAAATTTAAATGTGTTCAAACTCTTTGAAAGTAGTTGTTGATGTAATTTGTAAACATTCTCTTTAAAAAATTAAATATGAACAACCTAAAAATATATAGTTCTTTTAACCTAATTTGTAAGTACCCGTTATTTAAGGACGCTTCCTTCCTGAGAATGCGTGTTTGGTGGGGTTTCTCTACTTAAAATGGACAGAACTGAATTTAGAAAGTGGGTCCGACGAGAAGGTAAGGGAGACTTTTCCCATTCTGTGGGGAAATATTAAAGTCGTGTGGGACAACGGAAATACAGTTCATCTTGAACACTGTCTCCTTAGAATTGAATGGAGGACGCCAAATGATGCAAAACGAGTTGGTAGGGCCACCTCGTGGGTTTTGTGTCAACATAAATATTGTTGAGCATGGACCACCGTATTTTTTTTTGATATATATAGAAGCAATGGTTACAATCACGATTTTTAGTAACTACCAGCACAGCTGGTAGGGTTCAAACTATCGTTCCAGGACTTTCATCGTCTCGGTACATGGTAACCCGGTGTGAGATGGGGACCGCTGGACGCACAGGGGTTGCACCGTCGTCATCAATCTGACACACCACTCAGAGGAATCGGATCTGGGCTACTGTCTGTACATGGACAAGCCCATGGGATTGGAACCTAGGTCTCCTCTCGATAAACGCCCCAACTTACCAATCCACTTAAACCCACGGACAGCATGGACCACCGTATTATTATACAAAGTTTTCCTTAGAAGATAACAAACTCTTCTATCATCTAGTCATTGCCCGTCTTAGTCTATTAAAAGCGAAGGTACTTGACAGCTTAATGTGTTACTTTCAACTTTACAATGATAACATTTTGTCCTTAAAATAAATAGGCAGGCAACACTAGTAGTCTAGGTCGTCTTGAAGTCTATTACAAGCCAAGGTACTTGACAACAGCTTAATGTGTAACTTTCAACCTTACAAGGATAACATTTTGTCCTTAAGATAAATAGGGGGCAACACTAGTCATCAAGGTCCTATCAAGTCTCCTAGAAAAGGAAACTAATGTTTTAAATGTTCAAGAATTTATGAATCTTTCTTTTGAGCAAGAGTTCATGTTTTAATAAGAGATACAAGGCTAGAAAATGATCATTACTTTATATCAAGCAATTTTATCAAATCAAAAATAATAAAGCTTAGGATTTATTCCATTTTAATTTAGAAACTTAGTTGAAGTTTAATAATCTTTGATTGGTGGTAGAAAATATTATGCAATAAAAAATTATCAAAGCAATCAATACTTTGTCAAGCTTCATTAGAGTGGATAGATTGTACTTCATATCTAATAAGACGTTTTTAGGGCTTATTCCTCTCAATAACTTTGTAACCCATTTTAATATGAGACTAAATTTTTGATGCTATGGATCTATCAAACTCAACCCCCTTTCTTGTGTTGTGTGTATTAAGCCCGAAAGATGACAACTCTCATATAATAATCATCTCTCCTCCATAAGAAACTACAAACCACACACAAGTTAAATATAGTGAGATTTGCATGAGAGCTTGATCCATATGAATTATATTATATCACTTAATATCATGAAAAGTTGAGATTTAAAAAATGGTTAAGTGATGATGACTTTATAAGAATTTAAAATAAGGTAGTGTGGTATTTTGGTCATCACTTCTTCAAGTGAATTTAGATTTTAACAAAAAATGAGAGGGAGGTTCCTCACATCAAGAAGAATACTTGAAACTATCCCTAAAAACAGGGAAAAAAAGTCAAAGATCAATTAATAGTATTATGCGATTAAGTAAAAAAAATGTCCAAATTGAATTACAAGTGAAAGAGGGCTCATAGGACTACCGTCTTGTATAGATTTCACACCAAAATACATATGTTTGGGCAATCAAAATGGGAAAAGTTAGTCTATTGTATTATCTAATTATTTGTCTCATAAATCCAAATAAGACAATTATTTTTGGATTTTCTTAACTTCACATGTCTAAAAATCATTTATTTGGATCTTGAAAGGTCTAAAAATAAATCTAACGAACAAGTTACCAGGGAATGGTCCATGTTGGGATGCACAAGGTGGCCTAAACAACTTTGGGTAAGCATCAAAAGGAATATTTGTAAGCTAACTTATGACACAATCTCCATGCATGTCTTTAACTTTGAAGAAAATCCATAATCATGAAAATATTAGTTGTGCTTCCATATTTGACAGAGAAGGACGAGAGATGAGGCTTATTTAGGCCAACACTAGTAAGACGAAGTAGGATTTGGAGATTCATGAACAAGAAATAAATATTTCCAACAATGAGAGATCAAGTATACTATTAAGAGGCACTATGTGAAGCTGCAAATAAGACATGATGGCTTTATATCTTAGTGATGACCAAATTGATGGTGACAATTCTTGTACTCTCTCTATTTTGCAAGGAATAAGAATATTGAACAATTTGTTTGTGGGTTTCTTTCTAAAAAGGGCTTCCAATATAAAACCACTCTATCATTTTTTATTGTATGAGGTTCCTAAAATATTTAGTAAATTTACTTGATTTATCTTAAAATTGGGTTGTTTAGAAAGTTTCTATTCTTTCAATGTTTGAAAACTAGCTAGTTTACTATAGGAAAGAGCACTAGTTTGGTGCAGCAATAAATTATTGGTTATTTAATAGTTTCTTGGCTTCAAGACCTTTGCATCAATATTTTTATGGACTATCTATTACAGTTTTACACTAGTACTTTTAAGCATAAAAGAGTGGATTAATACAAGTTCCAAAGGCTCCACTAGAGAATAGTGAGTAGTTTCATAAGATTTCAGGTGAATCTAAACCAAATAACACTTGAATCCTATGAAAATGATCTATGTCCATTTAATGTAAAGCATACATCATGTTATCAAAATAGGATTTCTTGACCTTATGATGTCTTGAGGAAAATTAAAAAAAAAAGGACAACTCATCTCTAATAAGGGAAAGTTATATCGAAGAAGCTAATGCAATTTCCAAAACTTGCTTTCACTATAGAAGAAAGCAAGATTTATTATAGTTTTGTTGGGATGAACATTCATGTATGCTTTATGGATAGAAGAATAAGAGACCCACAATGTGTTGGAATAAAAATGCCACCAAATGTGTGATGAAGACCTTCAATGTGAGTACAAATTGAAAAAGAAAAGTGTGCCAAAATAAAAAAATAATGGATCAAATTTGGAAGAGAACCCTAAAAAGAAAAGAATCTAGGTATGATCCAAGACACCAAAAAGTGCAAGATCCAATTTGTGTTAGCAAAATGAAAAAGTAACAATGACCCTATAAGCATCCAAAATAAAATAGTGTGGTATTTTTGACCATAACTCCTTCAAATGAAGTTGGATTCCAATAAAATTTTAGGAGGTTTTTGACATAAAAAAAAATACTCAAAATGAATTTGAGCTGAAAATGCATCCTTCTACCCACAAAAAAGGCAAAAATATTCTAAGATCAATGAACAATATTTTGGACAAAAGTCAACCAAATCAAGTCCAAATTGAATGATTACTTTTACATGTAAAATGAGATTCATTCAAACTTGTCTAGTATAAATTTCTTACCAAAATACATTCATTTGAGCAATTAAAGTGACATAAATACTCTATTAATCTCATTTTATATCTATTGAGTGTTCCAAATAATTCAAAACTTTTACTAAATGTTACTAACTTCTTGCACATGTTACTACCAAAAATCAGCTCAAAGATCATTTGTCTAGATATAAAAAGTTCCAAAAAATAGTGCCAAGTCAGAATGTGTAAGGTGACATAAACCTAATGTGGGTAAGTACCAAGAGGAATATTTGAAGCATAAAGCATGACACATTGAGAGGCAATATATAAATTGAGAGATAAGATCATAGTATCTTTACATCTCAATGATGGCCAAGTTGATTGTAGTCTCTCTATTTTGCATGGGATGTAAAGCTTGAATGACTTGATTGTAGGTTTTCTTCCAAAAAGAGTAGCAAATTAAATCATTATGTTATTTTATATTGTATATGCATTATTTCTAAGCATTTAAATATTTTTACTTGCATTATCTTCATTATATTGTATTTATAAAGTTTACATGCTTTCAATGCTTGAAAACTAGCTAGTTTGACCTAGGATTAGACACTAGTTTGGTGTAGCAGTAAATTATTGGTTACTCAATATAATTTTATATATATGAACATTGTATTATTATATTTATGGATTTTACATGTTATTATATAGTTTTATCTAACTTCTTCTAGACATAAAAAGTAGTTTGATGCAAGTCTAAAGGGTCCCAGTAGGGAGTAGTAATTAGTTTGATAGGTGCTTGAGTGAAAATAATCCAAATAACACTTCAATACTCTAAAAATAATATGTTTAAAGTTTCATTTAGTAGGAATAATAGATCAGAGCCAAAATTATGAATAAAAGACATGGGTAACAATAAAATCTTCTCAACTAGATGTAGTCTACCAACTAAGGACAAGTAAGTTATGATAGAGTTGTCTAACTTATATTGAAACTTGTTCATGAACTTGTTGCACAATTAAAATGAAATAAATCTAAACCCAAAGGAAAAGCCCAATCACTTAATTTTTTCAATATGACCTATTTATTTCTACTCTTATATAATTCAATTTATTTTATACTTATCTTGATTTATGATAAGTTATGTCTTATTAGGAGAAAATTTGGCACATGAAAACAGGTAGAATATGTCCAAAATGGCTATCAAATTCTAAACCTCTTCATGATTATTCTTTATAAATGTTGAATTATCTTTAAAATATGATTTTCCAACCTAAATTTGATAAAAAGAGGAGAATATAGTTAATTAGATTGAGTTGATATGCTCTCTTAAATAAAACTGAGAGCATTAACAAGAATAAGATAAATAAAGGGTATGAGAGGATAACCCTATCAACCATATAGCCTTAGAGTGATGGGACATTTATAAATGCTCGATAAAAATTCTCTATAGTGGAACAATTCAACCACCTATTTATCTAGCTACTAGTGTTGAAGGTAGAAGATGTTGAAGAGGCAATTTATGAACTATTTCTTAAAATTGCTTCTTGATTGGTTGAAAAGTGAAACACTTCATCTTCCCACTGATTTATAATTTATTTATATAACTTATATATAGCTTACCATGGAAACTCTTTTATATTTTCTATATCATTGTGGTCTCTCTTGAAGTTATCTTATTTTTCTTTCACTTTTTTCTTATAGATATTTCCCATAGGTTCTCTTCCATCCTAGCAATGTCACACCTTTGTATTAAGCATTTATATGTTTGCTTAATATTTAATACAATAACCTTGTATTCTATAGTGCATTTGCATCCTCATCATTTATTATGTTCATTATATTTAATGGTGTATTTTTTCATATGTATCAAATGGGAGAACACCCTTATAACTGACTCCCTTGTAGTGCAACCTTGACCTAACTTGTAGGCATCACAATTTGGTTCTATGAGTTTTCCTCCATGCCAAAGTATCCTAGTCCATATACTGTAGATCAAGTGGTGTCATAAAACTCTTTCTTTTTAAATCTCTTTATTTAATCCATCTTTGTAAACATCCTTGTCCATGGAAAAACCTTTTAGAAATCTTAATATCTAGATAATAGTTCATACACTCTCATGGTACAAGAAGCAAAGCATCATACTAGGTGTTGTGTCTGCATACCTTGAAGAATGTCATAGCTACAAATAAAATTACAAAATAGAGAAGTCATCCACATAACCACAAACCAAAAACAGACTAGATGTTAAGAAACTCATTTAAGATGCTCTAAAACAAAAGAGAAACACTCTATTTGGGTAATATTTGGCATCTCATGATCAACAAGGGATCCCCATTCCCAATTTCCAACCTTATGAAATTTCAAATTCACAATCATTTGAAGGTATAAACCAACATTCATATTCTAATATTCTTAGGCCAAATCAATGTTAATAGGCTACACAATTGGCTTTCATAGCTCGGAGTATACTATGCTACTAATATATTCTCAGACTGTAATAAGATTGTATTCATAATATTAAGGATATTTAGATCCATTTATATTGGTAGGAAAACACTCACTATAGGCATGAAGAAGAAGGATCATCAATCACAATATGATTAACCTTCATTAAGATGATTTTATGTGGTTCTATTCCTTACACTACTAGACAAATGAATAGATGCATTTTAAGCAGTTGTGCTAACACAAGGATTAGATTATCCACTAGTAAATTAATGAGTTGAATGACTTTATTAGTTTTCTAAAAGTTGAGAACAACAAGAAGCATCAAGTTCTCAAGTACAACAATAAATTGCAATATCATATTTATTAAAAAATAGAATTCCTTCCTATAGACTCCTTGGCATAAAAATTCTAGGTCACATCAAACCTAAAAGAGAGACTAAATAAATCATAAGGACCCAACTTCAACCCATAGCAAAATGTTGTTACAATTTTCTAAGCTACCTTCAATGCTAGTAACCAATGGATCTCTAACATCATACAATCCCAAATTGCTTACAACATAGGACAAGGGTAAACAAAAGGTAGGCGATAAATGGTATAACCACTACAAAACCCACACTCATAGTGACATTGAATGTAAATTATAATAGATAACACTAATGGTTCATCCATAAGATTAAGACTGTTCATCCAAATTGAATAAAAAAAAAAGTAGGCATCGCATGCCTAACCATTAGAGCTTAATAGATTAACAAAAATTTAGCTTCTTGTCCATCTAAAGAATGTAAGCACGTGTGCCATGTCCATTATTAGGTAAAGAGTAAACCTCCTAGTGTTATTATAGACACAAAGATCCTAATGAATATTATCACACAAGACACAATCAAGCCTAGTCTTCTAGACTATGGTGCATCCTTAACCTCACTCTCTGGGTTGGTTATATCTAAGGAGATGTATAGAAAATTGGTATCAATATAAATTTGAGTATGACATTAAGCCAATGTATGATATAGTCACCTATGATGTGCTACCATAGGATATCTATCACAACTTACTAGGAAGGACCTATATCTTTAATCACCAAGTAACCTTTTAAGCCTATTCTTAATAATGGCCAATGCACATTAGAGAGATGACATACAAGATTTTGAAGTGCATTCTTTAGAAAATGTAACTCTAGTTTCTAATAAGTAATTTAAAAAGCTAATCTCACACGCCCATAAGTTTGTATTGTTTATGGTTCACCTTGAGAACCATGGTACTAAGATGTTCATCCTTGTCATGCTAATCATAAAATATTCATATCACTCTTGATAGATAGATTTGTTGATCTGTACATACATTGATATCTTCTAAGATCTGAAGGAAGTTCCATTTAAATACTTGAAACATAATATTGACTTGTTTCTAAGTTTAACTTACCCCAATGGTCGTCTGTATCATTGATTGGTCTGAAATGATGATGAGAGTCAATGCCAATTATAAAATCTAATAGATTAGGGGAAGCTAATTTCTAGTTCATCACCATGTGGCAAACCCATTGTGCTAATGTCTAAGAAAGGTGGTAATTGGTATCTATATTTTGACTACAAGGTACTCAACAATATAATTATCAAGAATAGTTATGCCTTGCCACACATTCATGAATTCTTGGAACTACTCTAGGGTGTAATACTTTAGTAATATTAATCTCAAGTAAAGTTATCACTAGGTACCTATTAACTCCCTAGACATATGGGAGATAACCTTCAGTACTAGGGAAGGATTGTACAAGTAATTTGTTATGCCTTTCGATTTGATCAACATCTTGGAAAACTTCATGCACCTAAGAAATGGAATTTTGCATCCATTCATAGGATCCTTCATGATTCTCTACCTAGATGACATCATTGTGTTCATTCAAACATGAAAGGAACATATGTAGCATGAATGCCATGTTTTGGACAACTAACTCAATATTGAAATAAATACACATAAGCATATATTTGGTTCTATATAAATATCTTACCTAGGGTACATCATAAAAAAATAGGTAATACATTTGAATCTCAAGAAAATCCATATCATCCTAGAGTGGCCAACACCCAAGAAATTATAGAGCTCATAATTTTTCTTGGGCTTGCAAAATTCCACCATAGGTTCATCTTGGTTTTCAAAAATTTATCATGGTCTCTAAATTAGGTCATGCATAGGAAGTTGAAGTTTTGCTACTTCACAACAATAATAGGTATTTAAAACCATTCAAG
Organism: Wollemia nobilis; assembly: GCA_028583015.1. Classification (NCBI taxonomy): domain Eukaryota; kingdom Viridiplantae; phylum Streptophyta; class Pinopsida; order Araucariales; family Araucariaceae; genus Wollemia; species Wollemia nobilis. The sequence goes on from JAQPPZ010016381.1 coordinate 6,489,292, forward strand.
ATTGATATTGATGAATCCAACTATACAATAGATACCCATGGTATACCATTGTAAGTTGCTTTTAAAAATTACTTTATCTTATTCCACCTATGAGAAAGATCTATATGCCACTATTCACGTTGTATGACAATGGTGCCATTACATTATGGGTAAGAAAACTATTATTCACTCAAATTATAGGTCTTTTCACTTTTAACACTTATAAAGCAAACTAGGGAATGCTAGGAATATGAAATGGATAACTTACCTAAAAACTTCCACCTTGTGATAAAATATTATAAGGGAAAAAAAGAACCAACCAACAAACTATCTATGCACCAATGCTAACATCAATGTTGGTTTTTGATGCTAGAGGATATGGAACCCATGACTAGTAGGCATTCTATCCCTCAAGTGTAAATTTGTTGATATTCATTATTAGTTGACAAAAGGTAAGTTAGTGCTAGAGCATCATCTTCAAGATGCGTTGTTGTATCATATTCAAAATGTTTGTGTTACAAAAGGTAGGCGATAAATGGTATAACCACTACAAAAACCACACTCATAGTGACATTGAATGTAAATTATAATAGATAACACTAATGGTTCATCCAAAAGATTAAGACTATTCATCCAAATTGAATAAAAAAAAAAAGTAGGCACCGCATGCCTAAGCATTAAAGCTTAATAGATAAGCAAAAATTTAGCTTCTTGTCCCTGTAAAGAATGTAAGCACGTGTGCCATGTCCATTATTAGGTAAAGATTAAACCTCCTAGTGTTATTATAGACACAAATATCCTAATGAATATTATCATGCAAGACACAATCAAGCCTAGTCTTCAAGAATATGGTGCATCCTTAACCTCACTCTCTGGGTTGGTTATATCTAAGAAAATGTATAGAAAATTGGTATCAATATAAATTTGAGTATGGCATTAAGCCAATGTATGATATAGTCACCTATGATGTGCTACCATAGGATATCTATCACAAATTACTAGGGAGGACCTATATATTTAATCACAAAGTAACCTTTTAAGCCTATTCTTAATAATGGCCAATGCATATTAGAGAGATGACATACAAGATTTTGAACTGCATTCTTTAGAAAATGTAACTCTAGTTTCTAATAAGTAATTTAAAAAGCTAATCTCACATGCCCATAAGTTTGTATTGTTTATGGTTCACCTTGAGAACCATGGTACTAAGATGTTCATCCTTGTCATGCTAATCATAAACTATTCATATCACTCTTGATAGATAGATTTGTTGATCTGTACATACATTGATATCTTCTAAGATCTGAAGGAAGTTCCATTTCAATACTTGAAGCATAATATTGACTTGTTTCTAAGTTTAAATTACCCCAATGGTCGTCTGTATCATTGATTGGTCTGAAATGATGATGAGAGTCAATGCCAATTATAAAAGCTAATAGATTTGGGGAAGATAATTTCTAGTTCATCACCATGTGGCAATCCCATTGTGCTAATGCCTAATAAAGGTGGTAATTGGTATCTATATTTTGACTAAAAGGTACTCAACAAGATCATTATCAAGAATAGTTATGCCTTGACACACATTCATGACTTCTTGGACTCTAGGGTGTAATACTTTAGTAATATTAATCTCATGTAAAGTTATCACTAGGTACCTATTAACTCCCTAGACATATGGGAGATAACCTTCAATACTAGGGAAGGATTGTACAAGTAATTTGTTATGCCTTTCGATTTGATCATCTTGGAAAAATTCATGCACCTAAGAAATGGAATTTTGCATCCATTCATAGGATCCTTCATGATTCTCTACCTAGATGACATCATTGTGTTCATTCAAACATGAAAGGAACATATGTAGCATGAATGCCATGTTTTGGACAACTAACTCAATATTGAAATAAATACACATAAGCATATATTTGGTTCTATATAAATATCTTACCGAGGGTACATAATAAAAATAGGTAATACATTTGAACCTCAAGAAAATCCATATCATCATAGAGTGGCCAACACCCAACAAATTATAGATCTCATAATTTTTCTTGGGCTTGCCAAATTCCACCATAGGTTCATCTTGGGTTTCTAAAATTTATCATGGTCTCTAACTAGGTCATGCATAGGAAGTTGGAGTTTTGCTACTTCACAACAATAATAGGTATTTAAAACCATGCAAGATTGATATTGATGAATCCAACTATACAATAGATACCCATGGTATACCATTGTAAGTTGCTTTTAAAAATTACTTTATCTTATTCCACCTATGAGAAAGATCTATATGCCACTATTCACGTTGTATGTTAATGGTGCCATTACATTATGGGTAAGAAAACTATTATTCACTCAAATTATAGGTCTTTTCATGTTTTCCACTTATAAAGAAAACTAGGGAATGCTAGGAATATGAAATGGATAACTTACCTAAAAAATTCCACCTTGTGATAAAATATTATAAGGGAAAAAAAGAACCAACCAACAAACTATCTATGCACCAATACTAACATCAATGTTTGTTTTTGATGATAGAGGATATGGAACCCATGACTAGTAGGCATTCTATCCCTCAAGTGTAAATTTGTTGATATTCATTATTAGTTGACAAAAGGTAAGTTAGTGCTAGAGCATCATCTTCAAGATGCGTTGTTGCATCATATTCAAAATGTTTGTGTTACAAAAGGTAGGCGATAAATGGTATAACCACTACAAAACCCACACTCATAGTGACATTGAATGTAAATTATAATAGATAACACTAATGGTTCATCCATAAGATTAAGACTGTTCATCCAAATTGAATAAAAAAAAAGTAGGCACCGCATGCCTAAGCATTAGAGCTTAATAGATAAGAAAAAAATTAGCTTCTTGTCCCTGTAAAGAATGTAAGCACGTGTGCCATGTCCATTATTAGGTAAAGAGTAAACCTCCTAGTGTTATTATAGACAAAAATATCCTAATGAATATTATCATGCAAGACACAATCAAGCCTAGTCTTCTAGACTATGGTGCATCCTTAACCTCACTCTCTGGGTTGGTTATATCTAAGGATATGTATAGAAAATGGGTATCAATATAAATTTGAGTATGACATTAAGCAAATGTATGATATAGTCACCTATGATGTGCTACCATAGCATATCTATCACAGTTTACTAGGAAGGACCTATATCTTTAATCACCAAGTAACCTTTTAAGCCTATTCTTAACAATGGCCAATGCACATTAGAGAGATGACATACAAGATTTTGAAGTGCATTCTTTAGAAAATGTAACTCTAGTTTCTAATAAGTAATTTAAAAAGCTAATCTCACATGCCCATAAGTTTGTATTGTTTATGGTTCACCTTGACTAAGATGTTCATCCTTGTCATGCTAATCATAAACTATTCATATCACTCTTGATAGATAGATTTGTTGATTTGTACATACATTGATATCTTCTAAGATCCGAAGGAAGTTCCATTTCAATACTTGAATCATAATATTGACTTGTTTCTAAGTTTAACTTACCCCAATGGTCGTCTGTATCATTGATTGGTCTGAAATGATGGTGAGAGTCAATGCCAATTATAAAAGCTAATAAATTAGGGGAAGATAATTTCTAGTTCATCACCATGTGGCAATCCCATTGTGCTAATGCCTAAGAAAGGTGGTAATTGTTATCTATATTTTGACTACAAGGTAATCAACAAGATCGTTATCAAGAATAGTTATGCCTTGCCACACATTCAATATTTCTTGGACCTACTCTAGGGTGTAATACTTTAGTAATATTAATCTCAAGTAAAGTTATCACTAGGTACCTATTAACTCCCTAGACATATGGGAGATAACCTTCAATACTAGGGAAGGATTGTACAAGTAATTTGTTATACCTTTCGATTCGATCAACATCTTGGAAAACTTCATGCACATAAGAAACAAAATTTTGCATCCATTCATAGGATCCTTCATGATTCTCTACCTAGATGACATCATTGTGTTCATTCAAACATGAAAGGAACATATGTAGCATGAATGCCATGTTTTGGACAACTAACTCAATATTGAAATAAATACACATAAGCATATATTTGGTTCTATATAAATATCTTACCTAGGGTACATCATAAAAAAATAGGTAATACATTTTAACCTCAAGAAAATCCATATCATCCTAGAGTGGCCAGCACCGAAAAAATTATAGAGCTCATAATTTTTCTTGGGCTTGCAAAATTCCACCATAGGTTCATCTTGGGTTTCTAAAATTTATCATGGTCTCTAAATTAGGTCATGCATAGGAAGTTGAAGTTTTGCTACTTCACAACAATAATAGGTATTTAAAACCATTCAAGATTGATATTGATGAATCCAACTATACAATAGATACCCATGGTATACCATTGTAAGTTGCTTTTAAAAATTACTTTATCTTATTCCACCTATGAGAAAGATCTATATGCCACTATTCATGTTGTATGAAAATGGTGCCATTACATTATGGGTAAGAAAACTACTATTCACTCAAATTATAGGTCTTTTCACTTTTTACACTTATAAAGCAAACTAGGGAATGCTAGGAATATGAAATGGATAACTTACCTAAAAACTTCCACCTTGTGATAAAATATTATAAGGTAAAAAAAGAACCAACCAACAAACTATATATGCACCAATACTAACATCAATTTTGGTTTTTGATGCTAGAGGATATGGAACCCATGACTAGTAGGCATTCTATCCCTCAAGTGTAAATTTGTTGATATTCATTATTAGTTGACAAAAGGTAAGTTAGTGCTAGAGCATCATCTTCAAGATGCGTTGTTGTATCATATTCAAAATGTTTGTGTTACAAAAGGTAGGCGATAAATGGTATAACCACTATAAAACCCACACTCATAGTAACATTAAATGTAAATTATAATAGATAACACTAATGGTTCATCCATAAGATTAAGACTGTTCATCCAAATTGAATAAAAAAATAGGTAGGCACCGCATGCCTAAGCATTAGAGCTTAAAGATAAGCAAAAATTTAGCTTCTTGTCCCTCTAAAGAATGTAAGCACATGTGCCATGTCCATTATTAGGTAAAGAGTAAACCTCCTAGTGTTATTATAGACACAAATATCCTAATGAATATTATCATGAAAGACACAATCAAGCCTAGTTTTCTAGACTATGGTGCATCCTTAACCTCACTCTCTAGGTTGGTTATATCTAAGGAGATGTATAGAAATTTGGTATCAATATAAATTTGAGTATGACATTAAGCCAATGTATGATATATTCACCTATGATGTGCTACCATAAGATATCTGTCACAACCTACTAGGGAGGACCTATATATTTAATCACCAAGTAACCTTTTAAGCCTATTCATAACAATGGCCAATGCACATTAGAGAGATGACATACAAGATTTTGAATTGCATTCTTTAGAAAATGTAACTTTAGTTTCTAATAAGTAATTTAAAAAGCTAATCTCACATGCCCATAAGTTTGTATTGTTTATGGTTCACCTTGAGAACCATGGTCCTAAGATGTTCATCCTTGTCATGCTAATCATAAACTATTCATATCACTCTTGATAGATAGATTTGTTGATCTGTACATACATTGATATCTTCTAAGATCCGAAGGAAGTTCCATTTCAATACTTGAGTCATAATATTGACTTGTTTCTAAGTTTAAATTACCCCAATGGTCGTCTGTATCATTGATTGGTCTGAAATGATGATGAGAGTCAATGCCAATTATAAAAGCTAATAGATTAGGGGAAGATAATTTCTAGTTCGTCACCATGTGGCAATCCCATTGTGCTAATGCCTAAGAAAGGTGGTAATTGGTATCTATATTTTGACTACAAGGTACTCAACAAGATCATTATCAAGAATACTTATGCCTTGCCACACATTCATGACTTATTGGACCTACTCTAGGGTGTAATACTTTAGTAATATTAATCTCAAGTAAAGATATCACTAGGTACCTATTAACTCCCTAGACATATGGGAGATAACCTTCAATACTAGGGAAGGAATGTACAAGTAATTTGTTATGCCTTTCGATTTGATAAACATATTGGAAAACTTCATGCACCTAAGAAATGGAATTTCACATGCATTCATAGGACCCTTCATGATTCTCTACCTAGATGACATCATTGTGTTCATTCAAACATGAAAGGAACATATGTAGCATGAATGCCATGTTTTGGACAACTAACTCAATATTGAAATAAATACAAATAAGCATATATTTGGTTCTATATAAATATCTTACCTAGGGTACATCATAAAAAATAGGTAATACATTTGAACCTCAAGAAAGTCCATATCATACTAGAGTGGCCAACACCCAAGAAATTATAGAGCTCATAATTTTTCTTGCGCTTGCCAAATTCCACCATAGGTTCATCTTGGGTTTCTAAAATTTATCATGGTCTCTAATTAGGTCATGCATAGGAAGTTGAAGTTTTACTACTTCACAACAATAATAGGTATTTAAAACCATTCAAGATTGATATTGATGAATTCAACTATACAAAATATACCAATGGTATACCATTGTAAGTTGCTTTTAAAAATTACTTTATCTTATTCCACCTATGAGAAAGATCTATATTCCACTATTCACGTTGTATGACAATGGTGCCATTACATTATGGGTAAGAAAACTATTATTCACTCAAATTATAGGTCTTTTCACTTTTTACACTTATAAAGCAAACTAGGGAATGCTAGGAATATGAAATGGATAACTTACCTAAAAACTTCCACCTTGTGATAAAATATTATAAGGGAAAAATGAACCAACCAAAAAACTATCTATGCACCAATACTAACATCAATGTTGGTTTTTGATGCTAGAGGATATGGAACCCATGACTATTAGGCATTCTATCCCTCAAGTGTAAATTTGTTGATATTCATTATTAGTTGACAAAATGTAAGTTAGTGCTAGAGCATCATCTTCAAGATGCGTTGTTGTATCATATTCAAAATGTTTGTGTTACAAAATGTAGGTGATAAATGGTATAACCACTACAAAACCCACACTCATAGTGACATTGAATGTAAATTATAATAGATAACACTAATGGTTAATCCATAATATTAAGACTGTTCATCCAAATTGAAAAAAAAAAAAGTAGGCATCGCATGCCCAAGCATAGAGCTTAATAAATAAGCAAAAAATTAGCTTCTTGTCCCTATAAAGAATGTAAGCACATGTGCCATGTCCATTATTAGGTAAAGAGTAAACCTCCTAGTGTTATTATAGACACAAAGATCCTAATGAATATTATCATGCAAGACACAATCAAGCCTATTCTTCTAGACTATGATGCATCTTTAACCTCACTCTCTGGGTTGGTTATATCTAAGGAGATGTATAGAAATTTGGTATCAATATAAATTTGAGTATGACATTAATCCAATGTATGATATAGTCACCTATGATGTGCTACCATAAGATATCTATCACAACCTACTATGGAGGACCTATATCTTTAATCACAAAGTAACCTTTTAAGCCTATTCATAACAATGGCCAATGCACATTAGAGAGATGACATACAAGATTTTGAAGTGCATTCTTTAGAAAATGTAACTCTAGTTTCTAATAAGTAATTTAAAAAGCTAATCTCACATGCCCATAAGTTTGTATTGTTTATGGTTCACCTTGAGAACCATGGTACTAAGATGTTCATCCTTGTAATGCTAATCATAAACTATTCATATCACTCTTGATAGATAGATTTGTTGATCTATACATACATTGATATCTTCTAAGATCCGAAAGAAGTTCCATTTCAATACTTGAGTCATAATATTGACTTGTTTCTAAGTTTAACTTACCCCAATGGTCGTCTGTATCATTGATTGGTATGGAATGATGATGAGAGTCAATGCCAGTTATAAAAGCTAATAGATTAGGGGAAGATAATTTCTAGTTCATCACCATGTGGCAATCCCATTGTTCTAATGCCTAAGAAAGGTGGTAATTGGTATCTATATTTTGACTACAAGGTACTCAACAAGATAATTATCAAGAATAGTTATGCCTTGCCACACATTCATGACTTATTGGACCTACTCTAGGGTGTAATACTTTAGTAATATTAATCTCAAGTAAAGTTATCACTAGGTACCTATTAACTCCCTAGACATATGGGAGATAACCTTCAATACTGGGGAAGGATTGTACAAGTAATTTGTTATGCCTTTCGATTAGATCAACATCTTGGAAAAATTCATGCACCTAAGAAATGGAATTTTTCATCCATTCATAGGATCCTTCATGATTCTCTACCTAGATGACATCATTGTGTTCATTCAAACATGAAAGGAACATATGTAGCATGAATGCCATGTTTTGGACAACTAACTCAATATTGAAATAAATACACATAAGCATATATTTGGTTCTATATAAATATCTTACCTAGGGTACATCATAAAAAAATAGGTAATACATTTGAACCTCAAGAAAATCCATATCATCCTAGAGTGGCCAACACCCAAGATATTATAGAGCTCATAATTTTTCTTGGGCTTGACAAATTCCACCATAGGTTCATCTTGGTTTTCTAAAATTTATCATGGTCTCTAAATTAGGTCATGCATAGGAAGTTGAAGTTTTGCTACTTCACAACAATAATAGATATTTAAAACCATTCAAGATTGATATTGATGAATCCAACTATACAATAGATACCCATGGTATACCATTGTAAGTTGCTTTTAAAAATTACTTTATCTTATTCCACCTATGAGAAAGATCTATATGCCACTATTCACGTTGTATGATAATGGTGCCATTACATTATGGGTAAGAAAACTATTATTCACTCAAATTATAGGTCTTTTCACTTTTAACACCTATAAAGCAAACTAGGGAATGCTAGGAATATGAAATGGATAACTTACCTAAAAACTTCCACCTTGTGATAAAATATTATAAGGGAAAAAAAGAACCAACCAACAAACTATCTATGCACCAATACTAACATCAATGTTGGTTTTTGATGCTAGAGGATATGGAACCCATGACTAGTAGGCATTCTATCCCTCAAGTGTAAATTTGTTGATATTCATTATTAGTTGACAAAAGGTAAGTTAGTGCTAGAGCATCATCTTCAAGATGCATTGTTGTATCATGTTCAAAATGTTTGTGTTACAAAAGGTAGGCAATAAATGGTATAACCACTACAAAACCCACACTCATAGTGACATTGAATGTAAATTATAATAGATAACACTAATGGTTCATCCAAAAGATTAAGACTGCTCATCCAAATTGAATAAGAAAAAATTAGGCACCGCATGCCTAAGCATTAGAGCTTAATAGATAAGCAAAAATTTAGCTTCTTGTCCCTGTAAAGAATGTAAGCACGTGTGCCATGTCCATTATTAGGTAAAGAGTAAACCTCCTAGTGTTATTATAGACACAAAGATCCTAATGAATATTATCATGCAAGACACAATCAAGCCTAGTATTCTAGACTATGGTGCATCCTTAACCTCATTCTATGGGTTGGTTATATCTAAGGAGATGTATAGAAAATTGGTATCAATATAAATTTGAGTATGGCATTAAGCCAATGTATGATATAGTCACCTATGATGTGCTACCATAGGATATCTATCACAACTTACTAGGGAGGACCTATTTATTTAATCACAAAGTAACATTTTAAGCCTATTATTAATAATGACCAATGCACATTAGAGAGATGACATACAAGATTTTGAAGTGCATTCTTTAGAAAATGTAACTTTAGTTTCTAATAAGTAATTTAAAAAGCTAATCTCACATGCCCATAAGTTTGTATTGTTTATGGTTCACCTTGAGAACCATGGTACTAAGATGTTCATCCTTGTCATGCTAATCATAAACTATTCATATCACTCTTGATAGATATATTTGTTGATCTGTACATACATTGATATCTTCTAAGATCCGAAGGAAGTTCCATTTCAATACTTGAAGCATAATATTGACTTGTTTCTAAGTTTAACTTACCCCAATGGTCGTCTGTATCATTGATTGGTCTGAAATGATGATGAGAGTCAATGCCAATTATAAAAGCTAATAGATTAGGGGAAGCTAATTTCTAGTTCATCACCATGTGGCAATCCCATTGTGCTAATGCCTAATAAAGGTGGTAATTGGTATCTATATTTTGACTACAAGGTACTCAACAAGATCATTATCAAGAATAGTTATGCCTTGCTACACATTCATGACTTCTTGGACCTACTCTAGGGTGTAATACTTTAGTAATATTAATGTCAAGTAAAGTTATCACTAGGTACCTATTAACTCCCTAGACATATGAGAGATAACCTTCAATACTAGGGTAGGATTGTACAAGTAATTTGTTATGCCTTTCGATTTGATCAACATCTTGGAAAAATTCATGCACCTAAGAAATGGAATTTTACATCCATTCATAGGATCCTTCATGATTCTCTACCTAGATGACATCATTGTGTTCATTCAAACATGAAAGGAACATATGTAGCATGAATGCCATGTTTTGGACAACTAACTCAATATTGAAATAAATACACATAAGCATATATTTGGTTCTATATAAATATCTTACCTAGGGTACATCATAAAAAAATAGGTAATACATTTGAACCTCAAGAAAATCCATATCATACTAGAGTGGCCAACACCTAACAAATTATAGAGCTCATAATTTTTCTTGGGCTTGCCAAATTCCACCATAGCTTCATCTTGGGTTTCTAAAATTTATCATGGTCTCTAAATTAGGTCATGCATAGGAAGTTGAAGTTTTGCTACTTCACAATAATAATAGGTATTTAAAACCATTCAAGATTGATATTGATGAATCCAACTATACAATAGATACCCATGGTATACCATTGTAAGTTGCTTTTAAAAATTACTTTATCTTATTCCACCTATGAGAAAGATCTATATGCCACTATTCACGTTGTATGACAATGGTGCCATTACATTATGGGTAAGAAAACTATTATTCACTCAAATTATAGGTCTTTTCACATTTTACACTTATAAAGCAAACTAGGGAATACTAGGAATATGAAATGGATAACTTACCTAAAAACTTCCACCTTGTGATAAAATATTATAAGGTAAAAAAAGAACCAACCAAAAAAATATCTATGCACCAATACTAACATCAATGTTTGTTTTTGATGCTAGAGGATATGGAACCCATGAGTAGTAGGCATTCTATCCCTCAAGCGTAAATTTGTTGATATTCATTATTAGTTGACAAAAGGTAAGTTAGTGCTAGAGCATCATCTTCAAGATGCGTTGTTGTATCATATTCAAAATGTTTGTGTTATATAATGCACTACATCAACAATTTATTTCGGAGGTACATTACTTAAATGTATCTGGAAACTTTTCCATCAACAATACACTTATGAAGCTACAATAGTACTTTTACTGGGCACACATGCGCTAGAAAGTTGAGATGCATGCTTACTTTTGTTCTCCCTATAGCATTAATAAACCAACAAATAGAAATATTGGATTGTAAACTCCTTTACAAGTTCCTTCTAGACCTTGAGAGTCTATAAACATGGGTTTTCTCCGAGGATTACCGATCACTAACCACCATCATGTTTATATATGTGTGGTCATGAATAGGTTGAATATGATGGCTATCATGGCATTGTGTAGCAAAAACACTGTCACTTTGGATACTACCCATATGTTATTTAAATATGTCTAGATTCACTTTGGCCTAATTAATTGAATTATGTTAGATAGAGATAGGAAGTTTCTTAGCAACTTTTGCCTCCATATCTAGAACCTCTTAGACATCAAGCTCTAGCATTCTACTACATTCCATCTATAATCTAATGGGAAAATAGAGGGGACTAATAGGATGCATGTGCACCCTTTTACGATGTATAATCATAATCACACTTGTATGTGGGATGTGAGTTTTCCATACATCCAAAATTCCTATAACAAGGCCATTCATACCTCCACATGTCACATTCCACTTTAGGCATTCCCATATTTTTATCCTAGTGCCCTAATGGACATTGCCTTCTACATTGTGATTAACACCATGATGCTAGCTCAATCTAAGAAAGTAGAAAATTTTGAATAGGTTCTACAACATGTGTAGAATATCTAGCCTTAGGTTCAATAAGTATTCTAATTCTACCATAAAAAATAAAAATATTTCATGATCAACAAGGAACACATCACTCATTTTAAGTTGGGGACAAGGTTTGGTTTCATCTAAATAAGGAAAGATTCTCTAAACCATAATAGAAGATAAAACCATTGTGTTATGGTCCTTGCACCTTTTAGTGCTATGTAGGTGAGGATACTTGTATTATAGACTTACTACCTTACTTAGGGATACACCCATTCTTTCATGTAGAATGCAATACATACCTTCCTCCTCTGCTAGAGCTATTAGTAATACAACATCTAATAGATTTGGATCTAGCATAGTTGGATCTTAAGATAGTAGAATAGCTTATTAATGTGATTAGCAAGAGTACTCATCAAAGGATGCACAACCTATTTAGTGTTGTAAAACATGGATATTTTATATCATAAGCACAGTGGTGCATGATTAAATAACTCAAGCATAATTTTCAATAGTTGGACGCTAAAGTAATGGAGACTATTGCTTCCAAAGGGGATGAATTATATGAACAAAGCAAGGGTTCCTCAAAGTACCATGAATCATGTCACTAAAGGTAATATAGCTTATAGACCTTTGCACCTATTTGGATTATTCACTAAATAGGATAGCAACAAGCCTTAGTTTAGTGCCATGATGTCCCTGGAACCAAATCTATGTCGTCAACCTATTTTGTACCAATATATAGGAGACCACAATACAATGACACTAACCACATGTATCACCATCCAATATTAGACAAAAAAAATCATTAACAAATTCTTAATGTTTAACATCTCTCTAAAATATACTAGTTCAACCACATATTCATCTAATTACTAAGACCTGATGTAAAGGAAGCTAAAGAGATAGTTTGTGATACATTTTTGAAGTTGCTTCTTGATAGTTATGATATATAATTCATAACTAGTATAGATAAATGTCCAAGCTCAATTTCAAATGCAAATATTTCACCAAAGGTAAGCAAAGGTAAGTACTCTTCCCTCCCTCCTTGATTAATGGTGATTGAGATAGGGAAGGGAGTACATTTTGAATGGGAATTTTTTCCCTAATGTTCATAATCCATAGCCGTCCTATAGGGCCTCCTACCTTTGACTAAGACCCTATGTTAGAATCACCTAATTCATCCACTTCGAACTCTATAGATTGTTGTAGAAGCCTTAATATATCCCTAGAATTCAATATCCACCTTTCATTTTATTAGAAGAGTCCACTCTAATGAGAGTGTCAATATGATAATCAAAAAATTACTCTCCAATAGTGAAACAATATCACATAAATTTTGATGGTGCCCTCATTCAAAATCAGTCAAAACCCAAAAGTGACTTCATAGTCATATGTCTTAACCATTTTACTTACTTGGCAAATGTCATTACTCAACTCATGGTTGATGAGAGTGCCTCACAACAATTTATGATCTTATAAGGATAAAATTTGATAGTCAATCACTATAATTAGGTATTATCCAAGATAATTTGCATCCATATCCAATTTTAAAGTTGATTAGGATTAGACAAAGGTTTCATCTTGGAAAAAATCCTCTTCTTTATAAAATTATATTTTTCCTTTATCAATGTCTTATTATTTCTAGTCAAATCCTTTTACCGTCCTTTTAAAAAAAAAATTCAAACCTTGTAAGGATAAAAAAGTATGCAACATGAATACCACTCACTATTACATCTTGGAAAACCAAAGGAGGAACATATATAGGTTAGTATTCCTCTTGGAGGATACCTTATCTCATGCTAAATCATGAAGGAGAATCATGAAGGTCAATGTGAGAGATCCAAGATAGAGAAGAAGTCCCATTCAAATTTCTTTAACAAGGTCAACATCAATATCATTCAAGAATCAAATTATATAGCTACCCATTATCAATATATCTCTTCTTCATCTCCTTTATATATTTTATATTTCCTTTTAAAAGCATATTAGATTAAATACTATCATTTAAATTTCTTATCTCCTTACTTTCATGGTCAATTACTATTATTTTTCTTAGAATACTAGTCTTGTGTGGGTGTGGGTGTGTGTGTGTTTCTTAGAGAGAGAGAGTGACCTATACCTTCTACCCTTTTTTGGATTTACTTAGATCATCCTTCTAGGAATGTCAATATACTAGTTTTGAACAAAACATCCCCAATCATAACCTTGATCTTATTACACCCCATTTACTATTTTTCTTAGATTTAAATTCATTCAAATATAGTAAAACATATTGATGAACTTGATTTGAATTATTACTTGTGAGTGAAAGTACAAATATTTGTATCCATACTTATCCAAGTTCAACCTTCAAAAATCCTAATGTCATTCCTTCAGCAACCAACATGGGAGCAATGAATCCCATAAGATGTACATTGAACCTCCTCCAATGAACCTTGATAAATTTGTGAGGAGAGAACCTAAATTTGTTGACTATAAAGAATAATATTTACTCTAAATTATCTAACAAATGATAAATGATTATTAGACTAAAGTAGGTAGATATGAAAAAGCTTTTTTTAATAAGAAATATATATTTTTAAATTAATGAACAAGAAGTTGAATAAAATATTCAAACCATACCTATTGCATCTAAGCTCTCTATAGAAACACAAATAACATTTATAAAAATAATATAACACAAGTATTCAAAATTTGTCATAATAGAGGATGTGATTAAAGAATTCCCTATTAAATCTATTCTTTTCAAATAATATCAAGAGAAAAACCTCTTAGAAATGCAAGAGAGATAATCTAATCCCAGACAATTTCAAAGAATTTCCCCTCCATCTCCCTCACTTGAAGTTGATGTCTATTAAATTATGATGGAAAATATAGCTCAAATAGCGTAAATTATAAAGACTTAATTATCCCAAACTCAAATCAACCATATGAATTACTACTTTCTACAACCAGCTATGATGTGTCTATCTCATATACAACCCTCACACCCCTATGTTAGGGGTGACTATGTAACCCAAAAATCCAAAAATTAATGAGCCTCGCCCAAAATATTGCCCAAATCACACTTTATCAACCACCTTCTGTAACATATGATGGTAATCAATATGTTGAAAAATATATGATATACCATGACTATAAATATTGGATTTACATAATCTAGATGCCATGTCCAAAGGCTTATCAATATCTTTCAAGGGACCTATCCTACACCGGTTTACTTCTCCACCTAAGGTTTTTATCATAAATTTTTATCAATTAGTGGATCTACTTACAAAAACATTTGGTGCTAGGAAAATCCACAATGATCCGTTGTAATTATGTTTTACTACCCAATAAAGACATAATGAAAGCATTTATGTCATTATTAGAAGATAGAAAGATATAAGTTACCAATCTCAAAAAAAAATTAAATAAATCTTAAAGATATATTCATTGAGACTCTTCTTCTATCTATCCAAATGGGGATAAAATGACAATTCAACTTAAATACCTTGCAATATACCATGGATCATGCTAGAACCTTAGAAGATAGAAAGGCCTAAGTTACCAATCCAAGAAAAATATTAAATATGTATTAAAGAAATATTCATTGAAACTCTTCTTTTATCTATCCAAATGGGGATAGAATGATAATTCAACTTAAATACCTTGCAATATACCATGGATCATGCTAGAACCTTGGGAACCTCAAAGAAGAGGAAATAGCATCAAACCAAACAACCAAATCCAAATATCCTAATAAGGATTCATAGGAGATGGAATATATAACATTTATCTCCTTCATACTACTATTATCACAAAATCCAATGGACAATAAATTTCTCATCCTATTTATCTCATGAAAAAGACCCAACAAAAACAAAGATCACAACCCAATAATACTAACATTCCATTGATGGGTTTGTCCCTCTTACCACAAAGCAAATTCAACAAGAAGTAATCAATATATGATAAATATAAACCTAGACCAAAATGGCACAAAGAAGATGGTTTATACTTTTGGTATGGTGTGCTTGGACATGACTATACTTCCTCCCATCAACTCAAGAAATTTGTCAATGACCTAGTTTTTGATCTCGAATTTGACTTCAATGTTATGAAACAACAAGAGAATGAATGCTATAAAACCATGGTAGCTTAGTATTTGTCCACTCATGAAATACCTAAACCTTAATAAGGCCAATCTAAAAAAATCAAGACATTTCTTCAAACTATGTTGAGAATAGAACTTCCATGAAACTTGCAACAAAGTAATTAACTTTGTAGATATTTTCTTGTTAGTGGGAAAAAGGGGATATCTCATATAATTACAAAAAATACTACAATATATAACAAAAATGGTAAACCAAGACAACAAAGTAATAATCATGCAATAATTAAGCTAAAACTATCTTGATCTAAGCAAAAATTAATCGATAATAATCTATATCTTACTACACTAAGATCATCTATAAAATACATAAGCAAGACCAAATTCTAGTGTAGAAAGCAAATTATTTGATAATCTAGAGCATCAAAGAACATAACCTTAATAAATCATAATAAGACTCAATACTATTCTATCCTACTTGTAATACCACCACTATAATAAGGACACACCTAGAATCGACATGAGGAACTCAAAGTGCATTGGAAACTATTCCTCAAGTCATAGCTTTGATCCTTAATTGTAAATCTTGGTGAAGTGTCCCATCCTTCTCCATAGAAGGAAGTGAACTAGTGTTCAATGGATTTGATCATACCTACAAGGATAAAAGAGAAAGAGCAATAAGGTTTTGTGTCATGGTAGCAATAGAGGTAATATATAAGTTGAAAGTAGTGTTAGTAGTAACTAAATGTATGGTGAGTAATTGAGGAGATGGAATGGGTATTTATAGCAAATGAACGTGATAATTTTTTCTTTTGAGGCTAATAACTAAATTATGATTTTGTCAAAGCTATCAAATTACAACATCCGTCCAAACAACATGCCATATTAACCCTAGGTATAAAATACTTTAAGATGATGATGGTACATTGAAAACACTAAAAATCAACCAATGACCATGATTGCAACTTGTGGTGGTTGTGGAATAGTCGATATTTTATATGCATACTTTGAGGGAAATGTGTAAATATATCCTTTTATCATGCCTCTATCCTTATTTTAAAGTTTTAGAAAAAATAGCTAGTGAAAATGATAGGAAAAGATGACAAAAATGTGACAACTAGATGAAGAAAGGGAACCAACCATCAACCAATATGGCTCGTTATTGTCCTACCCAAGGATTAAAAAATCTAGTCCATCCCTATCACATATGTAGGAGGACAAGACAATCCACCATCTACAAAGTTAGTCATTAGTGCACTTTTTACAAATACATATTGCCCCTCCCTACGTATTTTAGGTGACACAAGAACGAATAACCAATACAAAAACAAAATTATTGTGAGTTTGATTCTATTGTCTATGCAAAATATAAATTTTTAAAAATAAATAGAAAAGAAAAATATACAAACATACAAATAATAATGCAAAAGTAAGGGAAAACATAATTAATACTTTACCTATATATTCTCCTAAAATTTTGGATGGATGAAAATCATTTTTGCTTACCGCACATGGCTTTAAAGGAATTTACTAATAAAAGACCCAAAGCATTAAAAATTTCTAGCTAGGTGTAAAATGAGCATAAACAAAGTGCACAAGCAAGTATGGAGTATGCTAAAATCCCTAGATGTACTACCCCTATGATAATATTGCAAAAATCAACAAAATGTTACACAAAAAACCAATTTTGCAATAAAATATACAAAGATATATATATATATATATATATATATATATATATATATTTGGGTAACAAATTATTTTCAATTTCACTTTCACACATGCTTTGAACCCTCACATGAGCATTATGCCATCACAAAATATTTAATTTGCTCATAAAGATAATTGATGGTGAAAATACGTGAAGGCAGTGCTGGAGAGGTAGGTCCCTAAACTTGCTCTTGCATTTTGTCAAAATTTTAACTAAAATTAACAAAAATAAAGAAAACAATGTTAAGTAACAAACACCTAGTTAGAAGCTGCAAGCTTATTGTTGTGGTAAGGGCCTTGACTTCTCTTTGAGAGGTACAAATTTCAAACCCCACTCAGTATGAGGGGACCATGACCTCTCATAAAACATGTGTAAACTCATTAGAAAACAAAAACTTAGTTAGGATAGCTAGGAAATAGCTAGAATAATGCAAAAAGCACTATTAGGATTGCCATGTTAGATAGGTGATGGGGTCCAACTAAGGCAATTTAGAATGAATCAAAAGTGTCCCATAAATACTATAGATCAAAGTAGACCAAGATCACCAAAATTTGTTATATTTTACAACAATTTCCAGAAACAAATGGAATCAAACATTACCTAGTATTTCTTAGCAAATAAATACATACAACAAAAGAAATAGAACATGGGATATGATAGGGTGTCCATAGACACCAAATAATCTCACTAAAAGGAAATGAAATTATACTCCAACTGATATGAAGGGGTATTTATAGACAAATACATTATGACTTTAGATCAAGGTGTAATGGTCTCAATATAGCCATGGTGCCTAAACACTTTTATCTCAGGCATTTGATTTAGTTAGCCGACCCTTGAAAATTAGAGTAAGTTATTATTGATTTCATTATAAATAGGAAGACTATTTTATTAGTTTGGATCATCGAAGAATAATAATTTAATTTGTGTACACACGCATAAGAGACTTCACCCTCTCATAGTGGCTACGAGACTTTACCCTCTTTGAGTGGTTGTGGATTTGTTGTGGCATTGATTTGATCGGATTTACCATTTGGTTATTGTATGGATTGGAATTGATAATTGCATATTGTTTGTGGTATTGGTATTTGAATTCAAAATTATTATTGTTGCATGTTAATAATAATTTGATATTGAAGTGTTGCGACATATATTAAATTAATTGTGCAGGTTCGCAACAAGTAGTATCAAAGCACAATTCTGGAACAATAAAAATTAACAAGGATATTTCGTGCCTTATGAAAATAAAGCTTCCAATTTTTTTTTCAAAAGAAAATGTACGTTTGATTTTTCGAATTAATTATGGCTTATTTTTTATTTTTGGCTCAACTTCCCTCTCTACTTTATCTTTTCAAGCACCCCTTTTCATTCATATTTTTTTTATCCTCCATAATTCTAGAATTAATTAGTTTTTTTTTAATTATTCAGCACAACTCTCTCCTTTATATTGATAATTAAATTAAATTAAATTATTAATAGAATGAGCAAGTATCGCCATTGTATTTTCGTTGCATCTTATTAAATCCTCTACTTTCTCACTTCATTTCTTTTAAAATTATTAAACCCTATCCAAGGTTTCATATTTTATTTTATTATTAAACCCCCCACTTTAACATTTTATTTTTATTATTATTATACACCACTCATCAAATTTTATTATTATTATTAAAATTTACCCAATGCCACTTGCTTTCGCTCTTTCTCAATTAAATCTTAATAATTAAAATTGAGCTAGCATTCTTTCTCATTTTTAAACCTTTACTTCTTAATTAATAAAATTATTTAAATAATTATATAAAAAAAATATTAGGTATTGTCAATTATTGTGGAAGTCCTATCATTTGGTGTTCATCTCTTCAAGTTGATCAAAGTGCATGAGTGAACTTGCTACAACTATTGGTTGGACATGAGTGAACGGTCGATTACAACATACTACCTTTTCAGAAGATGTGTTTATGAGCCAAAAGAAGCACCAACCTAGAAATCTTGATAAATCCTTGATCAATATGTCTTCCCCTCCACTCAACACCCCAAGTTATTCATCTTCTACTCCTAATACTTCCATGGGCATTCCTACTTCTAACACTTCATCTAGTAATCCTCTTCCTGATACTATTGACCCTTACCTATATATATATATATCTTGGGAAACAAGAAAAACAATTACTTCAATTTATGAATCCCTAGAGGACATTAAAAAATACCTACATTTATCCCCTACTATAACTCCTCAACTCTTGGAGTATCAACAAACTATTACACAACAATCCTTACCCATTCAACAAGTATTAAACTCTCCTATTCATCCTCAATGACCATCTCATCATGATAAACCAACTTATGATGTTTACGACCTAGGTTTTGCTTCTGATTTAGATTCCTCAACAAGAGGTGTTTCTAATTTCTTGGAATGACCTCATGATGTTCAGGTTCCTTGCATCGACATATCCACATTTGAATGTGTTGACCCTTGAGGATGGTTGGCCAAAATGGAAGGCCTTATCTGTTTGCACCATATTCCAAAAAAATATTGTGTTGCATTAGCAACTTCTAAATTGGGTACCCAAGCTTATCAATGGTTTTTATGGTAGCTTCATAAACTTGGTGGTCCTCTTTTATGGCCTTAATTTAAGGAATGATTTCTTTGAAGATTTGATAAGGGATCTTCCACATCATATGTGGTATGTCTTATGCAAACTAAGCAAACAAGAACAGTGGAAGACTATTGCTCCGAGTTCACAAGTCTACTCATCTATACACAAGAATTGAGTCCAGCAGTGGTAGTCTCTACTTTTTGCTATGGCCTAAAGGATAAAATTTAGAAGAAATTTGATATGCATGATCCCTATAACCTTGATGATGCATAATGTATAGCTCTAGCAAAAAAACAAAAACTCTAGGATTTTGGTCCTCCATATAGATGTGATTTCAACACTCGTCGTCCTTATCGCAACTTTGAGTGTTCCACATGATTTTTCTGATTTAAATGTCATTCAAATCATCCTTGAGATCAGGTCTATGAAGAACATCATAGCTTTCTCTAAGAATATGAAGATGCATTAGTTGTTGAGGAGAAATATTCATCATAACAGGAGCCATCCACAAAACTAGGACAACAACCAATAAAAGTAGATGAATCAGAACAAGAGGATGATATCGTGGCTCTCTCTATTCATACACTTATGGGTCTTAAAGCTCATCACACTATCAAGGTACAAGGATTAATTAAAAAATAATGTGTTAATGTGTTGATTGATTTAGGTAGTACACACAACTTTATAGATTATAAGACAACAAAATCTTTGGGCTTGTATATCAGTACTTCAAATCAAGATAAATTTCAAGTCTTAATTGTAAATGGGGGTACTACTCAATGTGTGGGTAAAACATCTAAAGTTACAATCCGAATGGGGAATTATACTTGGATAGATAATCTATTTGTTATGAACTTGGTAAGCTTATATGTCATTTTCAGTGCACAATGGTTATCTTAGCTCGATGATTTTACTATTAATATACAAAAATTATACATCAAGTGGACAAAGAATGGAAGGGTCATTTGTCTTCAAGGAATTCAACCTCCTCCTTCCAAGTTTGTGAGTTCACATAGCATGGAGAAGATATTGAAGAAATGTGGTCATGGTTTCCTTACCCAAGTAAATTGCATAGAGGTTCAATCCTTGGATTCGTCTCTTACAACTCTTCCAATGGATATCCAAAATATTATGGATAGTTACGAAGAAGTATTTAGTGAGCCAAGGGGTCTACCTCCTAAGCACATACATGATCATGCCATTCTTCTAATTCCTGATAGTCATCCTCCTAATGTGCATCCTTATCGCTATCCACAACCCCAAAAGTTAGATATTGAGAAGCTGGTCCAAGAAGTGTTAGAGCATGGAATAATCCATCCAAGCATTAGTCCATATTCCTCATCGATGGTGATGGTACAATTTAAGGATAACTCATGGTGCACATGTCTTATTTTTTTCCTCTCGACAAGATCACTATTAAAGATAAGTTTCATATCCTTGTTACAGATGACTTGTTGCATGAATTACATGGTTCTAGATATTTTACTAAACTAGAATTACGCTCTGGTTTTCATCAAATTAGATTTAAAGGAGATGATATCCCTAAAACTATATTTTGTACACATGAGGATCATTATGAGTTCATAGTTATGCCCTTTAGCCTCACTAATTCTCCTTCTACTTTTCAAAGTCTCATGAACCATGTCTTTCAACATTTTCTTTGCATGTTTGTCCTAGTATTCTTTGATGATATTTTAATATATAGAAAATCTTAGGAGGATCACCTAGTTCATGTTGATAAATTCCTTCATTTGTTACAAAAGGAAAAACTCTTTGTAAAAAGATCCAAATGTGATTTTGGGATCCAAGAGGTAGAATATTTGGGATATATAGTATCTCATGAAGGATTCAAGGTAGATCCTCATAAAATCAAAGCTATTCAAGATTGGCCCTTACCCAAATCCCTTAATAAACTTCATGGATTTCTAGGACATAGATTATTAAAAACAAATATCCACAACTATGGTAAGATTACAACGCCTCTCACTATTCTTACAAAAAAGGATGCTTTTATTTTGACTAAAGTTGCTTCTTGGACCTTCCAAGCCCTCAAAGAGGCTATGTGTTCCACTCCAGTTTTGGCCACTCCTGATTTTAGCAAACCTTTTGTCATTGAGTGTGATGCTTCTAGCATAGGTATTGGAATTGTTTTAATGCAATATGGTCATCCATTGGCCTTTGAAAGTAAGAAAATTTTAGGAAAGAATTTGGAACGGTCTACTTATGAGAAGGAAATGCTAACTATTTTACATTCCATAGAGAAATGGAGGCATTATTTATTAATTAGTCATTTCATCGTTAAGACTGACCATAGTAGCCTAAAGCATTTCTTAGAACAATGTCTCTCATACCTTGAACAAAATAAATGGATGACCAAACTTTTGGGTTATGATTTTGTCATTGAGTATAAGAAAGGTAAGGAAAATATGGTGGTTGATGCTTTGTCTTGTAAATACGAGGATGATGTGGCTATCAATTCCATCTTTGGTCCTTATCCATAATGGCTTTCTCAACTTCAAGAAGATTGGCTTGTTGATTTAGAGACTGCTCAAATCATTCAAGATATGAAAATAGGATCATCATTGCATTCTTACTTCTCATATTCGGATGGAGTGCTTTGCAAAAAATATTGCATCTATCTTCCTCAATATTCAACTATTAAGTCAATGGTTCTCCAATAATTGCATGCATCTCCTCTGGCCAGACACTTAGGATTCTTGAAAATATACCAATGGATGAAGCAATCATTTTCTTGGAAAGGCTTAAAATCAGATGTCAAGACATTTGTGACCGAGTGTGAGGTATGTCAATGTAACAAAGGGAAAACATTTAAATCTCATGTATTGTTGCAACCCTTACCTATCTCTAATCTCCAATGGGAGCACATATCCATGGATTTTATTGACGATCTTCCCAAATTAGAAGTAAAATAATGATCTTTGTGGTAGTATAATCTTTCCAAGTATGCACATTTTTGTGCACTACAACATCCCTATTTAGAAAGTAAGGTGGCCAAGATATTTTTTGATTCCATTTTTTAGTTACATGGTATACCTAAAACCATTGTGAGTGACCGTGATCCTATATTCACTAAATTTTTTTGGAAGGAATTATTTCATCTTAGTGATTCCAAGTTGAGTATGTCTTCCTCATATCACCCTCAGTCTGAAGGTCAAACAAATATTTTTAATAAATATTTGGTACTTACCTCTGTTTTTTTGCTCAAGATAAGCAATATCATTAGGTTCAATGGATTTTGTTAATAGAATGGTGGTATAATACATCTTACCAATTTTCCCTTAAGATGTCTCTATTTGAAGCTTTGTATGGTCAAAAGCCTCCATCAATCACATACTATGTTCCAGGATCTTCCAAAGTGGCCCAGGTAGATGATTTGTTACACCAATGTTAAATTGTTCTTCAACTTATTAGAGATAATTTGACCCAGACTTAGAATAGTATGAAGCAATAACTAGATTTGCATCATTCAGAATGATAATTCATCGTAGGAGATATGGTCTTTTTGTGCCTACAATATTATAAGATTTTTTCCTTAAAGATCAAGTCTAATAAGAAGTTAGCTCCTCTATTTTATGGGCCATACAAGGTGGTTCATCACATTGGTGAAGTAGTATATCAATTGGAGCTTCCACCCTCTTCTCAAATTCATCCAATTGTTTATGTATCTTGTCTCAAACAAGTTATTGGACAAAAGGTGTAGTCCTAGATAGAGCTTACATTACTTGATGAAGAATGTCGAATAACTCTTCAACCTGAAGTAATATAGTGATCCAGAGTGCATCATCTTCGATCTCACCAAATTCAGAAGTTTCTCATCAAGTGGTAAGACCTTACAGAAGAAGACACTATGTGGGAGTCCGAGAGTATTTTTTAGTCTTTTCCAGCTTTGAGGACAAAGATTTCTAAGGGAGGAAGCCATGTAACAATCCCAATATAGCCATGTGAGCTAATTATTTTTATCTCAGGCTTTTGATTTAGTTAGTCAAGTCTTGAGAATTAGGGTTAGGTTATTATTGATTTCATTTAAAAATAGGAAGAATATTTTATTAGTTTAGATCATCGAAGAATGATAATTTAAATCACATATACTTGCATAATAGACTTCACCCTATCAAAGTGGTTATGAGACTTTGCCCTCTCTGAGTGGCTATGGATTTGTTGTGGCATTGATTTGATCGGATTTACTATTTACTTATTGTCTAGATTGGAATTGATAATTGTATATTATTCGTGGTATTGGTATTTAAATTCAGAATTATTATTGTTGCATGTTGTTAATAATAATTCGATATTGAAGTATTGTGACAAATATTAAATTAATTATGCAGGTTTCCAATACAAGGTTGTGAGACCGACCCTCAGGAATAAAATATTAGAAAAATTACAAAAGCACCTCTTTCAAGGTTTACATGGTCCCAAAGGGAAAATATAAGAAATTCAAGTGTAAAAAGTCAATTGTGGTCTCAAGAGAAGCTTAACCACCACATATTCCAAAACCCCCTCTTAAAATTAATGGAGGATATGGAAAGACGCTTACTTTTCATCCCCATTAAGGGACCATTTCCAACTCCAAGAAGCTCCTACATGTGCACAAAAGTAACCTCAAGCTAGACATTGGTCAAGATATTCATTGCGTGCTTTGACAAAGGCACAAACACTAGATATATCATCCCATAAACATGCAACCATCTCATAAAGTGTATCCATATCTCTATATGCTTTATTTTTTGATAGAATATTGGATTGTAGACAAACTGGATAATGCTCTAATTGTCACATCAAAGGATGACTGTAAGGCTCTAAGGTATGTCAATCTCCTCCAAAATCATGAATGTCCACGTGGATGCTTAGTTTAAGTTGTCTTATTGAAAATATAATATTTAGCTCCATGGAGAATAGAAAAATTATATTGGAATTTGAAACACCATGGAACTCAACAACATCCCAAATAGAACACAAAGCTTATGGTGGACTATTGATCATCCAAGTCACCTACCTAATCAACATTTGAAAACCCTATCAAAATTAGAGGGAAGACAATGGAGTAGTCAATACCCATATGATAGATCCTTCTGATGTATTTGATAATCCTCTTAGCTATTGTTCAATGACTCTCCCAGGGTGCCTACATGTATCTGCAACAATGGCTAACAACAAAGACTATATCAGGTCTAGAGTAAGATAGAGAATTCCTCCCATAAGGGATCGATACAACATGGCATCAACTAAAGATGTGGTGTAATCAACCCAAAGTTTTGGGCCTGAGGTAAATAATTTTCTAATGGGCTTACACTTTTCCAACACAAAATGCTAAAGAAGCTCCAAAGCATACTTATATAAAAACGACGATGCTGGAGTCTATCTAATCAATCTAAATCCTCAAAAAATAATATAAAAGCCCAAAATTTATCATCTCAAAGGTGGAACAAGCTATGGCTTCATATCCTAGATCAGAGTAGAGGAGTTGACAATAATGAGATCATAAATATATAATACAATCACCAAAGTTTTGCCAACCTGATAATTGATGTAAACATAATGTTCAACTTCACATCACTAAAAACCACAATTGATAAATAAGAAATCTTTTCATTCCATGCACAAGGATATTGCTTAAGTCCATTTAATGACTTGGTCAAATG
The DNA here is from genome assembly GCA_028583015.1 of Wollemia nobilis. Classification (NCBI taxonomy): domain Eukaryota; kingdom Viridiplantae; phylum Streptophyta; class Pinopsida; order Araucariales; family Araucariaceae; genus Wollemia; species Wollemia nobilis. The sequence goes on from JAQPPZ010016381.1 coordinate 6,515,436, forward strand.
ATAAACCAATGGAGTGGATCCTATTGTTGCACTTGCACAACACGCCTCAATTTGCATGGATTGGAGACCCACTTTTTTTGGTGATTTTTCTTTGTTTTCTTGGGCTTGTGTATAATAGTCAACCATCCAAAGACTCAGGTTCTTAGTTGAAAATTTCTAGTTATAGATACCCAGTTTGTGTATAACCTAAGCTGTTATGGTGCTTGTTGCTTCAATTGAAAATGGTATTTTTCAAAATGGTAAATAACCTCTCATGTTAGAAAAATATCAAAATTAGCTTTCCAAAGGGTATCCATATGCCTATGTTCCCATAGCCTTAGCACCCCTAACCTTTAAATTTAAGTACTACAAACCTATCATTTCCCTAGCAGCATAAATGGTGTCACATTAAATACCTATATATCCTTTAATACTTACTGAAAGTCCATGAAACCACCTCCATTGGATGTGCTCAAAAATATCTTTTTGACAAGTATAAAGTTACCTAGATTCTAAGAATGTCTGATATCCTGAATGACATGTTTACAACATGTTGTTTAATTGCCCTATTGACAATGGCACTTGCATGTTGCCATGGATTCACTTTCAAAGCCTATATCTCCTTCAATGCTTAGTATAAATTCATGAAATTACCTCCATTGGATGTGCCTTGAAAATAGCTTTTTGACAAGTATAAATTTTCTTATGTTTTGAGGAGGTTTGGCACCTAAAATTACTTGTTTTTTGCATGCTATGTAAATTTTTGTGCCCAAGCCCCGTTAGTCGTTCGATCTCATATCAATGAATCACGAATTCAGGGGGTTTTAAATGTTAAAACATTAAGAAACCCCACCAGCTATCTGATCTTATATCAATGACTCTCATGAATTTGGGGGGTTTAAAAGGTTAAAATTTTAAAAATCTCTGCCAACCGTTTGATCTCATATCAATGACTCACAAATTTGAAGGGTTTTAAAGGTTAACATTTTAAGAATCTAAGGTCCGAGGTGTAGACCAATTGGTTCATCCAAACCCCATAAGGGGGCCGAGGTCCAAGGTTCAAATCTCGGGCCTCGTCGGACTGAACGCTTGTTCCTTTCCTAGTGCTTTCAGCGGCGTAAAAGGTTTAAAATGATTGTGGCATGGTGGTTATAGGGGTGGACTGCATGAATATCTGTGTGGCGGCTTCTAGGGCGGACAATGCAGAATACTATGGCGGCCATAAAAAGCTGGACAACCTGCCCGGATTCATGGGGGCTACCGATTCCACCATGTAAATTAAAAAAAAAACATTTTAAGAATCTTCGCTAATCATATGATGTCAAATCAATGGCTATTACAAAATTAGGAAGTTTTAAATATTAAAATATTAAGAAACACCGCTAGTTATCAGATCTCAGATCAATGACTTTTGCAAATTTGGGGGGTTTAAAAGGTTAAAATTTTAAGAATTCTCACTAGCCATCTGACCTTAGATCAACAACTCTCACGAATTTGGAGGGTTTTAAATGTTAAAATATTAAGAAACCCTGCCAATTGTTTGATCTTAGATCAGTGACTCATGGAAAGTCAAAAGTTTGAAGAAAAAACTTAAGAGATAAATAATTTAAACATTTTAACAAGATTTGACAACCATCCGATTTGGACAGATCAATGATTGATGAAGAGTCGGAAGTTTTAAGAAAAACTTAAGAGAAAAAATTTAAATTTTTTGATAATATTTGCCAATAGTTTGACTGACAGATCAACAAATCTAGAGAGAAATAATTATTTAAGAGTAGACGATAAAAATTAAAGCCATAGGAAAATGTCGAAAACATTAAAAGTTGTTGAAAAGTTTATATTATTGCCGAAAAATGTAGAGACAAGCCAAAAAACATAGAGAAGACCCTAAAATCATAAGAAATGGTTTGAAAACATCGATAAAAATACTATACATTGCTAGAATATATAGAATGCTACTAGAGCATGCAGAGGATTGTTGAAAAGCCATATAAAATTGTCAAAAAATGCAAAAAATTTCCAAATTGTTAGGGGATAAAAAATTAATGAAAAAATAGAATGTCACCAAAAAGAAGAAATAATAACTAAATAAATAATTAAGAAATAAATAGTATTTTGGTTCCTACCATATTTGATATTTTCTTAAGCATGTTTTTCTCTGTAGGTTATCTAACATGGCTACTATAAATTCAAAGTTCGCAGACGTGGGAGTTTTAATGCTGACCAGGCGAGCACATAATGTGTAAGGTGACAAACATGGTGAATTTAATGATTAACCCCATATTTAGTAAAAAATAAAATTTAATGAGGTATAGTTAAGGTGTAGCAAAAACAAGCCCCATGAAAATGAATATGATAGTAATTAATCATAAAAGTAATGTTATGTGAAGAGCCACAAAATTGTATAAATACTCGTGTAGTACATTCTCAGAACACTTAGGAGAAGTAGGCACCATGGCTAGTTTTGTAAGAGATGACCCTATGGAAATCGAGATGACTGGATTTGGAAGATGGCAGATACAAATGCACATGATTGATAACTCAACTTTTTCAGTTAGATCTGATAGCAAAGGAAAGAGAACCAGATTTTGTGATAGCCCAAAGTTGCAATGCACATAACTAAAAAAAAAAATAACCTAGGGGCATCTACCTTGCTTAAACATCCAGTAATCGCAGACTAACGATAGAAACTAGAACATCAAAAACCGAAAGCAAAGAGTCAGCAACAAGTTGCACTAACTGGACCAAGCACAACAAATTAGGATCCCAAGCTGAGGACAAAGGAAGAATGAACACCAAGATTCTGGTCAAATTTGCACCACTTAGGCTTCAAAATTTTAGAAGGTTAGAGCTAAGGTGTTCAATTTCTTAAAATGTACAATCCTCCCTCTACGAGAAGGTACAACATTAAAAATATCATCATGAGATCTCCAGAGGAGCACCTACGGACCCGAGAGCATTAATAGTAGGAAATATTTGTGGTAGATCTCTAGCATGGGCAAAAAGATCTCACCCTAAGTAGCTCCATAATTCGAAAGCCTTAGGATTGTGCACCATCAATACAAAAGTACCCTCGATGGGGTTTTGAATTTGGAGGGAACAAATTTGAAAAATATCTAAGAATATGTATGTTCTTATCATTGTAAATATCGAAATCCATCCATTCTTATAGGGGTGATTTTCTTCATTCTTTATTATGTCTTGATCTAGCTCGAGCTTTGCGTTTTCGGTCGATTAGTTTTTGAACCTCTTCTCTTTGCATGTATATAACTCAAAGTTCATACTAATACAAAATTATGACTACTTATGACATCCCTATCCTGGTACTGGTATGGATGTTTTATTTTACTCCTGTTTGAGGGGACCATGTTCCTCGTATGTTGTCGATTGTTACGCATACATTCAATTCAATCCACCATGACATAGAGTCTATCAGATATTTGGTGCAATGCCACTAGTAGATAGGCTAGTTAGATTTACTTTCCCATACTTTAATTTCATGTCATTTACTACTTTTCTCTTTTTTCCTTTTCCATGGCAAACACACCCAATAGAGTAGGCTAGAGTAGGAAGGAAATACGAGCGTCAAAGATCGCATCAAGTCAAGGAGTCATTCGATAAAAAATCCCAGAGGTCGTCTGAAGGAGCCATGTCCTATGCTTCCCAAACTTTCTAGGATTGGCACCCCACACAAGGCAGAAGGTATCAGACACATCCTCTTAGAGAGAAGAGAACTACCACAACCGTGGGGGGTCGCAACGCTTGAGGCACAAAGGTTGTTTCAGACCTCAAACAACTGGCTCACTAATTAGTTAGAAAGGTCAAAAACTATCCATTAGCTAGCCTCTTAGTATGAGTTTATTTCTTGTTCCCTTTTTGTTTGTAGTTAGATGAATTTTCTAAACCAAGCATGATATTGTTTTGTGCTATGTTCTTGTAATCCACCAAAGTGGAAAAATTTGAATCAAATGTACTTCATGAGTATCTTTATAATGCAAGGCTTTTGAAAAATTTTGTATTTAATTTGTGCATGATGATGGTGGTTATACTCAGTCTATTTCATAGTTTGTTTCTCCTCTAAAGATTGTACCATATTAGACCTCAGGTTGTGTGAATATTGGTTGGGTTAGGGTTGGTTTTAAATTGGAATTGTTGTTTTATCGGATAAAACAGAGTTCAAGGCAATATAGGCTTGTTTATTTTTCTTTCTTTTCTCTTGCCCTTTAAACCTTTGATTTTTCTTTGGAGCCGGTTTAGATTAGGAGTAGATCAATTTTAGTTTTAAGCATTGAAAATGATTTTTTGTTGTGTCAATTTAGAATTCTATTTATGTTGAAAGTTAATCACTTAAATGCAATGAATGCTATTTTGTTAATTACGTCTTGCGTGGTTTAAATTTATATTTTTATTGCCTAGTTTAAATTTTCCTTAGCTCATGTATGTTATTATATCAATACAATAGAATTTTTTCAGACAATTAAAAATTTCATTCCAAGATATTATGCTTAGGAAACTTATATTTTGAGTTATACTAGCAAAGACTCCTTGAAGAACAACTATCATTGACCTTTAGGTTTACCCATTCTTGCCAAGACGTAGCATACCTGAACCTTGGAAGAAACAAATTCTCTTTCAAGAAGGAAGAAAATATGTTCCAAGTATGTTGGCTTGCCCTTGACACAACGACAATTTGGCCTGTCCTTTAATACCTAAGAAAATTGACAAGGATGAAGTGAAAATGTACCATTTGCATGTTAAAAAAAACCTATAAAAATAATTATGTGAAAAAATAAAAAATTATAAACACCAAATTATTATTATTTTCCAGGATTTTGGTTTATTTCATTCTATTCGCAAGGGTTGTCCTTTGGCCCCCTCACTTTACATCCTTGTTGCTGAAGCTTTTGGTTTTCTTGCCAATAAAGTGTCTAAGGGCTTGATCAAAGGTATTCTTTTTCCTGATATGTCCACCCAACTTATTAATGGGCACTTTGCGGATGATTCTTTTATCACTATCAATGAGGATGAGGTTTTAATTTCAACTACTTTGGTTTGTTTGAACTTTTTGTAGGCCTCAGGATCCAACATCAAATGGTCTAAGTCCCTTTCTTTTCGCCTTGTTTCTTCTTTTGTGCCTGCTTGGCTTAGACATTTTTCATGGCATTGCCTTCATATGGGTGAGCGTTTTAAGTTCTTAGGAATCTCCTTTGCTTTTGATAGCTTGTCCTATGAACTCTAGTAGTATGTCATTGACAAAATTGAAGAGAAGATTTATTGTTGGGCCTCACATCCCCTTTCTCTTGCCGACAAGTTTCAGGTTTGCACAAAGATTCTTGTTGCCACCCATGTTTATTACTCTTCCTGTTGGACCCCTTCTAAGAATTCTTTTAATAAGTTGACCAGAATCCTTAGGGATTTTCCTTGGGCCAAGGGGAAGAATTCGCGTGGTTTTCATCGAGTTGCTTGGGATATTTGTTGCACGCCTACAGATAAGGGTGGGATGGGCATCATTGACATTTATAGGAAAAGCATTTATCTGTGTGCTAAGTGGGTGGTTAAAGCTATTGAAGGCCCTAAATCTTGGAAGGTTTTGATTCGTCATTGTATTTATTCAGGGCTACCTTATGGGCATAAAGCTTGGGCTAATATTGACCTCCATACTCTTATCATTACTTCTGCTCCAGTTAAGATTTAGGGTTCCTTTGTTGTTAAAAGTATTTGGTAAGCTTTTGAGGCGGTGAAACCTCATCTTCGTTGGATTGGTGATGGTTTTCATAATGGCATTTCATTCAATTCTCAGTATATCTGGTGGTCTCCTATTTTGTCTAATTCTTCATTTCTTGTTGCTGATATGCCAGGGATTAAAGCTGAGGTTGTTTGCAAGGGCATCTGCTATATTAATGATTTAGTGCACTCTCGATACTGGATTCCTTGGCCTCATCTCAAAAAAAAATATAATCTTCAGAATTCAGATCTTCCTTATATTCTTAAGATTCAAGAGCTCATACATGATGTCATGCTTCATAAGCTCGACCTTCAACCCCCAAGTGCCTAGTGGAGGGATTGGCGCTGGAATGTGGATACTCCTTTCAATAACTACTCTTCTTCCTTGCTTTATCAACTTCTTAGTCTTGTTTCCCTTGGTGTTGATAAACTTAATGAGAGATGGCAGACTCATTCTACCTCCTATACTTGGATTGCTCGTCTGAACCATATTTGGTAGTCTAACCTTGAACCCAAGATTACCTTTTTTCTCTAGTATCTTATTTATCAAGGGCTTCCTATGGGAGAGAGACTTAGTAGGGTTGGTCTTCCTAATCCTAAGTGTCTAGCTTGTGGTCATTTTGAGACTTTCAAACATCTGTTTTGGTTCTGCCCTCGTGCTCAGTCTGCTTGGTCCTAGATTCACTCATTATTCAAGCCCTTTCATCCTGAATTTTTCAGATGGCAAATGATCTTTTTTGGAGATAACAGTTGTTTGCCTGCCTATATTGCTGCTTTGTGGAATTTCTTCCATGCTATTATTTGTTTCAACTTTGGAAAGCTAGAAATGTTGTTGTCTATTCTGGAGATTCAGTTTCTAGTCAATCTTCCTTGCATGAATAGATTACAATATTTTCTGTTGTTACTATTCAGCTCCATTCGCAGGCTTCCAAGTTGACTCATGAGTTGGCGCATTTGATAAATCTTGTCAGGTTTTGGTACGAGGCTCCGTGCACTATCAACGTGGCTTCGCCCAACCTCCCTCTGCCTTACGGTCCTTCTGTTTATTTCAGGCCTCGGCGTAGCAAATTAAGGGGGTGACATTTTCTAGCATCAGGTTGTTCTATCAGTGCCCACAGTAGAGCTTGGTCTCCTCTTGGAGTGGCTCCATTTGTGTAGTTATTATGTGTATTCACCCTTTTAGGGGCTGGTTTTGTTTTTGACCTCGGGTTTTTACGATGTTGATCGTTTAGGTGGCCTTGCGCCTCTAATTGTGATTTTTTCAACTCCTTTTTATTGTAACATCTCTTATATTTTATTGAATATAATTGTTGATTCCAATAAAATAATAATAATTTTTAATTATTTAATTAATTATTTTTTATTTCTCCTTTCCCATGACATTCTAGGTCTCTCTCCGAATATAAACCTTTTCAAACTATGCAATCATTTTCTTTATCTTCTTGAATCGTCAAAGCAGTCGAAGTCGCAGTCGTTGGAAGCGTCGACACTAACAGCGCCCATTTGAAAATGATAGGGACCTTCGTAGCGCTCTAATGCCGGTCGTCGGAGCTTGACCTGAAATTGAGCTGTGTTGCACTATTTTGACGATCCGATGTCCATCGAATTTCCTTTATGTTGATCTCTAGAATCGTTCGTACATATAATTCGAAGCGCGTGGATGCAGAATTTTTATTTTAAAATTCTATCCACTGTGATTTCTGACGTAGATTTCTTTGTTCGAAGGCGAAAACATCAATGTCACCTCTCAGTGGGATGTAAGCGTAATCGTTGCCGAACGCTACGACAAGGTTTACAGGCAAAATACAACATATCCTACAAGTTGTCATTTAAAAACCAGAAACACATTGTCAAAGTCTGAATGGCTGGTCTGAATTCATGTTGGCATGTACCAGCCCTCGAAGTTTCGTTCCAAAGGTCAAGTCTGAATGGGTGGTCTGAATTCATGTCGGCATGTACCAGCCCTCTAAAGCTCCGTTCCTAAGAAAGGGTAGATAATAGGAATTGATTGTTTTTATATGGAAACTTCATAAACCATAAAAATAAAGTTTAATAGGATTTTTATTGTTTTATACGGTATTTTTACTGTTTAGAGAATAGAACTGAACAGTTTATTGGCAAGTATTTGTTTCTATCAAGGGATCAACCTGTCTATGCCTCTTTAATAAAAAAATTTAGAGTAAAGCAGAGTTTTTTGGAAAAGATCATTTAGGTTTCTAGATAAAAACTCAAAAACATAATATTACAGTATCTTTCACATAACTAACCTAGATAATAGGAATTTCATTATTTATAGGCTTGAACTAGTGGATAGGATAAAAACCATAAAGAAGAAAAAAGTTTTAAGTTTTATGAAGAGTTTGAGATTATTATTTTGTATATATATATATATATATATATTTCAATTGGTTATATGAGATTGAAATCAGTTTTCATTAATATTATATCAATTTTTTTATTATATTGAGGAATCGGTTATAACCTCTAGTTAAGTTGGGTAAAATTTTTAATGTAATTGGCGTCCTCTAGCACAACACGTCATCTAGCACAACAATGCCTGAGGGATTGAAACTATGCTCCCATGTGAGTGTCTTGACCAATGTACCAGACCCTAATCTAGGGCTACAACGCCTGAGGGATTGAAACTATGGTATTAGTGCTCCCATGTGAGTGTTTTTGAATCTATATTAAGAAATCTAATCAATTGAGCTAATACCATTTAATTTTTAAAGAAAACCAATGGAACAGGCCCTTCGACTTATTACCTTAGACTTATTCGTATTACCTCATTACTATATATATTTGTATTACCATAACTTGAATACTATTAATCTATTATTTGACAAGATTTGAAACTATAATATTAAAAAATCTAATCAATTGAACTAATACCATTTAATTTTTAAAGAAATAAAGCATCCGAAGAATGTAATTTTTTGTTTTTTTGTTTTTGAAAACACGTCCTTGTGGGGAAGCAAAACCTTGGAATTAGATTTCATGTTTGGTTTTTTTCGATCAAAGCCACCCGGGAGTCGCATCCGACCTCATCCATACCAGCTGGCCTAACGAACCATCAAGTAAACTTTGTATATCCGCAACATGTGAGGGGGAGAGATTTGAACTTGGAGCCTCTCTTTTACAACTTGCACACCAGCTGGCCTAACGAACCATCAAGTAAACTTTGTATATCCGCAGCATGTGAGGGGGAGAGATTTGAACTTGGAGCCTCTCTTTTTCAACTTGAAAGTTTTAACTATCCACTTGCTCTCCAACTCCTCCACTCTAGATAAAATATAATTTTATATTTACTTAATATAAAATTATAATTTTTTTCCTTAAAGAAAAAATATCATTTAATTTTCAAACATATTGAATTATAACAAATAATAAATTTAATTTTAATTTCATTTACAAAGATTTATAATTTTAATTTATTTTTATCTTTGTAAGGTATAAAGGGATTTTATTCTAACCATTGCTTCTATATATCAATAATAATAATAATAATTAATGTTTATTTTTATCACTTATGTTGATTTTATAGTGGTCATATCTTTATATCTAGTTATTAGTTTTTTAGATTTTGACTATAAGAGTGAACTGAAAGAGTTGATTTTCAAAATAAAATAATTCTATAAGTCTTAAATCATTAATATATATATTTTTAATTTACTAGGTTAAAATATTAAAATAAATTATATAAATAATAAAATCAACATTTAAATGTTTTTATGTTTCATGTAATGACATAGAAACAAGGTTAAGTGTTACACAACCCTAGCTCCATAACAATGATGATGTTGATGTTGGTGACCTCGAGGTAATTTGGATAGTTGTCATAAGCAATGTTGATTTTTAGGCTTTTGTAATGCTTGGTAAGAGTAGAAGTGTTTTTTTACCCTAAGGCATAAGGGGTTAGCTAGGGTTACTTTATTTGAGGGGTTTCCAAGGAGGTAAAGAGTTTGCAAGGATCAAGCTATAGATGTTGGTGCCCTCGTGGTAATTTGGATAGTTGTCATAAGCAATGTTGATTTTTAGGCTTTTGTTATGCTTGGTAAGAGTAGAAGTATTTTTTGCCCTAAGGCATAAGGGGTTAGCTAGGGTTAGCTTTATTTGAGGGGTTTCTAAGGAGGTAAAGATGTCATAAGGATCAAGCTATAGGTGGCTCTCCCTTGATGTTGTATATGTTGTACAATCATGAGATAAAGGTGGTATAGTTTGGTGAGGTGGTAGCACTATGCTCATAATGGGGTGTCATGATCTTGTTGACACTTTTTTGTTTTATTGCTCACCTTTGTGAGGTGGCATCACTAAGGAGGTCGATGTCTTGGATGAGGCCTACACCAAGGCTAATATTTGTGGTTATTTTTGAGTAAATGTATATGAATTTAGGTTCCTTGTTATAAACTTTTTTCGTTGCTTGTGAGAGGGAGGAAGATTGTAAAGGGCCTCGACTTATTAAATCCATGTCTCCTTTCTTGCTTCAAGGATAGGGGTAGTTGTTCCTAAGTCTAAGGTTTAAAGGATTCAAGTTAGAGAACACCTAAGTTTCTCCTTATATTTTTCTGTTGACGACTTATCCTTAATCTGGTCCCAAGGTTGTGCATAGCTGTAAATCATCGTTAATTTGCAAATATTAGGATTTTTGAAATTTGAAATTGGCGAATATGGGGACCTTGGACATTGGCCCATTTATTCAAAATTTTCAAGAACAATTTTTTTTTCGAGCTGGTTCGTCCCCTTTAATAATAATTTCACTATTTTTATTTTAAATCACCAACACTTCTGCCTAAATCGTGAACTTTTTTTGCCTTCAAATTATAAATTTTTTATTTATATCGCTAAATTTACCTCTTATACCACCAATATATATACTTAATGTGACAACAATACTCATTCATGTAAAACATTCAAACTCCTCAAAAAATGACTTATAGCAGTGAAAACCCTACAACAAATAGACAAGACCTGAAGTAGCCAAAAACAACATGCACAATAACCTAACTATCGATAGAATGAAAAGAACTAACAATAGTTGATAGGTTGGAGAGCGAGAACCAATAAGTTGTAGAGAGATAGTCGATAGGTTGTAGAGCGAGAGCAGATAGGTTGTAGAGAGATAATCAATAAATTGCACAATAATAGTCGATGGGTTATAGAGACCTGTCAAAATTTGATAGGTTGGAGAGAATAATTGATGGTCAATAGGTTGCAAAGTGATAGTTGATAGGTTGTAAATAATAGTCGATAGGTTATAGAGCGATAACCGACAGGTTGTAGAGCATTGTCTATAGCCGATAGGTTGCAGAGCAATAGCCAATAGGTTGCAAATAATAGTTGATAGTCGATAGGTTGCAAAGTGATAGATGAGAGGTTGCAAAAACATATTGAAAGTTGATAGGTTGCAGAGAAATAACCGATAGGTTGTAGAGACCTATCGAAAGCCAATAAGTTGAAGAGAAATAGTTGATAGACTATAGAAAATAGTCGATACCTGATGGGTTGCAAAACGACAGCTGATAAGATGCAAAGAACCATAGATAGTTGATAGGTTGCAAAAACCTATCGATAATCGATAGGTTATAGAAGAGTGTCGCTAGCCAATAGGTTGCAAAGGAGTGTTGAGAGCTGCTCTATAAGGGGATCCCCTTAACAAGTTGCTCCCCCTCACTGAATTATCCCCCTTTGACATCAATGGCAAAGGGCTCCTTGGGGCTAAAAATAAGACACTTAGCATAGCCCCCTCACCATCTTATTTTCTTGATGTGATCAATTATGTGATGGGAGTGAAACTGGTAAGAACCAAAGTTCTTACCAGTTATTTCGACTACGAAAGAATGGATTAAAATGCAGATAAGTGGAAATACAAGAATCATAGTTTGTAAATGAATCACTTTTTCATTGATGGTAAACCAATCAATAGATATAAATTAAATAATTATTCTTCGATGGATGGCTTGAAAATATCCATGGAATGCCTATTTAAATCTACCTAAGGTTGTATTGTGAAAGGACACATTGGTCCATAATAATTAAATGAGTGAAGTTAATAATATGCTAAGTTAGTATTAGAGTCCTAACATGCCACCCTCCTTAAAAAGAGCTTTGTCCTCAAAGCTCGAAGTGAGAAGCTTCATCCCTTGTTTTCCAAGTAGTAGGTGCTCATGTTCTTGCACCATTTTAATATCATCGTTCCGTAAGAAGGGATATTGGGAAGGTTGAAGTGTTGGTGGGGGATAGGTAGGAATAATAGGAGGATCATAATGACCACGGGGGAAAATATTTGTTGTGTTTTCTTAGTGGCTTGGAGAGAAAATAAGTGGGCAACCATTTTTTTGCCTCCTTTACGAATAACTTTCTCCATGCGATGAGAGCTTGCTAGGGGAGAAGGGCCGGATTTTATTCCTTTAAGAGTATATGTTTGGTCCTTTTGTGTGAATTTCATCCATAAGTCATCAAAGTCCCATTGGATTGTGCCGAGTGTTCATAACCATTGTACTCCTAAGACAATATCACAACCTCCTAAGGGAATTGCATACATGTCATGTTTCATGGTATAGTTGCCCAAGGTGAGCTTAATATTTTGGCATTTCCGTTTACAGGTGATCTTTCCTCCATTATCAATCATGAATTCAAAATTATTGCAAGGATGTATAAAATAGTTGGCTTGCTTTACCACACGTGGGTCGATGAAATTATGGGTACTTCCAGAGTCAATAAGTACGGTAAGGTTTTGTCATTTGAAGGTTCCAAGGACTTTCATAGTTTGGGGAGAGGAATTTTCGGTGAGGGCATTGAAAGAAATTTCTAGTGGACCTTGAGGGCTATCATCAGGTGTATCCATCACTAGTTCAACCTCAATCTCCTCTTCATTGTTTGTTGATTGACAATGAATAACTGCATCTAGAATATATAATTTGGGTGTAATACATTTGTGATTAGGTACAAATTTCTCATCACAATGAAAAAAAGGCCCTTTTCTCTTCTTTCCTTCATTTCCTCAAGGCTAATTTGTTTAATTGGCATGACTTTATTTAGTTTTGGGTTGGTGGAAGTATTTTGTGAGTCTACTTTAGATAGGTTTCCTAGTCAACGTTGGTTATTGATTTTTTCTTCCGCCATCTGGGCTAACGCAATAGTGTGCATCATGTCGGTAGGATTGAGCATTTGTACTTCTAATCGAATTTCTTCCTTTAGGCCACTAATGAAGCAACTTTGGAAGAATGATGCATCTAGTCCTGATGTAAGATTTGCCAATTTCTCAAACTAAGCTTGGTACTATCTACAGTAGAGGTTTGATGGAGTTTGGTAAGAGCCCCTATGAAATCTTCAAATTTGCTTGGGTTGAATCGTACCATTAGATTTTTTGTAAATTTTGTCCATGTAGGGGTGTCATTTGTATTTTCGTACCATTGGTACCATTGAGTAGCGATTCATTCCAGGTGGAAGGATGCAATGCAAACATTTTGGACCTCAGGGATTTGATAGAGGGAGAAATATTGGTCCGCTTGATAGACCCAATTTGTGGGATCACCTCCTTCAAATTTTGGAAAATCCAACTTAGTGGTTCGAGGTAGGATTAACGTTTGTGGTCCCTCGAGTAATGCTTTTTGTGTTGGTGCTATGATAGGTTGGTCGGTTTGGATTAATGCCAAGTTTTTTTGTACCATATCGATGGAGTGGTTGGTGGCACCAATTTTTAAGTCTAATTCTATAATCTTGTTTTCATGGTCATCCTTCCATAGGCAAAAATCCTCTTTTGTCATGATTTTCTTTTCAAAATTATTCTACCATTTATTTAATTCCTGCATGACTTCATAACTTCCTTCACAAGATCTTGTGATCTTCTCCCGTCTGTCATTGTGTTGTGTTTTGTAATTTGCAAAAATGAAGTCCCTTTTGACAAGGTAATGGGTTTAAAATTTGTTAATAATTGATAAAATTATCAATTTGCTTGATATAAAAGGGAAACAAAAATTGTTATTTTTCTTTTGAAATCACTCCTATGTCCTTCAAATTGACAAAACGGTCACTAAATTTGAATTTTTTTGAATTGTCTTTTTGGCGGTTGATTTTTTAATTTTCAAAAAAAAATTGTGTGCATGGCTAGCGAGGGCGGTAAGGTGAATGAGCAGGAAATGAAACGACTGAGTGGAAGGCTAAGTGGTGGGGTGGAGTAGGCGGAGTGACAGCTGAACGAACGAGAAATAAAGCGATTGAACGGAAGGCTAAGTGGTAGAGCGACGAGTGAATGAGCGGGAAACTATGTGATTGAGTGGAACACTAAGCAGAAGGGTGGAGTAGACAGAATGGTAGGGCACGAGCTGCTAAGGAGGTCAACGAGTCAAACACAAATCCCAAATAGTCCAACACACGACATGCCTGCAACTGGTGCCACAACGTTTCACGTTAGCGTGTATGCCTAGCACACTAGGCACTCCAATATGAGAGTGTCGGTGATTATAAACCTTGTGTTTGCCATAACACAAGGAATGTGGGATTTTTATCCCTAATGAATTTAAAAAAAAATTGACGTCGCACTCAATTTAGATTTTTCGATGCCTGAAAGACGATTTCGATCACCAAAAATTATTTTAAACTTTAGGTTTAATTTTAATATTTAATTTTTATTTGTCGTATTTCTTCAGACTCACCGAAAAATGCGGGTATACGCAACAAAATGGTTTTATGGATAATTTAGCGTGCGTATTTGAGCTCCTCGTTGATCTGGGAGCAACAAATATTGAGGATGTCCTCCTTGAATATTTTTAATGAGATTTTGGCATGATCTTCGTTGTTATGACCCATTGAAATCATTATTACTCCTTGCATTGGTTTACGTTTTTCCAAGAGCGCTGCTTTTGTTTTTTTGTATTGATTTGAAAGCATTTGTGAGAGAGGTGTAACATGGATTTTGAGGTATAATATGCAGGTCTTATGTTGAGCAAAAATTACAATATGGTGGTACACTTTTAATGCAAAAATTGGTGTGGCTGGGTAAAAATGAACAGTGGTGAATGTGACGAGAAAAAAAAATTATAACAATTAGTGTGAATGGCCTTATGGATCTTTGCTCTAATACTAGTTGGTAAGAACAAAAGTTCTTACAACTTATTTTGATTGTGGAAGAATGGATTAAAATGTAGATAAGTGGAAATAAAAGAATCATAGTTTGTAAATGAATCACTTTTTCACTGATGGTAAACCAATCAATGGATATAAATTAAATAATTGTTCTTCGATGGATGCCTTGAAAACACCCATGGAATACCTATTTAAATCTACCTAAGGTTGTGATTGTGAAAGGACACATTGGTCCATAATAATTAAATGAGTGAAGTTAATAATATGCTAAGTTAGGATTAGAGTCCTAACAAAAACTCCCAAATTACTATGCTCCTCTTCTTGTTTCATTTTATTTCTCCAAACTTTGGAGATCACACTCTTTTGAACATTTTGAGCATCCTTTTTCTTGCTTGTCTTTGGAATAACTGGAAACTCTGTTCTACACCATTTATATTTATGCCCAAAATTATTTCAATTGAAGCACATGATGTTGTAGTACTTGAAAGGTGCAAATGACTTGAAATTTCTCTTGGTGAAGCCATAATCATTCTTACCATGAACCTTGCAATGTACAAATTTATGACCAAAATTGTTACAATTGTAACAAATGATGTTGTAGTTCTTGAAAGGTGCAAATGAATTGAAGTTCCTCTTGGTGAATCCATAATCATTTTTATCATGAACCCTGCAATGTATAGCTTTATGACCAAAATGATTACATGAGAAACAATAACCTTGGAAGAAATATTCATCTTGCCTTGATCTCATGGTTCTTTCTTTTCTTTTCTTGTGATGGTCCCTGTTCCTTTATGATTCTTTGTTTACTTCCTCTTTGATACTATCACCTCTCAACACATCAGCATAGGTCTTAGGCTCTTCTTCAATTCCTTTCTTTGATTCCTTTATTCCTTTTGAGCTTGAATCCTCTTCTTGTACCTCTTGACCTTCCTCATAACCAAGTCCAATATTCATAAATGGATATCTCTATGTTTTGATAATATCATCCAAATATTTTGAGCTTTTTCTAAACTGATATATATTATTATTGAATTTCTTAAGTCATTTCCTTAGAATGTCAGCTTCATGTGCTAGTCTTTCATATTCTAGTTCTTTTGCCTTTAATTTTTCAGCCATACATTCTTCAACTTTCTTTACCTCTTCAACCTTAACTCTTAAATCAATGAGATATTATAGGAGTTTTGTCTTTGTTTTCTCATCCTCTTGTATTTGAGCCTTCAATTATAAGTTCTCCCTTTTTAACTCTTCAATATCAACAAGTTCCTTTTCCATATCAACTTGTTGAGCAAAGTGCAGCAAACAGTATTGTCATTGTTGTCAACACAGTCAGACAGATTTATTGATGCAATGGACAAGAGTTTATTGAACAGCAAGGTGCAGCCAAAGTACAATGGATAGGAGTTCAATGTTGAGCAAGGTGTTGCAGGAGGATTTTCATTGTTGTCAATACGATCGATTAGATCTAATGATGCAATGGACGAGTAGTTCGGAAGTCACTCGGATGCAGAGGATAAAGTTCAAAAGTTAGTCGGATCATGAGTCCTTAAATGATAGATGCACGAAACAGAAAACATAATCCGGAATGAGAAGAAGAAGTCTTCAGAACCTGAGATGTCAAGAAGCGAAAAGGTTTTTTGTGAAAACCAAGGCAGTCAAAATAAAAAGTTTTATTTAAAATCATGGATAATAGATTTGAAATGGGTTTTTCTTAAAACCCAAGTTGGCTCTTCGTTTCGTTGAAAAAGATGCCCCGGTGATGAAGATATTTAAATAGGCAGTCAAAATAAAAAGTTTTATTTAAAATCATGGATAATAGATTTGAAATGGGTTTTTCTTAAAACCCAAGTTGGCTCTTCGTTTCGTTGAAAAAGATGCCCCAGTGATGAAGATATTTAAATAGGTAGTCAAAATAAAAAGTTTTATTTAAAATCATGGATAATAGATTTGAAATGGGTTTTTCTTAAAACCCAAGTTGGCTCTTTGTTTCGTTGAAAAAGATGCCCCGGTGATGAAGATATTTAATTTTAAATATTTAGTTTAAATTTTATTTTATTTAAAATTTAAATTAAAATATTAAATTAAATTAAAAGGGCCGACGTGTTACTATTTCGTGGCAATAAGCTATAGGAAGGTGACGAAGGTGGAGAAGAGTTTTGCAGCTGACATTCTTAGGGTTACAGCCGATGGATTTTAGGGTTTGGCAGCTGACAAATTCTAGGGTTTCTCAGTCGACGTTCTTCTAGGGTTTTTTTCTAAAATTTCTTTTATAAAAGCAAGGGTTCTTCGAGTTTGAAATATGGGGTGTTAAGATAAAATGCAAATGCAAGCATAGTGTTTGTGAAAGTGAAGTTCGTGTTGAGCAGAGAGTAGAATGTGAAACGACACAGAGTGTGCAGAGAAGCAGAGTGTGCAGAGAAGCACGAAGGGCAAAGTTGATTACAAAGTCCAGTCTGTAGCGATGCGACAGACCGTGTGAAGTGATTGCACAAGAAAGAGCAGAGTGCACAGATATTGCAAAGGTGATGTAGACCAGTTAGAGTCTTGCAATAACAAAGGTATATGTCAAACATTTTTATTCAAAATTGAAGTCCAGTTGGTGCTGGCAAATTAAGGGGTTGGTGCCTCTTTCCAGTAGGTGTTGGTAAAATTGGAGTTGGTGCTCCATTCTGTTGAAGCAGATAAATTTAAGGGGTTGGTGCTCCTTCCAGTTGGTGCTGGTAAAGGATTATGTAAAGTTGTAGCTTTGCATTGATTGGATTTGGATGGTAGTCCAAGAAGTCTTTTTGAGGAGTAGCCACATTGGTGAACCTCGTTAAAATGTTGTGTTATGTGTGATGCTTTCTTGATGCATTTAGTATCTCTTTTATCTGCTTTAAACTGCTGCTGGTTTTAAAATCATATGTTTTAAAATTTTTAAAGAACACACTGATTCACCCCCCTCTCGGTGTCATTGTGATTACAACAATTGGTATCAGATCCAGGTTCCCAATTTTGGCTAAATCGATCGGGGTTGATCTTGGATTAGTACACAATGGCTAAGAAGAATAGATCCTCATCCAAAAAGGCATCCCAGTCAGTTTCGGTTCCTGTAGAAGAGAAATTTGAACCGAAAAAGATAGAAGAAGTGAATCCTGAAGTTTGTGATGAAAATCTTGAGGCTGAAGTAGATTTTGAAGGAGAGTTGATATATGCGCTTGAAGAGTGGAGAATAGAAAAGAAAAAGAACAAAATACTATCCAAGAAATTAGAAGAATATGAGGATGAGATTGAAGATCTCTTCCTACAGGTTCAAAAGGCCAAGAAATCAGAAGAAGCCTTGAAGACACAGCTGGATAATAAGAATTATGTATACAGCACAAGTGAAGAGGAATATAAAAAGGTTATTGTTGATCTAAAGCTGCAAGTAGAACATAACAAAATGATTTAATATATTCTTAGGTCTCGAGATCAATGAGAAAGAGGCGTATGCTGCCAACAAGAAGAAGAGATTGTTTCATTGAAGAAACAACTAAAAGAGGCCAATATAAATCTCAAATTTGAGAAGAGCACAGAGTTGCTAGATACAAGGATAAATCAACAAAGAAGCTCCACAAACTAAGTTTGGTCTTGGATATGAAGCTGAACAACCTTCATCCTCCAAATATGCAGAGAAGAAGAAGTCCTCGGTTGAAGGATTGAAACAAGAAAAGTCTGAAGCTGAATCCTCAAAAGGAAGAAAATATCAAAGAAGATCTATAGCAAAGCAACCACAACAAAAGAGGTTCTCTCACTCTCACTCTTTTAATAATAATGCTTTTTATGGCTATTGTTCTAAATGCAACCACTTTGGTCACAAGGCAATTTATTGTGGACTGAACAATAGATCAAAGAGTTATGTTGATAAAAATACTTTTGTTTTTTTGAGTGAACACCCTGTGCAATGTTTTAAATGTAATGGCCATGGGCACATAGCAAGGTTTTGTTCAAGCACTTTTGTATCCAATCTAAGGCAATACCATAGATTTCATCATACACATAGAATGCAATACAGACAGGGAATAAAACATGTGCAATGTTTTAAATGCAAAGGTCAAGGGCACATAGCAAGGTTCTCTCCAAGCACTTCTATATCTAATCCAAGGCAAAACCCTAGATTTCATCAGACACAAAGAGGACAACACTGACAAGGAACATATCATGTGCATAAAAGAAAAGAAAATAATCATCCATCAAGAATGCACAAGAGACAACACCACAAGAGAAATGTACAAGTTCATGAACAGGAGAAAAATAGGGATGTTGTTGAAAAACCCAAGCCCAAGTTCCGAAAAGTCTGGAGAAAGACAGAAGAAAGGAAATTGTGTCTCCTTGGACTGAAGGAGGCTACTCTGCCATTGCTCTAAGCAACTCCAAGTGGCACATCCTCAGGAGGAGCAATATTAAAGCTTTATTTTAATGCTCCTATGTATTTGTCTAGATATCTGAGGATGAAAGGTAAGCAGTCGAGTTAATGTTGTTAAAGTGTGTTTTTCAGTTTATATCGTGGTTTGTGGAAATGTCATGAAGTGTGGTGTTTAAATTGAGAGCTGTCACCATTGGTAGTTTTGAGATATGTCACTGTTGTACTGTTGATGATTCTTAATACCACTGTTCAAAATTACGAATCATAATAGTCTAGATAATTTGCTCAATGAAAGAATGCTTGCCCTAGCTGTGTATTTGTGTTTCGAGCAGCATGTATTTGTTTTTACTCTTTGATGTGAAGATTGCCAGCTCTTTCATGACACCTTGGTGAATATATTTAATTCACAGACAGTTTTGTTTTAACTATTGATTTAATGCTAGTCCAAGGATAAGAAGCTTGAGGCTGAGTAAGGTGCACTATGGTTGGCCATAAAGTGTTTGACAAAATGTCTTCTTTCGACATGCATAGTTGAAAGTAAGAGTTGGCAGTAAAATTGCGAGTCTTTGGACAAAAATTGGTACAGATGTGAGTCACTTGTCAATTCCGTTGACAAAAGTGAAATCGAGCATGTTGAATGGGAAGATTGAAGAAAAAGTTTTTTAATGAGCGATCAAATGATTTCCGACTGGTGATGAATAGTTGAGTTGCTTTCATAGTGGTTGTTTTGATCAAGTTAATGCTTTTCTTGATACATGATTTGGGCTTACTCCATTGAGTTTAATTTGAGCAAGTTATTCTTTGCCTTGGTGATTTATGTTGGTGGTTGTCTTGTTCAAATACCTTTGGAAAGAAAAGGATGTCTACTAGTTTCCTTTTCATGTAGTGATTGGTTGAATGCTTCAAAGTTAATCTTGAGTTGAATGATGTTGGTTAAACCTTGTCTATAAGCATTGTTGCTAAAGCCCTAATTGGTTGAGAAAAGATGTTGGTTGTGCTATGGTACAGTGTTTGGTACCTGCACAGAGTTGAAAGTGGATTGAGGTAGCTCTGTTGGATTCTCACTCGAGAGAGAGACAAACAAGCTCGTCATTGGGTTCAAGCTTGTTGAGAATATATCCAAGATGCATGGTGAAGTTGTATGCGAGATGTTGCTTGGCATTGCGAGAACAAAAAGTTGGCTATATAAGATTATTGTATGCCTTCACTAACGGTGGACAAGTTTGAGTTTGCAAAGCAACGAGAGGGTAGTTGCACGAGAAGACAGTGGTTCGAGTCATGTTCTTACACATGTTATATTGGTGAAGTTGACGGTGATGGTGTCATTCATTGGTTATTGCTTGCTATTCACATTGTTGATTTTATTGATGCCTATTATGCTTATCATGATGTTGTCAATCAGTGAAATGAAGTGGTCTTGGACTCAGGGGGAGCATTTGTGTATTTGTTTTTCTTCTTGTTCATGCTTGGAATATTTGCTAATTATAATAATTTGTGTCTAAGAATATTGTGCATAGACTCAGGGGGAGTCTGCAACAGCCCTTTGGTATTATTGTCAAAGGGGGAGAAGATTTACAAGAAAATTGCACATGTGTTGCCAACAATTCCAAAGGGGGATATTGTTGAGCAAAGTGCAGCAAACAATATTGTCATTGTTGTCAACACAGTCAGACAGATTTATTGATGCAATGGACAAGAGTTTATTGAACAACAAGGTGCAGCCAAAATACAATGGATAGGAGTTCAGTGTTGAGCAAGGTGTTGCGGGAGGATTGTCATTGTTGTCAATACGATCGGTTAGATCTAATGATGCAATGGACGGGTAGTTCGAAGTCACTCGGATGCGAGAGGATAAAGTTCAAAAGTTAGTCGGATCATGAGTCCTTAAATGATAGATGCACAGAAACAGAAAACATAATTCAGAATGAGAAGAAGAAGTCTTCAGAACCTGAGATGTCAAGAAGCAGAAAGGTTTTTTGTGAAAACCAAGGCAGTCAAAATAATTTTTTTTATTTAAAATCATGGATAACAGATTTGAAATGGGTTTTTCTTAAAACCCAAGTTGGCTCTTCGTTTCGTTGAAAAAGATGCCCCGGTGATGAAGATATTTAAATAGGCAGTCAAAATAAAAAGTTTTATTTAAAATCATGGATAACAGATTTGAAATGGGTTTTTCTTAAAACCCAAGTTGGCTCTTCGTTTCATTGAAAAAGATGCCCCGATGATGAAGATATTTAAATAGGCGAGTCAAAATAAAAAGTTTTATTTAAAATCATGGATAACAGATTTGAAATGGGTTTTTCTTAAAACCCAAGTTGGCTCTTCGTTTCGTTGAAAAAGATGCCCGGTGATGAAGATATTTAATTTTAAATATTTAGTTTAAATTTTATTTTATTTAAAATTTAAATTAAAATATTAAATTAAATTAAAAGGGCCGACGTGTTACTATTTCGCGGAAATAAGCTACAGGAAGGTGACGAAGGTGGAGAAGAGTTTTGCAGCCGACATTCTTAGGGTTACAGCCGACGGATTTTAGGGTTTGGCAGCTGACAAATTCTAGGGTTTCTCAGTCGACGTTCTTCTAGGGTTTGTTTCTAAAATTTCTTTTATAAAAGCAAGGGTTCTTCGAGTTTGAAATATGGGGTGTTAAGATAAAATGCAAATGCGAGCATAGTGTTTGTTGAAGTGAAGTTCGTGTTGAGCAGAGAGTAGAATGTGAAACGACACAGAGTGTGCAGAGAAGCAGAGTGTGCAGAGAAGCACGAAGGGCAAAGTTGATTACAAAGTCCAGTTGTAGCGATGCAACGAGACTGTGTGAAGTGATTGCGCAAGAGAGAGCAGAGTGCACAAAGATTGCAAAGGTGATGTAGACCAGTTAGAGTCTTGCAATAACAAAGGTCTATGTCAAACATTTTTATTCAAAATTGAAGTCCAGTTGGTGCTGACAAATTAAGGGGTTGGTGCCTCTTTCCAGTAGGTCTTTGGTAAAATTGGAGTTGGTGCTCCATTCTATTGAAGCAGATAAATTTAAGGGGTTGGTGCTCCTTCTAGTTGGTGCTGGTAAAGGATTATGTAAAGTTGTATCTTTGCATTGACTGGATTTGGATGGTAGTCCAAGCAGTATTTTTGAGGAGTAGCCACATTGGAACCTCATTAAAATGCTGTGTTATGTGTGATGCTTTCTTGATGCATTTAGTATCTCTTTTATCTGCTTTAAACTGCTGCTGGTTTTAAAATCATATGTTTTAAAATTTTTAAAGAACACACTGATTCACCCCCCCCTCTCAGTGTCATTGTGATTACAACACAACTATGGCTTCCTTTTCATCTTCTGAAACTTTCTCTTTTTCTTGGTGTTCAACATGATCATCTTCATTCTCTTCTGTTTGGTTTTTTATAACAAGAGAATCTTCATTCTCTTGCTTGCCTTGATTGTGCCTATTTTTATTTTCATGATAAAATCTTCTTTCTTTCTTCTTCTTGTATTCTTTTTGTTCTTCATTGCTACTATTCCTATCTTCTGTACAATTAGTTACATAGTGACCAATGTTACCACAACTAAAACATTTGTGTTTTCTTGGATCCTTCTTATTTATTCCCTAAAAGTTAGTCTCTTTTCCACTACTTGACTCTTTACTTGATTCTGGTTCTTTATTCTTTGCCTCCTTTGAAGCTTTAAAATCTACCTCTCTTTTTTATGTTTAATATTTTTATGTCCTCATATTAAAGGCTGTGATAATCCCATGTAGCTCATCCATACTCAAGAAAGCATAGTTAGTCGCATCAAACAATGATATTCTTCTTGATTAAAACCCTTCCTGATGTACCATGTGTGTTCTTGTAAGATCTTCCTTCAAGTTGTTAGGCTTTCACAAAGGAACTTGTTTTGATACCAATTGAAGAACACAAGATTATACTAAGAGGGGGTGTGAACAGTATAAGATAAAAATTTTACTTTAGTTTTCAAATCAATATCATCCAATATTATCAATTGCAATAATGAAACAATGCACAAATCACCACACACATAAGAGACATAGATTTAACGTGGTTCACCCAATGTGGGCTACATCCACGAAGAAATTTTTCTTATAAATTTCTTCAATAAATTTTGTGGGAACCAAATCCCTATTACAATGTTTGTGGATCCCAATCCACATGAGACACCAATCCCCTCTGCTCTAGTTTGTGGACCTCTTTCCATAGGAGACACCAATCCCCTTTGCTCTGGTTCATGGACCTCTATCCACAAGAGACACCAATCCCCTTTGCTCTAGTTCATGGATCTCTATCCATAGGAGACTCCAATCTTCTCTACACTAGTTTGTGGACCTCTATCCACAGGAGACACCAATATCCTTTGCTCTATTTTGTGCTCCAAAGCTTGCTCACAACCTGCTGAATCCTACTCACAAAGTATGATCAAATCTTCTCACAAATATTGCATACAAACAATGCTCATATCTTTCTAAATCTCATATACAAACAATTCTCATATATTTCCTAAATCTCGCATACAAACAATGCTCATATCTTTTCCATATCTTGCATACAAACAATTCTCATATCTTTCCCAAATATTGCATACAAACAATGCTCATATCTTTCCCAAATATTGCATACAAACAATGCTCATAACTTTCCCAAATCTCGCATACAAACAATGCTCATATATTTCCAAAATATTGCATAATGATGTCATCAAGTTCTTTACTTATTCTTCAATGTGCTTTCCTCAACTAAAGCAATTCGATATATTCTACACATAATTTTGTTATCTTCATGAACATATAGAGTATGATATGCAGTAACAAATGCCTAATATGTTCTTCACATTTATTAATTGTTTTTGCTTTCACATGTCTCACATTTATTACATCAAAAGGTAGCTTTAGTATAGCACTAGATAACTAACCTGGTAATTGCTAATTTCCACCTTTACTTCAAAAACCAATCATAATGCACAAGTTTGTCCATCTCATCTACTCCCAAAATCAATTATGAACAATACACAAACTTGCTTACAAATTTGATCTATAACTCTTGCACATTCACTCTCTTCTTTCAATCAAAACCAATGCATAACTTTACTCTCAAAACTGATCTATAACCCTTGCACATTTACTCCCAATATCAATCAAATCCAATGCACAAGTTTACTCACAAATATGACCTATAATCTTTGCACATTTACTTCCAATTTCAATCAACACAATGCATGACCAATCAATCCTTATGCCTCCAACCATATGACATCAAAAATATTATCCTCAAACAAAACATCCTTGAGAAAGGAATTAAATCACCATACCTCTAAATCTGACACAATGATGATGAGCTTCCCAAACCTGTCTTTAAAAAAAATAGTTTCCTTTTTGTTCCTTCAAAAATCTGGTTAGTAATATTCTCTTTCTAGCATAGATATTAAATCATCCACCTATAAACCCCTTTTAATATGCAAAATATAATTTAAAATCAATCACAAATTACACCTTATATCTCCTTTCTCTAACATGCAAAAGTACAAATAATTTTCACCACAATACACCTTATATCTCCTTCTATTGATATGCAAAAATTAACTCCCTCACACACTATACAACATACAATTTTCAAATAAAAACATAATACACCTTATAACTCCTTTCTTTTAATATGCAAAAATAATTCCGTCACACACAATACAATTTTCAAATAACCTAATACACCATACAACTCCCACTTTCGATATGCAAAAATGATGCCCTCATACAATATACAATTTCCAAATAAACCTAAAAGACCTTATAACTCCCACTCAATTTAATTTAATTCAAAATCAAAAAAGTTCAAATACCTCATGCATCACCATAATTCAAAACCATGACCTCCCACGCACTTTCACAAGTGCTTGTAACCGGTTGTGCTATTGCACTAGGTAGAACAAAAGGGGTGCACATCAAATTTATCATAGTCTTCTACATTAATCCAAAGCTCAATACACGTGATAAAACGACGTCAGGGGGTTTCGACCCCATAACCTCCTTCACAATAGTGCTCATGCAAGCCAACCAACCGTTGGGCTACCCTAGTCGGGTGAGACGTGACAGGCACGCACACAAATTTGTCTTTGTCTAGCACTTGCACACCTTTGAATCTTCACTATTTTTTCTTTGTCATTCGCATTAATCACACACGAAAATCATTAATCAATTTTTTTTGCATTAATCAAAGGTGGGATA
Organism: Wollemia nobilis; assembly: GCA_028583015.1. Classification (NCBI taxonomy): domain Eukaryota; kingdom Viridiplantae; phylum Streptophyta; class Pinopsida; order Araucariales; family Araucariaceae; genus Wollemia; species Wollemia nobilis. The sequence continues at coordinate 6,540,828 of JAQPPZ010016381.1, forward strand.
AATTAATGTATTTATATGTTTCTAAAATGGCCTTCGAATTTCCTCCAAGGTCGGCTCAAAATTATATTTGATTTTCCTCCAAAACATTGGCTCCTTTGGGATATAATATTTAATTTAAATATTATAACATATTCTTTTAAACCCATAAATATTTAAATCCTTTTGATTTAAATAATGAATACTTATGTCCCATCCTTTGTCCATATCTTTTATAAACCTTTGTCCTCAAGCCTTTAAACCTTTATAATTTTAAATCCTTTGTCTCAAACCTTTAACCCTTCTTGATTTAAACCTTTTTGTCCCAAGTATCTTAAATTTTTAATTATAATATTTAAATATTATAATCCTTTCCTTAAAAAAATTTGCCTTGCTTTGCACTAAACCTTTGCCTTGAACCTTTCCTTAAAAATAGTTGTCTTGCTTTGCACTATACCTTGTCTTGAATAATTTGTCCATCCTTATAAACTCATCACCCTTGAAGAATATTTATGCCTTGAGTACCATGCACCCTTTGACATTGCCTTGAGTGCCATACACCCTTTGACATAACACAATATTTCCAACAGAGGCAATATTATGGTATAAGAATATATAGATAAAGATTTTGTAAGGGCATATAGATAAATGCTTTGCCTATGAGGACTTTAGATAAATTATTTGCTTGAGGGACTTTAGATAAAAGCTTTGCCTAGGGGGAATTTAGATAATGTTATGAGGTATATATATATATATATATATATATATATATATATCTTCGTATAAATGATTTGAGAAAAGGGGATTTAGATAAATGCCTTGCTTAGGGGGATTTTAGATAAATACATCACACAAGAATTCTTTAGATAATGTCATGATCCATTGCTATAATTCAAGATAAATATGTTATTTTTGGTGCCCATAGATAAAATATCAAAGTAGTGTTTTGTGATTTTTTTTAAACTCGAGAAATAGATTTGCCATAAAACAAGAGTTTTACGAGGGCTTTATAGATGTGCCAAATGGCAAGAGCCTTGCCCAATGATAAATGACATAGAGGACTTTTGTTGATAGATTTTCTGTTTAACAAATGTCTAAAGAACTTTTGCTTTACCTGTAGACAAATGTCATATAGGAATTCAGATTGATAGATTTACATTTAAAAATATATATAAAGGACTTTTACTTTGCCTGTAGACAAATGACATGCATAAGTTTTATTGATAAATTTACCTTTAAACAAATGTCTAAAGGACTTCTACTTTACCTATAGAAAAATATCATGCAATATTTTTGTTGATAGATTTAGCTTTAAAAAAATGTTTAAAGGGCTTCTTCTTTGCCTATAGATAAATGTCATGCATGACTTCGATTGATAATTTTTCCTTTAAAAAAATTTCTAAAGGGCTTCTACTTTGCTTGTATACAAATGTTGTGCAAGACTTCTATTGGTAGATTTTCCCCTAAAATAGTTATTAAAGAATACTTGTAAGTTGTGCCAAATGATAATGGTTTACTCCTTAGACAAATATCATAAAAGGATTTTATTGATATGATTGATATGACAAAAAATGTTTCCCCTAGTTGGAGGAGGAATCCATTATAGACATGTTGCCCCCATGCAAGGTGATACATTGGATACAAGAGATGATGTAATTCATCTTTCCATTAGCACCTACAAACATCATAATATTCATCATGTGATAAAGTGTTGATGAGACATAAGATGAAGAGATATGAGGAGAAAATATAGAGTTTTGTGATCTTATTCTAAAATATGAAGATAATAGATTTTGAGATAGATAATCATGTTGTGCAAATCATGAATAGTTTGTAGATGGGACTAGGGAAGATCCGCTCACATTAGTCACCTAGTGAAAAGGAAAAGATATATCCTAACTAGGATCATCATGTGCATGTCATCACGGATCCATGGATTTTTATGCTATAGGTAGTCCAAGTAGAGATATGCATGTGCATACATGTAAATATGAGGTTAGGTAGATGTGAGCAGACAATGACAGGTAGCTAGAAGCAAACACGAAGTAGATATAGGTTTAGAAATAATATTATTTAAGATGCATTATGTTTATTGGTTCCTTAAGTTATTTTCCATCAAGCATGGCAAGGTAATAAGCACCTAAACCAGACTTGGCAATTATAATGTATGGACCTATCCAATTGGGGTCACATTTACCTTTGAGCTCAATTTTGGAATTATTCTTCTAATTCTCTTTAAGAACAAGATCACCAACATAAAAGGATTGGCACTATACCTTCTTGCTATAAGTACATTTAAGTCTTTTTTGGTAGACCCTTAGGTGCTTAAGGGGATGGATATGCTTTTCATCAAGAAGCTCTATTTGGTTAAGATAAACAAGATGATATTGTCTCTGACAAAGGTATTTTACAATAAAATATGTAAGGAAGAAACCTATAGCTCAAAGGTGAAGACTACTTTGGTCCCATATACCAAACCATAGAGCATCATGCTAGTGGAAGTTCTAACACTAGCATAATAGACCAATAAATTTGGATACAAGTAGAGATGTCAATCTCTATCAGTTTTGTTAATGAGCTTGTTGAGGATTTTGATAAGATTTTTGTTAAATGCTTCAACTTGACTGATTCCTTGGGGATAATAAGAAATGAACCATTTTGTGCTATATCTTATATTTAACACAATTATTTTTGATATCCTTATTCTTGAAGGGCTTTTCATTATCAAATATTAGCATCAAATAACTGCCATAATGAATAAGGATCTGGTTGAGGTTAAACTTGGAGACTTGGACTCTAGTGGTTTAGGCTAAAGGTGTGGCTTTGAACCACTTAGTGAAGCAATAAATAGCTATAATAATGAACTTTTGCTCATCAAATAATATTGGGTTGATCTTCCCAATGATGTCTAAGCCCTAAATGTAAAAAGACCAAGGAGAAGTCAATGATTAGAGAGCTTGGGATAGAGTATGGATAAGGTAGTTATGCTTTTGACTCTTATTGCACCTCCTTACATAGTCGCAAGAGTATTTTTCTATGGAGGGCCAATAATAACCCATTTGTAGGAGTTTCTTGATGATGGAAACACCACTAAAGTACCAATTACATTATCTATTATAGGTCTCTTTGATGATTGGTTGGACTTCAACCGAGGATAAGAATATAAGCAAAATTCCATGAAGGGTATGACTATATAAGATATTACCAATGATGTCATGCCTATAGGCTTGTTGCTTGAGGTTATTACACTCATTGCAGTTCAAGCCATTAGGAAAAGTTTCATCCTTAAGGAAATAAAATATCTCCTTATATCACAGATTGAGAGGAGTTACTTCTATAGAAAAAACATCTAGAGTGAGTTGACTAGATTTTAGGGTTGAAGGCTTCCAAATTTTCCAAATGAGAATCATAGCTTTTTTTTCATCCAACTCTAATGGGATGAAGGATGTAGTTGAGGCCATAGCATTGGCATGGTGGTCTCTAGAGCTAGGGATAACTTCAATGGTAATTTTATCAAAAGCAACCATGAGTTTGTCAACGATGGTCGTGTATGGTTGGAGCTTTTCATCCTTAGTTTGATAAACACCATTAACTTGGTTGACTACAAGCTATGAATCTCTAAATACAATGATGAATCTCCAAGTCAGAATCCTCTCTTGATCAACATTAGATCATTGTCTAGGAGATAAATAAATAGATGTAAGTTGTAATAGACTTTGTCATCTGATGTTGTAGAGGTATTTTTCTAGCCACTTTCTTAGGATTGGAAAATCCTTGATTTGACCTTACTGCTCCTGTGATATGATATCCTTTTTTCAAATTAAAGCTACCCTTATACCCAAAAAATTTCATCTCTTCCTCCATTTTCACTTTGCAGTCTCTTGCCATGTGTCCAATTTCATGACTTTTGCGACATTGAAATACAATGTTTTTTCATATTCTACTTGTTGATCACATTCTCTTGATTCAAATTTAATCCTAATCAACTATGGTAAAGGTTTAGAAATATCCATGGCAACACATATTCAAGTGTATACAACATGCCTTCTCTCCTTAGTAGTTGGTCCCTCCTAGATTAATTCACCTAGAGTATTACCAATATTCTTCAAAACCTCCTTATTGATAAGTTGATAAGGAAGTCCAAATATCGTAATCCATACGGGAAACCTTTTAATAGTTTGTGTCCATAGAAAAATTCTCACTCCAAGGTCTTAAATATAATGCATCTTTGCCCTTAAACAACAAGCCTCCATCCAATATTTTATACCTTAATTTTGAACTCTTGAAAATAATGAGGACAAATCCTTTTGGAAGAAAAGTCATGGAGTAATTTGAATTCAATCCCCGCTTCCAATTGATCCAATTTTGACTCTCAGAAAAACCTGGCCAGTATCCATGAAATGTACATATTAACCCTCTCGTTTTAAGAACCATTATATCATGCTCAATCATCTCATATTTGATAATCACTTATGGTGTAGAATCTGTTACCTAGACTGGGTTTGTTATAGATTCATTACTTGGACTACTTGAACCAGGTTTACCATAAATTTACTCTTCTTTTTATTACTAACTAAATTATCTATACTTCTAACTTAACCTCAACCATATAAATCTCTAAATTGGTTAGGAAACTTCTTACTAACGTCGGAAGGTTAGAAGTATGAAAATGACCAATGCAATGCAAATCCCCGTAAATTTGCCATTTAAATCGACAATGGGAATCATGTTTAAAACACCTCTCTGAATGCGTGCTAGCTAGCTTTAGCTTTCAAGTCTATATAATGTTTTTCATCAATAACTATAGATGCTGGTGACATTATCCCACGAAAGAACAAATTTTCCCTTCTGAAGTATTGGAGCAGCTTAGCTGTCAATGCATGATACAGAATCTTATATAATCCCAAGGCCGTGGTTTGTTGTAACACAGCACTGCGTCTAACAATTTAGAATTCTCAATAATTACATTGGTTAGTAGAATATATTTATATACATACTTTAATAATTATATTATAATATATTATAAACATTATGTGCGATTAAAATCATTTTATATAATTGACTTTAAAACAAATTTAATAACCTTAAAATCAATGACCACTATGGTGGGTAGTCGTGCCCCGCGGTTGGAGTTGAATGCGTCCAATCTTAAATTTCTTCTCTCTTTTTTTTTCCATGAATACTTGATTTTATTTTACTATATTCCAAATTAAAGCTAGTTAGGATTATCCTACAAGTTATAGTAAATGCTTGTGGGCCCACCGAAGACCAGGAGATGTCGAACAGTGGGCCCACCGAGGACTAATGGATGTCGAACACCGTCTGATTTGACGCTGTGATCTTTTTGATAGAGTGGAGTGGTTGGGATCGAACATATTTTTCTATGACTTTAGAACGCCTCTTCTCTCCTTTTGCAATTACATGCCCTTAAACTTTAGTTAAAATGAAGCACGGTAATAATTCATCCTAAAACAATGAAGCACGCAAGGAATATAGGTTAGATTCCCCTTCAATATTTTAAGGAGAAGATCTTAGTTCAAATTTTATTAAATTATACATGGATACATAGATAATATCCAAGCTTTGTTATAATATCACTATGTGGTGATGATATAATATGGGATAATATCTAAGCTTTGTTGTAATACCACTATGTGGTGATGATGTAACACGGGATAATATCTAAGCTTTGTTGTAATACCACTATGTGGTGATGATGTAATACAGGTGGGACCCGTTTCAATCCCATATAATCCATTGAAAAAAATGAAAGGAACATATGTAACATGAATGCTAAGTTTTGGATAACTAGCATAAGCTTTAAATAACTATATACAAGCATATATTTGGTTTTAATCAAATATCTTACGTGGGATACATTGTAAAACAATAGGGAATACATTTGAACCTAGTGTAGAGCAGGAAAATAACCCATATGGACGATTTTCAACATATCCATTGGGAGCTGAGGTAACCACGAGGCTATTGTTCTCTACACTCAATGGGCTTGGGATAAAAGGATTCACTAGGAGTTGTTTAAGGACTCACTCTAACTCTTTGCTATTATCATTCCCTTCAAAACTCTAGCTTCCCTATCCTTAGCTAATGTTCTGCCCAAGTATTCATCCAATATGATGAACATGTATGGAGATAAGGGGCCTCCCTGCCTGATACTTCTAGAAGTTGTAAATAGTTGGGTAGGAGCTCCATTTACTAGAACTAAGTAGGATACTAGGGAAATACATCTCTTGATCCATTCTACCCAATCATCAAAGAATCCAAATTGTCTCATCACCTTTAGGAGGAAGTGGTTGTCAACTCTATCATATGTTTTGGATGGGTCTAACCTTATAAACATGGAGGGTATTTTCTATACTTGCATAGAGTGGATGGCCTCCTGAGCTAAGACTATCTCATCCAAGATCTTTCTTTCTTCCACAAAACCACTTTATACTAGAGAAATAATTTTGTGAAGAAGAGGTTTGACCCTTTTTGCCATGATCTTAGTGATAATTTTATATAGGACATTACAAAGGGCTATTGGTCGATAACAAGAGATGTGTTCAGACTCTTGGGTTTTTGGAACCAACGCTATATATGTCTTGTTCACCTCTTTGAGAACCACTTTGGCTATCTTAGCCTCTTCTATCACTTCCAACAATTATTCCTTAAGCATATTCCATAATTCTTGGTAGAATTCTATGGGAAATCCATCAGGGCCTAGAGTTTTGACTTTCCACATCTTGAAAACTACTTGTTACAGTTTCTTTGGCAGTAATTAGGGCAGGCAAAGTTATATTATCTTCCTCTGCGATGAGCAAAGGAATCTCTTGGAGTACTTCTTGTTGTCCCTCCTAGTTTAGTGGTTTTACCTTAAAGAGGGGCAAAGTATTCTCTTGCTATATATTTCATCCCATCCCATGTGTGTATTGAATCGTGCGCTACTTTTTTTAGGAAAGAGATGAAATTGTGTAACCACCTTGCTAGGAGAGATTTATGGAAGAAGCTAGTGTTCCTATCTCCCTCCTAGAGCCATTGGATCCTAGATTTATATTTCCATGGTATCTTTTCTTTTTATCCCATTTCTCCAGCCTAGTCTCCTAGATTTGAATCTGTAGTGTCATTTATTCGTATTTGCTCACTTAGGTCCTTAATTTTGGTTAGAATATGTTAATTCTTTCTTTATGTCAAAAAAATCCTCCCAGTTCCATGTTCTTAATTTGGCCTTGAGGTACTGAAGCCTCATAAAAAACTACACATCTTCATACCATAACTAATGGTGTTAAAATCTCCACCTACAAGTGACCAAGCTCTACGGAAATTATGGACAATATAAGCTACATTCCTCCATTATTGTTGTTTTTCATCCAGGCTAATAGGAGAGTATACATTGAGACATAACCAATGCTGAGAAGAATGTCTACTTTAGGCTAATAAAGCCATAATCTCCTAACTTCTCATTGTTTGGTGTATCATTATCTCTTTCGGATCCCAAAGACAAGCCACTCCTTTAGAAGCTCCTTGGGAGCTTAGGGATTCCACCCTACATGTAGGCCAAATATTTTTGGCAAAAATCTGCATCTCTTCTTCCGACACTTTCATTTCTTAGATGAAAACCATTTGTGGATGATGTTGCTGAATCATTCGTTTTACTTCATTATGCTTTATTGGGCTACCCTTAAGCCCTCAAATATTCTAGGTGATCATCAAGCATGAGGATTAAAAATATGGGTAGCATCCTTGACCTTACCAATTGCTATCAACTTTACACCTTCTCTCCCTAGTTGATATTGAGTAGTCTTCTTGCTTGCTCTTTGGTATGTATCTAGCTTCAACTTTTTAGTAGACTCCTAACTCACTCATGTTTGTTCTGGTATGGACTCCAAACCTAGTGTAGGCAGGAATACCACCATGACCCTATTAGAAGATTCTTGGGTGTCACCTCCACTATATATTCCTTTATTAGTTCTTCCATTTGATTGGTTAGAGTCATTATCTTTCTCTTAATTTTTTTTTTCCTTTGGGATCTCTTCAACTTTTGGGGTGGGTTCTCTTGTGGGTTACCCGATAGATCTACAATTGGCTCGATGTTATGATTTATTTCTTCAATTATTGGTTCCTTTCTTAGGGATTAAAGAGGAGTTTCTAGGATCTTAATCTCCATGATGTTCTCCTCATCATCCATTGGAATATTAGCAACCTCATTGGTGGATATGACTACCTACTCTTTACATGTTTGTTTTCTCTATGTGTTCTTCTATTTAGGCAGTTCAAAACATGTGGGTTCATTTCTTCTTGTACTTGCTCTAGGATCTAGTATTTGCAATCCCTAGATAAGTGACCATATTCATGATAAATCCTACACCTAAAGGGGATGTTCTCATAGTCCACATCTTGTTCCTAGGTATCCTTACCAAACTATAGAGTAATAATTTTTGACAAGGGCTTTTCAAGATCAATGAGAACGCAAATTTTAGCATAGATAATTTGTTCAAATCGACTTGTATTATTTGTTGTCATCATATAAGATCTTAGAGTATTACCTATTGCTACAAAGACATATTCGTTCAAAAAATTTAATGGTAACCCAAAGATTAACTAGACTAGGGCTACTGAGGGCATTTTCTCTTCTGCCTTGAACTTGGTATGCCAGGGCTTCATGAAAAGCCTTGCTCTGCCTAAAAACCAAGGATCCCCTTGGAAAACTTATTCTCTATCCTCCTCATTAGCAAAAAGAACTAAGAAATAACCATTGGGGTGAGCAAAAATATTTAACTCACCTCTAGTTCTCCATTGTCTAGCAACCCACATATTGCAAGCAAGGAGGTCTAAACAAAGACCCAAAAATTGAAAAACTAATCCTCTACATCCATAGTTTCAATCATAGTTTGTATGTTTGAAATCTAAATTTGGACTATGGGAGAGCCAACAACCACTTTCATGCACCCTCAGGTTGTTTTCCTAGGGTCCATTTTGAGCATTCTCAAAGGTCTGCAAGAAGTCCTAGTGTTATTAATTGTAGTTGTTTGTGACTTTCCTCATCTCAAGGCATATTTAAAGGTCATATTTGAAAAAGTTTCACTAAAATCTCATCCCACATTAGATATTGACTCATTTTCCTTGCTATGATCAACAACATTGACCCCTTCTTGATTACATTCCAACAATCCAAAGTTATTCCTCTTTTGTGATATTTCCACTTGTTGCAAAATAACCCTAGCTTGTTGTTTTAAAGTTGGTCCTCTGCCGCTTGTGAGCTTGTGCCCTTGGTTTTGCCCTTATTTGGAATTGGTTGTGAACTTGAATAAATATTCAGATTTATCTTTCTAGAATGGGATTGGATCACTAGCTTGTATTATTTGTTCCACCTGCATGTGCTCATGGTTATTTTGGCCCTTCTTGGAGTCCACTTCCTCTAGCTTATTTTGCATATTGCTCACATTCCCACGGAATCTTCCTTGTTATCCATTGATCTCTACAAACCCTCAGCCAAGGGTTTCTAAAAACCCTTAGCTAGGGATCTCTGTAAACCCCCCTTTGACATTTTTAGCTTACGTTTTACACTTGCACCTATGTTCTTTTTCTCACCATCAATCTCCCCATGAAATATTTAGACTAGATCCATATTCTCTTTTCATTAAGATAGGAGCCATGTTTATATTCTTCTCATACTTTTCTCATGGAATGTTGGGATCTTCAAAGAAAAAGGAGATAGTTTGCATAGTTGTTTCTCTACTTCCTTGCTTGTGATAAAATATTAAAGAAAAAGGAATGTTATATATTTTAATAAGTAAGCTATAAATATTTTCAATATATCGTTGTATTTCTAATTAGTTTGAAATATATTTAAAAATGTTATATATTACCTTTTAATTATTTATAACTTTTAAAAATATAAATTAATTTTAAAATTAATTTTACATAGTTAAATTTTAAACTAAATTTAATAACATTACAGGAAACTTGGGACTTTTGCTTCCAGTCTTAAATATCTTTCCTCTTTTTCCCATGAAAGTTTGATTTTATTCTCATATGGGTTACCTCCACCTATTTTAGATTAAAAAGCAGCAGAATATAACCAAGTTAGATAACCTAGAAGGTACAATAAATCCCTGTGGGCCCATGAAAGACTAGGAGATGTCCAACATCAGGCTCACCGAGGACTAACAGATGTCAAACGTCGCGTCATTTGATTTTTCTTATAGAATGACGTGGAGTGGAGGGGTTGGGACAGAACAAAATTTTCTATGACAATTAAACGCCTCTTCTCTCCTTTTCTAATTAGATGACATTAAATTTTAATTAGGGACCTAAGGCTAGGAAACACTATTTACTCTACACCAAACAATTCTATAAAATCAAAGAAGTAACAAAGCTTAATTCCTGTAACTTATACCATCCCAATTTATAAACTTATTTGAGGCCTATCATTTCTTTCATGATCATGTGACTGGTGGGGACCCCTTATAAAAAATAATACATTTTAAAAATTTATCAAAGAAATCAACACTTTGCTAAGCTCCATTAAAGTGGATAGTTTGTATTTCATATCTAATAATATGTTTATAGGGCTCATTCCCTCTCAATAACTTTGTAACCTATTTTGACATGAGACTAATTCCTTAATTCCATGGATCTATCAAACCTAACTCCCCTTCTTCATGAGTTATGTGTATTGAGCTTGAAATATGGCTACTCTCATCTAACAATCATCTCATCTTCTCCATAAGAAACTACGAACCACAACACACATGAGTTGATTATAGTGATATTTTCATGGGAGCCTTATCCATGTGTACTTATAGTAGGTAACTTAGAAGCTTGAAAAACTGAGATTAGGAAAAAATGGGTAAGGGATGGTGACTATATAAGCATCTAAAATAAGGTAGTTTGGTATTTTGGCTATAATTTCTTCAAGTGAACTTAGATTTTAACAAAAAAAATAGGAGGAGGTTCTTGAAATACAAAAGAATGTTTAAAACTGTCCCTCAAAAACTAGGAAAAAAAATCAAGATCAATGAGTAGTATTATGGGAATAAGAAAAATGTTTAAATTGAATGATTTTTTTTACAAGTGAAAGAGGGCCCATCAGACTATATTTTGCACAGATTTTACACCCAAATATATATGTTTGAGCAATCAAAATAGGAAAAGTTAGTCTATTATACTATTTAATCTTTTGTCTATTAATAAATCCAATAATTTTTTTTTTTGGTGTTTCTTAAATTTAGTACACATGTTCAAAAATCATTTATTTAGATATTAAAAGTTCTACCAAAAAATTCAAAGAACAAGCTATCAAGGAATAGGCCATGTTGGAATGTGCAAGCTGGCTTATACAACTTTAGATAAGCATCAAGAGGAATATTTATAAGCAAAAGTACGACACAATCTCCATATATATCTTTAACTTTGAACAAACTCCATAACCAATAAAAGATTAGTTGTGCTTCCATATTTGAAAGAGAAGGAGGAGAGATGAGGCTTATTTGGGCCAACACTAGTAAGACGAAGCAATATTTGGAGAGTCATGAACAAGGATTAAATATTTCCAACAATGAGTGATGGCTTTTTAAGCCTTAATACTACCACAAATATCATAGGTTATGTATCACAAGATCAAATATAATATAGCCACAATATAATAAGGTCAAGATAATGATATATGTAGAATAATATGAGAAAATTAATATGTAAATCAAGGCTTATAATAAATAAAAAAATATTCAATTATATGTAAAAATGTGAATGTAAATATCCTTAATCGAACATGTACTAAGCACAAAATATAACTTACAATATTAATTGCTCAAAATGTACATAAGATTTATTACTCCTCTTTCTATTACAAGATATATGATAGTAATGATCGTGATTGTATGTGATACTTGCTTATGGAGTTTATTTATAATATAGTCATAGTAGTGTGACTCTTTGGATACTTGACTATTCCTTTCCATATGCCAAGTCTCATGACTCTTGGCTTATCTACTTGACACTTGCACACCTGATGAACACTTGAATGTATAATACTTGCACACCTAAACATGACTCTTACACTTCTATAACTTGCACTCTCTAATCTAAGACACTTGTCCATATCTTTACATTACATATTTGTTCTCATACATACAAGGTACTTGTGCACATAGACTCAACTTACACTTGCACACTAACTGACATGACACTTGTGCATTTCCTACATAGTATAACTTTACAGGATAGTTGTGCATTTCTTGCATATACACACTTACATAAAGGGGGAAATATAACTCACACTCTAAACTATGAATCAATACTAATCTATTATTTACAAATGTACCATGAAGGTACCATGACGGTATATTAGCATGTATCCAATAATGTAATATACTCCAACAATGAGAGATCAAGTATACCACTAAGAGCTACTATGTGAAGCTACAAATAAGATATGATTGCTTTATATTTTAGTGATGACCAAGTTGATGGTGACAATTCTTGTAATCTATCTATTTTGCAAGTAATAATAATCTTGAACATTTTTTTGTGAGTTTCTTTCCAAAAAGGGTTTCCAATATATAATCACACTATCATTTTAATTCCTATATGAGGATCCTAATAATTTGAGTATTTTTACTTGATTTATTTTAAATTTGGGTGGTTTTAGAAAATTTATATTCTTTCAATGTTTGGAAACTAACTAGTTTGGTGTAGCAAAAAAATATTGGCTATTTAATAGTTTATTGGCTTCAAGACGTTTGCATCAATATTTTATGGACTATCTATCATAGTTTTACATTAGTACTTTCAGGTATGAAAGAGTAATTTAAGACAACTTCCAAAGGTTCCACTAGAAAGTAAAACTAAACCAAATAAGACTTAAATATTATGAAAAGGATCTATATCCATTTAATGGAAATCATAGATCATATTATTATCAAAATATGGCCTTATTGGCCTTATGATTTCTTGAGGAACCGAAAAACTCATCTCTAAGAAGGAAAAGTTAGATCTAAGAAGCTAATGCAATTTCCAAAACCTTGCTTTCACTATAGAAGAAAGCAAGATTTATTATAGTTTTTTTAGGATGAACATTCAAGAAGCTAATGAACCTTGTATACAGTTTTGTTAGGATGAGCAAGATTTAGTTTTGTTAGATCTAAGAAGCTAATGAACCTAAGAAGGCCATACGGCTGGACTGCTCCAAGGGATAGAGGTGTACATTTCCTTCTTCCACTTAGCCTCAAGTGATCCTTGTATACAGTAACTTATCCTATATACCTGGCGATTGCAGCGACTAGCAATCCATGAAATTCGGTAGGATGGATAGGTTACCATAAGGCCCTTGAAAAGTGATTCACCTAATGCAAAAATTGAATTGTTATCATCTCAATTCCCTAAAAAATCCATACGGCTGGATTGCTCCAAGGGATAGAAGTGCACAATTATCAACAAAGTTCAAAATCACAGTTGAAACAAAAACAAAAACATTTATTTCATTCCAACCATCATCATTTGTTTCATTGCGTTCAACATTTCATATCTTCTACATCGACTCATCGCTTAAATATATACACAAAATCAACAAATTTGAGTTTCATAATCAAAGTCAACACTCAAAATACTCAATTAAGAAAATTACGCTCATTAAAATGAGCATATTTTCTATGATTGGGGTAACACAAGTTGACTTTTATTTATGATCATCTTACACAACTCTCCTTCAAATGCAAATGGCTACAAAAATATTGCAAACCCCACCAAATCATCATCTCGCATCATCATCATCTCGAGTGAACCTTGTATCTAGTGGATTACCCTATACACCTAGCGGTTGCAGCGACTAGCAATCCATGCAATCCGGTCGGATGGGTAGCTCACCATAAGGAAACTCATTCAAATATTCAACATCAAATCACTATGACATTAAATCAGCTAGATCCCTAAATATTTGAGCTTAGATGTGTTTAAAATAGATTTGCACAAGGTTATCCTTCAACCCCTTTCGTTGGGTCAAAAGTGGAAAACAACCAAAAACAACTTGGTAATAATTAGAAATCACTCGAGTATCAAATTCCCGAATGACTGGTTCCTTGAACCCATAATTTGGAAGGAATTGCTAAAGTCAAAGTGGAACAAGAACTCCAAATGTGGTTAAATATTTTACCACATATTTTGCACATCAATGAAACCAAAGGTAAATTTACAAGAACACACAAAATCCCAAACTTGGGACATCAAGTTGGTCAAAATGACATACATTTGCATCACATCCACATCATTCAATCAACCACATCCTTTCATCATCCACATTTGGTCAATCGGCTCGTGGGTTTCATCCTTTACCCATTCTCCAATTGAGGGGGTAAGCAAAAAAAAAATCAAAATGAAAAATAATCATCCATTCTTGTGTGTCGAGAAGATTTAAGTCCATGCATCCAAATAAGACAGGTGTCATTTATTTTTGCACCGCATTGTGCTTTACACAACACGGTACAAAAAGGGGCATATGTAGACAGAAAAATCTAGGCATTTACAACTCACCACATAATTTTGCATAATAAAACATATGCCTAGGTATAAACTTAGGTATATTAATTCATGTACACTTTACCCACATTGCACACCATAATTCTACAAATAATATATGCCTAAGTCTAAACTTAGGCATAAAAATCCTGCACATTATCCTATTTTCTAGATTTTAATAAATCTGGAAAATCCCCCTAGGATACCTTGCCTACCCACTAGACATGTGTCCTAGCCACCCACCACCCCACCTTGCCACATCTCACACACCCTTGTCTCTGTTATCCCTTCACATGGGATAACCCTTACACCTCACTCCACTTACACCCACATCACCCCAGTTAAGTGAGACACCCTAGGTGACTCATTCTATCTGCCCCCTCCATTTGGTAGCCTAGGATTGCCAGGCATCCCTGGCTTGCCACCTCTCATTTCCCTCCAAAACCCAAAATTGCCTATAAAAGCAACACCATTCCATCAAGCAAGGGGTCTGGAAAATACGTCATTATGCTATCGAAATTATTGCAAGGAATCGCCAATGATCGCTGAGTTCAAGACATCGAGGTCCCCAGTTTGAGTTTCAAGGTTTTCTGCCTTCTCTGCATAATCGTGCATCTGCGGTTACACAATCCCAACCAGTCCATGTTTTATAAACCACATACACATGTTACACAGTCACAACCACAATCCCGTGGTTTCTAAACTGCAAACCCGCAGTTACACAGTCAAAACCGTGGACCCACGATTTTGCAAAAACTGCCAAACTTGTTTTGGCCATATCTCCCTCATCCGGACTCGGATCAAGCTAAAATTTTGAGGGCAGGTTCCTGACATCCCCTAGAACATCTCCATAAATGTTGAGGCCATTTGGAGCAGCATATATCAGTAGGTTATTCATTTTTTAGAAAGGCATTTTTAATTACTATTTCTATGTTTTCTACAAGCATTCCTTCAAGGGTTTTTATCTGTACTTGTTTCTAATAATGTATACAGGTGCTACTGACTCTTGTTTGACTTTAATGTGTGCAAGATACAAGTATTTAAATAGCTATTGAAGCTAGGAGTGGCCCATCATTGGATACTCAAGCCCACTCACCAATTGGATTGGAACGAAATAAGACCCAAGACACCACCAATAATTTGATTAGCCAAAGGGGTTTTTCCCCTCTTTGTGCTCATTCTATCATGTGAAATCAAACATTCACTTATTGTAATAATACCCCTATGCACTTGGGGAAAATAACTTGTAAAAAGGAGACTAAGGCTCCAATAAAATTCAATACAAAATCCTTTAATTCTGCAATTGCTTGTTTTCATTATTTTACTTGCAAGGTGTTGTCTTCTTTTGCTTACAACTAGTAAGGAAAAGGGATATTTGGAGAGCCTAGAACATGAACAATATGTTTCCAATAATGTGAGATAAATAATAATATTTAGAGGCAATATATGAAGCTACAAATAAGAGCATAGTGTATTTACATCTCAGTGATGCCCAAGTTGATGGTAATCTCTCTATTTTGCATGGGATATGAAGCTTGAATGATCTAATTATACGTTTTTTTTCCCAAAGAGAGTTTACAAAATTAAATAATTGTGTTATTTGCTATTGTATATGAATTATTTCTAAGAATTTCAATATTTTTACTTGCATTATATTCTTTATATTTGATTTAGAAACCGTACATGCTTTCAATGCTTGAAAACTAGCTAGTTTGACCTAGGATTAAACATTAGTTTGGTGCACTAGTAAATTGTTGGTTACTTAATAGATTTCTAGATTTATGAACATTGTATCAATATAGTTATGCAATTTTCATACTATGTTACAGTTTCATATGAGTTCTTTTAGATATAAAAAAGTAGTTTGATGCAAATTTGATGGGTTCCACTAGGGAGTATTAACTAGTTTGATAGGATCTCAAATGAAACTAATCAAAATAGCACTTAAATCCTCTAAAAAGTATATGTTTAAAGTTTCATTTAGTGGTAATTATGCATTAGAACCAACATTTTGAATAAAATAAATGGGTAGCAATGAAATCTTCTCTACTAGATGTAGTCTACCAACTAAGCACAAGTACATTATGATAGAGTTGTCTAACTTATATTGAAAATTTTTCATGAACTTGCTCCATAATTCATATGGAATAACTCTAAACCCAAATGGAATACCCAATCATCCAATTAAGCATGAAATATTCTCTACTAGACGTAGTCTATGAACTAAGCACAAGTAAGTTATGATAGAGTTGTCTAACTTATATTGAAACTTGTTCATGAACTTGCTCCACAATTTAGATGGAATAACTCTAAATCCAAATGAAATACGCAATCGCCCAATTTAGCATGACCTACTTGTTTCTACTCTCTTAGAACCCAATTCATCATATTCTTATCTTGAATCAAGATCAATAATATATTATTAAAAGAAAATTTAGCACCTAGCAAAAGGTAAAATATATCTAAAATGGCTATCACATTCTAAATATCTTCTTGATTATTCTATATAAATGTTGAATTATCTTTAAAATATGGATTTCCTACTTAAATTTAATATATGAGGAGAGTACAATTAATGAAATTGAGTTGATATGCTCCCTTAAATAGATAACTGAGAGTGTAAACAAAAATGACATAAATAAAGGGCATAAGAGAATAATCCTATCTAATGTAACATTGAAGAATGATTGGTTTGGATAGCACACCATTAATAATAGCCTTATATAATAATTAGAGAAAAGGATGCCTACTTTATGACGATATCTAGGGATTAATGTTATTTACTATAACATTATGATCTGAGCAAAGTAGACGTTGCTCAAATTCCTAAGGACCATGTCATAAATATCAACATAATTTGTAGACCTTGGACCCCACTAGATGCCTTATTAAAGAAGCTAGCACCAAGTCTTTGTCCATTACTATGATCTCCTTGGTACCAATCCTATATCGTCAACTCCATTTGGCACAAATGTGTAGAAGATAACAAAACTTTAGTGCCAACTACACATGTCACCATCCATCCTTTAGAGTGATAGGACATCTAGAAATGCTTGATGACACTTCTCTATAGTGGACTAGTTTGACCACCTATTTATGTAGAAACTAGTGCCTAAGGTTAAAGTTGTTGAAGAGGCAATTTATGAACTATTTCTTAAAATTTCTTTTTGATCAGTTGGAATTTGAAGTACTTCATCTTCCAATTGATTTATAACTTTTATATAACTTATATATATAGCTTATTATGGAAATTATTTTCCATTTCCTATATCCTCTTGGTCTCTCTTGGAGTTCTCTTATATTTTATATCTTTCACTTCTTTCTTATAGATCTTTTCGATAGGTTATCTCTTCCATCCTAGCAATATCACATATTTGTATTAAGCATATTTATATTTGCTTAATATTTAATACAAGAACCTTGTATTCTATAGTGTATTTGCATCATCATCATCATCATCATTTATTATGTTTATTGGCTTGTGTGGTATTTTTTTTATTTGTAACGAATGAGTGAACACCCTTGTACCCAACTACCTTGTAGTACAACCCCGATCATAACTTATGGGTACCACAAGTTGATTCTATGAGTTGTACTCCATTCCAATGTATCCTAGTCCATACAGTGTAGATCAAGTGGTATCATAAAAAAATTTCTTTCTCTTTATATCTCTTTATTTAATCCACCTTTTAAGATATCCTTGTCCCTAGAAATACCTTTTAGAATTCTTAATATTTTGATAATAGTTCATATAGTCTTATGGTACAAGAAGAAAAACATCATACTAGATTTTGTGATTGAATACCTTTAATAATGTCATAGCTATAAAGGAAAGTATAAAATGGAGAAATAATCCATATAACTAGATACCAAAGACACCATACATGTTAAGCAATTCATTTAATATGCTCTAAAAGAATAGAGAAACACTCTATTTGGATAGTTTTAGGATCTCATAATCAATATGGGAGCCCCACCTCGAATTTCTAACCCTATAAAATTTTTAATTCACATTCATTTGAACGTATATACCAACATTGATATACTAGTATTCTTAGGACAAATCAATGTCAATAAGTTACACAATTGGCTTTCATAGCTTAAAATCTACTATACAGCTAATGGATTCTCAAAATCCAACAAGATTACATTCATAGTCTTAAGGATATTTGGATCCATTTCTATTGGTGGGAAACCACTCACAATAGGCATGAATATTAAGGAGCATCAATCATCTTATGAATAACCTTCATTAAGATGATTCTATGTGGTTCTATTCCTTACACTATTCGAAAGATGAATAGATGCATTTTTAACAGTTGTGGTAACACAAATATTAGATTGTCCACTAGTACATTGACAAGTTAGATAAATTTATTAGTTATATAAAAATTAATAACAACAAGAAGCATCAAGTGCTCGAGTTGTAATACCATATTTATTCCAAGATGGTGTTACTTCTTGTAAACTCATTAGCATAAGCATTCTAGGTCATATCAAATCTAAAAGAGAGAGATCAGATCAAACATAAGGACCCAACTTCATACCATAATAGAATGTTGATGCCTAAAAAAATGTAACAAGTTAGTAAGCTACCTTCAATACTAGTTACCAAGGGACCTCTAACACCATACAAGCCCAAATTACCTACAACATAGAACACGAGAAAATAAAAGGTAGGTAATACATGGTATACCCACTACAGAACTCACACTCATAGTGATATTGAGTGTAAATTATAATAGAATATATTGATGGTTCATCTATAAGATTAAGACTATTCATCCAATTAGAATAAAATATAGGAAGTAGACACCAAATGCCTAAGTGTTAGAGTTCAACATATAGGTAAAAATATAGATTCCTATCCTTGTAAATATTATAAGTGTCTATCCTAAACCTATTATGGAGTAAATGGTAAGCCTATCCATATTATTATAGACATAGGTATCTAGAGTAATGTCATAATGCAAGACACAATCAAGCATAGGCTTCTAGACTATGGTGCATCCTCAACCTTATTCTCTAGGTTGGTTGTATCTAATGAAAGGCATAGAAGTTTGGTATCAATGCAAATTTGAGTATAGCATCTAGCCAATATATGATATAGTCACCTATGATATGACACCATTAAATATCTATGACATCTTACTATAGATAGGTTTACCCTTATCATGCTAATCATACACTATTCATCTCATTCTTGATAGATGGATTCACTGCACATACATTGATGTCTTCCACGATCCCAAGGGAGTTCCACTATATTACTTAAATCATTATATCAACTTATTTCTAAGTTTAACTTACCCCAATGGTCCTTTGTATCATTGATTGGTTTATAATAATGATGATATTCAATGCCAAATATAGGAATCGATAGACTAGGGGAGGATCAATTCTAGTTTATCACAATGTGAAAATCTCATTGTGCTAGTGCCTCATAAAGGTGGTACTTAGCATTTATATTTTGACTACAAGGAACTCAATAAGATCATTGTCAAGAACAACTATGCCTTGTCATACCTTAATGACTTATTGGACCTACTCCAAGGGTGTAATACTTCAATAAGATTAACTTAAAGTAAAGTAATCACCAAGTACCAATAAAATCCCTAGACATATGAAAGACAACCTTTAGGACTAGGAAAATACTATACCCATAATTGGTTATGGCTTTCAACTTGACCAATATTTTAGAAAAAATCATGCACCTGATGAATAACATTTTGCATCCATTCATAGGATCCTTAATGATTGTCTATGTGGATGATATCATTATATTCATTCAAACAAGAAAGGAACATTTGTAGCATGAACGCCAAGTTTTGGACAACTAGCTTAAGCTTTTAATAAATATATACAAGCATATATTTAGTTTTATACACATATTTTACTTGGGATACATGATAAAACATTAGGGAATACATATGAACCTAGAGAAAATATATATCATCCTAGAGTGGCTAACACCCATGAAATTGATAGAGCTCATAATTGTCCTTTACCTCTCCAAATTTTACCATAGGTTCATCTTGGGTTTCTCACATGTCTCATGGCTTCTGAATTAGCTCATGCATGGGAAGGTGAAGTATCGCTAGACTTAAAAATAACAATAGGCATTTAAAAATTGAGGTAATGCCTCTATTTAGTGTCAATACCATCCATGTTAGACATCACTCAACCATTCAATATTGATATTGATGAATCCATCTATACACTGGATACCATCCATATTTAGAATAGATACCTAGTGGCATACCACTCTAAGTTACTTTTAAACACTACTTGAACTTATTCCAACTATGAGAATGAGATATATGCCACTATTCTATGATAATGGTGCCATTGTACTATGCATAAGATAACCATTGTTCACTTAGAATATAGGCCTTTGCAATTCTTACACTCATAAAGCAAACTAGGAAATTTTAGGCATATGGATAACTTACTTATAAACTTCCACCTTATGATAAAGCATTATAAGGGCAAGAAGAACCAAACAACAAACTAGTTATACACAAATGCTGCCATCATTGTTAGTTATTTATGTCAGGGGATATAGAACCTATGAATAATAGGCATTGTATCCCTCAAGTGCATATTTGCTGATATTGATTATTAATTGATAGAAGGTAAGTTAGTAGTAGAGCATCATCTTAAGGATGAGTTGTATTATTTTGAAAATATGTGTTATATAATGCACTACATCAACTACTAATCTAGGAAGTGCATTACTTAAATGTATCTAGACACTTTTCCATCAAAAAGAGACTTATGATGCTATAGGAGTACTTTCACTAGGCACACATGTGCTAGAAAGTGGAGATGCGTATTTGATTTTATGTTTACTATAGCAATGCTATATCAATAAATAGAAAGGTTGGATTGTACACATCTTTACATGTTTCTTCCAGGCCTTAGGAGTCTATCAATATGGATTTTCTCTAAGGGTTAGTGTTCACTAACCATCATCATGTTTATGTTATTGTGGTCATGAATATTTTCAATAATATGTCTATGATGACATTGTGTAGCAAAATCATTGGCACTTTGGATACTACTCATATGTTATTTCAAGAGGTCTAGATTAACTTTGGCCTACTTTTTTTAATTATGTTAGATAGGTATAGCAAGTTGCTTAGCAATGTTTGTCTCCATCTCTAGAACCTCTCAGACATCAAACTCTACCATTCTACTATATTCCATCTATAATATGATGGGAAAATAAATGGGACTAATAGAATGAATGTGCACCCTTTTAGGATGTATAATCATAATCACTATTGCATGTGGGATGAGAGTTTTCCATACATCCAACATTCTTACAATAAGATCTTTCACATCTCCATATGTCATATCCTACTTTAGGTATGCTTGGGTTTTAATCTTAGTGACCTAGTGGACATTGAATTATGTATCTCAAATGACACCATGATGCTAACTCAATCTAAGGATGTAGAAAAAGTTGAATAGTTTCTACGATATGTGTAGAACATCTAGCCTTAGGTTCAATATATATTATAGTGCCACCAATAAAAATACAAAGAGTTCCATGATCAACATAGGACACCTCACTCATTTTATGTTGTATATAAGGTTTATTTCCATATAAAGAAGGAATGATTGTTTAAACCACATCAAAATATAAAACCATTGTGTTATGATCCTTATACCTTTTAGTTCTAGGTAGGTGAGGATACTTTTATTCTTGAATTACTACCTTACTTATAAATACACTAATTATTTCATGTAGAACTCGAGTCGTGCCATCCTCCTCTGCTAGAACCACTCGTAATACATCTAATAGATCTGGATCTAGTGAAGTTAGATCTTACAATAGTAGAATAAATTATTCATGTAATTAGCAATAGTACTCTTCAAAGAATATACAACCTATTTAGGGTTGTAAAACATGGATATTTTATATCATAAGCAAAGTGGTGCATGCTTGAATAACTCAAACATAATTTTCAATAGTTGGAGAATAAATCAATGGGAACCATTACTTCCTAAAGGGGTAAAAAAATGATTAAAACAAGTGTTCCTCAAATTACAAAGGATAATGATGCTAAATACAATGTAGCTTATAGACCTTAGCACCTATTTGGATTCTTCACTAGATAGGATAACACCAAGCCTCAGTTTGGTTCCATGATATCCTTGGTATCAAACCGTTTTGTGCTAATGTGTAGGAGACAACAAAACAATTACACTAACCAAATGTCACCATCCAAACCTAGAGCAATAGAACATAAAAATACTCAATGTTTAACACCTCTCTATAATAGACTAGTTCAACCATCTACTCATCTAAGTAGTAACACTTGATGTAGAGTAAGCTAAAGAGATATTTTGTAATGTATTTTTAAAGCTGCTTCTTGATAATTTTGAATATGAAGCAATTCATTTTCTAAATAATTTTTAATTTATGTATAGAACTTGTATATAGCTTAGTGTAGGAATTCCTTTATTTTTTATTGATCCTCTTGGTCTCTCTTGGATTTATCTTATATTTTATACCTTTCACTCTTTTCCTATATATCTCTCCTATAGGTTGTCTATACCATAACAATAGAACAAAGTTACTCCACCCTACAACAACAGATGCTTGTATTCAACATTTCTATATTTACTTGATATTTAATACAAAAGCCATGTATTATATACTGCATTTGCATCATCATCATTAATTATACTTATTGTATAGTATTATGTATATATTCATTAGTGTTGAATAAAAAACATCCTTGCACCCTACTTCCTTGTAGTGATACTCTAACCATAGCTTGAAGGTGTAACAAGTTGGTTTTGTGAGTTGTTCATGATTTAGAGATAGTTTCTTTAAACATACATATTTTATTACCTTGATTGATCCATGTGATTCAATATCCTCTATTTTCTTAGGAGATCACTTTAAAATAAGATAGATACCAATGGAAAATGATCAGGTACTATTATACCATAATTGAAAAAAGTCTTGCATCCCAAACTAACTCTTAATAAAGAATATCTAAGCGGTAAAATTGATTGTCTATTGAATTTCAAATTAACAACTATTACCCTATTATGCCAAGTAAACCATGAATATTTATCTATTATCAATGGTATTCAAATTTTTAGTTTTTGTAGATGATACTCTAAAAGAATCATAAATACCTAAATTATTTATATAAAAAGTCCAATTGTTGAACTCATTGGAAGATAGATCAAAGTGTGAGGAGTTCTGGCTCATGTTATAATTTGAATTAAACATATTAAAATCACCATCAAGTATTAAATTTAAGCTAAGCAAGTTCCATCCCAGCCAATGCCAAAAGCAACTCTCCGATTTACAATATCAGGATGAATAAATCAAACAAAATCCAATGATGGAGCCTTTAATGATGAAATATTCCCATAATATTTATGCAAGTATCTTCTTGCTTATTCATGTGACCAAGAAAATATGAATGAAATGAAATATTTGTATTAACCATATAGTTTAGGAACTATAGTTTAAATAGGTTACAAAATAGGTAATATTAACCAAATAGCACAAATAACACTAACAGAGCGTGTTAGGAGAGTAATATGCTAACAACTAACTATGTAGTCAAATTGACTACGACTAACCTAGGATATTTAGATAAATATCCAAAAGGTAAACAATAAATAGTATAAGGTAACTAACCTAGTAGTAAAAGTAAATACTAGTGGTAAAAAGTAACAAGCTGCTTTTTACCATGCAGTAAATAA
The DNA here is from genome assembly GCA_028583015.1 of Wollemia nobilis. Lineage (NCBI taxonomy): Eukaryota > Viridiplantae > Streptophyta > Pinopsida > Araucariales > Araucariaceae > Wollemia > Wollemia nobilis. The sequence continues at coordinate 6,565,053 of JAQPPZ010016381.1, forward strand.
AATCTACCTAATGTAGGGAAAGGGTAAAATATCCAAATTATGGAATATTTACTCTAACATCCCCCCTTATTACATTATTTGGGTAATACATACATTTCCTCTAATACAACAATATTTGGGTAAAGTATATAACTGCCCCAATACAGTGAAAAGGATGTCGATCTGCTGGTTCTTGCTCTGTCACAGTACTCTGGCTGCTTCTAAGCAAAAAAATGGGTCATTCCTCACTTTGTAATCACACCAATGAATGTCCTTATAGTAATCACATCATCCAACCAAATTGCATGGGTAACCAGCCACTGCAATCGCTAGGTGTAGTAGAGTAGATCACTTCATATGAGATTCATTCATTTTACAATATGAGTTTGCAAAATATAAGGTTGCTAAGGTGTTGGTCACAGCCGAAAATGCACCCTTATAAGTTCCCCCCTTCTCGTTGCAAAACATGTTGTATCTAATTTCTGAAATAAGAGTGACTAAGGTGTCGGTCGTAGCCAAAAATGCACCCTTATAAGTCTTCTTCCATTTTTACAAAAAAATTGTGAAGAAAATAAATGTTTATCCCCCCTTAATTACAAAAAGATGTGCAACTCAAGATTTTTGTGAAGGATTTTTACAAACATTGCCTCCTAGGCAATTTGACACCATAAAAAGTCTCTTCTTTTTATTACAAGGACTTCAAACATTAAGAGTTTGCTATTTATGAAGCCTAAAAGAGGGACAAATCACTCCTTATTTGTAAGAACTTCAAACAAAAACTTATGCTATTCTGTGAAGCCTAAAAAAGAGAGAGAGGATAATGGTGCTTTGCCCAATGTGACAAACATGTGTTTTCCCTCTACAATACTATTTTAGCAATGAGCACTCTGTGTGCTTTTTCTGAACCAGAATCAGAATCTATATTAGACACTTCACTAGCAATGTTGCCTTTGTTTTGATTTTGTGTTGTGCCTTTGTATTTCTAGTTTTGCTTGTTTTTGAACCAACATCGATTGGTGTCATGGTTATCTTTCTTACAATATGAGCAAAACCGTTTTTGAGATTTCTTTCCCTTACCTTTTGAGGATGATCCTCCCTTGTTATAGTTTTCTTTCTTCTTCTCAACCTTATTGTGTGAATAAAATGCACTATTAGATGCTTCATATTTTTGGAGTTGATTAGCTCCCTCAATTTGAAGCAAATTGACTAACTCCACAAAGGTGAGAGTTCTTTGTGAAACAGAAAGGGATGTAATCAAACTTTTTTAGGATTCAAGAAGGGCTCTCAAGATAACTAAAGTCAAAATGGTGTCCTCAACTTTGGCCCCTAAAGCATTAAGCTTAGTCTTCAGTTCTGCAGTTCTGTAGAGGAAGGTTGCTACTGGCTCACCCGACTTCATATGCAATGTATGAAGTTGGGTTTGAAGGTTGAGAACCGTGGATTGATTCTTTCCTTAAAAAATGGTGGACAAGGAATCCCATGCAGCTTTTCCATTATTTGCCTTACTAATGTGAGGTTTGAAGTTGCTAGAAGGATTAACATGAGTAGACGATTGTTATTTTTATCCCATTCTCTTTGATCAACTCCTATTGTTGTGGGTCGTGGTATAGTGCCAGCAACTAAGTCCCACAAGTCCTCTACAGTCAAAATGGCTTTCATCTTAGTTTTCCAAGCTGTATAGTTATGAGCTTTTAGCAATTGAGATTCACTCAAGTATTTGTTAATTTTTGCCATGAGGAAGTTCCTACAATGCACTAAGATTATATTCCTATCACTCTCAAGTGGTATTTAATGGCACCTTCCTGAAGATTCTCTTGAAAAGAGATAATCAGGTGGAGGAAATTAAGCCGAACACATAAGAGTCAAAAGGTTTAATTCACTCAAACAAATATTTAATGGCACCTACCTTAACACACTTTAAAAAGGATGAAAAGTTGGAGGAATTTAAGCCAAACAGATAAGAGTGAATTAGGGGTTTTGTTTTGATTTAGGAGAATATATCAAGTTTTTAGAAATGGCTTCTAATTGTGAAATTTGAGTTACACAAATTTGTGAAATTTTGGGGTATGGTGTGTTCTTGATTCTATGACTTATAATTGCAAAAGGAAAATGCAATAATCAGACAAGAATTCCCACAAAATTATTATCACCTCGGTGTCAGATGCAACCTAAAATGCACCTAATTTGCCAATGAAGGTGTCGAGTAAAATAAAAAATGCACCTTTTTAATTTTTTTGCAACAAAATATTAATGTGTGTTGTGCAAAAAAAATTGATATTTTTATGTCTCCTACTTTGTTTTACAATTTTGCAAAAGAAGTACAATGTTGTCTTCCCCCCTCTATGTTGCAAAATTAACAATTTGAGCACTCCTTCCAAGACAAGTCGACACACGACCCGCGTTTGAAAGGCTTCCAGACCAGTCGACACATGACTTGGTTTATGTCTTCAACACTCGAAAAATAGTTTGAGCATGAGGATCAAAAATTCTTCTCAAGTTTGCAACAAAAAATTTGCAATATTATGTCTTATATCCCCTTTGGAGGAGAAAACAAAAGCAATAATTTTGTTATGTTGCAAAAAAAATCCTTTTCCTTGCCCAATTTTTAATCTTCTTGAAATGGTGAAGTTTATGTCTTTTCAAAAAATTGAAATGGCCTTAGGTTTTGCAATATAATATAGAGTTCCTATGTCTCTTTATCTCCAAAAATGTGGGAGAAAACTATAGGAAGGAGAGGAGGTATTGCAAAAAAAAAAATGTGTGCTTCAATGATTTTCTAAGTTTTAATGCTTAGAAAAAATGGACCACCAAATTGCAATTCTAATGCAAAATTTCAGTTACTTTAAGCATAATTGATTAATAATAACAAAAAAAACTGTGGTTTAAAAATCATTTATTAAGGAAAAGAAATGATTTTCAAAGCAAAGTTATTAAATTATTATTAAAAAAAACTTAAAATAAAAATAATAATGCAAAAAAAAAAATTAGGCCCAAAAATAATACCATTTGAAAGTGCTCGATGGGAATCGACCCCACGATTTGGTGGCAACGAGTCTTGCTGACTAGATAGCTAGTCAATCGAGCTATGCAATCCAACTGGAAGGGAAAGGAACAAATTATCCTTTCCCTTCTTTGCTTGCACGGGAGGAAAAAAAATGGGAATTATCCCACATCGCCCGCGCAGGCAATCCAGCGGGATATAAAAGGGCAGGTGAGCCCTTTTTTCATTGACTGCCTTCGGGTAGTCGACGAAGAGCTCTGTTTTGCCACTCAAGCATTGATGATGCCACCTCAATCGATCAGATAACGCCACCTCATCACGCCACCTGAACCAATCGGATGATGCCATGTCAGATCGTTGTCACATTCAAATTGTTGCCACGTTCATTGCCATGTCAGATCACTGCCATGTTCATTGCCATGTCAGATTGCTGCCACATTCATTACCATGTTAGATTGCTGCCAGATGTTGATCGAGTCGATGTGTTTGCCAAGTTAGTGTAGCCAAGTGCCTTTTCCAGGGCGATTTGAGTCTTTGACAAGTCAGCACCTTGAGATCTATGCCCGAGGTTGTGTGAATGGGGCCGGTCATCAGATAAAGGAAGGCACGCCTGCCCTCACTTCTTGGTTGTCGAATTCTGGTCGTCGAAGCTTGGTCTCTGGTTGCATCTATTTTTAGCCCATCAGTCCTGTTCTAATCAGTTGTGTCCATCAGGTGTCCGGTGGGAACGTCTGAGTCCAGTGTCAGGAGTCCGTGTCCATAAGGTCCTATCTCTCGCCTCGATTTTAGGTCAAGTGATGTCAACAGATCCCAAAGATAGATCCTGCTCCTCGGTATCCAAGCCTCTACGGGCCTAACTCCTGCACCAGCCAGGTGAGACAACGTCAGCACCTCGAGAAGTGTGCTAGGTTGGATAGTACCTCGGGAACCATGTTTGGTGAGCAATTGGTTACCTCCTACGGGCCTGCCCGAGATCCTCGACTTTGATGCCAATGTGACCAAGAAAATATAAATGAAATGAAATATTTGTATTAACCATATAGTTTAGGAACTATAGTTTAAATAGGTTACAAAATAGGTAATATTAACCAAATAGCACAAATAACGCTAACAGAGTGCATTAGGAGAGTAATATGCTAAAAGCTAACTACGTAGTCAAATTGACTACAACTAACCTAGGATATTTAGATAAATATCCAAAAGGTAAACAATAAATAGTAAAAGGTAACTAACCTAGTAGTAAAAGTAAATACTAGTGGTAAAAAGTAACAAGCTACTTTTTACCATGCAGTAAATAAAATCTACCTAATGTAGGGAAAGGGTAAAATATCCAAATGATGGAATATTTACTTTAAAAATTCAACAAAAGACCCTTTATCCTTTCAAGAATATAAATATCAAATCTCCATTCCCTTCAAGATGTGATGAAGTTAAAACATTACCTTTTAAATGACTTGTAAAGCCACATACAATCTCTATTTACCGAATTAACTTGTTGCAACATCAACACAATACAAAGAGCAACCCTCCTTTCTATTCATGATATGATGAAGTTAAACATTTACCTTTTAAAAAAGACCTATAAGGCCAAATCCAATCTCCATTTACTAAATTTAACTTGTAACATCAATGCATTAGATTACGATTATTGACTACCTTACTAACATAATAATTGATCTCCTTGAGGGTACACACCATAAAATAATGACAAAATTCATACCAAATTAGGTCTAACCGTATACTAGAAGAAGGTCCAAGCTCAATTTTAAATGCAAAATATTCATTTAAAGTAAGCAAAGGTAAGTATTCTTCCCTCCTTGATTAATGGTGATTGGGATATAGGGAAGGAAATATATTTTGAATGGGATCTCCTACCTATGACTAAGTCCCTATTCTACTTAATTCATCCACTTAGAATCATATAGATCATTGTAGAAGACTTAGTAGACCCCTAAAATTCAATTCCCACATTTCATTTTATTAGAAAATTTTATTCTAATGAGAGTGTCAATATTATAACTAAATAACTACTCTCCCATAGTGAAGCACTCTCACATAAATTTTGGTGGTGCCCTCATTCAAAATGAGTCAAAATTCAAAAGTTAATTCATAATTAACTTTGTCTCAACCACTTTACCTACATGGAAACCATCATTATTCGATCATGGTTGATGAGAATGCCTCATAAAAATTAAGGATAAAATTAGATAGTTGATCACTATAGTTAGGGTTTTATCTAAGTTACTCACATCCATATCTAATTTTAAAGTTGATTAATATTTTATAAAGGTTTCACCTTGGGTGAATTCCTATTCATTATTAAATTGTCTTCTTCCTTTATCAATGTCTTATTCTTTTTAGTCAAATACTTTTACCATCCTTTTAAAAAATTTCCAAACACTAGGATGCAACATGAATCCCACTCACTAATACTTCTTGGACAACCACAGGATGAACATCCCTAGGTTAATATTCCTCTTGGAGGATACATTATCTCAAGGTATTTAGATGAGCACCCTAAATCGTGAAGGGTTTGAAAGGGATATCATTAAGGAGCATCATCAAGTTCAATGTGTGAGATTCAAGATTGAGGAGAAGTTCCAATCAAATATATTTTTCAATATCTACATCAATATCCTTCAAGCATCAAATTGTACAACCACCCATTGTTAGTATATAACTTCTTCATCTCTTTCATATCTTTTATATTTGCTTTTACAAGCATATTGGATTAAATACTATCATTTAATTTTTTGGTCTACAAACTTGCATGGTTAATTATTATTACTTTATCTTGCTATAGTCTATTACTTTTCTTAGAAACTAGTCTTTAGAGAGATTGGGACTTGTACAAACTTCATGTTGTTAGAAATTCAACATTTTTATCATAGGATCTCACAATATATCAAGATAAAATATTCACACAAATACATATATTCAATCCATGATAATAACAATGAAAAATAACTTACTAAAAATATTATTGAGAAATATATCTACTTAAGCAATGCAAATACAATATATTGTAAAGCTTATTCATTTATTCATGTATTACAATGCTTTATATTGAATATATACAACTTGGACATGATATTCTTCACATTCAACACTTGACCTTTCTACTTTTACTAACTCTTCATCTACCCAAACATATGGAAGATCTAACTCTTCATATTTCTCATATGAGAAATATTTTTATTAACTCTTAATAAGACAAACCTATAATGATTACACACTAAAAGATAACATTTATATGACTCTTTTCAAACCACATGTTTACAAACTTTAGATTCAAATATTTACAAACTATTTACAAGGTATTTATAATATTCTTATAAGGTACCAAATAATGTAATGCTTCCAACCCCCCTTGTATTTCATTATTTGATTATAGGGTCCTTTGTCTTCATTTGATTTCAATATTTCATATTTTTTTCAAGTGAAAAACCCCTTGCTGGGCCGCATTGGTCTGAGAGACCATGAACAGGGGGTTCTACACCGTCAAATTCACCCGGGAGTCGCACCCGACCCTGTCCGCACCAACATTATCAATTGGATTTTGGATACCCAATTCAGATTTTTGGTAGGGTGGAGATTTGAACCTGGGACCTCCCTTGGAGGATTGCCCTCTCCTCTCCAACTCACCTACAACACCTGGGTTCAATATTTCATCTCGATCTTGGTCTTTCTACTCTAATTTTGGTTGTGACTTTGGTTTTTGTATTATTTCAGGTTTGGGCAATGAATTTGTTCTTCTAATTCTAGCTTGTATTTTTTCCTGTATATTCTTTTTCCTCTTCAATTTTGTCTTTCCTTGGTAAGGATTTTAAGCTTGATTGTTCTTTCTACAAATTTTGCATCTCTAAAGAATCTAACATTTTTTTTATATCCATTTTTCTTGTTTCCTTTTTAATAAATTTTGTCTTGTTTTCAATATTACGTGTGCCAATGATAATCCCTATTACAAATATAAAAATTTTCTACAATGTCTTAGGTCGCACCTAAGAACCTAAAAAATTCCCCTCCTTGCTAGAGGACCCAATATCAATGTTAGGGTGCCACTGAATGTCCTTGAATGACCAACTTTCTCTTGAGTTGGTTCTTCCTCAATCTTCAATAGTGATTCTCCTCTTCTTATCTAGAGAATCCTAAATATTATTAGGGTGACTTTGTATGTCCTCGAATTTCCAACTATCTTCTAAGTTGGCTTTCTCTATCAAATGTCTAGCTTTTCTCCTAAGTTGACCATTTTTATCAATATAGTTGAGTCCTAGTCTTCACTGGTTTTCTTCAACCAAGTGGAAAGACCCTAACATTCAAATCAGGATAACTATTCCTTGTCCCCTCAATCTCTACTCAATATCTATTCCAAGTATTCACTACCTTCAAAGTGGATATACTCTTAATTAACTCTATCAACAATAGACAGATTCAAATATTGATGATGTTGGCTAATAAAATAATCTCTATTAAAAAAATGGATAGAGTTAGGTGGTAGCTTTGATACCAATGTTAGCTTTTTAATCCTTACTACCACAAAATATCATAGGCCCCAATATAAAATAACCACAATATCAAAGGTCAAAATAACAATATAATGAGTAGAATAATATATGAGCAATTTAATATGTATATCAAGGCAAATATAATAATGAAAATAACATTCTCTAATAATATCAAATATGAATTTAAATGGCCTAATTCAATCATGAACTATGCATGAAGAAAACTTAAAATATTAAATGCTCAAAATCTGGATACAAGCTTTATTCCAAATTAGATCTCTTTTGCAATCAAATAACCGGATAATAAGATATTTAGATCTTCTCATGGAGTATTGTCTCCATAATATAGCAATAATAATGTGACTCTTCAAGTACTTGACTATTGATCTCCATGTGACAAGTACCATGACCTTTGACTTATCATCTTGCCATTTACATACTAGACTCTTCACTGTCTTCTTATATTCACACTTGACTCTATGACACTTTCACACATCTACATGACTCTTACACTTCTACATGCACTCTTAATCTAAGACACTTGTGCACATCCTCACATTACATATTTGCACACTTACATACATGATACTTGTGCACATTATCTCAACACACACTTGCATTCTAACTTACATGACACTTGTGCATTTCTTGCACATTAACACTTATATGAAAGGGAAATATAAATCACACTCCTAAAATAAAAAATCAACCCTAATCTATTACATGTTTATAATTGTACCATGAAGGTACCATGGGGGTACATTAGCATGTACCAAATAATGTGATATTCCTCAACACCCCTCGTATTACATTATTTGGTTATTGAAGACTTTAGTCTTTAGTCTTGGTCTTTGTATTTATCTTCAATATTGATCTTTTTGTTGGGATCTTCAGCATAAGGTTCTTTTTATGATACTTTCTTTTGTTTTATGTCTTTTTTTCTTTCTTTTTCGTTACTTTCCTAGTCTTCCTCTTATGTTTCTTTATTCTATTCTTTTTAGTCCTGGTCTTGATTTTTCCATGTCATCTCTCTGAAGTATCTCCTCCTGCATCTTGATGTTCTATAACATTTGTAACATTTGTATCTTCAAAATTCATTGAAATTCTGAACATATTCATTGACCAAGAGTTTTATTGTAAGGGCTTTCAATTCATTTCCTTTAGATGTTTCTTCTAATTCTTGAATTTCATAAATTTCTTGAACTAAATTTTATTTTTTATTTTTTTCTCTAAATTGTAGCTGAAGTTGTTGTTGATGACCATATTGGTACTAAGGATGATATTGATGTTGTTGATATTGAGATTAAAATTATTGTATTCATTGAGGATTATATTGATACTGATATTGATATTGTCTTTGTTAGGCTGGTTTATTTATTGACTTCATTATTTCATATGCATATGATTTTCTTGGTTATATCTACAAAAATTATACTATGAACCTTTCTCTTAAATATATAACAGAATATTGAATTCCATTTAAATCTATGTCTAGAAGTAGTAGCTATATTAATTGAAATATTTTTTATTTAGATACCAAGGCATTATTGGTCATTTCATCCTTGACCAAGTTCTCTACTTCATATTCCTGAAGAATATTGACTAAGTCATCAAATGAAGTTTCCTTGCTTAGAAATTGTAAAGAATTAACTAAATATTTATAACTTTCTAGAAGTGCCCTTAGAATGGCTTGAACAATAAATTTATCTTCTACTTTTCCTCCTAGAGTTAATAGTTTTTCTTTTACATCTACTAATTTTCAAAAAAAGAGTTCTATAATTTCTCCATTATTAACCTTCGAGTATAATTGAGATTGTAAATTCAAAATTATCACTTTGTTTTTCCCTTTAAATATTTTACATAATGTATTCCATGCATCTGTAGAAGTTTTTGCTCTACTTAAGTATGGTTGTATTTCATCAATTATTCCAAATGTTATTAACATGAGTGCCTTTGCATCACCTTCTTCAATTTTTTGTATTTCTCTTTCATCCTCACTAGGTTTTTTCTTCATTATGTTTACTATATCCTATAGTTTTTCTACAATAAGAATTGATTTCATTTTATTATTCCAAGATGCAAAATTAGGTCCTTTCAAAAGTTGAGATTCAAAAAGAAAAAAACTATTTGCCTTAATGGAACTCATTCAAATTTTCAAAATTTGAAATCCTTTGAGGTAGTAAACCTTATATCTCCCAAGTTAAGAAATAACACAAATATAAAATTTGCAAATTTCAATTTTCTAAACCTTTTTAACTCCCTAATACATAATTTTACAAAATTCAAATTTCAAAAGTTTTTAAAGTTTTCAAATTTTCTAAAGAACTTTAAAAACTTTCAAATAACTTTAAGTCTTCAAAATACTTCAAACTTAATAATTCAAAAAACTTAAAATCCTTATAACTCCTTCACTTTCTAATTTTCAACTTTCTTAAATATTAAAAAAAAACTCAATAATGAACTTCAAAAAACTTAATAATTAAAACTTTAAATAAACCATATTACTCCATATCTTTCAAATATAATATAACCTATAGAAATAATAATATGCAAAAACCTTATAACTCCAAATTTATAATGTTTTAAAACTTAATTCACTCCCTCCAAAATTAAGATATGCCAAGTGTAACGTTCATATGTTACCTAAGAATACATCAATGAAAATGTAGTTGGATAATCTCTACTTTCAATATTGTGTTCCCACTTTCAATGCAGTGAAACGTCTGATGGAAATTTAGAATGAGAAGTGAAGACAAGACGGGTTGATCTGTTAGGTGGTCCTATGTTTTTTGTGTTGGCGACGTTGAATGAGTGTGTCTTGATGCGGACATACCTAGTCCTTGTCAATTCTAGCTACGATCTTCTTTGCTTTCTTTATCATTCCCCTTTCCTCCTTTTCCCATTTGTGGCATAGGTAGTTGGAACCGAAGGAGCCAACCTTCTCTCGAAGATCAACTGCATTTCCCTCTCCCAGGTTGAGCAGCCATTCAATGTTGATTGAGGACCACCGAGCGTGTCTCTTGCTCGTCCGATGCTGGTTTTCACACCAATAGCTTTTGGTGACTCTACAGTGGAACTCAATGAATTTCTTTGTTTAATAAAATCAGATTTTGGTGATACTCTGGTTTACCTATATCTTGACAAATCACCCGGTGACTTTGACTGTGCAACATATCTAAATCATGAGATCAATTGCCTTTTTATACTAACGATTTTTCATTTCCTAGAGGCTCCAAGGTTTGATGAACAACCTTGACCTCATCAGCGAAGATAGTATGTTCATCTGGAGACTCTGACTCTGATGCATGAACTAGGATTTATGAAGGCCAACACCTCAATGGCCCATCTGAGCTTCCCATAATGGAATGATCCTGGTTCGTTGGACCTTCAATGCTGGCATGAGATTCCTAAAAGTACCCTAAAGCATCTGAACAAATATGATCGCACTTTAGGAATGGCTTGAGAATATCTTGAGGATGTCATTGTGTTAGCACCCTTCCATGGCATAACACATGAATATGTCATGATCAGGCTCTTGATCTTGTCTCTAGAAGGGAGGACACTATGGTGGTACCATACCCTTGGGTGGAGAACCATCCGCTCATGGATAGATTTGGTGGGAGCTTTGGTTGACGCATTTGATGGCTCCTTGGATCCCTTCCAACTCTTGATGCATCTTTCATACATCAAGAGGGTCCCTTTTGAGTCCATAATAGACTTCAACACTTGATTCAAAAGGAGATGGGATAGGATCCCATTTTAGTACCAGTCATCACCCACCCAGGCTCACATGTACCATATTTGATATCTTAGCTCAAATATAAGCCTCCTACTACTACAATCTAGGAAAGGATAGTCCCTCAAATATTTTAGGAGGCCATACAGGAAGAGCGACTCCTACTTCAAGCTAAGAAAGACATCTTCAAATGACTCCACCCTCCCATCCCCTTTTCCAACCATTGTTGTTTTCTTCCCTACTGTACATCACCTACCATGGATGCCATCCCAAGCTATGCAGGAGCAAAAGATGTAGTTCGATGGAACATAAGGGGTATATTTCTTCTTGAGACTATATAGGAAAGATGCAAGCATTCCATTGCTTGCATATTTTTCCAAGAAACGGAAGTCCCATCTCTAGTAAGCTCAATCAATGAGACCTATAGAGATAAATGTGCAAGGATGATGGAGGCGTGTGAAGATGGTATCTCGCCACAAGTTGATCCCAAGGAGTGGCAACACCAAATCCTGTTGTCACATGAACTAGTACCTGAGGAAAGCTCCCACATGGTAAAATTTATTGCCACACCGATCATCGATTATATAAGTACTTGTATGCATGATGATATGCCAAGCTATGACCTCTTAGTGGCTTGGAAAATATTTTGGCAAAGCCGACCAAACTACATAAGGTGACTTAAATTTAGCATAGTCTGTTCTGGACATTGTAGATTCACTAGATAATCTCCAAGATGAATCAGTGGTTGTGGCATACCATTCGCATCACAGTTTTGTGTATATAAGTTGGTAGTTAAATAAATGTGTTGTAAGCATGTGTCTAGTGATATCATCTTGTTCAATGGTGACTCATGAGGAATCTCCAAAAAGTATAATAATTTTGAAACACTTTCCTTTGTTTTCAGTAATCTTCTTTGTGTTTGTAGTGACCCGTGGCCAATGGACCAAGGCTCAAAATACATGCATCAAATCATGCAAACTGTGATTTCCACTCCTCGGTCAATGGGATGACTGATCTATAAATAGCACCTCTGAGGTAGAAGAAGCATATGTAAGAAGCATAAAATTAGAATGAGGTTGCAATAAAAGAGTCCTTACAAGAGTGGTGATAAGTTGATCAAGTTTTTACGTGATTGCATCAAGAAAAGATAGTCCAATACCCCAAGCATTATGTTTTTGTTCCTTCATGAGGTATGATGATAGAAATGTGATCTACAAGGGTGTCCCTTGGATCACCTTCCCTTTTGTTTCTTTTAATTTGTTGTGTTCTTCTCTTTCCTCAGTTCTTTGTTGCTACTAACTAATGAGGTTAGCATTAGCCATCCTTCTACTTTTACAATTTTATATGCTTCCCTCCCTCCCCTCTTCCCCTCTGGTTCTCTTTCTCTATTCTTGTTTGCTTTTGTTTATACCCTCACTAAGAGTGTGGGTGGAATTTTGTGCCTCTTCACCCACTCTTATTTTTTGAGGATAATGACATCTTAGGGTCAGCCAATTTTTGAAGCATTGGCGATTGAAGTGGATTCCAGAGACCAAGTGGACGAGCAGCGGAACAAATATCTAAGTATAGGATCAGATGGAAGAATGGGCAAGGGCGTGCTTAAAAGAACACACCAAAACCCTACCCTAACTATTGGATGAAATATTGGGATCCCAATCCCTAGATGAAAGAATCAAACTGTAGTTCAAAGTTCACAAATCCCAAGTCTTCATCCCTCAAGATGAGTAAAACTTTGGGAACGCAACATTGGAATCCCAAACCCATTCCTCCATCCCTATGAAGATGTGATGAGTGAAATATAAGGAAGGATATGCATCCCTAACCATAGCTGATATCAAAAGGAATCCATTAGAAGAATCAAGATGGGTCATTAATAATCATAACTATTTATCTTAGTACAAGTTGATGAAGAACAAGTGGAAGTACATAGAGCCTGCAATGATCAACCAGACTTCCAAGTTGTTTGAAAGGATAAATTATATGGAATTTATTACTTGAACAAGTTTGATAAAAGTTATTAAGGGCCCAAATCTATACATGAATACCTAATTCTTTTGGAAAACCGATATTCTTCTAAAAACAATACATCAACAAATCTTCTAACCGTTCTAGAGTGATTCTTCCTATCGAATGCCATCAATGCTTGAATTTGAATCTATTGTAAAATCTTCTATAAATAGTGGAATGCTTGCCATTCCAAAGGGTGACTCTGTGGCCTTTACAATTCATATGTAATTCTTCGTTGTTTGTAAATAATAGTGTATCATTGTTTGGTCTCTCAATCTGTCTTCACTTCTATATTTTGCTTGTCTATGGATGTTTATTTTTGTGATGGTTGCCTGAGTTGATTTGCTTAATTTTACTATATGGATTTCATGGGTCTAGTTGGGTAGTTTTGGAATTTGCATCCACCCCTAGGCATCATGGTTTATTTTTGTTAAAGTCAATCAGGTGGGAGCACTCTAATTTTGTTGTCTGGATTTCATGCACCCTCCACTAGTTTTAGAATTTACCTCTACTTGTTGTACCAAATGAGGTGAAGATGGGATGGGCTAATATGTTAGGTGGTATATTGTTGTTTGCACTAGAAACATTGAATGAGTGTGTCTTGATGTGGCCATACCCCATCCTTTTCAGTTTTGGCTATGACCTTCTTGGCTTTCTTTCTCATTCTATTTTCCCTCTTTTACCCTTTGCGACGTAGGTAGTTGGAACTGAAGGAGCCAGCCTTCTCCAGAGATCGGTCGCCTCTACCTCTCTGAGTCGAGCGATTGTTCAATGCTAATCAAGGACCATTGGGCACACCTCTTGCTCGTTTGATGTCATTTTTTGCACCAACAATTTTTGGTGATACTCTGGTTTATCCATATATTGGCAAATCACCTAACAACTCTAACTGTGCAACATCTCCAAATCATGAGATTAGTTGCCTTTTTGTTCTAAATATTTTTCATTTCCTGGAGGATCCAAGGTTTGATGAACAACCTTGACCTCATCAACGGAGATAGTATATTCATCTGGAAACTCTAACTTTGATGCATGAACCAAGATTTATGAAGGCTAGTGCCTCAATGGCCCATCTAAGCTTCCCATAATGGAACGGTATTGGTTTGTTGGACCTTCAATGCTGGCATGAGATTCCTGAAAGTGCCCTAAATCATTTGACCAAATATGATGGCACTTTAGGAATGGCTCAATAACATCTTGATGATGTCATTGCGCTAGCATCTCTCCATGGTATAACACATGAAGATGTCATGATCAGGCTCCTCATATTGTCTCTATAAGGGAGAGCGCTATGGTGGTACCGTACCCTTGGGTAGAGAACCATTCGCTCATGGATGGATTTGGAAAGATCTTTGGTTGACTCATTTGATGGCCCTTTGGATACCTTCCAACTCTTGATGCATCTTTTGTACATCAAGAGGGCCTCGTTTGAGTCCATAACAGACTTCAACACTTAATTCATAAGGATATGGGATAGGATCTCATTTCAGTACCAGTCGTCACTCGCCCAGGCTCACATATACCATATTTGAGCTCTTAGCTCGAATATAAGCCTCCTACTGCTACAATCTAGGGAAAAGGAGATTCCCTAAAATATTTTAGGAGGCCATACGGGTAGAGCAACTCCTACTTCAAGCAGGAAATACATAATCATATGACTTTGCCCTCTCATCCCCTTTTTCAATCGTTGTTGTTTCCTTCCCTAATGTACAACACCCACCATGGATACCATCCCAAGCTGTGCAGAAGAAAAGGCTACAGTTCGGTAGAACACAAGGGGCAGATTTATTCTTGAGGCTATACAGGAAATATACAAGCACCATACCTGCAACAAATAATTCAATTGCTTACACAATTTTTACAAGAAACAAAGGTCCCACCCCCAGCAGGCTTAATCAATGAGACCTGTAGGAAGAAATGTGCAAGAACAATGGAGGTATACAAAGCTGGGATCTCACCATAAGTGGATCCCAAGAAGTGGTGACATTGGAGCCTGTTGTCACATGAACCAATACCTAAGGAAGGCTCCCGCATGGTAAAATTTACCACACTGATCATCGATGCATAAGTAATGGTATGCATGATGATCTGCCAATCTATGACCTCTTAGCGGCTTGGAAAACATTTTGGTAATGTCAATTGAACTACATAAGGTGACTTAAATTCAACATAGTCTGGTCTGAACATTACAGATTTACTGGATAATCTCTAGGATGAATCAGTGGTTGTGGTATGACATTCGCCTCACACTTTTATGTACATAAGTTGATAGTTAAATAAAGGTGTTGTAAGCACGTGGCCAATGACATCATCCTGTTCAATGGTGACTCACAAGGGATCTCCAAAAAGTATAATGGTTTTGAAACACTTTCCTTTGTTTCTAGTATTCTTCTTTATGTTTGTAGTGACTCCATGCCTAATGGACCAAGGTTCGAAATACATGCATCATATCATGCAAACTATGATTCCCACTCCTCAACAAATGAGATTATTGATCTATAAATAGCACCTCTAAGGTAGAAGCAACATATGTAAGAAGCACAGAATCAAAATGAGGCTGCAACCAAAGAGTCCCTACAGAAGTTGTGATAAGTTGATCAAGTATTTATGTGATTACATCAAGAAAATGTATTCTAATACCTCGAGAATTCTGGTTCTGGTCCTTGGATCACCTTCCCTTTTATTTCTTTCATTTTATTGTATTCTTCTCTTTCCTCAGTTATTTATTGCTGGTAACTGATGAGGTTAGTAGTAGTCATCCTTCTACTTCTGTCCTTTTCTATGTTTATCTCCCTCCCCTCTTTCCCTTTGGTTCTCTTTCTTTGTTCTTGTTTGCTTTTGTTTGTGTCCTCATTGACCCTTTCCTCCTTGTTTTAAGTGTTTCAAGAATGTAACTTTCTGGGTTGTCCTTTTTCACAAGATGAAAAACCCCTATAAGTCACCAAGAGTGTGGGTGAATTTTTTTTCCTCTTCATCCACTTTTTTTTTAGGATGATAACATCTTAGGGTCGACCAATTTTTGAAAAATTGGCGGTTTAAGTGGATTCTAGAGACCAAGTGGACGAGCAACGGAACACATCTTAAAGTTTGGGATCAGATGAAAGAATGGGCAGGGGCATGCTCAAAATAACATCCCAAAATCCTACACTGACTATTGGACATAATATTGGGATCCCAATCCCTGGATGGAAGAATCATACTATGGCTCAATGTTCAGAAATCCCAAGTCTCCATACCTAAAGTTAAGCAAAACTTTGGAAAAGTAGCATTGGAAGTCCAAACCCATTCCTCCATCCCCATGAAGATGTGATGAGTGGAAGATAAGGAAGGTGATACATCCATGACCGTAGCTGACTTCAAAAGGAATCCATCGGAAGAATAGGGATGTGTCATTAATAATCACAACTATATATCCTAGTACAAGTTGATGAAGAATAAGTGGAAGTACGTAGAACCTGTGGTGATCAACCAGACTTTCAAGTTGTTTCAAAGGACAAAGTAGATGTAATTTATGGCTTGAATAGGTTTAGTAGAAGTCATCAAGGGCCTATATCTATGCATCAATACCTAACTTCTTTCGAAAAATTGATATTCTTCTAAAAACAACATGTCAGCATATATTTTAACTATTCTAGAGTGATTCTTCCTGTTGAATCCCATCAATGCTTGAATTTGAATCTATTGTAAAATATTCTATAAATAGTGGAATGCTTATCATTCCAAAGGGTAGCTTTGTGGCCTTTACAATTCATATGTAATTCTTCATTGTTTGTAAATAATAGTGTATCATTGTTTGGTCTCTCAATCTATTTTTGCTTCTATCTTTTACTTATCTGTGGATGTTTATTTTTGTGATGGTTACCTGAGTTGATTTATTTAATTTTTCTATCTATATTTCGTGGGTCTTTGCATCCACCCCTTGGCATCAAGGCTTATTTTTGTAGAATTCGATCAGGTGGGAGCACTCTAATTCTACTACCTAGATTTCATGCACCCTCCCACTAGTTCTAGAATTCACCTTTGCTCATTGTGTCGAACAAGAAGTGAGTGGTCCACTGTTGTTTGCATTGATGACATTGAATGAGTGTGTCTTAATGCGTTCATACTCCATCCTTGTTAATTTTGGCTTTGGCCTTCTTTGCTTTATTTCTCATTCCCTTTTCTCCCTTTTCCCATTTATGGCGTAGGTATTTGGAACCGAAGGAGCCGACCTTCTTCGAAGATCGATTGCCTCTGCCTCTCCTGAGCTGGATGACCATTAAATAGTGGTCGAGGATTACCGAGTGTGCCTCTCACTCGTTCGGTGCCAAATTTTGTCCCAACATAACCTAATATCAATGTTATGTTGATGTTGAATATCCTTGAATGACCAACTTTCTCTTGAGTCGGTTCTTCCTCAATCATCAATAATAATTCTCCTCTTATTCTCTAGAGAATCCTAAATATTATAAAGGTGACTATATATGTCCCTAAATTTCCAACTTTATTCTGAATTGGCTTCCAATAAATTAATATCCAACCATATTTTGAGTTGGCTTTCTCCATCAAATGTTCAAATTTTCTCCTAAGTTGACCCTTTGTATCAATATAGCTAAGTCCTAGTCTTCACTAGTTTTCCTTTAACCAAGTGGAAAGAACCTAGCATTCAAAACATGGTGAATATTCCTTGTCCTCTCAATATCTATTCAATCAAACCTTTAAAAAATAAATTTTATGTTAGCTTTTGATGAATGAGCCTTGGGAGATAACAATCACAAGATGCAGAATAACATGAAAGAAAGTAAATCTGCTAGATGACTGAAGTATGCTGAAAATATAAATCATATAAAATATTACAATGTAGCTATGGAGGAAGTGAGCACTCCATTAACAAAGCTACTGATCTACATTGTATCCATCACCAATGAATGGTGAGGCACACAGAACTACACTATCCACTAAGCTACGCTATCTGACTATGTCCCTCGACTCTCTTATCTATCTATCTAAGAGGCCATCCTTATATAGGCAAAATAGGATACTTGGCCAACACTCTATCTAGCTGTGCAAGGGACAACTTGCACATTGACACTTGTGCATTTATTACATTGCATGAAGTAACTAGATAACTTGCACATGAAGTAATCTAGATATGTATCTTGGAGGATACATTTACATAACCCAAATGATGGAATAGACTCTATTTCCAACACCCCCTGTATTACATTATTTGGGTATTGAAGACTTTAGTCTTCAATATGGATCTTCTTCATCTTCTTCTGCTTGATCTTCGTAGTCTTCTTCCTCTGCATTCTTTGTATTCAGGTTCAGTAGGTAATTTGTGTCTTCATATGATGCAGAGTAGGTTGTAGCTAGGCCTTCTATTCTCATTGGATGATCTTTGGCATGTTCAGATTCATCTTCTATCCAACCACCTTTATAGTCCTCCTTGCAAGTATCTTCATTTGATTCTGATTGTTGATGAATGAGTAGGGCATGATGCAATTGTCCTCTCATATTTTTGATCCTTCTGTACTTGCCTTTTTGATGTACTGGTTCTTCATTTTCTTCAACTTGTTCTTCTGCAAATAAGTTAGAAGCATTTTGTAACATCACAATATCTTGTGGGATTTCCATTGAGTCTAGGATATAGGTATTTTCATGGATTGAACCTGTTGCTTTTATTCCATCTTGATTCATAATGAGACATGTATTGATCCCATTCATATATCCAAAGTTAATCATGTAGTTGTTTTCTACTAGCTTGCTCACTGAGATGAGATTGAATGTTAATCCAGGAACATACAATACTTTTTGTAGTAGAAGATTTGGAAAATATTTACTGGGAGATACACATCCATATCCATGAATAGGATAAGTTTGGTTGTCTACAATTCTTAATCTGTAACCTTTAGTAACCTCAAGACAGTCAAACCATTGTATATTTCCTATCATATGATGACTAGCTCCTGAATCAATAAACCACCTGTGATTATGCTTTGTGAGTTGGTTCCTGTCAGAGCAAGTTTTACAATCATTGTATGACATTCCTTTACCCATTTTAAAGGTTGAACTTGAAGAATTGAGATAGAATGGCTCTTTAGTGTTTTGAAGTATGATATAGTGCTTTTTGTAAAAATATAGTTCAATTTTGGTTGATTTTGTACAAGTTTTGTAAGAATCAAAAATCAACTTTTTAACACCTTATTACTCCTAATTGAACTAAGCACTTTTTCAATTTTGAAGAGGTTTTGATGTTGGAATTCTTTTGTCCCTTTTTGAAGATTTGAGACAAGTAAAAATATATTTATCCAACCTTAATAGAAACCCTTAATAACCTCTTTTATATCCCTTGGATTATTTCTAATTTCCAATAAAATAAATTTGATGGAGTAATCCTTGTGGCTCCCAAGTTTGGAAAATTAGAGAAATGATAATAATATTTGCAAAATAATTTAATCCAAGTTGAATTCCTTATTCCTCCTAAGTAAGATTGCAAATATTAATTTAATAAGATAAGTCACCCCTTTTGCTTTCAAAATCTAAGTTTTAACCTTAGTTTATAACCCTTATATCTCCAACTTATGAAAGCAATAATAAATGGGATTTAGACCTTACCTTTTTAGATGCAATATCTCCTCAATATTCGATGCTTTCTATGGTTGAGTATAACAACGTATAAGTGGTACCTTAGGTGCTTGAATTAATGGAGATTCCTTGGAGTAGTTGGTCTTGAATGTTGGTACGTATGGCACTAAAATTTGACCTTCAAAAATGGGGGAGCCTTTAATGCTCCTTCCCCTTATCTTCCATGCTGCACTTCAAACATTTCTATTGTGCTTCACTCACACCTTGACTATGCTTCACTCCCTCTTTGGACGTCTTTGACTGTGCTTCACTCACACATGTTGAACTTGGACTTCAAATGCCTTTTAAGGATAGTTGATCATAGACATTGTGACAAGTGTCACATCCATTACAAGTGAGCGCTCCCTTCTTTATGTAACGCTCCAAGTCCTTTGTTCAACGCTCTTGAAGAAATTCAAAAATGTATGGGCACTCGTGTGAAGTTGGTGGAGAATACCAAGTGTCACTGCTTTGCTTGTAACTCCTACATGGGAGTTTCTAGAACGTTGAGAGAGGAATGATGACCATAATGCCAAGTGTTATTTCTGCATGGAGTCCATTCTTGTAACATCTTCGAATATGGAGATTATAACTCCACAATCCCTTTGCTTTGCTACATTGCTTGGGCAGCAAGCAAGCTATTTTCTTACAGGTGGATAGACGATGCGCTATGGAGCTTGGATGATGATTTGGAGCTTCCTTCTATGGATGGTCTTCTCCAAGTTAGAGACCATGAATGTAACACCTTTACCTCTTTCTTTTATACCTCCAATCATATTGAATCCCTTGTATATTTTTGACATCTTTTAGAAATAGATATGCACTCGCTTGTCTACGTAAATGTAGCTCTTGAATGATCTAAAATGAGCTTTGATTTTATAGGTACGTACATCCAAGATGAGCCCTTGAGTGGCTCCTTCTAGCTTGGGAAGAAGAGTGTTGACGTTCGACCTTTGTTGGTTATTTTTCCCTGTAGTAAATGTGCCCTTTTGTGGCACTTCAAATCTGCTCTTATGCTGTCAAAAACCAGATTAGAGTAGTGCATATAATGTATTATAATGTTGTATAATAAGGCTTTTTAATATACCTTCTTTTGCACTCTATTTCCAGATCTGAAATTCTGGTTTTGTGGCAGATTTTTCCTGCAATACAAGGGTTTGAGGTTGTCTTTAAAGAGTAGACACACCTTTCCCTTTTTTCTTGGACACTTTTGATAACAAATCCAAGCTTCAATAACAATAGATAGAAGCTTTTTAATTGATGCAATTTTCTGCACTTTCTTTCCTTGCATTCAACTTTGTAATGCTTTTTGATTTTGAGACTCACCAAGTCTCACTTTCATAAGCTTCTATTTCTATTTTTGGTTAGTTAAGTTCTTCTCCAAATTTTGGAGGATTCTAACCCTTTTTGGTGGCTTCTATTGGCCACTTCAAGTTGCAGATTTTTGTGCTTCAATAGTGTCTTTAGACACTTGATACAAATCAGATTTTGTGCCTTTCAAGAAACACAAAACTAATTTTATTTTTGAGAGTGGTATAATAGTACAAGTTCTTCACTTTTAATGCACTAATATTACACCTTATCACTCCAATCAACTCTCAAAGTCATGCACTAATAATTTTCTACAACTAATCAAGAATAACCTAAAATGAATCTTTAAGAGTTATTCTACAATTTCACTACAATCAATGTTGTAGGACTTAGTCTTATTTTTCAAAAGTAGATAATAGGTAGTTGATAGAAGCTAATATGAAATCTAATCAACTCCTAATAAATGTGCAAATGAATCCTTAAAAAGAATCTATTTCCTTTTGCACTTTTAGAAGACTATAATCTAATTTCCTTTTTGCAACTTTAATCCAAATTCAGGTGCTCTAATAAATATGATAAATAA
This sequence comes from Wollemia nobilis, assembly GCA_028583015.1. Taxonomy (NCBI): domain Eukaryota; kingdom Viridiplantae; phylum Streptophyta; class Pinopsida; order Araucariales; family Araucariaceae; genus Wollemia; species Wollemia nobilis. The sequence continues at coordinate 6,586,781 of JAQPPZ010016381.1, forward strand.
TCCAATTAATGAATATTTTTGCACCATAAGTTGCATACCTTTTTCTATAGCTCTTCTCCCACCTTTGTAGAGGATGTAGACCTTGGTGTCTAAAAACACCAAGTTGCTGCTTCAAGTAGGATGTCCTGAACAACTCCTTCTTCACCAAATGATGGTCTCGAACTTTCTTTCATGAGCCTAGGATTTGGTGGCTTGTTCTCCTCTTGTGTTCTCCTCCTTCTGCTATAGATTTGGAGAAGTCTATGTCTCTAAAGTGGTGCCTTCTTTTGTGAGAGGTAATCTTCAAATCTCCAATATTTGGTGAGCTTCTTCTATCTTCAAGTCTTCTTGTCAAATTTTGACTTCAAGCAGGATCTTCTTCTAGGGTTTGGCACTCCTTGCCAAATTCTTCTTCATAGATTTGGCACTCCTTGCCAAATTCTCCTCTTGGGCTTGTTGTCAGATGGCGACAATTATCCCAAGTCCTTCACTATCAAGGACTTCACCTAGATAGTGGATTTCTCCAATGAGTTCTCAAAGAACTCTCTTGATCTTCAACAAGGCTCTCCTAGCCTTTCCTGGATGCTCGATGAGACCTTCACAAGGTCTTTGATCTGGAACTTCTGATGGTCTTCCTTGAGACCTTTTCTTCAACCTTCTGCTCCTAGAAGTGTTGGTGGTGAGATCTTCTCCTAGATATTCTGATTCTACTGCTCCTAGCTTCGAGCAGGACTCTCCTAGTCCTTCTTCTTCTTCTTCCAAGACTAGAAGTTCTTCAATGAGATCTTCTCCTGATCTCTTCACTTTTGCTTTAGGGTTGAGCTGATTCTGAAGAAGATACTCTTCCTAAATTTCTTGTAGGAAGTCTCCCAACTCACTGAATCTTCTATTCCTACAACAAAGATATTAGTACTAAAATATTTTAGTCTACTTCTGAATCAGATATTCTTCTTGAATTCTTCTTTAGGATCAAGGCTTATATGGCCTATTTCAATATCAAGGCTCCTATGGCATTTTTTAGTATCAAGGCTTCTATGGCCTTTTCAGTATCAAGGCTTCTATGGCCTTTTCAGTATCAAGGCTTCTATGGCCTTTTCAATATCAAGACTTTTATGGCTTCTTCTTCAAGGCTTCTATGGCCTTTTGTATCAAGGCTCCTATGGCCTGTTCTTCAACTATGGAATTCTACAATCCAGCAATGGAGATCTTTAGTCTCCTATATTCACCATGATCCTTCACTAGAAGTCTTCTTCCATAGTATTCTTCTCTTGCACAATGAACTAACCTCTACACTATGAGGGCACGTTGACCTTCGGAAACGAAGTTGGAGTCTCCTAGATTTCTATCGTAGGAGTCCCAATCCTCTAAGAATTAATTTCCTACAACAAAAGAAACTTTAGGCACTAGTTAGCAAATTCTAGATAACCTGGATGATCTTCACTAGATGATTTGTCAATCTAGTGGATTGAGTGTTGAGTCCTAGTCTTCACGAGTTTTCATAACAACTCTATGGAAAAGACTCTAGACAAAAATGATCTCAGTATTTTCTAAAACTGAGATTCCTTTTAGTCCTATCTTTGTGACTCTCCCAAAATCTACCACCTAGATTCTTCTGAGATCTTTTGACAGTGGTTGGTCCAATGGTGCGTCAGTTTGACAAAACTCTCAGGCTAACCAACAATGGTGGTTTCCCTATTGACCTACATAGACTAGATCTACCATGGCTCTGATACCACTATTAGCTTTTGATGAATGAGCCTTGGGAGATAACAATCACAAGATGCAAAATAACATGAAAGAAAGTAAATCTGCTAGATGATTGAAGTATGCTGAAAATATAAATCATATAAAATATTACAATGTAGCTATGGAGGAAGTGAGCACTCCATTAACAAAGCTATTGATCTACATTGTATCCATCACCAATGAATGGTGAGGCACACAAAACTACACTATCCACTAAGCTACGCTATCTGACTATGTCCCCTGACTCTCTTATCTATCTATCTAAGAGGCCATCCTTATATAGGTAAAATAGGATACTTGGCCAACACTCTATCTAGTTGTGCAAGGGACAACTTGCACATGTACAACTTGCACATTGACACTTGTGCATTTATTACATTGCATGAAGTAACTAGATAACTTGCACAGGAAGTAATCTAGATATGTATCTTGGAGGATACATTTACATAACCCAAATGATGGAATAGACTCTATTTCCAACTTGTCCAAGTCTTCACCACCTTCAAAGTGGATACTCTTAATTAAATCTATCAAGAATGGATAGAGTAAAATATTTATTATGGTGGCTAATGAAATGAACTCTATAAAAATGGATAGAGTTAGGTGGTAGCTCTGATACCAAAGTTAGATTTTTAAGCTTTAATACCACAAAATATCATAGGTCCCAATATAAAATAGCCACAATATTAAAGGCCAAAATAACAATATAATGAGTAGAACAATATACAATCAATTTAATATGTATATCAAGGCCAATATAATAATGAAAATAATATTTATTTATAATATCAAATATGAATGTAAATCTGAGCTTTAAGCTTACTATAGTGGTAAGGGCTTGGGCCTCTTTTTGAGAGGTTCAAATCTCACTCCATATGAGGAGATCGAGACCCCTCATAAAAAATTATGTAAACTCATTGAGAATCAAGTGGCATTAGTTTAACTAGTTAGATTCCTAAACATTTAATAAGGAGACCAACGTTCAAATCTTGCCAAGTGATATATGGATAATATCCAATCTTTGTTGTAATACCACTATGTTGTGATGATGTAATATGGGTGGGGCCCATTTCAATTTCATATAAGCAATTGAAAAAATATGAGTGTAAATGACCTAAGTCATTCATGAACTATGTATGAAGAAAACTGACAATATTAATTGCTTAAAATCTAGATACAAGCTTTATTCCAAACTAGATCTCTTTTACAATAAAATAATCGGATAATCGGATCTTTAGATCTTCTCATGGAATATTATCTCCATAATACAACCATAGTAATATGACTCTTCAAGTACTTGACTATTTCTCTCTATGTGACAAGTCTCATGACCTTTGGATTATCATCTTGTCATTTGCATAATAGACTCTTCACTATCTTCTCACATGCACACTTGACTCTATGACACTTGTACACATCTACATGACTCTTACACTATACATGCACTCTTAATCTAAGATACGTGTGCACATACTCACATTACATATTTGCACACTTACATACATGATACGTGTGCACATTCTCTCAATATACACTTGCATTCTAACTTACATGACACTCGTGCATTTCCTACAGATTGACACTTACATGAATGGGAAATATAAGTCACACTTATAAACTAAATATTCAACCCTAATCTATTACATATTTACAATTGTACCATGAAGGTACCATGGGGGTACATTAGCATGTACCGAATAATGTAATATTCCTCAACTCTTGGCATCATCAAAGACCACCACTAATTAAGATTTCACTTGGATGGATGAACAAGATTGGAAATTCTCAAGAAAAAGAATGTTGAATATTTGTTTTTAATTTTTTTTTAAGAATATCCAAAAAATTATTAGAAAACGTTTAGACCTTTTGTGAAAAAATATGTAGGTATCTAGTTATAGTATCTCAATTGAGATGAGAATTGAATACGTTTGTAAAATATCAAGATTTAAAAAAAGAGTTGTGATTTATCAAGGGTGGGGGACCCGAGTACAACCCGTTTTTCTCAAGCAAAAAAAATAATTTCTTCAATTTAATTTTCCTATCTCTTTGGACAATATTCTTTCTTCAAATATTTCTCCTCATTTAACTATTTTAATTTCTTTCTTATTTTCAAATTTTTTCTCTTAATTAATCTCTTATCCTTATAGTTTTACTTCCTCTAATAAATATCCTTTCTTTAATCAATTTATTTCTCCTCATGTTGATATTTTATCTCATTTTAATAAATTCTATATTTAATTAATAATTTCTTTAAATAAACCTCCTCCTCAACATTAATATTCAATTTTATATAAATAAAAAATAAATTTAGGGTGATACCTTTGTTCAAAATTATTTGAAATTACACATGTGCATGTGCTTGGTGTTACATATTCCACTTGGAGCTAAATAATTTGACGTTGCTTGCAATGTTCTACCTACTCTATTAGACTTCTTTTTAACATTTGTGCTACCAACATCTCTAGACATTTCACTATGCCTTACCTGGTTTCTAACGCACACTAATGCACTTCTCTTACATGCTACTTAAGTTCTATTCTCGAACACTTCCTTGAATACTACTCTTAGACGCTTCCTTGGCCTACTCTCGAACGTTGCCTTGGCCTACTCGCAGATGCTACCTTATCCTAGTCTCAGATACTTCCTTGGTCTGCTCTCGGATGCTTCCTTGGCTCCATTCAATGTTGCTTTCTAGTTATCTCTTAAGATGTTCCATCTTCTCTGGCATTCTACAACTTTCATGATGTCTCCTCAACATCTTAGCATTTCCTCTCTTTGTCTCTTTACTTCAACAACCTTCTTCACCCTTTATTATTCTCCTCTTGGCTATTTAGTCTTCCAACTTCCTCTTACTTGACTTAGACAAAGCTTTTGCAAATCATAAATACTTTGCTCAACAATGGTGGCTATGATACCCCTGTTAGCAATTCAACACTTTCCTCATGGGATCTCACAATATATTAAGACAAAATATTCACACAGTTACATATATTCACTCCATGATAATAACAATGAATAATAACTCACTGAAAATATTATTGAGAAATATATCTACTTAAGCAATGCAAATACAATGTATTGTAAAGCTTATTCGATTCACATATTACAATGTTTTATCTTCAATATATATAACTTGGACATGAGACTCTTCACATTCACACAACTCTTGACCTTTCTACTTTCACTAACTCTTCATCTCCTCAAACTCATGGGAGATCTAACTCTTCATATTTCTCATAGGAGAAATATATTTTATTGACTCTTAATAATGATAAACCTATAATGATTACATACACTAAATGACAACATTTACATGACTCTTTTCACATGACATGTTTACAAAATTTAGACTCAAATATTTACAAAGTACTTGCAATATTCTTGTAAGGTACCAAATAATGTAATACTTCCAACACTTATATGTACTACGCTTTTTTGAATTTGCTTAAATCATCATTCAGAGAGAGAGAGAGAAAGAGACTAGTATCATCTCCCTATACATTCTACCCTTTTTTGGATTTGCTTAGATAATCATTCTAGGAATATCAATATACTTTAGTTCTAACCAAAACATCCCCAATCATAACCTTGTTCTGATTACACCCTATTTACTATTTTTCTTAGGTTTAGCTTCATTCAAATCTACAAAAAACATGTTAGTGAACTTGATGTGAATTGTTCTTTGTGAGTGGAACTCTATATATTTGTATCCATACTTATCCAAGTTCAACCCTAAGAAATCCCAACATCATTATTTCAACAACCAACATGGAGGTATCAAATCCCATAATATCTACATTGACCCTCATCCAAGAAACCTTGATAAATTTATAAGGAAATAACCTAACTTGATTGACTATAATCAAGAAATTTTATGCTAAATCCTTGATAAAGAACAAGAATATTTAATGAGAAACACAATAACTTGAATAATTTGACAAAGACAATATTTTTTAAATTAATGAACAAGAACTTGAAGAATTTCTTCAAACCAACCCTACTACATCTAATATCTCTAAAGAAACACAAATAGCATTCATGAAAATAACATAACACAAGTATTAAATTTTTTTCATAATAGAGGATGTGATTAAAGAATTCCTTATTACATCTAATATTTTCAAAGAAGATCAAGACGAAAACCTCTAAGAAATGCAAGAGCGATAATCTAATCCCAAAGAGTTTCTCCTCCTCCATCTCCCCTACTTAAGGTTGATGTCTATAAAAAGATGATGGAAAATATAACTCAAAGAATGCAAAAGTATCAAGACTCAATTATCCTAAACTCAAATCAATCCTATAAATTATTACTTTCTCCAAACAACCATGATGCCTCTACCTCTTATACCACTCTCACACTCCTATGTTAGGGGCAACTATGTAACCCTACCATCAAAAAATAGCTTATTAAGTCTCTCACCCAAAACACTGCCAAAATCACACTTTATCAACCACCTTCTCTAACATATGATGGTAATCAAGATATTGAAAAATATATGATATATTGCTACCATGTCTATAAAGATTGGATTCACATAATCTAAATTTCATGTTCAAAACTTTAGCATATTTAAAAAAAAAAAACCTATATTATATAATGGTTTACCACTTCACCCAAAGTTTCTATCACATACTTTTACCAATTAATAGATCTACTTACTAAAAAGTTTGGTGTTAAGAAAATCTATAATGATGCCTTGCAATAACATTTTACTATCCAATAAAGACATAATGAAAGCATTAATGTCCTTATTAGAAGATAGAAGGTCCTAAATTACCAATCCAAGCATAACATTAATAATATAACTCTTAAAGAAATATTCATTGAGGCTCTTCTTCTATTTATCCAAAAGGAGATAAAATTACAATTCAACTTGAATACCTTGCAATATACCATGGATGATGTTAGAATATTGGGAAACTAAAAGAAGTGGAAAAAGCATCAAAGCAAACAACCAAAGACAAAAAAGAAGGATTAAGAGAATATCCAACATTCATCTGCCTCATACGGTTATTATCATGAACTCCAATGACCAACAAGAGTCTCATCCTTTTTATGCCATGAAACAGGCCCGACAAGAATAAAGATCACAACTCAAGACTACCAACACCCCATTGATGGGTTTGTCCCTCTTACCATAGAGCATATTCGACAAGTAATGCCTAAACAAAGAATAGAATCAATATAGATAACTGTAAACCTGGACCAAAATGATAAGGACCTCCTTATCTGAAAACCATCGCAAGAACATCTTCAACACATTTTACCACCGCTAACTGAAAATGATAAGCACCTCCGTATCGCAATAATGGCGGTCGTCCAAGCTTGACCTCAAATTGAGCTGCGTTGCACTGTTTTGACGAACCAGTGTCCATAGATTTTCCATTATGTTGATTTCTAGAATCGTTCGTACATATAATTTGAAGCGCGCGCATTTTTTTTTTAAAGCAAAAATTCTTTGAGAGACCACAAACAGGGATTCTACACTATCAAAGTCACCCGGGAGTCCACCCGACACCCAATTCAGCTTTTTGGTAGGGACCTGGGACCTCTCTTGGAGGATTTCCCTCTCCTCTTCAATTCACCTACAACACCTGGATTAGCGCGTGCATCTTATCCTTGTGCAGATTTTTTAATTTTAAAATTCTGTCCACTGTGATTTCTGACGTAGATTTCTTTGTTCAAGGGGAAAAACATCTATGTCATCTCTCAGAGACTGGGATGTAAGCGTAATCATTGCCGAACGCTACGAAAAGGTTTAAAGGCAAAATACAACATATCCTGCAAGTTGTCGTTTACATGGTCCAAGTCTGAATGGGTGGTCTGAATTCATGTCGGCATGTACCAGCCCGTAAGTTAGTCCTTAAGGAAGGGTGGATAATATGAATTTTTTTTCTTACTTTATTGAATAAAAACAATTTTTTTTTTCAAGTGTGATGTGCTATAACCAAGTTTTATGTGTTTCTTGCTTATTTCATGAAAGTTTTGGTGTTTTGCATTTTGTCAAACAGTTACCATGCATGTACAGTTCTTGACATTTGATTAAAAAGAAAAACATTCAACCATTAATAGTCACATACATTTCATCAAACAATTCCCGAGCATCCTTGTGCAATTAACATTGATGGATAGAAGACTTTGCATCAACAATGCTTGAATAAAAAAAAACATTTACTATTATCACTAGAACTGAGTACACAGCAAAGAATGTAAACTTTGCACCTTAGGCAGCAATTTGGATGTTGTTTGGATGCACAATGGTGGACCAGACTGGGACGTCAGCTCTCCTAGCCAGTTACTGCCATTTCTGAGTCTTCAACATGGCTGGGAATAGATGCAAGCTGAGTGTTGACTGGCTGATAGAAAATTCTGCTGTATCTCTATTACATTCACCTCACAGTCAGTTTCAAAACGCTGCCATTACTCCCAATATCAACATAGACTGCTGTAGAATCTCCCTAGATGGGACGTCAGTCCTGTACAGCGTAGTAGAAGCCACTACAGTCTAGAAACTCACTTAATTTTCTCTACAAAAGCCATAACTCACATCAGACATGGGACGTGCACCTTCAGCTGCTATAGTGACTGTTCTAGGGTGAGAAATGTGCCTTGTAAACTCAGCAATCTGCCAAACTAGCCTTCAAACTGGGACGTGGGTCTCTTATGGTGAGTATTTCAGCCTTTGCTTCCTTCAAGGAGGCCCCAACCATGGACGTCCAGCAATGGTACTGTGAAAATGCTGATTAGATGTTTCCCTTGACATAAGATGCACAAAACATGATATTACCTCGAATTTCTCCACCAAATACTGATTTCCTTAAGCCCAAATGCAAATTCTGGGTGAATTTGCTCTCCAAAGATGCAAGGGTTTTCGTCCTTGCCTCCAATCTCAGAGGGGTTTCGTCCTCTAAGATAATCTCCTGGGGGTTTTCGTCCTCAAGAGGGTTTTGGATTCAGCTTGAGAGCCAAATGCAAGTAGAGAGTAAAAATGATATTAAAAGGTGAGAAATGAGAGCTTCTTTCCTCCTTTTATAGCAAGGCTTCTATTTCTTCATTGGGAGGATTAGGTAATAAATTTAATTTAACTCCCATTTAATATTTAATTGCCTCCTTATGTCCCCCTTAATGATTAAATATTAACATTAAACTCCTTTAATTCCACATGACCCTCATAACCCCCCTTTTCTATTTATTAATTGACTTAAGGTAACATTAGACTTAAACAAAAAAATATTTACATGACCCCTAAATCTAATACCACACCTATGTACAAGGAGAATTTACAAATTGGGTCATTACAATGCCTCCCCTCTCGAATTGCTTGACCCCAAGCAATTCAGAGCTGGATGAGAAAGGATTTGTGATCCTTCCCAAGTAGAGTCCTCCATTGGTAGACCTTTCCATTTGACCAAGTATTCGCGGATGACTCTATTCCTTAGTTTCTTTTCTTTTACCTCAAGAATTGATTCCGGTTCCAAGACCAATTTGCCTTCTTCATCAAGCGGAGGTAATTCCTGTGAAGGAGTAATGTGTTGCCCAAGTGCTTTCTTCAAGCATGAAACATGAAAAACATTGTGTATCTTGCTATGAGAAGGAAGCTCCAATTCATATGCTACTTCACCAATCCTACGTAGCACTCTATAAGGCCCATAAAACTTGGGTTTCAATTTTTCTTTCCCACTGGATTTGAGGGAGGATTGCTTATAAGGCTGAAGTCTCAAGTATACCATATCCCCCTCTTCAAAGTGCCTTTCAATCCTTTGCTGGTCAGCGTACTTATTTTGCTGATTTTGTGCCATTAGAATGTTGTCTTTGAGGACTTTTATTATTTCTTGATGTTCCTGGATGAAGTCTTGTGCTTTTGGTACTTTGCTATCATACAATAAGACATCAATGAGATTAGGAGCATCATAACCATAAAGTGCCATAAATGGTGTCATTCTAATGGTCATATGGTAAGTGGTGTTGTAGCAAAACTCAGCCATGTACAACCATTTGACCCAAGCACTTTGCTGCCCTGAGATGTAGTTCCTTAAGTAGCCCTCCAACCATTTGTTTACTATTTCCGTTTGTCCATCGGTTTGAGGGTGGTAACTAGTGCTTGGTGTCAATTTGGTGCCACTAAGCCTAAAGATCTCTTGCCAAAAAGCACTCATAAACTTGCTGTCCCTGTCATGACCCCTAGGTGTGGTATTAGATTTAGGGGTCATGTATATATTTTTTTGTTTAATTCTAATTTTACCTCAAGTCAATTAATAAATAGAAAATGGGATATTATGAGGATCATGTGGAATTAAAGTAGTTTAATGTTAATATTTAATCATTAAGGGGGGCATAAGGAGACAATTAAATATTAAATGGGAGTTAAATTAAATTTATTACCTAATCCTCCCAATAAAGAAATAGAAGCCTTGCTATAAAAAGGAGGAAAGAAGCTCTCATTTCTCACCTTTTAATATCATTTTTACTCTGTACTTGCATTTGGCAATCAAGCTGAATCCAAAACCCTCAGGAGATTATCTTAGAGGACGAAAACACCCATGAGATTATTTTAGAGGACGAAACCCCTCTGAGATAGGAGGCAAAGATGAAAACCCTTGCATCTTTGGAGAGCAAATTCACCCAGAATTTGCATTTGGGCTTAAGGAAATTAATATTTTGTGGAGAAATTCGAGGTAATATCATGTTTTGTGCATCTTATGTCAAGGGAAACATATAATCAGAATTTTCACAATACCATTGTTGGACGTCCATGGTTGGGGCCTCCTTGAAGGAAGCAAATACTGAAGTACTCACCATAAGAGACCCACGTCCCAGTTTGAAGGCTAGTTTGGCAAATTGCTGAGTTTACAAGGCATATTTCTCACCCTAAAACAATCACTATAGTAGTTGAAGGTGCACGTCCCATGTCTGATGTGAGTTATGGCTTTTGTAGAGAAAATTAAGTGAGTTTCTAGACTGTAGTGGCTTCTACTATGCTGTACAGGACTGACGTCCCATCTAGGGAGATTCTATAGCAGTCTATGTTGATATTGGGAGTAATGGCAGCATTTTGAAACTGAGTGTGAGGTGAAAGTAATAGAGATACAACAAAATTTTCTATCAGCCAGTCAACACTCAGCTTGCATCTATTCTTAGCCATGTTGAAGACTCAAAAATGGCAGTAACTGGCTAGGAGAGCTGACGTCCCAGTCTGGTCCACCATTGTGCATCCAAACAACATCCAAATTGCTGCCTAAGGTGCAAAGTTTACATTATTTGTTGTGTACTCAGTTCTAGTGATAATAGTAATTGTTTTTTTTTATTCAAGCATTTTTGATGCAAAGTCTTCTATCCATCAATGTTAATTGCACAAGGATGCTCAAGAATTGTTTGATGAAATGTATGTGAATATTTATGGTTGAATGTTTTTCTTTTTAATCAAATGTCAAGAACTGTACATGCATGGTAACTGTTTGACAAAATGCAAAACATCAAAACTTTCATGAAATAAGCAAAAAACACATAAAACTTGGCTATAGCACATCACATTAAGGTTATTTAGGAGAGTTGGTTACAACCACATTATTTTTAGTAATTGACAAGTGCAACCTTCAAAACACAGGGGCTGCTTCCACTAAACCTATTTTGTTTTGTTATTGTTAACCCGACGTAGAAAGGAGACCACCGGTCGCTCGGTTTTCGTATGTCATCATCAATCTGGTGCACACTCAAAATATTCGGCATCATCGTCAATCTGGCACACACTTAGAATATTCAAATCGACTACCACCATCCGCTCGGGTTTCGTGGTGTCATTGTCAATCTGGCGCACACTTAGAATATTCAAATCGACTACCACCATCCGCTCAGGTTTCGTGATGTCATTGTCAATCTGGCGCACACTTAGAAGATTCAAATCGACTACCATTCACTTGAGTTTCATGGTGTCATCAGGTTTTGTGGCGTCATCATTGATCTGGCGCACACTCAGAAGATTCAAATTGACTATCGTCCGCTCAAGTTGCGTACCGTTATCATCGATTTGATGCACACTCAGAGGATTCAAATCAGGCTAGTACCTTTGCAAATAGGTTGCCCCCGAGGTTTGAACCTGCGTGTCTTCTTAGCAAATGCCTGGCCAGACAAGCACTTACCAATCCACCTAGCCCTCGGATGGCATGTTGATGGTGGGTTGCTATAAAAAAGAAGTTAATGGGACTTTTGTTATTTAGAGAATCAAACCCAAATAATTTATTCCACAGCTACCACACTACTACCCTGACTATCCCTTCATGATAAAAAAATTTAGGGTAAAGCACTGTAGTATCTTTATAAGGAGGTTTGAACTTAGATCTCTCAATAAAAACCCAAAGAATTTCATTGTTCATAGGCTTGTGCTAGTTGATAGGGTCATAACAATAAAATAAATGAAAAAAAAGTTTTAAGTTTTATGAAGAGTTTGAAACTATTATTTTGTAATTAGGTTTAAACAAATTTATTGTTTTTCAATTGGTCTTTTGAGATTGAAAAAGTTTCCATTCATATTATATCATTAAGGTTTGGTTTTATCTATTTTGATAAGATTTGAACCTATAATATTAAGAAATAATATTAATTTTTTTTTTAATATTGAACATCGTCTAAGAATATTTACAAATATCAGCGCTCGTTCGAACAAACACAAGAGGAATCGACCTCACAACCACATGGATGATAATAACTAGGCAAATGCCATTACACCAAATGCCATTAGACTATAATATTATTATTTTGAATATTTGAACCTACAATATTAAGAAATCTAATAGGTTGAATTAATATTATTTAATTTTTGAAGAAATGATGGAGAAGCATCTAAAGAATGTAATTTCATATTTACTTAATATAAAATTAAGATATTTTTTCGGGGAAAAAAAATACCATTTAATTTTCAAACATATCTAATCTCTTTTTTTTCGACATACATAAGGGAGTTGGTTACATCTACACTATTTTTAGTAACTACTAAGTTTAAGGTTTAAATCATAGGGGTTTGCTTTCAACAAGCTTATTCCACCTCATTGTTGATGACTCGACGCGTGAAGGGGATCATCAGTCGCTTGGGATTTGTAACATCTTAGTCGGTATGGCAAATTTAATTTCATTTAAAAAACTTATAATTAATATTTATAATTTTAAATTTATATTTTATCTTGTGAGGTATAAAGGGATTTTATTCTAACAACATTGCATAAGAGATTTAAACCAACTCTTTATCTTTGCAAACATTTAGCTTATAATCAATTGAACATTCAACCGATTAATATTAATCATACTATTAAATATCTAATGTTTATTTTTATGGATTATGTTAATTTTTATAGTTTGACATTTAGTTATTGTTTTTTAGATGTTGACAAGAGTGAACTCAAAGTGTTGATTTTCAAAACAAAATAATATTTTAGTTTGACATTTAGTTTTTGTTTTTTAGATTTTGACAAGAGTGAACTCAAACTGTTGATTTTCAAAACAAAATAATATTTTGTTTAGAAATATTATACTATTTATTTTTGGTTACATAGGAGAGTTGGTCACAACCACACTCTTTTTAGTAATTGATAAACTCAAGGTTCAAACCACAGAGACTGCTCCCACCAAATCTGTCATCTCGTTATTGTTAACCTCAAATTTGTCATCTCGTTATTGTTAACCTGATGTGAAAAGGAACATCGGTTGCTCAAGATTCATACTCATCATTTGTCTGAGGCACACTCATGGAATTTAAATCAGAATACTACATTTACAAATAGGCTATCCCGAAGTTTGAACCTAGGTGTCTTCTTGGTAAGTGTCTAGACAAGCACTTACCAATCCAACTAGCCCTCGAGGGTAAATATTATTTAAATTTTATCATGATGAATTCTATAAGCCTTAAGTCATTAATATTTTCTTTTATTTACTAGATTAAAATATTAAAATAAATTATAAAAATAATAAAATCAACATTTAAATGTTTTTATTGGTTCTACCAAACCCCGTAAGGAGGCAGAGGTCCAAGGTTTAAATCTCGGGTCTTGTTGGACTGAACGCTTGTCCCTTTCCTGGTGCTTTCAGCGACGTAAAAAGGTTTAAAATAATTGTTGCATGATGGTTATAGGGGTAGATTGCACGAAGATCTGTGTGGCAGATTTTGAGACGAACAATGCAGAATATTGTGGTGGCCATGACATAAAATCTGGACAGCATGTCCGAATTTGTGGCAGCTACCGATTCCACCATGTAAATTAAAAAAACATTTAAATGTTTCTATGTTTGAGTTAATGGGATAAAAACAAGGTTAAGTGTTATAAAACTCTAGCTTCACACCAATGATGATGTTGATGTTGGTTCTCTTGAGGTAATTTGGATAGTTGTCATAAGCAATGTTAATTTTTAAGCTGTTGTTATGCTTTGCAAGAGTAGAAGTGTTTTTTTTGCCCTAGGGCATAAGGGGCTAGCTAAGGTTAGCTTTATTTGAGAGGCTGCCAAGGAGGTAGAGACGTCACAAGGATCAAGTTATGGGTGGCTCTTCCTTGATGATGTATATGTGGTACATTCATGGGTCATTTTTGAGCAAATGTATATGAATTTAGGTTTCTTGTTACAAAGTTTTTCTTGTAACTTGTGAGAGCAAGGAAGATTGTAAAGGGTCTCTATCTTATCGAATCCATGTCTTCTCTCTTGCTTCAAGGATAGGGGTATTTGTGCATAAGTCTAAGGTTTAAAGGATTCAAGTTAGAGAACACCTAAGTTTCTTCTTAAATTTTGTTTGACAACTTATCCTTAAGTTGGTTCTATCCTAACTACAATTGCATCGGTCAATGCAGTAGAAAGGTCATAAACTATATGCTTTTCAATTTCAAGCAATAGGAAGGTCATATAAACTATATGCAATAGGAATGTCATATTTTTTTGACAATGACTGACTTGATTTGGATGTTTGATTGGTTAACTGAATATCTTAATAAGTTTTTGAGACTTTATGATATGCTTAAAATTGGGTGTCTAAATTTATCCCTTAAATGAGTTTATCAAAATGATGAATACGTTAAAAACTAACATTTATGCCCTAATGTTGAGATAGATGTATTTGATGCTGCTTAGGATTTGTGAAGTAAGAAGACTGATGCTTTTGATATGTTGATTGTCAATGATGTTATATTTTGCATCCTCAACAACTCTAAATTGTTATTGTGCCTTGGTGTGCTTACTCAAGTTTTGGAGAAAAAAACAGGTTTGACTAAGAAAACTCAACTTGACCATGATTCACATTTATGTAGTAGGAAGAGATTGAGGATAAACAATAAAATTTGACCAAGATAGGATAGTGAAAAAATGTCTAGGAATGTTGAAAACAAAATCATTTGTTTCGCAAACAAAGATGATCATGAACGTTGGACCTCTGATTTCACTATAGACATTAATAACATAACAGATAAAACTAACATACTACAAAGTAAGACCACTCTCAACAAGAAGAGGATAGATAAGACTAACATACTACAAAGTAAGACCACCCTCAACAAAAAGAGGATAGATAATACTAACATACTACAAAGTAAAACCACCCTCAACAAGAAAATAATAAATTTAGATAGGGATTTCAAAAGCTTTTATTATTTTTAAATTTTGATCTTAAAAAATACATTAAAAAAATAATAGTTCTACGTGTCGATAATGCTAGCACCAAGTTGATGATGCTTTTACATATTAATGGCACTTTTGTCATTATCACAACATTTCATCACCTATGGTGCTTTCATCACTTGATAGTACTTTTCCCAAAGGATGGTGCTTTTGCTTAGCTAAAAGAAAGTCTTAAAACTTTAAATTGTTAGCCAATATGTAGCTAAGGTGATATATTTATTAAAAAAAAAGTGATAAAAATAAATATATAAAAAATACCATTATTTTCTATACGATAAGATGTTAATAAAAGGTGTGTTTGTTAATAGGGAAAAGTTAAAAAACAAAAAAACAAAACAGCCTAATAGTTAGAATAGAATTTGCCACTTAAATTGACAATATGAAACATTTTTAAAATACCTGTTTGAATGGGTGTTAGCTAGCTTCCAAGTGTATATAACTATAGTTGGTGGTGACATTATCCCACGAAACAACAAATTTTTTAAGTTGGAACATCGGTTGTTTTATAAGTTTAAGATTTAAATTGTGAAGTGGGGAGTGTATAAGAGGTGAGTGTGTGATGGCTGTGTGTTAAATTTTCTATTGATAAGTTTAACTCTTAATTTTACAGAGATCCATCCAACCCTTTACCTTAATCATAAATTATTTTCACACTAATTTAAAATAATAATAATAATAATAAATAATTACATATTATAAATATTATGTGCGATAATAAAATATTATAACATTAAAATTGATGACCACAGGGGTAGGTAGTCGTGCAGTTAGTTGCCCGAGGTTGGAGTTGAATGCTTCCAGTCTTAAATATCTTTACTCTTTTTCCAATGAAAACTTGATTTTACCCAAAGTAAAAAGCAGCAGAGTAGAAGCTAGTTAAGATTAACCTGCAAGTTACAGTAAATGCTTGTGGGCCCATGGAAGACCAGGAGATGTCGAACAGCGGGCCCACCGAGGACTAATAGATGTCGAACATTTGATGGCGTGATCTTTTTTATAGAATGGCGTGTAGTGGAGTGGTTGGAATAGAACATATTTTACGCCTCTTCTCTCCTTTAAACTTTAATTAAAATCAAGCACGGTTATAATTAATAGCAGTAGAATGTTTGTTTGGTTCTCTCAGTTCCTCTTTTTGATTGTTGGATTATTTAAAGGGTTACTGTTTATAGAGGAATAAAGTCTCCTTAGAATTGATTGAAGGACGTCAAATGATGCAAAACGAGTTGGTAGGGCCCACCAGGCAGATTTTATGTTAACATCAATATTGTTGAGCATGGACCACTGACCATAAGGGCCCAGATTTATATAAAGTTTTTCATAGAAGGCCACAAATTCTTCTATCATCGTAGTCATTGCCAATCTTTAAGTCTATTTCAAGCCAAGGTAATTGAAAGCTTTACGTGTAACTTCTAATTGACGTAACCATGCAAGGATAACATCCCGTTTCGAAGATGAATAGTAGTTAAGATCTTACTAAGATAATAGGGTGAGATTGTAAAAGGTTTTGTAATATGATTAAATAGTTTTGGGATGACATTTATACTTTTTTTTCTCTTTTTTCATTAGATTTTGGAAGTTTTTTTCGTTTGATTTTTCTTAGTTAGATCATTGCTCCAAACTTCGTAGACTCATCCTTCTCAAACACATTTGGAAATGCAAATACAAAAAGGTGTTTATTGGATTTGCTCCTCCATAGGATATAGTTTTAGTAGACTTAACCTTTGATCTTTTGTTATATATGAGACACATTCATTCCCAAGTCTATGGGACTTCCAACACACCTCGAAATGTTATTGACAGACTTCATCAACTTTCTCATATGGTTCAAGATCTTCAAAAGGTCCAATAAGAAACTAAAAGGAAGGTAGTTAACAATGATGAGCAAGTTCAAGTTTTGATTACTTCTAATTTTTCTTTGAAAACTACATAAGATATCATAGAAGACACACCTATAATTTCTCCATATAACAGGCTCTCCCACATATAAGTGCTAATATGCGGTGTATTGCAACAAGATATAGTTATAGTCTTTTTGTTACTATTAGCTTCTATTCTTATGTATATTAAGTTATGGATGTTTTACTCCTTATCCACCTCATTTTGTATTTTAGTTGGTGGATAGTGTTAGCTCCATAGTATTGTAATGTTCCGGTCAATGAATTAGTCTTTTTTAGCTAGTGGATAGTGTTAGCTCCATAATATTGTAATGTTCCGGTCAATGAATTAGTATAATGTAGCTTTAAAAAAAATTACTGTCTTTCAAGAAAGCAAATTAATGTTTTAAAAGTTTACTAACCTATGAATTCTTTCGGTTTTTATTTATTGTTTTTATGTCCATCATATATATATATATTAGATACATAGGAAAGTTGGTTACAACCACATTATTTTTAGTAACTGACAAGCATAGGGTTCGAACCACATAGGTTGCTCCCAACAAGCCTATTCCAACTCATTGTTGTTGACCTAGCATGAAGGGGAGACCACTGGTCACTCGAGATTCATACCATCATCATCGATATAGCATGCACTCAAAGGATTCAGAGCAGACTACTACCTTTGCAAATTGGCACCCAATATTTGAACCCATGTCTCTTGGTAAGTGCCTAGCCAGACAAGCAATTACCAATCCACCTATCCCTTGGGGGCATGCCCATCAAATATTACCTTTATGAAGGATTTAGGTATTTTTTACTAAAAAATAACTCATCTTTTAAGAGTTATATCTTCGTGAGGGGTTATCATATTCAGCTAATTCTTGGACCAACTTGTATGTAAAATGATGTAGGTTTTTAGCTATAACATCTCAATTGAGATGAGAAGTGAATCTATTTGTAAAATCTCAATCTCTAAAGAAGAGAGTTGTGATTTGTCACGAGTAGGTGATCCGAGTACAATCCCTTGTTCCCTAGCAAAAAAAAAAACTATGAATTATTCTTTTGAATAAGAGTTTATCTTTTAACAAGGAACGATCGTTACTCTATACCAAGCAATTAAATCAAATTAAAAATTTGACGAAGCTTAATTCTTGTCTAAGACTTATCCCATCCCAATCTAGAAACTTAGTTGAGGCTTATCAATCCTTCCATAACCCTTTGATTGGTGGGAACACCCTTATGGAAAATACTATACATTTAAAATTTACCAAAGTAATCAACACTTTTCCAAGCTCCATTAGAGTGGAAACTTTGTACTTCATATCTAATAAGTTGTCTCTAGGGATCATTCCCTTGAAGAACACAAGCTTATACTGAGAGGGGGGTGAACAGTATAGCGCCCACTTTTTACTTTCTTTCCAAACCAATATCAATTAGTGTCCTCAATTGCAATAACCAAATATAGCAAGTGTGCATTAATAACATAGATAGCAATAGTAAGCAAGTGCACAAATCATCACACACAATTGAGACACAAGATTTAACGTGGTTCCCCCAATGTGGGGTAGTCCACAAGATATTCTCCTTATAATATTTCACAAAGAAATAGGGATCCTTATCCCAATACAAATGATTACTTTGATCTGCTCAAAGCTAGGTTATCCTGATCTACTCAGGTGGGCTCCACTGATCTACTCAGCTAGGCTCTCTACCAGGCTATCCTTCACTAGGCTATCCACTATCTCACTAGGCTATCCACTGATCTACTCAACTAGGCTATCCACTGATCTACTCAACTAGGCTATCCACTAATCTCTAGCTAGGCTATCCACCGATCTCTCAAGCTAGGCTATCCATTGATCAATCTAGGCAACTGGTGTTGATGTGTTTTCTATTTCTATCCTATCTCTTTCACTACTCACAAATCTACCTCAATGCCTTCTCACAAGGCTCAAACAATCCTGCTCAAATGTTGTCCCAAATATATTCTCAAAGCCTTCACAAAAGGCTCAAACAATCCTGCTCAAATGTTATCCCAAATCTATCCACAAATCTATCCCAAAAGCCTTCTCAAAGGCTCAACCAATCATGCACAAAAGTTGTCTCAAATCTATCCAAAAATTATATCCCAAAAGCCTTCCCAAAGGCTCAACCAATCATGCACAAAAGTTGTCTCAAATGTCAAAAATCTATCCCAAAAGCCTTCCCAAAGGCTCAACCAATGACTCTCAAGTAGCACTCAAATCTCAACCACAAATCAATGAAGGCAAGGCTCAATGATGAACTCAACAATGGATAACAAATGAATGATGACAATACTCAACAATGTGCTCAACAATGAATGGCAATGTACTCTTCAATGGATGACAACAATGATCCACAATGATCTCAACAATGTATGACAAATGATCTCTCAAATGGATGACAACAATGCTCAACAATGTACTCTCAAATGGATGACAACAATGCTCAACAATGTACTCTCAAATGGATACCTCTCCAAGCAATAACAATGAGGACTTCAACCAACCAAGGACAATCTCCACAAGTGATAGCAATAGGTTCTCAATAATATCTTCCTCATGCAATGTCAATAAGCTCTCAAGAAACAAGCACAACTCCCTCAAGCAAAGAGCTCTCAAATAGCCAACAATGATCTCCTCAAATGAAAGACAAATGTATCCACAAGTGACTAGCAAAATGATCTCCTCAATGGTCTCAAATAGTGGCAATGTACTCAACAAGTAACCAACAATAATCTCCTCAAAGCAATAGCAAAAACCTCCTCAATAATGGCAATACTCTCAATGAACTCCACTAAAGCAATCATGGAACTCAAGCATCAATTTTATCCATAAAATTGATTTTCTAATCCATCCACTTCCTCTCAATAGCCAAGGCACATAATCAAGCAATTTGTCTTCAACTTCAAACCCTAACTCATGTGCATGTCTTCTAACTCAAGGTAGCAATTAACTAGGTCTCAAGTTCCTAGTTTAATTTCATAATTAAATCATGCACTAGGACATATAACAAGTTCAACACTTTTCAACCTTATGACTCCCTAATTTCATTAACACATACAACAAGCACCTATGCTTTTATTTTTAATTCCACACCTTATAACTCCACATACAACAATCACAAATATTTATTTCCACACCTTATATCTCCCTAATCACACACAACAATAACAAATATTTAATTCTACACCTTATAACTCCCTAAGCACATTAACACATACAACAAGCATTTATTTCACTAAACTCCTTATGACTCCCTAGTTATCACAGAAATAATTTTAATGCACCAAAACTTTGGTAATAACAAATATTACCATGCGCTGGAGATAAATACCTTTATATGAAATTTATTGCCTTCATAACCTTTGAAATCATCTTTGCCAAAATGCCTTGCAAAAATTAATGCGCCTTCACACCTTCATGGGAGTCGAACTCTGTTCCTCTCACTTAGCATTGTGAAGCGCTTACCACGTGGGCGCTAGCCCACATTGGGATTTTAATCCCAAACACCCAACTTTAACCTGCACTCAAATCTAAAACTCGATTTTACTTTCTTAGCAAAACACTTTGCCCTTGGCGAGATTCGAACAATGAACCTGCCTTGTGCAAAGTTCATGCGCTACCAACTACGCTATAGGCTCCTGCATGACATCACTTTCCCATGTTGTTTACTTGACCTTGCTCTCAAATCAAAAGTTATTTATCCTTCTTTCTTCGTTGCTCCCCTTTCGACGACTCTCTCTCATGCGCTATCTCAAGTCTTCAATAAACAAAGGTTTTTACCTTTTATTTATATGCACCTCCATGCCTTCGAATGACGTCGATGAATCTTTATTTATCTCCCCAACCTTTGCACGTCAATGGATAATATAATTCAACCTTAGACCTTAGAATTATTAAATAAAAATTTAATAATTCACCTTTTAACTTTGAATTGGGATATCTCCTTCATTCTTTTGAATTTCGTCATGAAACTTTTTGCACCTAGGTTTTATTGGAAAACCTTTTCATCCATCATAATTTGGAGAAGTCTTAGCATAGTGGTTTTAATGAAAAACCCTTTCCAATGGTTTTAATGAAAACCCTTTCCATTGGTTTTAATAAAAACCTTTTCTCTTTTAATAAAAACCCTTGCCATTGGTTTTAATAAAAACCTTTACCATTGGTTTTAATAAAAACCATTAATATAATATTTAAAAAATTAAATATTATATGCCTCTTGTGCCACAAAACCTTGTATATATCCATGCTCTCCAAAATATCATAAATGATTATTTATGAAGTGCTTTTACCACCAAAACTCAATGTGATCCATGTGACATCAATGACAACACAAAATAACTCAAATTGCCAACAATCTCCCCCTTTGTCATTGATGGCAACACCTCTAATGCAAATCACCACAATCACTACAAAAGCCATTTCTGAAAATCAAAGTTGCTCCCCTGACTCAATACTCTCTATGGAGGCTGCTCCCCTATCTCAATGTTCTCTTTGGAGGTTGCTCCCCCTAACTCAATGCTCTCCCCTTACTCAAATCTCTCCCCCTTTGACATCAATGGCAAAAGGGACACCTATGGGGCTAAAATATATGACTCTTAAGCTTAGCCCCCTACCACCTTCTCTCTTGAGGTGATTAATTTTGGGGTGGGAGTACATTTACTCCCATATTACATTGTTCCTTTCCTTTGTCAACTTCCTTCCACATCTTTCTGGTCTCCTTTTCTTGATAAGTTACTTGATCTTCTTGTCTTGAACCTGTTTGACCTTCTTGCCTTGAACCTATTTGACCTTCTTGCCTTGAACCTATTTGGAATTGAGTCCTACACCATCTTGCAATATGTCCAAAGTTATTGCAATTAAAACACTTGATATTGTAGCCTTTGGATGGTGCCCATATCCTGAATTCTTTCTTGAAATCATTTCCATATCCATTCCTTTCTTGAACCCTGTATTGTGAAGCTCTATTTCCATAATCATTTTGACCATGACCTCTGAATTGTGTAGCTCTATAATCAAAACCATATTGCTCATTTCCTTTGCACTGAGAAGCTCTATGACCAATCCTATTGCATAAGAAGCAATGTCCCTGAAAACCATACCTTCTTCCTTTGAAGTTCCTTCTAGAAAAATCAAACTTCTTTG
The DNA here is from genome assembly GCA_028583015.1 of Wollemia nobilis. Lineage (NCBI taxonomy): Eukaryota > Viridiplantae > Streptophyta > Pinopsida > Araucariales > Araucariaceae > Wollemia > Wollemia nobilis. The sequence goes on from JAQPPZ010016381.1 coordinate 6,609,199, forward strand.
ATCCATAGACCCTACAATGTATAGCCCTATGTCCAAATCCATTACAAGAAAAACAATGTCCTTGAAAAGCCCTTTGTTCATGCCTTGGTTCCTCATACCTTTCTTGACCTTTATCCTTGTGATCATATTTGACTTGTGCATTGTATCCTTGATCCTTCTTTGTGGTATCCAAATCTTCTTCCTTAACTTCTTCCTTGCTTTCTTCTTCAAGAATTTCTTTGCTTCTTGAACTTGATTCACCTATCTCAAAACAAGATCCAAACTGGATATTTGGAGCCATAGGAGCTTTGGAACTTTCTTCATGAATCTTAGGTGCTTCCTTGCTTTCATATTTTAGAACTTCCTTTCCTTTTGAGTGTGACTCCCCAAACCTGAAATATGAGACCTTTGGTGCTTTGGAACCTTCCTCTTCTTTCTCTTCATTTGTGTCAAATAGCAAATTGGCACACATCTCTATAGCCTCTGAAATGCAAGTATCCATTTCTGTTGCTTCCTTTTCTTTGGGAACCGGTTCTTCCTTATAGATTTATGAAACAAAACCTCCTGATACAAATAGAGGTCCTTGTGTGTTTATTTTTTATTTCCCTTCTTCATAACCAAGCCCTGTCTTTATAGATGGATCTCGCTGTAAATCCAAAAAGTTATCCAAAGTTTTTGAATTCCTTTGAAATCATGCTAACTTATTTATGTAGGTCCCCAAACATTTCTGATCTTCTTCTTCTAACTGATTACATCTTTCTTTCTTCTTCTTCAATTGCTCAGAAATAGTGATGCCAAGCTCTTTTGTTTCTTGAAGCTCTTTTTCCAAACCTTGAATGTGTCGATTAAGCATTACTTTGACCTTTTCATTTTCATGAACCTTATTTTCAAGCCTTTTGATTTTCCTTTTCAATCTCTTGATTTTATTTTCTTGTTTTGTGGATTCCTCTTCTTCATCATCACTGCTACTGGAATTGTCACTAGAACTGCTGCTAGAACTATTACTAGAACTGTTGCTTTCTTTTTCCACAAATAAACTTTTCTTGTTGCAATTGTTGTAGTACGTGCAATCATCATCTAAATGCCCAAAGTCTCCACATATGAAGCATTTTAGTATTCTTAGACCCTTCTTGTACCTATTTTCTTGCTCAATGGCTATAGCAAGCTCTTCATGTCATTCTTCGATAGATATATCCTCTTCTTTAACTTCAATACCTAGGAATAGGTGTTCTTGCCTTTCTTCACTTATTCCAAAGAATGTACATTCTTCTTCATCTGATTGGTCTTCATTGTTGTGATCTGAACCATCACTTGCTTCTTCAATGTAGAAAGTTTTCTTATTCTTACGAAAACTCTTCTTCTTCTCATGCTTGCTTTGCTTGTACCTATCCTCTTTGTCATGCTTATGCTTTCCTTCTTCTTTTCTTCTATGACCCTATTTTTCATCATCACTATTTTCTTCATGTGGACACTTGTTTGCATAGTGACCATAATCACCACACTTGTAGCATTTGAATTTCTTCATATCCCTATAATTCCTTGAGTCCTTTTTCCTTTTGATGAAGTTAGCTTCCTCATAATTATCTGAATCTCTATCTATCTCTGGATCTTTCCATTTATTTTTCTCTAAAGCTTTGAATGCAATTTCTTTCTTTGGAGCCTGATGCTTATCTATCCTCATCTCATAAGCTGTGAGAGTTCCTTGTAGTTCTTCCATTGTTAGCTTGTCGATATTCATTGTTTCTTCTATCGCTGAAACCTTTGCATCATACTTCATGGGAAGTGATCTCAAAACCTTTTGAGTAACATCTGATTCTTTCATCTCAAATCCTAGACCTCTCATGGTGTTAGCAATCTCATCAACTCGAAGCAAGAACTTTGTAATATCTTCAGAATCTTCCATTTTCAATTCTTCGAATCTTTTTCTATGAGTTTGTAGTTTTGCCAACTTTACCTTGGAATCTCCTTCATAGGTATTCCACAACTTGGTCCACATTTCATTAGCTGAATTACATACCATGACCTTTGCAAAATCTATCTCACGAAGCCCACTCAGAATACAATTCATTGCCTTTGCATTGATCTCAACCAATTTCATGATAGTCTTATCTATCTTGGGATCACCTTCAACCTTATACTCTTTTGCAACCATCTGCCATACCTCATATCCTTGTGATATCAAATAGTTCTTCATTCTCATGCTCCAAAAAGCATAATTGTTACCATCAAATAATGGAGCCTTACTTGTAGATGATCCATTCTATGAAGCCATCTGTGTTCTTGTAGAATCTACCCTCAAGTTGTTAGCCTTTTCGAAGGAACCCGCTCTGATACCAATTGAAGAACACAAGCTTATACTGAGAGGGGGTGAACAGTATAGCACCCACTTTTTACTTTCTTTCCAAACCAATATCAATTAGTGTCCTCAATTGCAATAACCAAATATAGCAGTGTGCATTAATAACATAGATAGCAATAGTAAGCAAGTGCACAAATCATCACACACAATTGAGACACAAGATTTAACGTGGTTCCCCCAATGTGGGGTAGTCCACAAGATAATCTCCTTATAATATTTCACAAATAAATAGGGATCCTTATCCCAATACAAATGATTACTTTGATCTGCTCAAAGCTAGGTTATCCTGATCTGCTCAGGTGGGCTCCACTGATCTGCTCAACTAGGCTCTCCACTGATCTACTCAACTAGGCTATCCACTAATCTACTCAACTAGGCTATCCATTGATCTTACTAGGCTATCCACTGATCTACTCAACTAGGCTATCCACTGATCTGCTCAACTAGGCTATCCACTGATCTACTCATCTAGGCTATCCATTGATCTACTCAACTAGGCAACTAGTGTTGATGTGTTTTCTATTTTTATCCTATCTCTTTCACTGCTCACAAATCTACCTCAATGCCTTCTCACAAGGCTCAAACAATCCTACTCAAATGTTATCCCAAATATATTCTCAAAGCCTTCACAAAAGGCTCAAACAATCCTGCTCAAATGTTGTCCCAAATCTATCCACAAATCTATCCCAAAAGCCTTCTCAAAGGCTCAACCAATCATGCACAAAAGTTATCTCAAATCTATCCAGAAATTCTATCCCAAAAGCCTTCTCAAAGGCTCAACCAATCATGCACAAAAGTTGTCTCAAATATATCCAAGAAATTCTGTCCCAAAAGCCTTCCCAAAGGCTCAACCAATGACTCTCAAGTAGCACTCAAATCTCAACCACAAATCAATGAAGGCAAGGCTCAATGATGAACTCAACAATGGATAACAAATGAATGATGACAATACTCAACAATGTGCTCAAAAATGAATGGCAATGTACTCTTCAATGGATGACAACAATGATCCACAATGATCTCAACAATGTATGACAAATGATCTCTCAAATGGATGACAACAATGCTCAACAATGTACTCTCAAATGGATGACAACAATGCTCAACAATGTACTCTCAAATGGATGACAAATGCTCAATAATGTACTCTCAAATGGAAACCTCTCCAAGAAATAACAATGAGGACTTCAACCAACCAAGGACAATCTCCACAAGTGATAGCAATAGGTTCTCAATAATATCTTCCTCATGCAATGTCAATAAGCTCTCAAGAAACAAGCACAACTCCCTCAAGCAAAGAGCTCTCAAATAGCCAACAATGATCTCCTCAAATGAAAGACAAATGTATCCACAAGTGACTAGCAAAATGATCTCCTCAATGGTCTCAAATAGTGGCAATGTACTCAACAAGTAACCAACAATAATCTCCTCAAAGCAATAGCAAAAACCTCCTCAATAATGGCAATACTCTCAATGAACTCCACTAAAGCAATCATGGAACTCAAGCATCAATTTTATCCATAAAATTGATTTTCTAATCCATCCACTTCCTCTCAATAGCCAAGGCACATAATCAAGCAATTTGTCTTCAACTTCAAACCCTAACTCATGTGCATGTCTTCTAACTCAAGGTAGCAATTAACTAGGTCTCAAGTTCCTAGTTTAATTTCATAATTAAATCATGCACTAGGACATATAACAAGTTCAACACTTTTCAACCTTATGACTCCCTAATTTCATTAACACATACAACAAGCACCTATGCTTTTATTTTTAATTCCACACCTTATAACTCCACATACAACAATCACAAATATTTATTTCCACACCTTATATCTCCCTAATCACACAACAATAACAAATATTTAATTCTACACCTTATAACTCCCTAAGCACATTAACACATACAACAAGCATTTATTTTCCTAAACTCCTTATGACTCCCTAGTTATCACAGAAATAATTTTAATGCACCAAAACTTTGGTAATAACAAATATTACCATGCGCTAGAGATAAATACCTTTATATAAAATTCGTTGCCTTCATAACCTTCGAAATCAATTCCTTTGCCAAATAATCCTTGCCCAAAATTAATGCGCCTTCACACCTTCATGGAGTCAAACTCTATTCCTCTCACTTAGCACTATGAAGTGCTTACCACATGGGCGCTAGCCCATATTGGGATTTTAATCCCAAACACCCAACTTTAACCTACGCTCAAATCTGAAACTCGATTTTACTTTCTTAGCAAAACACTTTGCCCTTGGCGAGATTCGAACAACGAACCTACCTTGTGCAAAGTTCATGCGCTACCAACTGCGCTATAGGCTCCTACGTGATGTCACTTTCCCACATTGTTTACTTGACCTTGCTCTCAAATCAAAAGTTATTTATCCTTCTTTCTTCGTTGCTCCCCTTTCAACGACTCTCTCTCATGCGCTATGTCAAGTCTTCAATAAACAAAGGTTTTTACCTTTTATTTATATGCACCTCCATGCCTTCGAATGACGTCGATGAATCTTTATTTATCTCCCCAACCTTTGCACGTCGATGGATAATATAATTCAACCTTAGACCTTAGAATTATTAAATAAAAATTTAATAATTCACCTTTTAACTTTGAATTGGGATATCTCCTTCATTCTTTTGAATTTCGCCATGAAACTTTTTGCACCTAGGTTTTATTGGAAAACCTTTTCATCCATCATAATTTGGAGAAGTCTTAGCATAGTGGTTTTAATGAAAAACCCTTTCCAATGGTTTTAATGAAAACCCTTTCCGTTGGTTTTAATAAAAAACCCTTGCCGTTGGTTTTAATAAAAACCTTTACCATTGGTTTTAATAAAAACCATTAATATAATATTTAAAAAATTAAATATTATATGCCTCTTGTGCCACAAAACCCTGTATATATCCTTGCTCTCCAAAATATCATAAATGATTATTTATGAAGTGCTTTTGCCACCAAAACTCAATGTGATCCATGTGACATCAATGACAACACAAAATAACTCAAATTGCCAACATCCCTTTCAATAACTTAGTAACCCATTTTAACATGAGACCAATTTTTTTGATGTCGTGGATCTATCAAAACTAACCACTTTTCTTGAGTTGTGTGTATTAAGCCCAAAATATGACTACTCTCATATAATAATCATACCTCCTCCATAAGGAAATACATACCACACACATCAATTGATTATAATTAGATTTGCATGGGAGCTTGATCCATGTGGAATTATAGTAGGTCATTTAGAAGCATGAAAATTTGAGATTAAGAAAAAATGGTTAAGTGATGGTGACTCTATAAGCACCTAAAATAAGGTAGTTTGGTATTTTGGCTATAATTCCTTCAAATATCTAAATAAGACAATTTTTTTTGAAGTTTCTTAGCTTCTCTACACATTTAAAAATAATTTATTTAGATCTTCAAAGGTCTAAAAATAAATCTAAGGAACAAGTTATTAGGGAATGGGCCAAGTTAGCATGTGCAAGGTGGCTTAAATAACTTTGGGTAAGCATCAAGAGGAATATTTGTAAGCAAAACAACAACACAATCTCCATGCATGTCTTTAAATTTGAAGAAACTCCATATCAAGAAAAGAATAGTTGTGTTCCCATATTTGAAAGAGAAGGAGGCCAGATGATGCTTATTTGGGCCAACACTAGCAAGACAAAGCAATATTTGGAGTCATGAATGAGGGTCAAATATTTTCAACAACGAGAGATCAAGTATACCACTAGGAGGCACCATGTAAAGCTACAAATAAGGCATTATGGCTTTATATCTTAGTGATGACCAAGTTGATGGTGACAATTCTTGCAATCTCTCTATTTTGCATGTAATAAGAATATTGAACAACTTATTTGTGGGTTTCTTTCCAAAAAGGGTTTATAATATAAAACAACTCTATGGTTTTGAAATTTTTAGTAGTTTTACGTAATTTAATTGAATAAGGATTTCTACAATGTCTTAGGTCGCACCTAAGAACCCAATATGATTCTCCTCCTTGCTAGAGAACCCAATATCAATTTTAGGGTGACTCTGAATGTCCCCAAATGACCAACTTTCTCTTGAGTTGGTTCTTCCTCAATCTTCAATAGTGATTCTCCTCTTCTTCTCTAGAGAATCCTAAATATTATCAAGGTGACTTTGTATGTCCCCAAATTTCCAACTATCTTTTGAGTTGGCTTCTAATCAATCAATATCCAACTTTCTTTTGAGTTGGATTTCTCTATCAAATGTCCAAATTTTATCCTAAGTTGACCCTTTCTATCAATATAGTTGAGTCATAATCTTCACTGGTTTTCCTTCAACCAAGTGGAAAGACCCTAGCATTCAAAATAAGGTGACTAATCCTTGTCCTCTCAATATCTACTCAATCAAACCTTTGAAAAATAGAGTCCAAGTCTTCATTCCCTTCAAAGTGGACAAACTCTTAATTAACTCTATCAAAAATAGACAAAGTCAAATATTGATGATGGTGGCTAATAAAATAAATTCTATACAAAATGGATAGTGTTAGGTGGTAGCTCTGATACCACTGTTAGCTTTTTAAGCCTTACTACCACAAAATATCACAGGTCTCAATATAAAATAGCCACAATATTAAAGGTCAAAATAACAATATAATGAGTAGAATAATATGTGAGAAATTTAATATGTATATTAAGTCCAATATAATAACAAAAATAACATTCACTTATAATATAAAATATGAATGTAAATTTGAGTTTCAAGCTTACTGTAGTGGTAAGGGATTGGGCCTCTCTTTGAGAGGTCCAAGGTTCAAATCCCACTTAGTATGAGGGGACCGAGATCCCTCATAAAAAATTGTGTAAATTAATTGAGAATCAAGTGGCACCAGTTCAACTAGTTAGATTCCTCAACATTTAAGGAGGAGACCAAGGTTCAAATCTTGCCAAATGATACATGGATAATATCCAAGCTTTGTTCTAACACCACTATGTGGTGATGATGTAATATGAATGGGGTTTGTTTCAATTCCATATAAACAATTGAAGAAAATATGAATGTAAATGGCCTAAGTCATTCGTGAACAATGCATGAAGAAAACTTATAATATTAATTGCTCAAAATCCAGATATAAGCTTTATTCTAAATTGGAAATATTTTACAATCAGATAACCAGATAATCATATATTCAAATATTCTCATGGAGTATTGTCTCCATAATATAGCCATAGTAATATAACTCTTCAAGTACTTGGTTATTTCTCCCCATGTGACAACACCCATGACCTTTGGCTTATCATCTTGCAATTTGCATACTAGACTCTTCACTGTCTTCTCACATGCACACTTGACTCTATGACACTTGCACACATCTGCATGACTCTTACACTTCTACATGCACTCCATATCTAAGACACTTGTGCACATCCTCACATTACATATTTTCACACATACATGACACTTGTTCACATTCTCTCAACACACACTTGCATTCTAATTTATATGACACTTGTGCATTTCATGCACATTGACACTTACATGAAAGAGAAATATAAATCACACTCCTAAACTAAAGACTCAACCTTAATATATTATATATTTACAATTGTACCATGAAGGTACCATGGGGGTACATTAGCATATACCAAATAATGTAATATTCCTCAACACTTGGCATCATCAAAGACCACCACTAATCAAGATTTCACTTTGATGGATGAACAAGATTGGAAATTATCAAGAAAAGGAATGTTGAATATTTCTATTTAATTTTTTTTGAAGATCCAAAAAATGATTATAAAAAATTCAGACCTTTTGTGAAAAAATATGTAGGTATCTAGTTATAGCATCTCAATTGAGATGAGAATTGAATATGTTTGTAAAATATCCATATTTATAGTGAAGAACACAAGCTTATACTGAGAGGGGGGGTGAACAGTATAAGGCCACTTTTTACTTTTATTTCCCAAACAATATTATGCAATGTATAGATAGCAATATTAACAACAATAATCAAAGTAATGCATAAATCACCATACAAAATAGAGACACCACAATTTACGTGGTTCACCCAATGTGGGCTACTCCACGAAGAAAATATTTCACTAAAATCTTCTCAATCAATCTCTTGGGAATCCTTTCCCTATTTCAATGTTTATGGAACTATGTCCAAAGGAGACACCAATCCCCTAAATCAAGTTCATGGATATGTATCCACAGGAGAACTCCTTCTCCTATTCTTTGGTTGGTGATCCTCTAGAAGATTATTGCCTCCACTACACTAGCTTGTGGATCTCTCTCCACTGAAGACTCTTGTCTCCACTCAAAAGACCTGTCCTCACTACCCTAGCTAATGGATCTCTATCCACTGGAGACTATTGTCCTCTTTGCTATGTCACCTCCAAAGCTCTGTCTCAAATCTATACTAAACATAGTCCTTCGGTCTAGCACAAATCTGCTCTATCTCTATGTCTCTGATCTGGCACAAACCTATCCTTAAATCTGCACCAAAATCTACTCTCAAATCTGCACTAAACACAATCCTTCAGTCTAGCACAAATCTTCTCAATAAGTCCACATATAACTTATCCAAATCTGCTCTACAAGTCCTCTCTAGAACTTGCTCAAATCTGCTCAACAAGTCCACACAGAACTTGCTCAAATATGCTCAACAAGTCCACATAGAACTTGCTCAAATATGCTCAACAAGTCCACATAGAACTTGCTCAAATATGCTCAACAAGTCCACACATAACTTGTCCAAATCTGCTCAACAAGTCCACATAGAACTTGCCCAAATATGCTCAACAAATCCATACAGAACTTGTAAAATCTCATAGAAACATAAATAGAATTGTTAGAGACTCAATATGCTCTATACTTATCACAATGCTCAATTTATTTCAATCACTCTCTTAGAAACATAAGGAGAATTGTTAGAGACTCAATATACTTCAAATACAACTCAATGCTCAATCACTTTCTCAACTCAAATCATAATATAGAATAGTTTATTTTATGGAACTTGAACAATCACTTCACATACCCACTTGACTAGGTTCAACCAATTTTACTCAACCAAACACTTAATGAAACAACCCTTGCTCACAAACCCTAGTCCAAGATTATGATCACTCAACTCAAAATATTTCCAAAAATGCTCAACATCAAATCTCACATAACAATGATACTCATATTCTTTTCAAACTCTACTTCAAGTTCTTTGCTCAACAACTCACTTCAACAACAATGCTTATAAAACAATCTTCACATAGCAATGATACTCAATTCTTAGTTCAAGTTCTTCACACTACCAATGACTTCAACAACAATGCTTATCAAACAATCTTCTCATAGCAATAATACTCAATCCTTAGTTCAAGTTCTTCACACTACCAATGACTTCAACAAAAATGCTTATCAAACAAGGTTTTAACAACTCTTTATTCCATAAAACATTGAAGCATTAACTCAACTCAATCAATAGGAAACCCTAATCAATTAACTCCAAACTTATTTTCTAGAAAACCAACCAATCAATTTAACTAAGGAAGAATGTGCTCATACCTTTTTCTTTATGATGGAGGAATCTCATAAATCTACCACAAACATAAACACTCTTTTGCCAAGCTCAAAGAAATTATTAAATAATCTTCCTCAAAAAAAAGCAATCCCCAGGGGGCCCCCGGCCCCCGCAGGTGTTGTTTTAATTTACCCCCCCCCCTTTAACCAAACCAACCCAGGTGCGGGGGGGGCACCCGGTTCGTCCCCCCCCCCCCCGGGGGGGGGGGGGGGGAGCGAGCCCCCCGCCCCGCCCCCCCCGACCCCTGCCCCCCCCCCCCTTCCCGGGGGTTTGGTTTTATTTTTTTTTTAGTGGGGGGGGGGGGGGGGGGGGGGGGGGGCGGCGGGGGGCGGGGGGGGCGGGGGCGGGGGGGGAGCGGGGAAGTCGAAAGCACCGGCAAACCCAGACACCCCGCCCGCAGCTCCGGGGCGGCGCAGGTATCCCTAAAAAAAAAAAAAAAAAAAAAAAAAAAAATACAATGCAAATATCAAGATAAGTATACACCTTATCACTCCACCTTTAAGAAATCATTCATCAACATTTACAAAAATTAATATACCACTTACACCTTATGATCTCCCCAACTAAAATAATATTCAATGCACTCTTCTTTTAAAAATAACTCAATGCTTAGAAGTTCCCTCTATCCTTTTATAAATTCAACAACTCAATGTGACACTAGCTTTTTATTTAAAAAATAAAGCAAGCACCTTATTCCTCCAAATTTCAAAAGATAAATAATCAAAATAAAAAAAATTTAAGCAACCCTTTTAACTCCCTATGACCTCATTTCAACTTTTGGCAATATAAAAAAAATAATCACAATTTTTATTACCTTGGCCTTGGTGGGAATCGAACTCACAACGCAACCTTCACCCAATGCCCTAGTCGTGGCTCCAACTACCGTGCGATCTAGGCACTCGCTTGAGGAATAGAGAGCACCACATGCTCAATAAACCTCTCTGATTTGCCAAGCAAAATGTGTGTCGTTCCCTTGGCGTTTCCAACACCAATGCAAACACTAGAATTCGGTGTTACTATGTTTTGAACGTAGATCACTTGGCACCTCAAACACTTTAACCAATACCTCCTTGCCACTAGGCCACGCTGCCCGGATGGCTTCCAATTTTTCAGCGCTTTATTTTTTGTCCTTATTCTCTGCCACATAAAACATAGGATTTGTTTCTCTTTTTCGTACGATCTCTTCAATTCAAATTTTCATACTTTAAAATGTTCGAGCAAGGATAATTAAAATACCTCTTAAGGCATAGTTTATATAGTCATTTCCCTCCTTTATGCAAACACGTCGGTGCTCGAATTACCTCCAACCTGTATGTAGACGTCAATACTCAAATTTCCTTTGGAGCTTATTAATTTATAAAATATTTAAATTCATTTGAATTTAAATTTTATAAATTAATTCTTTAAAACCCTTTGGTTTTATTAAGACCATCTTCCATTGTACACCTTGGTATAAATAATATTTATTAATAAAATTTAAATTCACTTTGAATTTAAATATTTTATTAAACCTTCTTTTAGCTTTGCAATAGTCTTCCTTGGGTTTTTATGAAAAACCTTTTAACTTATGCTTCCACATAATATTAAAAATATTATGGAGTCCCTTTTGCCTTTAACCTCTACTTTATTCCTCTTGACCTTTGACATCATCAATGGCTTATTTTTGGAGATCAATAATAACTCTTGACAACTTTATTTCTTGACAATTTCCTTGACATTAATGATGACTTCATTTCTTGACATCAATGATAACTTTGACTTAAGGACTCAAAATGTCCAACAATCTCCCCCTTTGTCATTGATGGCAACCCAAACTATTTTTACCGAAACTTGACTTTTTCTTTGATTTGCTCCCCTTGGGACAATGCTCTCTCCTCTTTTATCAAATGCCAAATCTCTCCCCCTTACTCAAATATCTCCCCCTTTGACATCAACGAAAAAGGGTAAACTTTGGGGCTCGGGACTAAGAATGAGCCTCTTAGCTTAGCTCCCCCCCCACCTTCTCTTGAGGTGGTTAATTCTAGAGTGGGAGTATTTCTACTCCCATAAAACATTTTTCTTTACCATTATTCTCTTTCCTTATTATCTGATCCTTATGATTCCTCTGACTATTTCTTTCCATGTCCATGTTCTTGTTCATGTTTATATTCTTGTTCTTGTTCCTGTTCATATCCATGTTCCTATTCCTATTCATGTTCATATCCATGTTCATATTCCTATTCATGTTAATATTCATGTTCCTATTTCTATTCTCGTTCATATTCATGTTCATGTTCCTATTTTTGTTCCTATTCATATCAATGTTCCTGTTCTTGTTCTTGTTCATGTTCATGCCATGTTTGTTCTACACTACTTTGTTGTGTGACCATCATTATTGCACTGGTAACACTTAATGTTATTTTTCTTGGAGATGCAAATGTTTTAGTATTTCTCCTAGTAAAGCCATACCTTCTTCTATCATGAACCCTACAATTCATTGCCTTGTGACCAAATTGATTACATGAGTAGCAATACCCATGGAAAAGTTGTTGGTTCCCATATTCCTATCTTTCCTGTGTCCTACACTGTGAAGCCATGTACCCAAACCTGTGACAAAAAAATCATCTTCCATTAAAGCCTCCTTGACTTGACCTTATTGGTCTCCTAGTCTCTCTTGACCTATTCTTATTGTTGTTCCATCTATATCTTCTTTGTGCATTGTTCCTGTTCTTGTTGAACTCTCTATTGTCCAACTCATCCTCAGATGTCTCACTTTCTTTTACACTTTATTCTTCTGAAGTATCTTCATATGAAGTTTCTTCTCCTCCAAAACTTGAGGTTGACTCTCCTTCCCATTTCTTTTGATCCTATCCAAATCCAAGACATGTTTTTCTTGATGTAGGCTTTTGTATCTTGATGAACTTATCTAAGTTTTTTGAGCTATTTTTTAATCCTTTTAGCTTGACTTTGGAGTCTTCCAAATATTCTCTTAGTAGTTCCACTTCTTGTGCTATCTTTTCACATTCTAAGATCTTTTCTTCTAACTTATCCTTGAACCTTTTTGCCTTAGCCTTTGATTTTTCTAAATCCTCTATAAACAATCTTCTCTCTTCATCACATTCTTGAAACTGAATTTTAAATTTAGAGTGCTACTTGCTTACATTCTTTACCATGTCAAGGGCATAAATAAGTTCTCCTTTGAGATCATATCCATCCTTTTCTGAATATTCCTCTATTTGTTTACCTTTGTCCACATCTTTATTTTCTATTGGTTTGTCTTCTATAGGATCACCTACTTATTCTTCTAATGCCATTAGAAGTTTTTCATCTAGTCCTTCACGTGCATCCTCATATTCATCATCACTAAAACTATAGCCATCCCTTGTACAATCATCTTCAAGATGTCCAAAGTTACCACATCTAAAACACTTGAGAATTACTGGAGTCCTTTTCTTAACTTGTTCTTTTTCTTCAATCATAAAAAGGACTTCATCTCTATCATTGTTTGAAAAACTAGCATCACTATCACTTGAGTACTTACTTGCATTATCCGCATAGTAGCTCCTCTTTTGCCTTTGAAAGAACTTATTTCCTTGTCTGCTTTGTCTATCCTTGCCTTGCTTTTGGTGCCTATATTTCTCGGATTCCTTGTTCCTGTGATCCCATTTTTCTTCACCATTGTTATTTTTAACTTCTTCATAGTCAGTTGCATAATGACCAAAATTTCCACAATTGAAATATTTAACTGATATTTTATCTCTAGATCTTCTTGAATCCTTATTCCTTCTACCATAATTTACCTCTTCATCACTGGATGAATCATTGCTTGATTCTGACTTCTTACCCTTATTCTTCTTGATTGCTTTGAATGTTGCTTCCTTCTAGGGAATAGGATATTTTGTTCTTATCTCATGTTCTGTGAAAATACCAATCAACATATCTCTTGTCAAAGTATCACCATCCATTAACACTTCTATAGCAAAAAAAAAATCACTAAATCTATTTGGGAGAGTTCTTAAAACTTTATCATAGACATCTGATTCATCAATCTTCATTCCAAGTCCTTGCATAGCATTAACAACCTCATCAATTTGAAGTAGATAAGTCCTAATGTTTTCCTCATCCTTCATTCTTAACTCCTCAAATTGTCCTTTGAGATTTTGCATTTTTGCTTTCTTGACACATTTATCTCCTTCATATATATTTTGTAATTTATCCCACATGTCTTTTGCAGTTTGAAAATGCATAACTTTCATAGACTCTATTCTATGCAAACCTCTCAAAAGTGCATTAATTGATTTTGAATTGTAATGTTGTAGGATCTTACCTTCCTTATCTATAGGAGGATTAATTAAGGGATCATATCTAAATTCAACTACTTCCCAAATTTCATTGCCAAGTGCCATCAGGTAGATCTTCATTCTCATACTCAAATACATATAGTCACTTCCATAAAATACAGGTGCTAAATTATTTGAGGACACATTCTTAGAATCTATTGTGTTCTTGTTAGATTTTCCTTCAAGATATTAAACTCTTATGAAGGAACCCACTCTGATACCAATTGAAGAACACAAGATTATACTGAGAGGGGGGTGAATAGTATAAGGTCACTTTTTACTTTTCTTTCCCAAACAATATTATGCAATGTATAGATAGCAATATTAAAAGCAGTAATAAAAGCAATTCGTAATTCACCATACAAAATAGAGACACCACAATTTATGTGGTTCACCCAATGTGGGCTACTCCACGGAGAAAATATTTCACTAAAATCTTCTCAATCAATCTCTTGGGAATCCTTTCCCTATTACAATATTTATGGAATTCTATCCAAAGGAGACACCAATCCCCTAAATCAAGTTCGTGGATCTCTATCCATAGGAGAACTCCTTCTCCTCTTCTCTGGCTGGTGATCCTCTAGAAGACTACTGCCTCCACTACACTGGCTTGTGGATCTCTCTCCACTGAAGACTCTTGTCCCCACTCAAAATACTTGTCCTCACTACCCTGGCTAATGGATATCTATCCATTGGAGACTATTGTCCTCTCTGCTTCACCTCCAAATATCTATCTTAAATCTATACTAAACATAGTCCTTTAGTCTAGCATAAATCTTCTCTACCTATGTCTCTGGTCTGGCACAAACCTATCCTCAAATCTGCACCAAAATTTACTCTCAAATATGCACTAAACACAATACTTCGGTCTAGCACAAATCTATTCAATAAGTCCACATAGAACTTATCCAAATATGCTCTACAAGTCCTCTCTAGAACTTTCTCAAATCTGTTCAACAAGTCCACACAGAACTTGCTCAAATCTGCTCAACAAGTCCACTCTAGAACTTGCTCAAATCTGCTCAACAAGTCCACACAGAACTTGCCCAAATAT
This sequence comes from Wollemia nobilis, assembly GCA_028583015.1. NCBI lineage: Eukaryota > Viridiplantae > Streptophyta > Pinopsida > Araucariales > Araucariaceae > Wollemia > Wollemia nobilis. Next base: position 6,624,473 of record JAQPPZ010016381.1, read on the forward strand.
GCTCAATAAGTCCACACAAAATTTGTCCAATATGCTCAACAAGTCCACATAGAACTTGTCCAATCTGCTCAACAAGTCCACACAGAACTTGTCCAAAACTGCTCAACAAGTCCACATATAACTTGCCCAAATATGCTTAAAAAGTCCACACAGAACTTGTCCAATCTCATAGAAACATAAAGAGAATTGCTAGAGACTCAATATGCTCTATACTAATCACAATGTTCAATTTCTTTCAATCCCTTTCTTAGAAACATAAGGATAATTGTTAGAGACTCAATATGCTTCAAATACAACTCAATGCTCAATCACTTTCTCAACTCAAATCATAATATAGAATAGTTTGTTTTATGGAACTTGAACAATCACTTCATCCCACTTACTGGTTCAACTAACTTTACTCAACCAAACACTTAATGAAACAACCCTTGCTTACAAACCCTAGTCCAAGATTATGATAACTCAACTCAAAATATTTTCAAAAATACTCAACATCAAATCTCACATAACAATGATACTCGTGTTCTTTTCAAACTCTAGTTCAAGTTCTTTTCTCAACAACTCACTTCAACAACAATGCTTATAAAATAATCTTCACATAGCGATGATACTCAATTCTTAGTTCAAGTTCTTCACACTACCAATGACTTCAACAACAATGGTTATCAAACAATCTTCTCATAGCAATAATACTCAATCCTTAGTTCAAGTTCTTCACACTACCAATGACTTCAACAACAATGCTTATCAAACAAGGTTTTAACAACAACTCTTTATTCTAGAAAACCTTGACGCATTAACTCAACTCGTTCAATAGGAAACCCTAATCAAGTCCTTTTCACTCCAAACTTATTTTCCAGAAAACCAACCAATCAATTTAACTAAGGAAGAATGTGCTCATACCTTTTTCTTGATGATGGATGAATCTCATAAATCCGCCACAAACATAAACACTCTTTTTCCAAGCTCAAAGAAATTATTAAATAATCTTCCTCAAAATACAATGTAAGTATCAAGACAAATATACACCTTATCACTCCACCTTTAAGAAATCATTCATCAACATTTACAAAAATTAATATACCACTTACACCTTATGATCTCAACAAATAATCAAACTCTCTAAGTTTCCCCCCCAACTTTATTTCTTGATAATTTCCTTGGTATTAATGATGACTTCATTTATTGACATCAATGACATATTGACTTAATGACTCAAAATGTCCAACAATCTCCCCATTTGTCATTGATGGCAACCCAAACTTTTTTTACCTAAAACTTGACTTTTCCTTTGATCTGCTCCCCTTGGGACAATGCTCTCTCATCTTTTCTCAAATACCAAATCTCTCCCCCTTTGACATCAATGGCAAAGGGTCACCTTTGGGGCTCGGGGTTAAGAATAAGCCTCTTAGCTTAGCCCCTCCCCCACCTTCTCTTGAGGTGGTTAATTCTGGGGTGGGAGTATTTCTACTCCCATAAAACATTGTTCTTTACCTTTATCCTCTTTCCTTCTTATCTGATCCTTATGATTCCTCTAACTATTTCTTTCCATGTCCATGTTCTTATTCATGTCTATATTCCTTTTCCTATTCCTGTTCATATCCATGTTCCTATTCCTATTCCCTGTTCATATCCATGTTCCTATTCCTATTCCCGTTCATATCCATGTTCCTGTTCCTATTCTCGTTCATATTCATGTTCTTGTTCCTGTTCCTGTTTCTATTCCTATTCATATCCATGTTCCTGTTCCTATTCATATTTGATTATGAAATGTCTGTTCTACACCACTTTGTTGTGTGACCATCATTATTGCACTTGTAACACTTAATGTTATTATTCCTTGGAGGTGCAAATGTTTTAGGATTTCTCCTAGTAAAGCCATACCTTCTTTTGTCATGAACCCTACAATTCATTGCCTTGTGACCAAAATGATTACATGAGTAGCAATACCCATGGAAAAGCTATCTGTTCCCATATTCTTGTATTTCTTATGTCCTGCACTATGAAGCCATGTGCCCAAACCTATGACATGAAAAAAATCTTCCATTGAAGCCTCCTTGCCTTGACCTCATTGGTCTCCTAGTCTCTCTTGACCTATTCTGATTGTTGTTCCATCTATATCTTCTTTGTGCATTGTTCTTGTTCTTGTTGAACTCTCTATTGTCCAACTCATCCTCAGATGTCTCACTTTATTTTACACTTTCTTCTTCTAAAGTATCTTCATCTGAAGTTTCTTCTCCTCCAAAACTTGAGGTTGACTCTCCTTCCCATTTCTTTTGATCCTATCCAAATCCAAGACTTGTTTTGCTTGATGTAGGCTTTTGTATCTTGATGAACTTATCTAAGTTATTTGAGCTATTTTTGAATCCTTTTAGCTTGACTTTGGAGTCTTCCAAATCTTCTCTTAGTAGTGCCACTTCTTGTGCTAACTTTTCACATTCTAAGATCTTTGCTTCTAACTTATCCTTGAACCTTTTTGCCTTAGCCTTTGATTTTTCTAAATCCTCTATAAGCAATCTTCTCTCTTCATCACATTCTTGAAACTGAATTTCAAGTTTAGAGTGTTGCTTTCTTACCTTCTTTACCATGTCAAGGGCATAAATAAGTTCTCCTTTGAGATCATATCCATCCTTTTCTGAATATTCCTCTATTTTTTTACCTTTGTCCACATATTTATTTTTTGTTGGCTTGTCTTCTATAGGATCACCTACTTCTTCTTCTAATGCCATTAGAAGGTTTTCATCTGGTCCTTCAAGTGCATCCTCATATTCATCATCACTAAAACTATAGCCATCCCTTGTACAATCATCTTCAAGATGTCCAAAGTTACCACATCTAAAACACTTGAGAATTACTTGAGTCCTTTTCTTAACTTGTTCTTTTTCTTCAATCATAAAAAGGACTTCATCTCTATCATTATCTGAAAAACTAGCATCACTATCACTTGAGTACTTACTTGCATTATCCGCATAGTAGCTCCTCTTTTGCCTTTGAAAGAACTTCTTTCCTTGTCTGCTTTGTTTATCCTTGCCTTGATTTTTGTGCCTATATTTCTTTGATTCCCTATTCTTGTGATCCTATTTTTCTTCACCATTGTTATTCTTAGCTTCTTTATAGTCAGTTGCATAATGACCAAAATTTCCATAATTGAAATATTTAACAGATATTGTATCTCTAGATCTTCTTGAATCCTTATTCCTTCTACCATAATTTGCTTCTTCATCACTGGATGACTCATTGCTTGATTTTGACTTCTTACCCTTAGTCTTATTGATTGCTTTGAATGTTACTTCCTTCTAGGGAATAGGATATTTTGTTCTTATCTCATGTGCTGTAAGAATACCAAGCAACATATCTCTTGTCAAAGTATCACCATCCATTGACACTTCTATAGCAAAAAATTTTCATTGAATCTATTTGGGAGAGTTCTTAAAACTTTATCACAAACATCCGATTCATCAATCTTCATTCCAAGTCCTTGCATAGAATTAACAACCTCATCAATTCAAAGTAGATAAGTACTAATGTTTTCCTCATCCTTCATTCTTAACTCCTCAAATTGTCCTTTGAGATTTCGCATCTTTGCTTTCTTGACACATTTATCTCCTTCATATATATTTTGCAATTTATCCCACATGTCTTTTGCAGTTTGACAATGCATAACTTTCATAGACTTTGTTCTATGCAAACCTCTCAAAAGTGCATTCATTGCTTTTGAATTGTAATGTTGTAGGAGCTTACCTTCCTTATCTGTAGGAGGATTAATTAAGGGATCATATCCAAATTCAACTGCTTCCCAAATTTCATTGCCAAGTGCCATCAGGTAGATCTTCATTCTCATACTCCAATACATATAGTCACTTCCATCAAATACTAGTGCTGAATTATCTGAGGACACATTCTTAGAATCTATTGTGTTCTTGTTAGCTTTTCCTTCAAGATGTTAAACTCTTCTGAAGGAACCCACTCTGATACCAATTGAAGAACACAAGATTATACTGAGAGAGGGGGTGAACAGTATAAGGCCACTTTTTACTTTTCTTTCCCAAATAATATTATGCAATGTATAGATAGCAATATTAATAGCAGTAATCAAAGCAATGCATAAATCACCACACAAAATAGAGACACCATAATTTACATGGTTCACCCAATGTGGGCTACTCCATGGAGAAAATATTTCACTAAAATCTTCTCAATCAATATCTTGGGAATCCTTTCCCTATTACAATGTTTATGGACCTCTATCCAAAGGAGACACCAATCCCCTAAATCAAGTTCATGGATCTCTATCCATAGGAGAACTCCTTCTCCTCTGCTCTGGCTGGTGATCCTCTAGAAGACTACTGCCTCCACTACACTGGCTTGTGGATCTCTCTCCACTGAAGACTCTTATCCCCACTCAGAAGACCTATCCTCACTACCCTAGCTAATGGATCTCTATCCACTGGAGACTACTATCCTCTCTACTCTATCACCTCCAAAGCTCTATCTCAAATCTGTACTAAACATAGTCCTTCGATCTAGCACAAATCTACTCTATCTCTATCTCTGGTCTGGCACAAACCTATCCTCAAATCTGCACCAAAATCTACTCTCAAATTTGCACTAAACATAGTCCTTCGATCTAGCACAAATATGTTCAATAAGTCCACACAGAACTTATCCAAATCTGCTCTACAAGTCCTCTCTAGAACTTGCTCAAATCTGCTCAACAAGTCCACACAGAACTTGCTCAAATCTGCTCAACAAGTCCACACAGAACTTGCTCAAATATGCTCAACAAGTCCACACAGAACTTTCTCAAATCTGCTCAACAAGTCCACACAAAACTTGTCTAAATCTGCTCAACAAGTCCACATAGAACTTGTCCAAATCTGCTCAACAAGTCCACACAACTTGTCCAATCTTCTCAATAAGTCCACAACTTGTTCGAATCTGATCAATAAGTCCACACAGAACTTGCCCAAATATGCTCAACAAGTCCACACATAACTTGTCCAATCTCATAGAAACATAAAGAGAATTTTAGAGACTCAATATGCTCTATACTAATCACAATGCTCAATTTCTTTCAATCACTCTCTTAGAAACATAAGGAGAATTGTTAGAGACTCAATATGCTTCAAATACAACTCAATGCTCAATCACTTTCTCAACTCAACTCAGAATATAGAATAGTTTGTTTTATGGAACTTGAACAATCACTTCACATACCCACTTGACTAGGTTCAACCAAATTTACTCAACCAAACACTCAATGAAACAACCCTTGCTTACAAACCCTAGTCCAAGCTTATGATCACTCAACTCAAAATGTTTCCAACAATGCTCAACATCAAATCTCACATAACAATGATACTCATGTTCTTTTCAAACTCTAGTTCAAGTTCTTTGCTCAACAACTCACTTCAACAACAATGCTTATAAAACAATCTTCACATAGCAATGATACTCAATCCTTAGTTCAAGTTCTTCACACAACCAATGACTTCAACAACAATGCTTATCAAACACAATCTTCTCATAGCAATAATACTCAATCCTTAGTTCAAGTTCTTCACACTACCAATGACTTCAACAACAATGCTTATAGAACAAGGTTTTAACAACAACTCTTTATTCCAGAAAACCTTGAAGCATTAACTCAACTCATTCAATAGGAAACCCTAATCAAGTCCTTTTCACTCCAAACTTATTTTCCAGAAAACCAACCAATCAATTTAACTAAGGAAGAATGTGCTCATACCTTTTTCTTGATGATGGAGGAATCTCATAAATCTGCCACAAACATAAACACTCTTTTTCCAAGCTCAAAGAAATTATTAGATAATAATCTTCCTCAAAATACAATGTAAGTATCAAGACAAATATACACCTTATCACTCCACCTTTAAGAAATCATTCATCAACATTTACAAAAATTAATATACCACTTACACCTTATGATCTCCCCAACTAAAATAATATTCAATGCACTCTTCTTTTAAAAATAACTCAATTCTTAGAAGTTCCCTTTATCCTTTTATAAATTCAACAACTCAATGTGACACCAACACTTTATTTAAAAAATAAAGCAAGCACCTTATTCCTCCAAATTTCAAAAGATCAATAATCAAAATAAAAATATTTTAAGCAACCCTTTTAACTCCCTAAGACCTCATGTCAACTTTAGGCAATATAAAAAAATAATCACAATTTTTATTACCTTGGCCTTGGTGGGAATCGAACTCACAACGCAGCCTTCACCCAACGCCCTAGTCGTGGCTCCAACTACCACGCAAGCTAGGCGCTCACTTGAGGAGTGGAGAGCACCACGTGCTCAATAAACCTCCTCACTTTGCCAAGCAAAATGTGTGTCGTTCCCTTGGCGCTTCCAACACCAATGCAAACACTAGAATTCGTTGCTATCATGTTTCGAACGTAGGTCACTTGGCACCTCAAACACTTTAACCAATGCCTCCTTGCCACTAGGCCACGCTGCCCAGATGGCTTCCAATTTTTTAGCGCTTTCATTTTTGTCCTTATTCTCTAGCACATAAAACACAGGATTCATTTCTCTTTTTTGCACGAGCTCTTCAATTCAAATTTGCATACTTTAAAACGTTCGAGCAAGGATAATTAAAATACCTCTTAAGGCATGGTTTATATAGTCCTTTCCCTCCTTTATGCAAACACGTCGGCACTCGAATTACCTCCAACCTTATTAGACATCGGTGCTCAAATTTCCTTTGGAGCTTATTAATTTATAAAATATTTAAATTCATTTGAATTTAAATTTTATAAATTAATTCTTTAAAACCCTTTGGTTTTATTAAGACCATCTTCCATTGTACACCTTGGTATAAATAATATTTATTAATAAAATTTAAATTCACTTTGAATTTAAATATTTTATTAAATAAATATTAAACCTTCTTTTAGCTTTGCAATAGTCTTCCTTGGGTTTTTATGAAAAACCTTTTAACTTATGCTTCCACATAATAAAAAATATTATGGAGCCCTTTTGCCTTTAACCTCTACTTTATTCCTCTTGACCTTTGACATCATCAGTGGCTTATTTTTGGAGATCAATAACAACTCTTGACAACTTTATTTCTTGACAATTTCCTTGACATTAATGATGACTTCATTTCTTGACATCAATGACAACTTGACTTAAGGACTCAAAATGTCCAATATGTAGAAGAGAGTTATGATTTATCAAGGGTGGGGGACCCGAGTATAACCCCTTTTTCTCAAGCAAAAAGAAAAAAAATCTTCAATTTAATTTTCCTATCTCTTTGGACAATATTCTTTCTTCAAATAATTCTACTCAATTAACTATTTTATTTTATTTTATTTTTCTTCAACTTCTTCCTTTTAATTAATCTCTTCTCCCTATACTTTGACTTCCTCTTCTCCCTATACTTTGACTTCCTCTAATAAATCTCCTTTCTTTAATCAGTCTCTTTCTCCTCCTTTTGATATTTTATCTTCTTTTAATCAATTCTACATTTGATAAATAATTCCTTTAAATAAACCTCCTCCTCAACATTAATATGCAATATTATATAAATTCAAAATAGATTTAGGGTGATACCTTTGCTCAAAATTATTTGAAACTACACATGTGCTTGTGCTTGTTGTTACACCTTCCACTTGGAGCTAAATGATTTGGCATTGCTCCCAATGTTTTGCATACTCTATTAGGCTTCTTTTTTACCTTTGCGTTACTAACATCTCGAAACATTTCACGATGCCTTGCCTATTCTAACACACACTCCTACACTTCTCTTGCATGCTACTTAGGTACCACTCTCGGATACTTCCTTGGCTCCTACTCTTAGACGCTTCCTTACCCTGCTCTTGGATGCTTCCTTGGCTCCATTCAAGGTTTGCTTTCTAGTTGTCTCTTAAGACGTTCCATCTTCTCTAGTATTCTACAACTTTCATGGTGTCTCCTCAACATCTTAGCATCTCCTCTCTTTGCCTCTTTGCTTCAACGACCTTCTTCCTCCTTTATTATTCTCCTCTTGGCTACTTAGTCTTCCAACTTCCTCCTAATCAACTTAGAAAAAGCTTTTACAAATCACAAATACTTTGCTCAACAATGGTGGCTATTATACCACTATTAGCAATTCAACACTTTCCTTATGGGATCTTACAATATATCAAGACAAAATATTCACACAATTGCTTATATTCAATCCATAATAATAACAATGAACAATAACTCATTGAAAAATATTATTGAGAAATATATCTACCTAAGCAATGCAAATACAATGTATTGTAAAGCTTATTCATTTATTCACATATTGCAATACTTTGTCTTCAATATATATAAATTGGACATGAGACTTTTCCCATTCACACAACTCTTGACCTTTCTACTTTCTCTAACTCTTCATCTCCTCAAACTCATGGGAGATCTAATTCTTCATATTTCTCGTAGGAGAAATATATTTTATTGACTCTTAATAAAGACAAATCTATAATGATTACATACACTAAAAGACAACATTTACATGACTCTTTTTACACCACATGTTTACAAACTTTAGACCCAAATATTTACAAACTATTTACAAGGTACTTGCAACATTCTTGCAAGGTACCACATAATGTAATACTTCCACTACCTATATGTACTATACTTTTTTGAATTTACTTAAATAATCATTCAAAGAGAGAGACCTGTATCATCTCCCTATACGTTCTACCCTTTTTTGGATTTGCTTAGATCATTCTAGAAATATCAATATACTTTATTTCTAACCAAAACTTCCCCAATCATAACCTTGTTCTGATTACACCCTATTTACCATTTTTCTTAGGTTTGGTTTCATTCAAATCTAAAAAAAAAACATGTTGGTGAACTTGATGTGAATTGTTCCTTGTAAATGGAACTCCATATATTTGTATCCATATATATAACCTTAAGAAATCCCAACATCATTCTTTCAACAACCAACATGGAGGCATCAAATCCTATAAGATCTATATTTACCCTCCTCCAAGGAACCTTGATAAATTTATAAGGAAAGAAACTAACGTAGTTGACTATAATGAAGAATTTTTATGCTAAATCCTCTAACAAATGATAAATGATTATCCATTAAAGTAGCTAGATATGCAAAATAATTTTGAAATGAGAAAGACAATATTTTTAAATTAATGAACAAGAACTTGAAGAATTTCTTCAAACCAATCCTACTACAATTAATCTCTCTAGAGAAACACAAAAAAACATCCATGAAAATAACATAACACAATTATTCAAATTCATGTGATTAAAGAATTTCTTATTACATCTAAGACAAAAAAAAAAAACCTCTAAGAAATACACTAGCTATAATCTAATCCCAAACAATCTCAAAGAGTTTCTCCTCTCCATCTCCCCCACTTGAAATTGAGTTGTGTTGCACTATTAGTAACTCGTAAGTGCAGGGTTCAAACTATAGGGATTGCTCTCAACAAGTCTAGTCGTTTCATTGTTGACCCAGCGTGAAATGGAGACCATAGGTGGCTCAGAGTTTGTACCGTCGAATGCGCGCCCAGAGGATTCAAATCAAATTACTTATTTTGCTAAATGACACCCCCAAGGTTTGAACCTAGGTCTCTTCTTAGTAAATGTCCAACCATACTAACACTTGCCAATCTACTAACCTTAAGACTTTAATTAATTAATTATGTTGATTTCTAGAATCGTGCTTACATATAATTTGAAGCGCGTGCATCTTATCCTTGGGCAAATTTTTTAATTTTAAAATTCTGTCCATTGTGATTTCTGACAGATTTCTTTGTTGAAGGGGGAAAACATCAATGTCACCTCTCAGAGAGTGGGATGTAAGCGTAATCATTGGCGAACGCTACGAAAACGTTTGAAGGCAAAATACAACATATATTGCAAGTTGTCATTTAAAAAACCAAAAACACATGCTCCAAGTCTGAATGGGTGGCCTGAATTCATTTCGGCATGTAGCAGCCCTGGAAGCTTTCCTTAATAATAGGAATTATTTTTAATTTTTTTTTATAAATTTTAGTTTATTGGGTAAAAATAAAGTTAATAGGATTTTTGTTATATAGAGAACTCTTAGGCGGTTACCACACTAACACTCGGCCTATGCTTCTGTGGTAAAAAAAATTTAGGGCAAGATAAAACACTATAGTATTCTTATATAGAGGTTTGAACTTAGATTCCTAGATAAAAACCTAAAGACAACACTACAGTATCTTCACATAATCTAAATAATAAGAATTTCATTATTCATAGGCTTGTGTAGTTGTAACCATAAAATAAATAAAGAAAAAAGTTTTAATTTTTTTTTTTTTTTTGAGTAATACGTCTTATACACATTCATTATGGGGATCACATCACTGATAATGTAAGTGGTGTTCTAGTTGTTTTAAGTTTTATGAAGAGCTTGAGAGTATTATTTTGTAATTAGGTTCAAACATATTTATTGTTTTTTAATTGGTTACGAGGGATTGAAACAGTTTTCATTCATATTACATCGTTATATAGTGGTATTATCCATCTATTATTTGATAAGATTTGAACATATAATATTAAGAAATAATATTATCTATTTTGAAGATTTGAACCTATAATATTAAGAAATGTAATTGGTTGAGCTAATATTATTTAATTTTTTGAAAAAATGCCAAAGAAACATCTAAAGAATGCAATTTCATATTTGTTTAGTATAAAATTAGGACTTTTTTCTCAAGGAAAAAATACATCTTAATTTTCAAACAGATCTAATCATAACAAATAATAAATTTAATTTTAATATCATTTACAAAGATTTATAATTAATATTTATTTTTATCATGTGAAGTATAAAGGGATTTTATCCTAACAACAAAATCCATCACATAGGAGATTTAAACCAACTTTTTTATCTTTACAAACTTCTAGCTTATAATCAATTGAACATTCAAACGATTAATATTAATCATAATATTAATAACTAATGTTTATTTCTATAGATTATATTAATTTTATAGTGGTCATATCTTTGACATCTAGTTATTGTTTTTTAGATTTTTACTATAGGTTCAAGAGTCGACTCAAAATTTTGATTTTCAAATTAAAATAATATTTCGTTTAGAAATAATATTTAAATTTTATCATGATGAATTCTATAAGCCTTAAGTCATTAATATTTTTTTTATTTACTAGATTAAATATTAAAATAAATTAAAAATAAAATAAAATCAACATTTAAATGTTTTTATTTTTGAGTTAATGCGATAAAAACAAGGTTAATGTTACAGAGCCCTAGCTTCACAAAAATGATGATGTTGATATTGGTGCCCTTGAGGTAATTTGGATAGTTGTCATAAGTAATGCTGATTTTTAGGTTTTTGTTATGCTTTGCAAGATTAGAAGTGTTTTTTGCCCTAAGGCATAATGGGCTAGCTAAGGTTAGCTTTATTTCAGGGGTTTCCAAGGAGGTAAAGACATCGCAAGGATCAAGTTATGGGTGGCTCTTCCTTGATGTTGTACATGTGGTACATTCATGAGATAAAGCCGGTGTAGTTTGGTGAGGTGGTAGCACTATGCTCATAATGGGATCTCATGGTATTATAGACAATTTTTTGTTTCATTCCCTACCTTTGTGAGGTAGCATCACTAAGGAGGTCGATGTCTTGGATGAGGCCTACACCAAGGCTGATATTTGTGGTTATTTTTTAGCAAATGTATATAAATTTAGGTTTCTTGATACAAACATTTTTTGCTGCTTGTGAGAGGGAGGAAGATCGTGAAGGGCCTTCGACTTATTGAATCCATCTTCCCTCTTGATTCAAGGATAGGGGTAGTTGTGCATAAGTCTAAGGTTTAAAGGATTCAAGTTAGAGAACACCTAAGTTTCTTCCTAATATTTTTTTGACAACTTATCTTTAATCTGGCCCTATCTAACTACAATTGCATCAATCAATGCAGTAGAAAGGTCATATAAACTATATGCTTTTCAGTTCCAGTGATGAATGTAAATAACAATTTTCTTTTAACACAAGGATTCATGAAAATAATGCAATCAAACAAGCCCTAGTTTGACTATATGCGATTTCATTTGATGATATGCAAGGCTATAGTTGGTCCCTAATGCTATTTAACAATTATTTGTTCCTTCTTTTCCTTTTTCTCTTAATAGATGAAAAACTAAAAATGCAAAACAATATGCATACGTAGAAAATATAGTTTTCCTAATCTAGAATGATAGATATAGTAACTAAAATCTCTGACCTCATTTCTACCTTACTGGTAAAAGTGTTGATGGGATGTAGAAGCATTGTATGTGCTATTGTTGTATTGTGGCACTTTTGCTAACGACTCTTTCTTGGTAGAAGTGTTATTAGTCCGTAAAAGCACTACTGGTGCTACTGCTTTTTGGTGGCACTTTTGCTTAGGACTCTACCTTCCATAAACCTACAAAACAAACAGAAAATAAATGTCAATATCAAAGGGGTCTACCTAGATCAGTGGAGAATGTGTGGCTCCCTCGATCAACATCAAACCCCCATTCAAAGGATGAAAATAAATAAAAATAGAAGGATAAAAAGATGATTTGGGGTTCAATGGCAAAAATGTCATTGGGGAAGCATAGTGCCACCAACGCTTTTGCCAACCAGTGGTGCTTTTGATTTTTGTACCAAAAATAGAGCATATATTTCACTTGTAACTATAGTAGAGTGAATTTTAGAAAAGAAGGATATTAATTTTTTTTTTAAATTTAATAAGGATCCCTAACTAGGAGGTGCATGGGTCTTGAGAGAGATAAGATGATCTAGTTGATGATAAAACATGCAATTAATGATGAAATGAAAACAAGATGATAAGTACATATGCTATTTGATAAACACACAAGGTTAGTGTGCAATAATCAAATGATTACAACAAACACAAAGATGAAGCCAAGAGATGAGAGAATACAACCAATAGGACACATGTAAGTTTGTGTCCTCAAGAACCTTTATTGAATATTCCCTTGTCATAAGGTACATGGGGTTGTTATTGCTTGAGATGATTAATGTGAAGCTTCACTATTACAAGAGATCCATATTCAATTTGATAAGGCTTCACTAGTACAAAACATGACATATTTGGTTTGGGCTCCACAAGGGCTAGCTTTAGAGGAAGCCATGGCTCCTTGGAGGACGGTTGCATTAAAGTTGATGGGACTAGTTGAAGGTAAGTTGCTAAAAGTATCAAAATGTAATCAAGGATACAAGATAGAAAAGAGAAATTTTGGGGCTTTAGATTATCAACCAAGTTGTTGAGGTGATGGATCAGAGTGGTGTGATCAGATTCATATTTGGTGGGCGGTTCTGTAGCTACTAACTACTAACTTTTTTTAGTGTTTGACAATCAAATGTATTTGAAGCAAAAACACTAGTAGTTTTAATGTTGGGATGAGAGTTGTTGGGTCTATTGGGTAAGAAATGATGAAAATTTAAAGACTATACAAAATTACTATAAAGAAGAAGTGTTGTTGATGCTATCACTTAGGTCCTAATGCTTTTGTTTTTGAAGCAATAAATACTGCTAGTTTGGGCTTGACAATGACTAACTTGATTTGGATGTTTGATTGGTTAACTGAAGATCTTAATAAGTTTTTGATACTTTATGATGCGCTCAAAATTGGGTGTCTACATTTGTCCCTTTAATGAGTTTATCAAAATGACGAATATGTCAAAAGCTAACATTCATGCCCTAATGTTGAGATAGATGTATTTGATGCTACTTAGGATTTGTGAAGTAAGATGAATGATGCTTTTGATATGTTTATTATTGATGATGTTATATTTTGCATTTTCAACAACATTAAATTGGTATTATGCCTTGGTGTGCCCACTCAAGTTTTGGAGGGAAAATCAAGTGTGACTAAGAAAACTCGACTTGACCATGATTCACAATTATGTAGTAAGGAGAGATTGAGGATGAACAATAGAATTTGGCTAGGATATGATAGTGGTAAAATATCTAGGAGTGTTGAAAACAAAATCATTTTTATTGCAAAGGAAGATGATTAGGATCTTTGGACCTTTGATTTCATTATAAGAATTAATGGCATAATAGATGAGACTGACACACTGTGTTGACAAAGTGAGACCACCACCAACAAGAGGAGGATAGGTTTAGGTAGGGATTTCAAAAACTTCTATTATTTTTTAATTTTGATCTTGAAAAGTGTATCTAAAGAAAAGAGCAATGATTTTGCATGTTGGCGAGGCTGGCACCGGTTGATGGTACTTTTGCATATTAGTGGCACTTTTGTCATTATAGCAACATTTCATTGCTTGATGGTGCTTTCATCACTTGATGGTACTTTTCCCAAAGGGTGGTGATTTTGCTTAGCTAAAATTGTCATTAGTTTTACAAATTTAGATGAGAGTAATGAGTGATGGGCTTGGTTGTTGCAAGAGAGGTTATAGATGCTAGATTATCAATAGAGGAGGCCTAATTCTCTAGAGATAATCCTAAGGCTTCTAGATTTGGTGGATCATGCATTGCTAGCAGAAATAGGACTATATCATGTAGCTCATATGTTGGAGGTGGAGTTTGATAGGACCTTGTTGATGACCCTAGTAGAGTGATGGTATTTATAGACAAATACTTTCTAGTTGCCTTATGATGAGATGACCATCATGTTGGAGGATGTGGTAAATCTTGAGGGTGTCGATTAGAGGGGCATCTATATACATGAACCAATACCAGAGGCAAAACTTGGTATGATTGACCAAAAACATAGACTTACTAGTCATGTGGTCCAACTTCAACATCAATGTTGCCTACATTGGAGGTCATATAGATAGGTAGATGACACTAATATATGCACAAGTATTTAAGGTTTTAATTGGAGATATCATCTATATGGTGGTGCATTGGGCCTGGGGTGAGGTGGTATTTAATATGTTTGAGCACTTTATAATTTTTTCCTATGGTCATGTCATCTTGGCAAAATTATACAACTCACTCCACTAAGTGGTCTGCAAGGGAGGTAGGGACTTGTCTTGCTTTACGTTGTTCCAAATATGGACCTAGGAGCACATAACAATGCTACAATCATCAAGGTTATGATAATAGGTGGAGGATCTAGAGGTGCCAACAACATATAGTTAAACTTAACATTGGAAGGTAGGTTAAGGGAGGCCATACTAAAGTTTTTTAAGAGTAGCTAAGAACATATAGCTAAGCTCATTATAAATTTAATAATTTAATTAATATTTAATTTCATATTAATATATATAAAATATTAGAATTAGATCATAGAGTTCCAAAAGATACAATATAAAAACGAGATAAGTGGATAAGCACATTTCACATAGAAATGTAAAGGAAGGAAAAGGTAAAGGAAAAAAATAATAAGATGAGAAAGGATGAGATGAGGATGATACCAAGAAGCATTTTCTTAGTTCAAGATTATAAAAAATTACACAACGAATTCCCTGATGTAGATTTGTTGTGTAATTCCAATAACAATTTCAACACCTTTGAGGCATTGGATTTGGACAAACACGTGATGACAGATAAATAAATCTACTTGGTGCCTAGAGTTACACTTTTAAAGTTTAGGGTTTTTTTACTCTAGTTTATTTTTCTATCCTTAGTTATGTTGTTGCACCCGAAACTGTGATCTTTCCAACTTCTTTTTATTGTAACCTCTTTTATTAAATATAATTGTTGGTTCATAAATTTCTCATACGTCAACCATATGAGTCTCAAAATTGGTTATGAAACTTCTTACTAATTTCAAGATTAAAAGCATGAAAATGACCAATGGAATGCAAAGTCCTATAAATTTGCCATTAGAATCGAACAACGGGCCCACCGATGACTAATAGATTGTCGAACACCGTCTGAGATATTTTTCATAGAATGGCGTGGAGTGGAGTGGTTGGGATAGAACATATTTGTCTATGACTTTACAACGCCTCTTCTCTCCTTTTGCAATCACATGCCCTTAAACCTTAATCTCTACCTAAAATGGATAGAACTGGATTTAGAAATAAAGTGGACCCGACAAGAAGGTAAGAGAGACTTTCCTCTCAATAACTTTGTAACCCATTTTAACATGAGTAATTTTTTGATGCCATAAATCTATCAAACGCAACCTCTTTTTTGTGTTGTGTGTATTAAGTCCAAAAATGACTACTCTCATATAATAATCATCCTTTCTTTTTCATAAAACGAACCACAAACGTGTTGATTATAGTGAGATTTGCATGAGAGCTTGATCTATATGGATTTATAATATGCCACTTAGATTCATGAAAAGTTAAGATTTAAAAAAATGGTTAAGTGATGATGACTTTATAAGAATATAAAATAAGGTAGTATGGTGTTTTGGTCATCACTTCAAGTGAACTTAGATTTTAACAAGAGGGAATTTCTTGACATTAAGAAGAAATACTTGAAACTATCCTTCAAAAGCAAGGAAAAGAAGTCAAGATCAATTAATAGTATTATGTGAATAAGTGAAAAAAAATGTCCAATTTGAATGACTCATCTTACAAGTGAAAGATGGCTCATAGGACTATCGTTTTTGTATAGATTTTATACCAAAATACATATGTCTGAGCAATCAAAATGGGAAAAGTTAGTCTAGTGTACTATCTAATAATTTATCTTATAAATCCAAATAAGACAATTTTTGTTGGAATTTCTTAACTTCACATCTAAAAATCATTTATTTGGATCTTGAAAGGTCTATAAATAAATCCAACAAACAAGCTACCATGGAATGGTCCATTTTGGGATGCATAATGTGGCCTAAACAATTGTGGGCAAGCATCAAGAGGAATATTTGTAAGCTAACATATGACACAATCTCCATGCATCTCTTTAACTTTAAAGAAACTCCATAATCAAGAAAATATTAGTTGTGCTTCCATATTTGAAAGAGAAGGACGAGAGAGATGAGGCGTATTTGGGCCAACACTAGTAAGACAAAGTAGGATTTGGAGAATCATGAACAAGGGTTAAATATTTCCAACAATGAGAGATAAGTATACAACTAAGAGGCACTATGTGAAGCTAAAAATAAGGCATGATGGCTTTATATCTTAGTGATGACCAAGTTTATGGTGACAATTCTTGTAATCTCTCCATTTTACAAGGAATAAGAATCTTGAACAATCTGTCTGTAATTTTCTTCCCAAAAAGGTTTCTAATTTAAAACCACTCTATAATTTTTTGTTGTATGAGGGTCCTAATAAGTTTAGTACTTTTACTTAATTTATCTTAAATTTGTGTGGTTTTAGAAAGTTTATATTCTTTCAATGTCCGAAAACTAGCTAGTTTAAGATAGAAAAATGCATTGGTTTGGTGTAACAATAAATTATTGGTTATTTAATAGTTTTTTGGCATCAAGAACTTTGCATCAAACATTTTATGTATTTTTTATTATAGTTTTACATGAATACTTTCAAGCATAAAAGAATAGTTTAATACAAGGTCCAATGGTTTCATTAGAGAGTAGTGAGTAGTTTCATAATATTTAAGTGAAACTAAACCAAAGAACACTTCAATCCTATGAAAAGGATCTATTTTCATTTAATATAATTCATAGATAATGTTGGTATCAAAATCATATTTCTTGTCCTTGTGATGTCTTAAGGAACAACTCATCTCAATAAGGAAAAGTTCGATCTAAGAAGCTAATTTTCAAAAAAAATTATTATAGTTTTTTTGGGATGAGTATAAGTGTATGCTTTAATGGATAGAAGCATGAGAGGTCCACAATGTGTTGGACTAAAATCCTCACCAAATGTGTGATGAAGACATTCAATGTGAGTGTAGGTTGGAAAAGAAAAGTGTGCTAAAACCAAAAAATAGTGGATCAACATTGGAAGAGAACCCTAAAAAGAAAACAATCCAAGTATGATCCAAGACACCAAAAATTGCAAGATCCAATTTGTGTTAGCAAATGAACGTCGTTTGGGCAAAGAATGCTTCATAGATTGAGAAAACCAAACATGCCTAATCAGAGAAGGTACATAAATAAGATTTTGAATACCATAAGACTTTTGATTAGGGAGGTGTAATCCATATGGATTTATAGCAGGTCACTTGGGAGCATGCAAAATCAACATCAAGGAAGAATGATTAAGTGAAAATGACACTATAAGCATTCAAAATAAGATAGTGTGGTACCTTGGCCATAATTACTTCAAATGAAGCTGGATTCAATCAAATTTTAGGAGGTTTTTGACATCAAATAAAATACTCAAAATGAATTTGAGTTGAAAATGCATCATCTCACCCACCAAAAAGGGAAATATAGTCTAAGATCATTGAGTAGTATTTTGGACATAAGTCAACCAAATCAAGTCCAAATTGAATGACATTACATATGAAATGAGAATTATACAAACTTGTATGGTATAAATTTCACGCCAAAATACATCCATTTGAATAATTAAAGTGACAAACATCATTCTATTTATCCCATTTTCTCTATCTTGAGAGTTCCAAATAATTTAATTTTTTTATTAAATGTTACTAACTTCATTGCACATGTTCCTACCAAATATCAACTCAAAAAATATTTGTTTATATCTTAGAAGTTCCAAAATTAGTGCAACCAACAAGTTGGTAGGGAAAGGATTAGGTTAGAATGTGTAAGGTGGTCTAAACCTAATGTGGGTGAGTATCAAGAGGAATATTTATAGGATAAAGCATGACACATTGCATTTTTCAACTTGGAAGGACCTTAGTAATCAAGAAACATGAGTTGCACACATAGATTTGGAAGAGAAAGAGGTTATATAAATCTTATTTAGGATAATACTAGTAAGGAAAAGGGATATTTGGAGAGCCAAGAACATTAACAACATGTTTCCAATAATGAGAGATAAATATTAACATTGAGAGGAACTATATAAAGCTACAAATAAGGGCTTAGAGTCTTTACATCTCAGTGATGACCAAGTTGATGGTAATCACTCTATTTTTCATGGGATATGAAGTTTGAACGATTTGATTGTAGGTTTTCTTGCTAAAAGAGTTTTCCAAGTTAAATAATTGTGTTATTTGCTATTGTATATACATTATTTCCAAGAATTTCAATATTTTAACTGCATTTATCTTCATTATATTGGATTTAGAAAGTTTACATGCTTTCAATGCTTGAAAAGTAGCTAGTTTGACCAACAATTATACACTAGTTTGGTGCAACAGTTGGTTACTTAATAGATTTTTAAATTTATGAATATTGTATCAATATATTTATGGATTTTGGAGACTATGTTATATTTTCATATGAGTTCTTCTAGACATAAAAAAGTAGTTTGATGCAAGTCCAAAGGTTTCCCCTAGGGAGTAGTGACTAGTTTGATAGGAGCTCAATTGAAACTAATGCAAATAACACTTCAATCCTCTAAAATGGATCTATTCAAAGTTTCATTTAGTGGAATTATTAATCAGATCCAACATTATGGCTAAAATACATGAGTAGCAATGAAGTCTTCTCTACTAGATGTAGTCTACCAACTAAGGGACAAGTAAGTTATGATAGAGTTGTCTAACTTATATTGAAACTTGTTAATGAACTTGCTCCACAATTCAAATGAAATAAATGTAAACCCAAAGGAAATACCCAATCACCTAATTTATTCACCATGACCTACTTATTTCTACTCTTATAGAATTCAATTCATCTTATACTTATCTTGAATCAAGATAAATTATGTCTTATTAAGATAAAATTTGGTACTTGAAAAAAGGTAGAATATTTCCAAATTGGCTATCAAATTCTAAATATCTTCATGATTATTCTTCATAAATGTTGAATTATCTTTAAAATGTGATTTTCCTACCTAACTTTGATATAAGAGGAGAATATAGTTAACTAGATTGAGTTGATATGCTCTCTTAAAGAGATAACCGAGAGCATTAGCAACAATGACATAAATAAAGGGAATGAGAGGACAACCCTATATAATGTAGCATTAAAGAATGATTGGTTTGGATTAAACACCATTAATAATAATAACATTTGTACAATCATTAGAGAAAAGGATGCCTACTTTATGACTATATCTAGGGATAAATTCTAAGTACTATAACATTACTATCTGAGCAAAGTATATGTTGCTCAAATTCCTAAGAAGCATGTCGTGAAAGTCAACACAATTTTTAGACCCTGGTGCCCATATATTTTTTTATTAAATAATCTAGCACCAAGTCTTAGTCTGGTACTATGATTTCCTTTGGTACCAATCCTATGTTGTCAACTCCATTTGGCACCAATATGTAGAAGATAGCAAAACCTCAGTACAACTACACATGTCACCATATAGCTTTAGAGTGATAGGACATTTAGAAATGCTCAATGCCACTTCTCTATAGTGGGCCAATTCAATCATCTATTTATCTAGCAACTAGTGTTGAAGGCAAAAGATGTTGAAGAGGTAATTTATGAACTATTTCTTATAATTGCTTTTTGATCAATTGGAATATGAAATACTTCATATTCCAACTGATTTATAACTTATGTATATAACATATTCATAGCTTACTATGTAAACTCTTTTCTATCTTCTATATCCTCTTGGTATCCCTTGGAGTTCTCTTATTTTTATTTCACTTCTTTTTTATAGATCTTTCCCATAGCCTAGCAATGTCACACCATTGTATTAAACATTGATAAGTTTACTTAATATTTGATGCAAGAACCTTATATTCTATAGTGCATTTTTTTTTTTTTTGGTATAAGGTAGAGGTGGTTATAAGGTCCACAAACCTTTTACAAAGTCAAAATGGGCTGGTTCTAGCATCAAGCCCGTATAATCAAAATACAAAATGGATCTTTCTAAGACTCACATTAAGCCATACTTAGAGTCCACGGTCCTATACTTGTCGCTTGACTATTCAGGATAAAACAAAAACCAAACAACACCTAGCACTTACTAACACTAGGTTGTTGTACTCGTACACTGTCACCTCCCAGGCCCCGACAAATGGGATGCCTTTCATCGCCTAATTCCATCCGTCGGATTACTCATCATCGACCCCTCCGATCTCCCGATGCTCTAACGAGTTTGATCTTAGCTCTTCTCTAGCGACCAACACCAATAGTTTTTGAGGGAAGTTATCCTTCCAAATTTGCATCTCCCCAACGAAAACTGCAATATTTGCCATTAGATCCGCCGCCTGGTTCCCTTCTCTGAAGGTGTGTTGGATTCGGGCATTAACCAAATGAGATTTATGAATCTTTGCTTCTAGGATAAGCTCCAATATGGTCCAGATGGGGTCTTTATCCTCCTTAATTGCCTTGATTATATTAAGCGAATCCCCTTCAAAGATAACTTCCTTATAACCCTCAAGTCTGGCAATTCTCATTGCCTGCATGCAGGCTCGAGCTTCGCAAAATGATTTGTTTGAGTTCCCAAAGTCTCTGCAAAGGCAAGGACCACTTTTCCTTCCTCATTTCTCAAAACTCTTCCTGCTCCTGCAGCCCCCAGATTTCCTTTAGCTGCCCCGTCAAAATTAAACTTAACCCACTTTTGTGTGGGGGGTATCCACTTGACACCATCCCGTGGGTTGGTTGTAATGTCTAGGTCCGGAAGTTCCTCTCCCAGCTCCGCAAAATCCTCCTTTCCCTTAGAGACATGGTCTCATTTTTGAAGAAGAAAGTTTTCCAGTTTTCTTTCAAAGCTCTGATTATTTTATTACCACATAACCCGGGATCTTTCTTACGTCCTTTAAATACTCTCTTATTTCTCTCATTCCATATCCCCCATAAAAAATGGGGTAAGCTGAGCTTCCAGAGCCAAGTCAAAAGCTTTGCCCGGAAGGGGGAAGCCCACCGTATGCAGAAGTCAGACATGCTATTTGGACAGACCCAATCTATATGAAATTTGGACGGGATCATTTGGAAGATCTGTACAAGAAAAATCACAAGTTAGAAATATATGACTTACAGATTCTATTGCTTTCTCACATAAGATACATCGATTGATGAATTGGAAACCTCTCCTTTGCAGATTATTTGTTGTCAGGATCTTATTTTGAACTGCCAACCAAAAGAAGAAAGCTATTTTTGGGGTTAAATTATTTAACCAAATAACGAAGTCGGAGTCCGACCATTGAATCCTGAGTGGATTAACTTATAGGCGATTTTTATTGAATAGATCCCACTTGTAGTTTTGCCCCAAATAGCATTGTCTCTTCCTCACCCGGGAATGATCGGGAACACCCTTAAAGCATCATTGAGTTTGGTTAGGGCCACCTTCTCTTGCTCCGACGGATTATGAACTCGCGATTTTCTTCCAAGAAGAAGTTTCTCGTGCTACGACGAATAAAATCCCCTACTTTTCCTCCCATTTCCTTCGAAAGTTTATGTTGGAGGACCTGAAGGTCTAAGTTATCTTTCAGAGGGGCCTCTTCCAACCACGGGTCTTTCCAAAAGTCCACTTGTCTTCCATTACCAATTCTCCATCTGATGCCTTTCTTGACTACCTCCCGACATTCGAGCAAACAATTCCAAAAATAGGATCCTCTAGGAAGATTATCGACTTTCAGAAGTCCCGATTATTTCGATATATTTTGCCTTAAGAAGTTTTACCCATCCCAATTGATCATTATTGATAAATCTCCATACCTGTTTGCCAATCAGAGCTTGATTCAATTCTTTCATTCTCTTTAACCCCAGGCCCCCCTGATCCTTGCTTGCACACACCTGATTCCATGCTACCAACGAAATTCTCTTTCTCTCCTCTGAACCTGACCACAAGAAGTTGCGTTGAATTAGCTCCAATGTAGCTCGGACCTTTGCAGGCATTCTAAATAGAGACATGCAAGTAAATTGGAATGCTCAGTAAAGTAGTTTGAACTAATAAGGCTTTTCTGCGTGAGCCGAGAAGGCTGCCCTTCCACCCTGCTAACTTTTTGGAGATCCTGTCAATGACTGAGTTCCACAAAGTAGCCTTCATTCTTCCTTCGAACATAGGCATGCCTAGATAAGTTCTTGGTAGAAGCTCCTTTCCACAACCAAAGAGATTAGCTATTCTTTCCTCCCTCCCACCAGGCGTGTTAAAGAAATAGATGCTACTCTTCTTATAGTTTATGTGCTGTCCTGCTTCTGTCTCATACTTGGTTAGAATTCTCTTCAAATTCCTAGCTTGAGGCACCGAGGCTTTGGACACAATGATTGTATCATCCACAAACTGTTGGTGAGACACTGGCCTTGCTGTTGAGGCTGGTTTAAAACCTTCCAATTGACCATCTGCCACCACTGCTGAAATGTTCCTACCCAATGCTTCCGCTAAAATAATAAACAAGTATGGAGACAAAGGATCTCCTTGTCGCAACCCCATTTCACTCTTAAAGTAACCGGAGGGTGACCCATTCACCATGACGAGAAAATCTTGTAGTAGAGATACAACTAAAAATCAACTTAATCCACTGAGGGACGAAACCAAACTTACCCAAAATCTTGGTGAGGAACCGCCATGAGACCCGATCGTAGGCTTTATTCATATCAAGCTTTAGTAACATACCTGCTTCCTTACTAGTCACCATTGAATGAATAACCTCATGAATTGTGATGATACCATCCAATATTTGTCGCCCTTTCACAAAGCCACCTTGGTTCATATCAATGATGAAAGGAAGGATAACCTTCAGCCTATTGGTGATTGTTTTTGTGAGAATCTTCATCAGAGTGTTACATAAACTGATAGGGCGAAAACTGGAAAATTCCATTGCTCCCACTAGTTTAGGGATGAGGACTAAAAAAGTAGCATTAACTCCTTCTGGGATTTCCATGTCCTTTTGAGCCTCAATTATAGCTTCCACTACATCATTGCCTAGGATATCCCAAAACTTCTGGAAGAAAGCTGCAGGGAAGCCATCCGGTCCTGGGGAGTTGTTACCATCCATGTCAAAAACGACCTTCTTGATTTCCTCCTTTGTGAAAGGACTAAGTAAGAATCCATTAAGATTATCAGTTATGAGGGGTGGAATGGCCGCCAACAGAGAGTCCTCTTCTTCAATAGTTGGATTTACATCTTCTAGCAACGATTTAAAGTACTCAACCGCTTCCCTCCTTATGTCTTCCATATCTTTGGTGTTAGACCCATCGGCCATCTTGATCTCCTTAATTTTGTTAGTACTCCCGTGGCGAAGAGTAGAGACATGGAAGAACTTTGTATTTCTGTCACCCTCCTTTAACCAACGCAATCCTGGATTTCTGCCTCCAAAAGGTTTCTTCAAATCCTAGCATCGTGTGGTATTCGGCTAATAGCTCCCTCTCCTGGTTTCTCGGATCCTCTCGTAGCTGCTCCGACTTCAACTTCTCCTGTAGTTCATTGATCTTGTCTTTTAGTTCTGCCTTTTTAACAAAAATATTGCCAAAGGAAGTTTTGTTCCACTCTCTAATGTTAGCCTTCACATTCCTTAGTTTACATGCCACTTGGGCCGGTTTCGAACCATTATACTTTTTGTCCCACCATTGGGCAACCGGATCCTTGAGATCCCGATGTTGGAACCACATAAGTTCGAATCGAAAGGGTCCGATGTATCTTTTCTTAGAGTCCTCCCCTGTTTCCCACGGAATTGGGTTGTGATCGGACCCGATTCTTGGGAGTGCCGTTAATGAAGAGTCCCCAAACCTCTCCGGGCATTATTGAGAAAGAAGAAACCTATCTAATCTTATCCGAATTTGGTTTTCCTTCAATCTTTTGTTAGACCATGTATAGGAGAATCTACGCAGTCCACATCCATCGACTCATGTTGCTCAACAAAATCTCTAAACTCGTAGATATCAGCAGTTATTCTTTGAGAGCCCCCCAATTTATCTACAGGATTAAGGTAGCAATTGAAATCCCCGCCACAATCCAAGGGTAGTTGGGGACCGTCTCCCTCAATTCAGCTAGCTGACTCCAAAGAACCCTTCTCAGTCCCTGTCTAACTGGAGCATATACATTCGTTAAGATCCACTCTTCCTGCGTGGTTTTATCCACACATAAGAGACAAATAAACCAACTAGACATCGGAATCACTCTACTATCAATCACATTTTTGTTCCACATAACCGGTAACCCTCCTGCTGTTCCAGGGGCCTCTTGGCCTACTACTTCGACTTCTCGCCAAGTCCTATTCTTAAAAGGAATAACTCTACTCTCCTCCATTTTAGTTTCTTGCAGTAAAATCATATCCGGTTTGTGTTCTTGTCTAAGAGCATACAAAGATCTTATTTTTGCAGGATTACTCCCACGAATATTCCATGAAAGAATCTTCATTTATGGGCTTTGGATCCTCGAGCCTTCGCCCCAAAGAGCAATACTGCTTGAGTGCCATCAGCCACTCCTCGCTCTGCTTCTTTTTGCCTTAAGGCAGCATTGCTAGGTTTCCCTCTTCCTACCGAACCATATCCCCATACATCCGCTCTAGGTTGAAGTTCCTTGGGATTCACTTGGCTTCTAGTAACCATCTTGGGTAGGTCAGTCTTGGTATTTGGGGTAACAATCTGGCTTTCCAGGTTAACTGGTCTTTTTGACAGTGGAGATGATTCCGTGCTCTTAGCTTCTTGATTAGTAGATTCTTTTTTCCCTGCTTTGGGGTTACACTTATCTTGGTGGTTCACCTCTTCCTCCTGAGTATCCTTGCCTGTATTATTAGTTTCCCTGCTCCTTCCTCTCGATTTTTCTCCTCTAAATCCTTCTCTTGAGTCTCCTCTACCTCGGATTCCACTTCTTGGCTGTCCATCCGATCTCCCTTCAAATGATTTAATGCATCAAAGCCGTTCTCCACTGGGATGTTGATCTCCTTGGAATTTCTTCCCATAAATTCCTCTGCAGTACATGGGACCACTTCCACCGAGCCTCCATAGGCCTCCCGTATCACCCAATCAAACTTACTTGCCCCAGGGCATTGATCTATGGGGTTCTTTCCTTTGTGATTTGGCTCTGAGGCTTGCTGTATCATCTTAGGAGCAGGTTGAGCTTGAGGGTTCCCATCAAAGGGACCAGACTCCCCTGTGATAGGGTTTTGGGGCATAGGAATTTTTGGGAGGAGGGTTAAAACGTTGCCTCTTGCTTACAATAGGGCGAACAGGGTCTCTGATATTCGGATTTCGAGCTCCACGTCCTTGAGGCCCAGGTTGGGTAGGAATGGAGATCTGGCGGGGAGGGATATTATTCGGGTTTGAGGATCGGTATTTTGGAGTGGGGGACTTGGTTCTTGGAAATGCAGTGGATACCCCGGTGCCCTACCTTCCCACAAACACTACACTTAAAAGACATATTTTCATATTCAAATACCTGAGTATGAAGGCCAAACATAGACGACAAAATAATGGATTTAGGGAGCTCTTTACTCGGGTCCGCCAACACACACATGCGAGCGGACATGAGTCTTGTTTTGCTCAAGGTTGCGGGATCAATAGCTATTAGTTCTCCAATCTCTGTAGCTATCCCAGCCAATATTTGTTCGTTCCAGAAAAGCAGAGGTAATCCCGGCATCTTAACCCAAATAGGAGCCAAATCCAACACCTGAGTCTGGGGGTTGAAATCGGGGGACCAACGCTTGAGATACAAGCCCCTTTTCCCAAAAAACAAAGGACCTCCTTGGAGAGTCCTTTCCATGTCCTGTTCACATTGAAATGTCACCAAAAGAAAACTCTTGGGTAAAGCCTTAATCATCATACCGGCCCTTGGCTGCCATTTTTGGATGGCCCATCTCCTTATGACTTCCATGTCCGGCCTCACCCCCATAAATTTAGCCACCAAAGATGTTTGCCCTCCATAGCCACATGCCGAGCTAAGGAATCGGGACGTGCAACCTACCATTGACAAATTTTAGATTAAAACAAGAGTCGGATAATTTTTGCTTACCGCGAAGAGCATTAAGATATGAAGGTCTCCAGTTGCCAGGTTTCTCTTTGTCTCCTTCTTGGGTCTTCCTTTGATCCTGACGCATAGAGTCATGGTCCCCCTCAGAGAAATCTTCAACCGCATCCGCCCAACGCCCTTGGACCGGTTCCAATAGAACTTCCTTGTCCACATTCTCCGCCTGGGGGCCTGCTATCTCGCCAGAGCCCCCACCTGCCGCGTCTGCTGATCTGCCCTCTGAAGTCCCACACCTAGGGTTTGATGCCCCTAGACCTCTCGCTCCTCCTCCTTGCTGCTCCATCCATCACGAACTCAGCATTTTCATCATCATTAATAATTGTGTTTAGTATCATTTCTGGTGTATTTTTCCTTTGTATCAAATGACATAATGCCCTTGTACCTAGCTCTCTTGTAGTGCAACCTTTCCCAAAACTTGTAGGCAACACAAGTTAGTTCTATTAGTTGTCCTCTATGGCAATGTATCCTAGTCCATATAGTGTAGATAGTGTTATCACAAAACTATTTCTTTCTTTTTTAATCTCTTTATTTAATTTATCTTTGTAGACATACTTGTTCATAGAAAAACCTTTCCGAATTCTTAATATTTGGATAATAGTTCATATTCTCTCATGGTACAAGAAGCAAAGCATCATACTAGGTTTTGTGTTTAAATTCCTTAAATAATGTCATAGCAACAAAGGAAAGTATAAGGTTTTTTGTAGGGCGGAGCTCTGGCGATTTTGCGGGATTTCTTCTGAACTGTCGGAGGCCGAAGCTCTTGGATTCTGGCTCGCGGCTTCTTCCTGGGTCTCTGTTGGTTTGACCTCGTTCCCCTCTACAGGCTCGTTCGTTACCCAGGGAGGGCCCTATGGGGTCTCCTCCAGGTTCTCTTGACGGGAAGAAGAGCTCTTATGCCGAGATTCTAAAAGAAAATTTTGCGTCTTCTTCTGATGAAGCCCAGCGGGGTGCTTACCAAGCGCTTCTCAAGAATGTTGGCAAGGGTTCTTCTGCAAACAGAATTAATGGATGCCTCCCGCAATCAGATTCCAGACCTAAGATAGTCATAGAACCAAAGATGGTTGAGGATACGATCACCTACCGTGCTAACCATGACTTGATCTGCAAATTCATGGGAATCCGACCCACTTTGCACTTTCTGCACACCTGGGTTAGACAGAACTGGGAACCTATCGGTGAGTACTCCTTATGGCCTATAAGCAACGGGTATTTCATTATTAGTTTCTCTTCTTCGGTAGATAGAAACAGAGCATTTGAATCGGATAAGAGGACCCATGGCCCGGCAGGGTTATTTGTCCAACCATGGAGAGTGGGTTTCGATCCTCGCATTGAGCCCACGACTGTTCCAGTGTGGATCCGGCTGTACGCTCTCCCGATGGAGTTTTGGGGCGAGCAAATTCTTGAGATGATTGGTAACTCTCTAGGTAGATTTATGGGAGTTTCCAAAGATACCATAGAGGGAAACACTGTTGTCTTTGCTAGAATCTGCGTTGAAATGGATATCAGTCAGCCACTACCAGCTGAGGTGGAACTGGAGTTAGCGGGGACAATCCTGGATCCGAGCGACTAGATTACGAAGCCCTACCTTTTAGATGCGGGGTCTGCCATAAGCATGGCCATTTGGCTAGGTTCTGTCCAAATACCTTGAGCACAAAAGCGGAGGCCCCGCTAGGAATCTCAAATCGACCCAGAGAGGGTAAGTTCACCCCGGTCAAAGAATCACAAAACACCCCCCAAGGTTCTGAAGCCCAGAAAGATGGCTTTGAACAGCAGAAACGAAGAAGAAACAAAAAGAGAAATGGCAAGGACCAAGCTTCACTCAAGCCAACCAACCGGTATGAAATCTTTAAATCCCTGGTGGATCAGGAAGACCAAGTTATGGATGGAGTGGATGGGAACATTGAGGATTTTAACATCCACTCTCATGTTTCTCCCTCTTCAACTCTTGCCCGCGAGCAGGTGCTTAAACCCACTGATTTTTTACAGCCATAGAACCCAGGGGCATTGGTTATCCATCCCTCAGCACAGCCAGTTATTCAGGATGTCATCATGGGAAGTGTCGAAAAGAATAGAGAAAGGCCAGCCCTGGGGATTACCCAGGTGGAAAAACGGTCCAAGAATAACATTTCTCAAGGTGCAGGCAGGAAGTCTAATAAGGACCTAATAGCATCGCAAGGAGACAAGCTGGTCACTGATGGATCAGTGAGAACAATTGACTCTTACTGCTCTCAAGGTTTCCAATGATTATTCAATCTTGGAATGTTAGGGGTTTAAACAGCAGAACCCATCAATCTGTTGTTCAAAGACTCATAAAGAAGGGTAAAACAGATTTTTTGCTCCTCCAGGAGACAAAAATGTCTTTAGATCTTATGTGTAGAACAGTTGGTAAAATATGGAGGGGAGCTGGATATATGGATGTGGCAGCTCAAGGGGCCTCAGGAGGAATTGTTACTTTTTGGAACCCCCTGGAATGGTCTGCTTTAGAACATATAGCTTGGAGGGGTGTTCTCACATCTCTTTTTAGGAATAATATCACATCGGAGCAAGTTTTAATTACAAATTTTTATGGGGCTCAAAGCCATGATGGCCAGAGGCTTCAATGGAAAGCAGTTCACAACATGAGGTCCTCAAGACAAGCTTTTGACTGGATCATTGCTGGAGATTTTAATGCCAAATTATCTGTTCGGGATCGGAAGGTGGTTCCCCTGTTTTGGATCTGGGGGATCGGCTTCTGATTGCCCAGGTTCAAGATTTTCACTTAGTTGATGTCCAAGGTCCTGGAACTTTTTTCACTTGGACTAACAAACGGAGGGATCCACACTGTTGTAAGGTAAAGTTGGATCACTTTCTGGTCTCAGAGGAGGCTTTTGTTAAGTGGAATGTGCAATTACAGATTTTGGACGGTCCTGTTTCTGATCACTCTCCCATCATGGTCGAAGGGTGGGACTACGACGAGGCGGTTCCTTAAACCGTTTGGATTTGAGAATTTCTGGCTTCAGAAGGAGGACCTTCATGAGGTAATTCCGCAATGGTGGGAAGAAGGTCGCCCACCTTTTGGGACAGCAATGTTTAAATTTCACAAACAACTTCTTTTTGTCAAATTTAAATTGAAACAGTGGAGGCACGCCAATAAATCGGATTTCAAGCTGCAAAGAGCCCCCTTGTTGGCCCGCTGGGATGAGGTGCAGAAACAATTTAGGGAAGGTTTAATTTCTGAACAACTTAAAACTGAAGATGATGCCTTGCGCAAAGCTGTTGAGGACATTGATAACCAAGAGGAAATTTCTTTGGAAGCAACGGGCTAGAAATTCTTGGCTTTTGGAAGGACATAGAAATACAAAATTTTTTCATCGTTCAGCATGTGCTAGAAGACAGATGAATAATATGGCAGTTTTAAAAGATGAGAATGGTCACTCCTTTGATACTCTTCCAGGTATGCACTCCCACTCTGTGGATTACTTCTCCAAGCTTTTTGCTGAAAACAGGGACCAAGATGTGGGGGCTCAAAATGAAGTTCTTGATGTTATTCCCCCTATTATCACTCCAGCAGAAAATCAGGCTCTCCTCAGACCTATTGATCGTGATGAATTAAAAACTGTGGTCTTTGGAATGAGCACAGGCAAATCTCCCGGTCCAGATGGTTTTCCTATTGAGTTTTTTCAGGCCTTTTGTGACACCTTGGAGGAAGATGTTTTGGCTGTAATTGAGGAGTCCAGATCTAATAAGAGAATGCTCAAGGATCTAAATCATACCTTTATCACGTTAATTCCAAAGGGGGAGGAAGGAGTTCATATCTCTGACTTCAGACCTATTGCTTTATGTAATGTGATTTATAAAATTATCACAAAAATTATAGCTGAACGTCTTAAACCTCTCCTTCATTACATCATTTCTTCAGAACAGGGGGGATTTGTTGAGGGTAGACAGATCTTGGATGGAGTGATTCTTGCTCAGGAGGCTATTCATTCAATGCAAAACTACGGTGACAAAGGAATGTTCATCAAACTGGATATGTCTAAGGCTTACGATCGGGTTGAGTGGGGTTTCCTGTCAAGGATGTTGGCTGCCTTTGGCTTTTCCCAGGAATGGATTGACTGGGTTATGAGTTGTGTTTCCACGCCTTCTTATTCGGTTCTCATCAAGGGGATTCCCTCGCCTCCCTTTGGAGCCTCTCGTGGCCTCCGACAAGGGGACCCTTGCTCGCCCTATCTATTCCTTATCTTAGCTGAAGGATTAGGCCGAATCTTCTTGAGAAGAAGACTTCAAGGCCTGATAACAGGTATTAAGGTTGGGGATGAAGTCTTGACCCATTTACAATTTGTGGATGACACTGGCTTGGTTGGAGTGGCTAGTCTCAGGGAAGCTAGGGGAATCAGAGACTCTCTTCTGTTTACCTTAGGGCCTCCAATCAAGTTATCAATGACAACAAATCTAAAGTTGTCTTTTTCAATCTTGCCCAACGGATGCGGGACAAAATCTTAGAGATTTTGGGCTTCTCTAGATCATCTCTTCCTATACTCTATCTGGGGGTTCCTTTGCACTTCAAGAAATTGAAAAATGACATTTGGAAAGATCTTCTGGATGGCATCAAAGATAGAATGAACCACTGGTCTCACAAATGGTTAAGCTACGGTGGCCGTTTAACTTTCTTACGATCGATTATTCGAGGCCATGCCTATCTATAAATTTTCAATCTTGTCTGCTCCTCTTTCTATTTGGAAAGAGGCTGGACAAATTGGCTAGGCGATTCTTATGGGAAGGAGCAAAAGGTGGGAAGAAATGGGCCTTGGTTGGCTGGGACAAAGTTACTCAGCCCAAAGAAAAAGGAGGGTTGGGTTTGAGAAGCTCTATTCTCAAAAATAAAGCCCTGGCAGGTAAATTGTATTGGAGATGGATCTCCCAGCCATCTTCTTTATTCAGTAGAATCTTGACCAGCAAATATTTGGGTAACATCCACCCCCATGAAATTTGCTGTTTCCCTCTGGATGGTAATGGTTCCCTAGTTTGGAAAGCTCTCAAGTTGGGCTCTCAAGTAATTAAAAATCAATTGTTCTGGAAAGTGGGAAGGGGGGAGAAAGCACGTTTCTGGAATGATTCATGGGACCAGTTTCCATCCATCATTGCGGAGTATCCTGAACTGCTTCCAATTAAAACCGCCATAGAATCCAAGGGTTGGGTCACTATTGAGAACTATTTCTTCACTAGTCAATTGGGTGAGTATAAATTCAAGAAATTTAAGCGACTTGTGGAGTGGCCTGTCACTATCCCTCCGGAGCTGGCAACCACTCTGACCAACATTTTGTCTGCAAGATTTCTCACGGGCAGAGATGAAGAAGACGAGTTAGCTTGGGGTCATGGGAATCTTGGAATTTACACTGTGAAGGCTGGTTATGATCAGCTTCTCCCAGAGCCTCCCCCGCATTTATTTTCGATTCATGACTGGAAGAAAATCTGGCATTCCAAGTGCTGGCCGAAAGTGAACTTCTTTGTCTGGCAGTTTATGCATAATGGCATCCTCACCTACGATAATCTCAGAAGCAGAGGAATTATTGGTCCTTCTCAGTGTATTTTGTGTCGTAAGCATGAAGAGACTGCTGACCATTTGATGTTCGAATGTTCCTTCACTGGCAGATCTGGAATCGATGGTTCTCTCTTTTTAATCTCCAGGGTAATGGTGCTCTGACTCAGAATAATATCTGGCAAAAATGGAAGAAAGTTAGATTTAAATCAAAAGCCCTTCGATTGGGGTGGGAGCTTGGTCTCTTCTTCATCTGGTGGCAAGTGTGGCTGGAAAGGAACGCTCAAATTTTCAGAGAAACCTTCTCCTCTCTTGATGGAATTTGGCAGGTTATCTGGAGCAAAGTCACTGAGACGGTTGCCTTACATGCTGAAGAAGATATTCTGGTTGAGTTGGGCCCACAGGAAGAGAGAGTTGCTGCTCACGTTAGAGAAAACATGGTTAGTTGGAAACCCCCCCCGGTTGGCTGGATCAAAATTAACACGGACGGAGCTGCTAAGGGCAATCCGGGCAACGCTGGAATCGGTGTTGTGTGCCATGATCATACTGGATCTGTTCTTTATTGGGAACTCCAAGGTATGGGAAGAGCCACCAATAACGAAGCTGAAGCTTTTGCCATCAAAGTTGCTTCTTTCTGGGTTGTCACTCAGGGATACAGAAAGATAATCCTTGAGACTGATTCTCAAATTTTGGTTGGCGCTCTTGATTGTATGAGAAATTTTGCTTTGAAAGCGTGGAGGATTCAGATCTTAGTCTCTCAAATCAAGGTCCTTTGGAGGGAACTTGAGGATGTGATCCCTATCCATGTGAATCGGGATTCAAATTCGGCGCCGATTTCCTTGCCAAGTTGGGTGCGGAAAAGGAGGTTGGAGTTCAGCTGCACAGTAACATGCCTGTGGAAAATGCTATGATTAGACAAGGTCTTGCAAAATTTCTGAGCAAATGATTAATTCTGTCTTGGGAGTTTTTCGTCATGTTTTCATGACCTGCTGTGTTATTGCGACCCTCGGTGGCAACCTGTCGCGATATCGCGACAGGTTTTGTCGCCATGGCCTTTGGAGACTTCCTGTCGCGATATCGTGACACTTCTGGCGCATTGGTGGCATTTGGAATTTGCGTAGCGATATCGCGACAATTCTGAGGACTGTTTGCTTTGTGATGTTCCCGTCGCGATATCACGACATCTTTTGTGGTCGGGAGCAGCTGGACTTGGTGGTCGCGATTTTGCGACATGTCACAATTTTGCGACATGTCGCAAAATCGTGACACTTTTGGTGCAAAGGTGGCAACTGGAAAATTCATCGCGATATCGCGACAATTCTGAGGACTGACTGCTTGGTGATGTTTCTGTCGTGATATCGCGACATCTTTCGTGGTCGGGGGCTGCAGGCTTTGGCCGTCGCGATTTTGCGACATGTCGCGATTTCGCGACTTGTCGCGATTTCGCGACATGTCGCCAAATCGTGACACTTCTAGAGTATTGGTGGTATTTGGTTGATTCGTCGCGATATCGCGATAGTTCTGTGGACTGACTGCTTTGTGTTGGTTCGATCGCGATATCGCGACATTTTTTACGGTCGGGGGCTGCTGGCTTTGGCTGTCGTGAATTTGCGACATGTCGCGATTTTGCGACATGTGATTTCATGACATGTCACGTTTTCACGGCCAGTTGTGCGGTTGTGACCTCGGCCGACTTGTCTGTCGCGATTTCGCGCCTTGTTTGTCTCTTGTGCTTAGTGTTGGTTTGTGCTGCCCTCTCTCTCTCTGCTGAGGTCTTGTGTCTCTGGGTTCTTGGTTGGGATGTTCTTGCTCCCTCTTGTACTTACTCTTTGTTTTAATACAAGATTTTCAATTTTTTCAAAAAAAAAAAACAAAGGAAAGTATAAAATTGAGAATTAATCCACATAACCAAAAACCAAAGATACCCTAGATGTTAAGAAACCCATTTAAGATGCTCTAAAAGACTAGAGAAATAATCTCATGATCAATAAGGAAGCCCCATCCTAAATTTCTAACCCATTGAAATTTAAATTCACAATCACTTGAAGGTATAGACCAATATCAATATTCTAGTATTCTTAGGATAAATCTATGTCAACAAGTTACACAATTGTCTTTCATAGCTCAAAGCCTACTATGTTGCTAATCAATTCTCAGAATCCAACAAGATCACATTCATAGTCCTAAGGATGTCTAGATTCATTTCTATTAGTGGGAAACCACTCACTAGAAGCATGAAAAAAGGATCATCAATCACCTTATGAATAACCTTCATTAAGTCACTTCTATGTGGTTCTATTCCTTACACTACTAGAAATTTGAATAGCTACATTTTTAGAAGTTGTGCTAACACAAATATTAGATTACCCACTAGTACATTGATGGGTTGAATGAATTTATTAGTTTTGTAAAATTTGAGAACAACAAGAAGCATCAAGTGCTTAGGTACAACAACGAATTGGAATATTATATTTATTCAAATATGGAATTCATTCCTATAAACTCCTTGGCATGACCATTCTAGGTCATATTAAATATAAAAGAGAGCATAAAACATACATAAGAATACAACTTCATCCCATAACAGAATATTGATGCTTAAACAATTGTAACAAGTTGTTAATATACCTTCAATGCTAGTAACCAAGGGACCTCTAAGACCATACAAGCTTAAAATGCCTACAACATAGGACAAGAATAAATAAAATGTAGGTAATACATGGCATAACCACTACAAAACCCACACTCATAGTGACATTGAGTGTGGATTATAATAGAAGATATTGATGGTTCATCCATAAGATCGAGACTATTAATCCAATTTGAAGTAAAAACACAAAGTAGACACCACATGCCTAAGTGTTAGAGCTCAACATGCATAAAAATGTTAGCTTTCTATCCCTATAAATAATGTAAGTGTATATTCCACACCCCTAATGAGGTAAGGGGTAAGCCTCTCCATGTTAATATACATACAAGGAGCTAGGATAATATCATCATGCAAGACACAATCAAGCCTAGGCTTCTAGACGATGGTGCATCCTCAACCTTACTCTCTAGGTCGGTTGTATCCAAGGAGGAATAGAAGTTTGGTATCAATGCAAATTTAAGTATGACATCAAGCCAATGTGTGATATAATCACCTATGATGTGGCATCAATAAATATTTATAACATCTTACTAGGGAGAATATATCTCTTTTATCACCAAGCAACCTATTAGACATATTTGTAACAAGGACCAATGAACATTAGAAAGATGATAAACAATAATTTGAGGTACATTATTTAGAAAAGATAACTCTATTTTCTACTATGTAAAAAGTTCTCACATGTCCATAAGTTTGTATTGTTTATAATTCACCCTTAGAATCATGGTAAGATGTTCATCCTTGTCATGCTAATCATAAACTATTAATCTCTCTCGATAAATTAATTAATTGATTTTATACATACATTGATGTCTTCCAATATCCCAAGGGAGTTTTATCACATTACCTAAAACATTAGATTGACTTTATTCTAAGTTTAACTTAACCAAATGGTCCTCTATATTATTTAATGGTCTCCAAGAATGATGAGATTCAATGCCAAACATAGGAGTTGATAGATTAGGGAAGATAAATTCTAGTTCATCACCATGTGGCAATCCCATTGTGTTAGTACCTAAGAAAGGTGGTAATTAATACCTATATTTTGACTACATGGAAATCAACAAGATTTTGATCAAGAATAGCTATACCTTGCAATACATTCATCACTTATTGGACCTACTCTAGGGTGTAATACTTTCGGAATATTAACCTCAATTAAAGTTATCACTAGGTACCTATTAAATCTATAGACATATAAAATATAACCTTCAATAATAGGGAAGGATTGTACGAGTAATAGAGTATGCCTTTCGACTTGACCAATATCTTGGAAAAATTCATGAACTTGATGAATGCCATTTTGCATCCATTCATAGGATCCTTTGTGATTTTCTACTTGGATGACATCATTGTGTTCAGTCAGAGATGAGAGGAACATTTGTAGCATGACAACTATCATAAGATTTAAATAAATATAGACAAGCATATATTTGATTTTATACACATATCTTACTTGGGATACATCATCAAATAATAGGGAATACATGTGAATCTAGAGAAAATTCATATCATCCTATAGTGGCTAGCACCCTAGAAATTGATAGAACTCAAAATTCTCGTTGGCCTTGCCAATTTCTACCATAGGTTCATCTTGGATTTCTCACATGTCTCATGGCCTCAGAATTAGGCCATGCATGGGAAGGTGAAGTTTTGCTAGACTTCATAACAATAATAGACATTTAAAATTTGATATAATACCTCTATTTAGTGTTAGTACTAGCCATGTTAGACATCACTCAACCATTCAAGCTTGATATTGATGCATCCAAATATACACTAGATACCATCCATATTTATAATGGATGCCTAATCGCATACCACTCTAATTTAATTTTAAACACTACTTGATCTTATTCCATCTATAAGAAATATTTGCATGTCATTAGTCAAGCTACACGTCAATGATGCCATTACATTATGGATAAGAAAACCATTTTTCATTTAGATTATAGGCCTTTACACTTATTATACTCAAAAAGCAAACTAGGGAACGTAGAAAAGAATTTTGACATGCTTACACACAATTCCATTACTACTTAAATGGTTTTACAGATCTATAGTCATTTTAGTATAGTATACAGTCAACAACAATAACAATAATACAACAACAGTAATGGCAATAACAACAATGGAAACATCAATAATAGATGATACATATATACACAGGTTTTATATTAACAATGGCACATACAACAATAAAGCATTACAGTTTGATATTATATTCTGTAAACCCTAGACAACATGACCTCCATGGCTGCATACAATACTGAACTACATTCTGCCATACACATATGCACTAGCATTCTTACGTACCATGCTCTCCAATCTGTATGACTGAACCTCCTAAACCCTTCAATCCATGAACATCCTCTATGGGTGAACAACCGTGCATGAACAACTGGAATGAATGAGGGGGGTTTATTTATACACCCACAAAATAGTTATGTTCTCCAACTACCCATAACTTCCCTCAAATTACATTTTGTGTGCATTTTATTTTGCATTACATGATATTTCCCACTACAGGACAAAATAGCTTATAATTCTAATTTAGCCAACATAATTGAATTACATGACTTTATTATTACGTACAATATTAAATTGCACTTTACAAAATTATTAAATATATGCACATGCATTTCATCAAACACTTTGCGTACATTTACAAAATAACACAAAATAGAAAAAATGATCCAATAAATAAGGACGTATCAATTTGCTTGTCTACATCTATCCCCTCCTCTAAATTGGTCATTGTCCTCAATGACACGAGCTAAATACTGGGAATATAAGTACTGAATAATGTAATAGGATTCCTTGTCATGCTCCTTCTTCTTTCTCCCGTTCCATACATCTATTACCATAAACTTCACTTGAAACTACTCACAACCCCTTATTCTTTGATTGTGCACTTAGTCTACTACAAGCAATTGTAACATCTGCATGATCAGCATTCTCTGAATAGACACTTCACTTTAAGCAATTAGTCATATTATCAACATGAGTAATATCATAAACATCATGAACATGACCAGCAATACCCGTCACCATCTATGTCAGGGGTCAAGGTGGCGGGAGCCCCCTTGTAGGGTCAAGGGATAACCCACTCATATTTCTATTATAGGAACGAACAGACTCGTTCTCACCTTGTTTTAGGCTATAGATTTCAGTAATGACTTTATCATCATTATCAAACAACCAAAATTTGTGCACAAAATCATCTCGCAACTCTTCCCATGTATTTTACTTGTTTGCAGGGAATTTCATGTACTAGTTCATTACAAATCCACAAAATATTGCAGGAAACCACCTCCTCCAATCTGCTACCTTCATTTGGCCAATCGATATCCACATCATGCAACAAATTCTCCAAGGCCTCATGGGATCTTCTCTTGATTCACTATGAAATAGTGGACACTTACATGGTATGCCCAAATTGGTCTTTGGTATCACAGGTTGACTTAATCTTGATGTTGATTCTTGGCATATTGCTCCCTTATGTGAAGCCTAATGTGCCTCATCTTGCAATTGCTCTTATGTTGTACTCTCATGCATACCATAAAATATTCCAACCTGTAGTTGCTCTGATTTCAAACTCCCGTCCCACTCCCCATTAAGCATACTAACCTATAGTTTCCCTAGTGTCGAACTCCCATCTCACGTATTGTTGTACATGTCATTGTTCTTTTGCACCGATGTCAAACTCGTGTCGTGCAACACAATGTGCAATTGCTTTAACACTAAACAATTTGTGTCAGCATGTAACTTCTTACTGACTACTCATTTTGTTCTTTCATATTTTGAATCACTAACTGGTCTACCTATGGTGCTATCAGTCAGATCATTGATTGGGCTTCTACCATCATTCAAACATCTAATCACTCTTTTATCATTTGTCTTATTGACATCCATACTAGTTTCACCAGTCCTAAAGACATCTAGACTGGTTTCATCAAATTTTCAGATGTCTAAGCTAGTTTTGCAGATGTCTAGATGGGTTCTGTAGACGTCTGGACTACTGCAAACATATGGATTGTTGTAGACGTCTAGATTATTTCAAGTATCTATACTAGTTCTTTCGACATATTCCAGATGGGTTTGCGCATCTCTAACTAAAATTATTGCATTCTTGACTGAAGTTTCTACTTCCACAACTACTCGATCTGCAAAATCTTTATCTTCCTTTTTACATCTTGTCTGCACGTCTGTTACACATGTTTCATTGGATGGCCCTTCACCTGCATCAAAAAACAAATTTGGTGTGTCTTCTCCTACGTATTTGGTTGCATTCCAGATTTCTCGTTACTCATCTGCCTACGGGTTTTGCTTCTTGGAACTCCATGTCACCAAAGTGGACCCAAATTCGTACAGGCAATGGTGTCAGAATGTAGAAATGAATTTTGATATGCTTACACACAATTCCATTGCTACTTAAATGGTTTTACAGATTTGCAGTCATTGTAGTATAGTATACAGAAAACAAAAACAACAATAATGGTAATAACAACAATGGAAACATCAATAACAGATGATACATAAATGCACAAGTTTTATATTAACAATGGCATATAAAACAATAAAGCATTACTATTTGGTATTATACTCTGCAAACCCTAGATAACATGACCTCCATGGCTGCATACAAGACTGAATTGCATTTTTCCATACATATATGCACCAACATTCTTATGTACCATGCTCTCCAACCTGTATGACTGAACATGTTGAACCATTCAATCCATGAACATCCTCTATGGGTGAAAAACCGTGCATGAACTTGAATGGATGAGGGGGTTTATTTATACTCCCACAAAGTAGTTATGTTCTCCAACTACCCATAACTTCCCTCAAATTACATTTTGTGTACATTTGCTTTTGCATTACATGATATTTCCCACTACAGGACGAAATATCTTATAATTCTAATTTAGCCGACATAATTGAATTACATGACTTTATTCTTACGTATAATATTAAATTACAATTTACAACATTATTAAATGTATGCACGT
Organism: Wollemia nobilis; assembly: GCA_028583015.1. Classification (NCBI taxonomy): domain Eukaryota; kingdom Viridiplantae; phylum Streptophyta; class Pinopsida; order Araucariales; family Araucariaceae; genus Wollemia; species Wollemia nobilis. Next base: position 6,664,503 of record JAQPPZ010016381.1, read on the forward strand.
GCATTTCATCAAAAAATTTGTGTACATTTACAAAATAACACATAATAGCAAAATTGATCCAGCAAATAAGGATGTATCAATTTGCCTATCTACAGGGAATTATAGGTATATGAAATGGATAACTTACTTATAATCTTCCACCTTGTGATAAAATACTATAAGGGAAAGAAGAACCAAACAAAAAACTAGCTATGCATCAATACTAACATTGTTTTTAGTTCTTGATGTTAGGGGATATGGAATCCCTTACTAGCGAGCATTGTATATCTCAAATGCTAATTTATTGATATTCATTATCAATTGATAGAAGACAAGTTAGTGCTAGAGCATCATCTTAAGGATGACTTGTTGTATCATATTTTGAAAATATTTGTGTTATATAATGCACTACATCAAACACTAATCTAGGAGGTGCATTACTTAAATGTATTTGGACACTTTTTCATCAAGAAGACACTTATTATGCTATAGTAGTACTTTCACTAGGCACACATGCACTAGGAAATGAAGATGCATGTTTGCTTTTGTGATTCCTATAGCAATGCTAGACCAACAAATAGAAATATTGGATTGTACATTCCTTTACAATATTCATTCCAGACCTTGGGAGTCTATCAACATGGATTCTCTCTAAGGGTTATCAATCACTAACAACCATTATGCTTATATACTTGTGGTTATGAAAAAGTTCAATAAGATGTCTATCATGTTATTGTGTAGCAAAATCCTTAGCACTTTGGATATTACTCATCTGTTATTTCAAGAGGTCTTGATTAACTTTGAGCCACCTAATTGAATTATGTTAGATAGGTATAGCAAATTTCTTAGCAACTTTTATATCTATCTATAGAATCTTTTGGACACCAAGCTCTAGCATTCTGCTATATCCTATATATAATTTTATGGGGAAATAGAGGGGACTAAGAGGATGCATGTGCACCCTTTTAGGATGTATAATCATAATCGCCCTTGAACATGGGATGAGAGTTTTCCATAATCCAAAATTCCTACAATAAGGCCATTTCACCTCCACATGTCACATCCCACTTCAGGCATGCTTGGGTTTTCATCCTAGTGCCCTAGTGGATACTGCCTTCTATATCTTGACTAACACCTTGATGCTAACTCAATCAAAATTTTAAATAGTTACTATGACATGTGTAGAGCATCTAGATCCAAGTTCAATAGATATTATAGTGGTACCAATAAAAATACAAAGAGCTCCATGGTCAAAATAGAATATCTCACTCATTTTAAGTTGGAGATAAGGTCTATTTCTGTCTAAAGAAGGAATGATTCTATAAACCACATCATAAGATCAAATCATTATGTTATAGTACTCATACATTTTATTGCTAGGTAGGTGAGAATACTTTTATTCTTGACTTACTATCTTACTTAAGGATACACTCATTCTTTCATATAGAACTCAAGTCATACCTTTCTCCTTTTTTAGAGTCACTAGTTGTACAATATCCAATAGATCTTAGATCTAGTGTAGTTGGATCTTGTAATAGTAGACTAGCTTATTGATGTGATGAGCAAGAGTACTCGTCAAAGGGTACACAACCTATTTAGGGTTGCAAAACATGTATAGTTTATATCATAAGCAAAGTGGTGCATACTTGAATAACTCAAGTATAATTTTCAGTAGTTGGAGGCTAAAGCAATGGGGACCATTGCTTCCTAAGGGGTGAATAATTTGAGCAAAGCAAGAGTTCCTCAAAGTACCAAGGATCACATCTCTAAAGTAAAAATAGCTTATAAACCTTGGCACCTATTTGGATTCTTCACCAGATAGGATAACACCAAGACCTAGTTTGGTGCCATGATATCCCTAGTACCAACCCTATGGTATCAAACCCTTATGTTCAAATGTGTAGGAGATAAAAAAACAATGGCACTAACCACATGTGTCACCATCCAATCTTAGACCAACAAAACATTAAAAAATGCTTAATGTTTAACACCTCTTTATAATAGACTAGTTCAACCACTTGTTCATCTAATTACTAGCACCTGATGTAGAGGAATTTATAGAGGTAGTTTGTGATCTATTTTTGAAGTTTCTTCTTGATGATTTGTTATTTGAAGCAATAAATTTTTGAACTAGTTTTTAATTTATGTATAGAACTCATATATAGCTTAATGTAGAAATTCCTTTATTTTTTCTTGATCCTCTAGGTCTCTCTTGGAGTTATCTTCTATTTTCTACCTTTCACTTTTTTCCTATAGATCTCTCCCATAGGTTGTCTATACCTTTATAGTAGAACGATGTGCCCTCATCATACAACACCACACCCTTGTATCCAACATTTCTATATTTACTTGATTTTTAATACAAAATACTTGTATATTATAGTGCATTTGCATCATTATCCATACTTGAAGGAGTCTTTAATGGTGAAAGAGTCCCATACTAATTTATGCAAGGATATTCCCCCTTATTGGAGAAAAGACCCTTTATCCATTCAAGAATACAAAGAGCAACCCTCCATTCCCTTCATGATGTGATGAAGTTAAAAAGTTTACATTTTCAAATGATCTATAAGGTCATATACTATCTCTATCTACTCAATTTAACTTATTGTAGCATCAATACAATACAGAGAGCAACCCTCATTTCCTTACCTTTTCAAATGACATGTAAGGCCACATCCAATCTCCATTTACTTTATTTAACTTGTTGCAACATCAACACATTAGGTTATAATGATTGACTACCTTACTAAAAAATAATTTCTCTCCTTGAGGGTAAAACCCTTAAAGTTCCATGAAATAATGATAAAATTCATACCAAATCAAGTCTAACTGTATTTTATAGAAAGGTCCAAGATCAATTTCAAATGCAAATCATTCAGTAAAGGTAAGCAAAGGTAAGTACTCTTCAATCCCTCCTTGATTAATGGTGATTGAGATAGGGAAGGGAACAAATTTTTAATGGGAAAACAAAGTTCATAATGTTCATAAGCCATAGCCATCCTATAGGACCTCCTATCTATGACTAAGCCCCTATGCTAGAATCACTTAATTCATCCACTTAGGACCATGTAGATTGTTGTAGAATCCTTAGTAGATCACTAAAATTCAATTCCCACCTTTCATTTTATTAGAAAATTCTATTAAAATGAGAGTGTCAATATGATAACCAAATCACCATTTTTCAATAGTGAAGCACTTTCACATAAGTTTTGGTGGTGCCTTAATTCAAAATGAGTCAAAATCCAAAAGTGACTTTATAGTCAACTATGTCTCAACCATTTTAACTTCATGGCAATCATCATTATTTGACCCATGGTTTATGAGAGTGTCTCACGATGATTGGTGCTCTCATAAGGATAAAATTAGATACCTGATCAAATATATTGATCATATATGAGAGTGTAAATTGTTGTAGAATCCTTAGTAGATCCCTAAAATTCAATTCCCACCTTTCATTTTATTAGAAAATTCTATTGTAATGAGAGTGTCAATATGATAACCAAATCACCATTTTTCAATAGTGAAGCACTTTCACATAAGTTTTGGTGGTGCCCTAATTCAAAATGAGTAAAAATACAAAAGTGACTTTATAGTCAACTATGTCTCAACCATTTTAACTTCATGAAAATCATCATTATTTGACCCATGGTTTATGAGAGTGTCTCACGATGATTGGTGCTCTCATAAGGATAAATTTAGATACCTGATCAAATATAATTAGGGCATTATCTAAATTACTTTGCATTCATATCTAATTTTCAAATCGATTAGTATTAGAAAAAGGTTTCACCTGGGGTGAATTCCTCTTCATTATCATATTGTCTTCTTTCTTTATCAATATCTTATTCTTTCTAGTCAACATGAATCCCACTCACTATTACATCTTGGATAACCAAAGGAGGAACATCCCTAGGTTAGTATTCCTCTTGGAGGATGCCTTATCTCAAGATCTTTAGAAGAACACCCTAAATCGTGAGGGGATTGAAAGGAAGATTATTAAGGAGCATCATCAAGGTCAACGATAGAGATCCAAGACTAAGGAATAGTCCTAAGTAAATATCTTTAACAAGGTCTACATAAATATACTTCAAGCATAAAATTGTGTAGCCACTCATTGTTAGTATATCTCTTCTTCATATCTTTCATCTCTTTCATATTTCTTTTTACAAGAATATTGGATTAAATACTATCATTTAATTTTTGATCTACTTATTTGTATGGTCAATTACTATTAATTTATCTTGCTATGGTTTATTACTTTTCTTAGAACACTAGTCTTGTGAGAGACTTGTACCAACTCCCTATACTTTCTACTATTTTTAAAATTTCTTAGATTATAATTCTAGGAATATCAATATACTTTATTTCTAACCAAAACATTTCCCATCATAACCTTGTTTTGATTACACTCCATTTACTATTTTTATTAGGTTTGGCTTCATTCAAATCTACGAAAAACATTTTAGTGAATTCGATGTAATTTTTTTCTTTTGAGTGGAACTCCATATATTTGTATCCATCCTTATCCAAGTTCAAGCTTAAGAAATCCTGACATCATTCTTTCAACAACCATCATGGAGGCAATGAATTCCATAAGATCTACATTGATCCTCCTCCAAGGAACCTTAATAAATTTGTGAGAGAACCTAATTTAGCTAACTAGAATGAAGAATATCTATGCTAAATCCTCCAACAAATGATATACAATTATCATACTAAAGTAGCTAGATATGCAAAAGATTTTTGTAATGAGAAAGATAAGATTTTTAAAATTAATGAATAAGAACTTGAAGAATTTCTTCAAACCAACCCTATTGCATCTAGAATCTTTAGAGAAACACAAATAACATTCATAAAATTAACATAGCACAAATATTCAAATTTTGTCATAATAGAAAATGTGATTAAAGAATTCCCTATTACATCTAATATTTTCAAAGAAGAGTAAGAGAAAGACCTCTATGAAATGCAAGAGTAATAATCTAACCCCAAACAATCTCAAAGAGTTTCTCCTACTTCATCTCCCCCAATTGAAGTTGATGTCTATAAAAAGATGATGGAAAATATAGCTCAAAAAGTGCAAAGTATCAAGACTCAGTTATCCTAAACTCAAATAAATCCTTTGAATTATTGCTTTCTCCAACTAATGATGATGCCTCTAGCTCTTATAACACTCTCACACCCCTATGTTAGGGGCAACTATGTAACCCAACCATCCAAAAATGGCCTATTAAACCTCTCACCCAAAACACTACCCAATCACACTTCCTCAACCACGTTCTATAACATATGGTGGTAATCAAGATGTTGAAAAATATATGATATATTTCTACCATGCCTATAAAAATTGGATTCATATAATCTAGATCTAGATGCCATGTCCAAATCTTTAACAAAATCCTTCAAGATACCTATCTTACAATGGTTTACTACACCCAAGGTTTCTATCACATACTTTTACCAGTTAGTGAATCTACTTACCAAAGTGTTTGGTGCTAAGAAAATCTGCAATAATGACTCGCAATAATATTTTACTACCTGAAAATATTAATGTTCTTATTAGAAGATAAAAAGACCTAAGTTACCAACCTAAACATATATTAATGACAACTCTTAAAAAAATATTCATTTAAGATTTTCTTTTATCTATCCAAATAAGAATAAAATGAGAATTTAACTTAAATACCTTGCAATATACCATAGATCAAGCTAGAACCATAAAAACGTTAAAAAAAACATCAATTTTTTTTTGATTTGGTTAGTGTAAAAAACCCCTACGACCAGGGTTCAGGGTTGAGTAGTCTTCTACTAACCATGACCTCTCGTAAAGCCGAGAGCTATGCTTATGAATAAGGAATTTAATATACAACCACCACACACACCCTAACCATGACCTCTCGTAAAACCAAGAGCTATGCTTATCAATAGGGGATTTAATACACAACCACCACACACACCCATCCCCTCGCACGCTTGTCCACCCGCGTTTTACACCTTAAACCTCCTAAAAATAGAGACAAAGCCTTAACTATTAAGTTGTCTCATAAAACATAACATCAAAGAAAATAAACAAAATAAAAAATCCTAATAAAAATTCATAAGAAATGAAATATATAACATTCATCTACTTCATTCTGCTACTATCATGAAATCCAATAAACAATAAAAGTCCTATCCTATTTATCTCATTTAAAAAAAGACTCAAAAAGAACAAACATCACAACTCAAGACTACCAACACTTCATTGATGGGTTTGACCCTCTTAGAGCAAATTCAACAAGTAATGCCTAAGAAAGAATAGAATCAATATATGATAAGTGTAAACCTTGACAAAAATGACACAAATAAGATTCTCTTTGCTTTTGGCATCGTGTACACGGACATGACTATTACTTCCATCAACTCAACAATTTTCTGTCAATGCCTTATTCTTTGGTCTCAAACTTTGATTTTAATATTGTGAATCGACAAATGAGTCGCTGGAAGGGTCGGCACTCATAGTGGCCAGCGACTTGGGGGCACTTATGCCGGTGCATACTCATACACGTCATCGTGGTCTTGTCGTAATTTAAAAGGTCAAAGCCATACTGCGATGTTACATCATCGACACATTTTACCACAAGTTATCATTACACCACCTGTTTGAAAATGATGGCGGTCGTCGAAGCCTGGCTTAAGCAGCGTTGCACTATTTTGGCGAAGCAGTGTCCATCGATTTTCCATTATGTTGATTTCTAGAATCGTTCGTACATATAATTTGAAGCGCGTGGGTGCAAATTTTCTGTTTTAAAATTCTGTCCACTGTGATTTCTGACGTAGATTTCTTTTTTCGAAGAGCAAACATCAATGTCACCTCTCTGTTGGATGTAAGTGTAATCATTGCCGAACGCTACGAAAAGGTTTACAGGCAAACTCCAACATATCCTGCAAGTTGTCATTTAAATTACCAGAAACACATGGTCCAAGTCTGAATGGGTGGTCTGAATTCATGTCGGCATGTACCAGCCCTGTATACTTCCTTGCAGATACTAACAATTTTTATAGTTTTAAAATTTTATAAACCTTAGTTTATTGGGTAAAGATAAAGTCAATGGAACTTCTATTATTTAGGAAATTAAGTCTAACAAACACTTGGCCACTTTCAACAGGCCTATCCTTTCAGATAACCTCTCAGAGATTTAAGTTCAAACCCCAAGGGGCAAGGGTCTCTTTTCACATAACCTAGATAATAGGAATTTCATTATTCATAGGCTTGGATTAGTTGATGGGATAATAACCATAAAATAAATGAAGATAAATGTTTTAAGTTGTATGAAGAGTTTGAAATTGTTATTTTGTAATTAGGTTTAAATATATCTTCTTCTTTTTTTTTAAAATTGGTTATATAGGATTGAAATGGTTTCTATTCGTATTACATCATTATTATAAAGTGGTATTACAATAACTTGAATATTATCAACTATCATTTGCCGAGATTTGAACCTATAATATTAAAAAATCTAATCGGTTGAGCTAATACCATTTATTTTTTGAAGAAATGAAGTATCTAAGAATGTAATTTCATATTTGCTTAATATAAAACTATGACTTTTTTTTTTGAGAAAAAAATACGATTTTATTTCCAAACATATCTAATCATAACAAATAATAATTATTTTTGTTTGTGGAAAATACCTCAAATGGGATGCTATTTTCGGGTAAGTCCCAAGGAGATAGGGGTATCTATTTCGCCAAAAACACCGAGGGCTCGCACCTGGCCTGCCCTTTTGGCACACTCAAAGAGCATGCTTAAAACAACAAAAACACAAATACACACAAAACAAAAAAACAATAAAAAACAATAATAAATAAATAATAAAAAAAACATAAAAGACAACAAAAAATACAAAACAAACACAAAAACATAAAGATGACAAAAGACAACAAAAAACACAAAACAAACACAAAAATATAAAAACAACAAAAAAACAACAAACAACAACAAAACAAAAACACACACAAAAAACCACAAAAACAACACACAAACACAACAAAAAAAACACACACACACAAAGAACAAAAACACAAAAAAAAAATTTAAAAACACAAAAAACAACACAAAAAAGAGAGAACAAAAACAGTACAAAACAACACACCAAAAAACAAAAAAGGAGGAAAAAATAAGAAACAAGTTTGGTCTTTTTAGACCAAAAGACTATTCATGCAAGATTCAACAAAGGAAACATAAGAATGATCAATCTCAGCAAGGGAACTAAAATACCCTAACCAAGCCAAAGAGAAGCAAAAAAAAAGCTAAAATGAACTAGGTACCTCTAGTATTAGAGTCATCCAGAGAAGTGATAGAAAGAAGAGCTTCCTTAATTTGTGAATCTCACCATTTGGGAGGGTGACCATAGTAAGTAAGTTCACCTTTGTCCAATGCCCAATTAGCTAAAGCATCAACACTTATGTTCTATTCTCTGACTACATGATTGTATTCAAATTTCAAAAATCTCATTTGGATTAATTGAATTTTCTCAACAATTCTTTTTATCAACCTTATGATTCTTAGAGGGAGTCTTCACAAATTAATCATGACTTGACTTGAGAATCAGATTCAACCAACACCTTTTTCCATCTAACCTTAGTAGCCTCTCGAAGGCATTTAAGGATACCATACCCCTCAATAAGGTTCTTGGAAAGGATACCCAAATTCTTAGCAAAAATGAAAACCAAGGACCCATAACAAATAATAATTATAAATTTAATTTCATTTACAAATATTTATAATTAATATTTGTAATTTTAATTTATTTTTATCTTGTGAGGTATAAAGGGATTTTATTCTAACAACAAAATCCATCACATAAGACGTTTAAACCAACTCCTTATCTTTACAAGCTTCTAGCTTATAATCAATTGGAAATTCAAACGATATCATAATATTAATAACTAATGTTTATTTTTATCAATTTTGTTAATTTTATAGTGGTCATATCTTTACAAATAGTTATTATTTTTTTAAGATTTTGACAATAGGTTCAAGAGTGGACTCAAAATGTTGATTTACAAAATAAAATAATTTATGTTTAGAAATACTATTTAAAATTTATCATGATGCATTCTATAAGCCTTAACTCATTAATACTTTTATTTATTTACTAGATTAAAATATTAAAATAAATTATAAAAATAATAAAATCAACATGTAAAAGTTTTATGTTTTACTTAATGGGATAGAAACAAGGTTAAGTGTTACAGAGCCCTAGCTCCACAACAATGATGATGTTGATGTTGGTGCCCTTGAGGTAATTTGGATAGTTGTCATAAGCAATGTTGATTTTAAGGCTTTTGTTATGCTTGACAAGATTAGAACTGTTTTTTGCCCTAGGGCATAAGGGGTTAGCTTTATTTGAGGGGTTTCCATGGAGGTAAAGATTTCACAAGGATCAAGCTATGGATGGCTCTTCCTTGATGTTGTATATGTGGTACATTCATGACATAAAGTTGGTGTAGTTTGGTGAGGTGGTAGCACTATGCTAGGGTGTCATGGTCTTGTAGAATTTTTTTTTGTTTCATTACCCACGTTTGTGAGGTGGCATCACTAAGGATGTCGATGTCTTGGATGAGACCTACACTAAGGCTGATATTTGTGGTCATTTTTGAGCAAATGTGTATGAATTTAGGTTCCTCGTTATAAAAAAATTTTATTGCTTATGAGAGGGAGGAAGATCGTAAAGGGTCTCCAACTTATCAAATCCATGTCTCCCCTCTTGCTTCAAGGATATGGGTAGTTGTGCCTAAGTCTAAGGTTTAAAGGATTCAAGTTAGAGAACACCTAAGTTACTCCCTAATATTTTTTCTTTGATAACTTATCCTTAATCTAGTCCTATCCTAACTATAAATGCATCAATTAATGTAGTAGAAAGGTCATATAAACCATATGCTTTTCAACTTCAATGATGAATGTAAATAACAATTTTCTTTTAAGACGAAGATTCATGAAAATAATGCAATCAAATAAGCCCTATTTTGACTATATGTAATTTCATTTTGATGATATGCATGGCTATAGTTGACCCCTAATGCTATTTAACAATGTTTTGTTCCTTCTTTTCCTTTTATCCTTTAATAGATGAAAACTATAAATGCAAAACAATATGCATACATAGAAAATATAGTTTTTCTAATCTAGAATGATAGATATAGTAACTAAAATCTTGGACCTCATTTCTACCTTACTAGCAAAAACATTGGTGGGATGTAGAAGCATTGTCTGCGCTATTGTTGTATAGTGACACTTTTGCAAACAACTATTTCTTGGTATAAGTGTTATTAGTCCACAAAAGCACTACTAGTGCTACTGCTTTCTGGTGGCACTTTTGCTTAGGAATCTACCTTTCATACACTTACACAATAGAAAAAAAAATGATGTCAATAGTAAAGGGGTCTACCTAGATTAGTGGAGAATGTGTGGCTTCCTCGATCAACATCAAACCCCAATTCAAAGGATGAAAATAGAAGGATAAAAAGATGATCATGGGGTCAATGGCGAAAACACCATTGGGAAAGCAATAGTGCCACCAACACTTTTACCAACCAGTGGTGCATTAACTTTTTGTAGCAAAAATAGAGCATATCTTTCACTTGTAACTATAGTAGAATGAATTTTAGACAAGAAGGATATTTAACTTTTTAAATAATTCAATAAGGATCCCTAACTAGGAGGTGCAAGGGTCTTGAGTGAGACAAGATGATATAGTTGATGATAAAATATGCAATTAATGATGAAATGAAAACAAGATGATAAGTAGATATGCTATTTAACAAACACACAACGTTAGTGTGCAATAATCAAATGATTACAACAAAAACAAAGATAAAGCCAAAAGATGAGAGAATACAACCAATAGGGCATATGTAAGCTTGTGGTCTCAAGAGCCTTTATTGAATATTCCCTTGTGATAAGGTACATGAGGTTATTATTGCTTGAGATGATTAAAATGGAGCTTCACTATTACAAGAGATCCATATTCAATTTGATAAGGCTTCACTAGTACAAAAGATGAGATATATGATTTGGGCTCCCAAGGGCTAGCTTTAGAGGAAGTCATGGCTCCTTGGAGATCGATTGCATTTATGTTGATGGGACTAGTTGAAGGTAAGTTGTTAATATTGGAGTATACTACATTATTTGGTACATGCTAATGTACCCCCATGGTATCTTCATGGTACATTTGTAAATAATAGATTAGGGTTGAGTTGTAGTTTAGAGTGTGAGTTATATTTCCCTCTTTATGTAAGTGTGAATGTGTAGAAAATGCACAAGTGTCATATAAAGTTGTAATGTGCAAGAAATGCACAAGTGTCATGTGAGTTAGAGTGCAAATGTAGGTTGAGTAAATGTGCACAAGTATATTATATGTAAGAGTGCAAATATGTAATTTAAAGATGTGCACAAGTGTCCTAGATTAGAGAGTGCAAGTAAAAGTGTAAGAGTCATGTATAGGTATGCATATGTTAGAGTCAAGTGTTCATCAAGTATGCAAGTGGCAAGTAGATAAGCCAAGATTCATGAGACTTGGCATATGGAGAGCAATAGTCAAGTATCCAAAGAGTAACATTACTATTACTATATTATGGAGACAATACTCCATAGGAATGTAATTTAAGAAATTCAAATAATTCAAACAATTGGGGGTTCAAGATGTAACAGAGAAGAAGCAATAAAAATTGTATACATTAGGAGCAATTAATATTGTAAGTTGTTCTTCATGCATAGTACATGAATGATTCAGACTATTTACATTCATATTTCTGCAAATAAATGAATGTTATTTGATTTATTATAAGCCTTGATATACATATTATTCTACTCATATTATTATCTTGACCTTTATTATATTGTGGCTATTTTATATTTAGGAATTGTGTTATATAACATGTGATATTTTTGGTAGTATAAGGCTTGAAAAACCAACGATTAAAAGGCTCAAAATGTAATCAATGATAAAAGATAAAAAAGGGAAATGTTGGGGCTTTGGATTGTCAACCAAGTTGTTGTTGAGTTGATGGATATGAGTGGTGTGATCAGATTCATGCTTGGTGGGTGATTCTGTAGCTACTAACTACTTATATTTTTTTATGTTTGACAGTCAAATGCATTTGAAGCAATAGCACTGGTAGTGCTAATGCAAGGTAAAAGTTGTTGGGTCGATTGGCCAAAAAATAATAAAAATTTAAAGACTATACAATTACTATCAAGAAGAAGGGTTGTTGGTGCTATCACTTAGGTCCTGATGCTTTTGCTTTTGAAGCAATAAATGCTGCTCGTTTCGGCTTGATGATGACTGACTTGATTTAGATGTTTGATTAGTTAACTGAAGATCTTAACAAGTTTTGGAGACTTTATGATGCGCTCAAAATTAGGTATCTACATTTGTCCCTTTAATGCATTTATCAAAATGATGAATACTTTAAAAACTAGCATTCATGCCCTAATGTTGAGATAGATGTATTTGATGCTGCTTAGAATTTATAAAGTAAAATGATTGATGCTTTTGATATGTTGATTGTCAATGATATACTTCACATTTTCAACAATGTTAAATTGTTATTGTGCTTTAGTATGCCCATTCATATTTTAGAGGGAAAATCAAGTTTAACTAAGAAAACTCAACTTGAGCGTGGTTTACACTTATGAAATAAGGAGAGATTAAAAATAAACAATAAATATTAACCAAAATAGGATAAGGGTAAAATGTCTACTAGTATTAAAAACAAAATAATTTTTATTGCACAGGAAGATGAATTCACTATAGACATTAATTGTATAGCAGTACTACAAAGTGAGACCACCATCAACAAGAGGAGGAGAGGTTTAGATAAAGATTTCAAAAACTTTTATAATTTTTAAATTTTGATCATGAAAAGTGCATCCAAAGAAAAGGCAGTGCTTTTGCATGCTAGCAAATGCTAGCACCAATTGATGGTGCTTTTCCATATTGGTGGCGCTTTTGTCATTCTAGCAATATTTCATCTGGTTTTTTAATCACTTGATGGTACTTTTTCCAAAGGGAGGGTGGTGCTTTCGCTTAGCTAAAAATTTTCAGCCCTGCTTCCATCAACCCAAGAAAATTGTCAATGACTTATTCTTTGTTCTCAACTTTGATTTTAATATTATCAATCGTCAAAGGAGTCGTTGGAAGGGTCGGCACGCATGCTGGCCATCGACTTAACGGCACCCATATTCCAGTCGGCAAGTACGGGTAAAAATTAGCCGTTACCATCAGGATTTTAAACCGGTTTATCAACATTACGATTATTGATGTGAAAGGCTACCAACCCATTTTTTTAATGCATCTCATCGTAATTTGAATCCGAAAGGTCAAAACCATACAACTGCGATGTCTGATAGGTACATCATCAACACATTTTACCACAAGTGATCATAACACCGCCTGTGTGAAAATGATAAGGACCTCCGTACCCCAATAATGGCGGACGTCAGAAGCCTGGCCTGAAATTGAGCTGCGTTGCACTATTTTGACGACCCAGTGTCCATCGATTTTTCATTATGTTGATTTCTAGATTCGTTCGTACATATAATTTGAAGCGCGTGGGTGCAAATTTTTTATTTTTTCGAAGGAGAAAACATCAATGTCACCTCTCTGTGTGATGTAAGTGTAATCATTGCCGAACGCTACGAAAAGGTTTACAGGCAAACTCCTGCAAGTTGTCATTTAAATAACCAGAAACACAGGGTCCAAGTCTGAATGGGTGGGCTGCATTCATGTCGACATGTACCAGACCTGTAAGCTTCGTTCCTAAAGAAGGGTAGATAATAGGAATTTTTTTTTTTTTTTTTAAATTTATAAACTTAAGGTAAAGACAAAGTTTAAAGAATAGTTTATTGGCAAGCACTTGGTTGCTACAGCAGACTTATCCCGTTTAGATAAAAATATTTAGGGTAAAACAAAGGTTTTGAAAGAGGACCTGGTTAAATCTTTGGATGAAAACCTAAATAGAGAACACTATAATATCCTTCACATAACCTAGATAATAGGAATTTCATTAGGATTAGTTGATGGAATAACAACCATAAAATAAATGAAGGAAAAAGTTTTAAGTTTTAGGAAGAGTTTGAAATTGTTATTTTGTAATTAAGTTTAAATATATATATATATATATATATATATATATATATATATATATATATATATATATTTTAAAAGGTTTCTATTTTTATTATATCATTAGTAGTATTACAATAACTTGAATATGATCATCTATCATTTACCAATATTTGAATCTATAATATTAAAAAATCTAATCAGTTGAACTAAAACCATTTAATTTTTTTAGTAATACTTTTTATACACATCCACCATGGGGATTGAACCCATGATAGTGGCGTCCTTGTCAGTAGACCACAACTAAAACCATTTAATTTTTGAAGAATGAAGCATAGAATAATGTCGTTTCATATTTGCTTAATATAAAATTACGACTTTTTTCTTGAGGAAAAAATACCATTTAATTTTCAAACATATCCAATCATAACAAATAATAAATTTAAATTTAATTTCATTTACAAAGATTTATAATTAATATTTTTAATTTTAATTTATTTTTATGTTATAAGGTATAAAGGGATTTTTTTTCTTGATAGGAGAGTTGCTTACAACCACACTATTTTTAGTGAGTTGGTTACAACCATACTATTTTTAGTAACTGGTAAGCGCAGGGTTCAAACCATAGGTTGCATCCAATCAAACTTGGGATTTTATTCTAACAACAAAATTCATCACATAAGAGGTTTAAGCCGATTCTTTTATCTCTACAAGCTTCATGCACTTGTCAGTTATTAAAAATAGTGTAGTTGTGACCAACTTTCCTATGTAACCAATTTTTTTTTTTTGAGTAATACTTCTTATACACATCCACCATGGGGATTGAACCCGGGTCACATCACCAATAATGCAAGTGGCGTCCTTGCTAGTAGACCACACTCAATTGACAACTTATCCTTAATTTGGTCATATCCTAACTATAAATGCATCAATCAATGTAGTAGAAAGGTCATATAAACTATATGATTTTCAATTTCAATGATGTAGGTAAATAATAATTTTCTTTTAAGATAAGGATTCACGAAAATAATGCAATCAAATAAGCCCTAGTTTGACTATATGCAATTTCATTTTGATGATATGCAAGGCTATAGTTGACCCCTAATGCTATTTAACAATGTTTTTTTTCCTTCTTTTCCTTTTATCCTTTAATAGATGAAAAACTATAAATGCATAACAATATGCATACATAGAAAAGATAGTTTTTCTAATCTAGAATGATAGATGTAGTAACTAAAATCTTGGACCTCATTTCTACCATACTAGCAAAAGCATTGGTGGGATGTAGAAGCATTGTCCGTGCTATTGTTGTATAGTGGCACTTTTACTAACGACTCTTTCTTGGTAGAAATGCTATTAGTCCATGAAAGCACTACTAGTGCTACTACTTTCTTTCTGGTGGCACTTTTACTTAGGACTCTACCTTTCATAAACCTACACAATAGACAAAATAAATGATGTAAGTAGTAAAGGAGCCTACCTAGATCGGTAGAGAATGTGTGGATCCCTCGATCAGCATCAAAATCCCATTCAAAGGATGAAAATAGAAGGATAAAAAGATGATTGTGGGCTCAATGGAGAAAATGCTATTTGGAAAGCAATAATGCCACTAACGCTTTTTCCAATCAGTGATGGTTTCACTTTTTGTAGCAATAATAGAGCATATCTTTTACTTGTAACTATAGTAGAATGAATTTTAGACAAGAAGGATATCAATTTATTTAAATAGTTCAATAAGGATCCCTAACTAGGAGGTGCAAGGGTCTTGAGTGAGACAAGATGATATAGTTGATGATAATATATGCAATTATGATGAATGAAAACAAGATGACAAATAGATGTCATTTGACAAACACACAAGGTTAGTGTGCAACAATCAATTGATTACAACAAAAACAAAGATAAAGCCAAGAGATGAGAGAATACAACCAATAGGAAACATGTAAGCTTGTGGCCTCAAGAGCCTTTATTGAATATTCCATTGTGATAAGGTACATGAGGTTGTTATTGCTTGAGATGATTAAAGTGGAGCTTTACTATTACAAGAGACCCATATTCAATTTTATAAGGCTTCACTAGTGCAAAACAACGTTATGCATATGCACGAATCATCGCAAATTGGCTATATTTAGGATTTTTGAAATTTTAAATTTGCTAATTTTGGGACCTTTCATTGGGGCTCATTCGCCCGAAATTTTTGGGGTGGAATTTTTTCTGGGGTCGAATCGTCCAACGGTGATAATAATTATATAGTATTTATTTTAATTCGCCAACCACTTTATCTCAATTCCACGGACAATTCACCTTCAAATTATAAATAATTTTGTTTTTCCTGCCTAATTTGCCACATATACTATCTGTATAAATAATTAAGGGGGTACCGATAAACATACATCTAAAATAATCTAGCTCAAAAATAGCTTTGAAGCAACAAAAAACCTCTTATCAGTCGACATATTTGCTAATTGGTTGTAGGGGATTATCAATCGAAAGACAATGATCGGTTCCACAGACTTGACAAGGTTGCACCAGAGTGCTTCTCAACATAAACCGATCTATTGCAGAGATATGTCAATTGGTATATGTCGATCGGTTGTAGAATTCTGAAAAGGTGAATCAATTTTAGAGGACTTCTCGATATAAACCGATCTGTTGCAAAGGAGTGTGAGTCGGTATATGTCGATTGATTGCAGAAACCTAGGTGAATCAATTTTAGAGGATAACCACTCGATATAAATCGATCAATTTTAGAGGAGTATCAATCGACATATGCCGATCTATTTCAGAAACCTAAAAAGTTGAATCTATTTTAAATAACAACCTCTCGATATAAATTGATCGGTTGTAGAGGAGTGTCAATCGACATATGTCGATCGATTGCATAAACCTAAAAAGGTGAATCATTTTCATTGAACAACCTCTCGACATAAACTGATCAATTATAGAGGAGTGTTAATCGACATAAGTCGATCAATTTCAAAGTATATTTGATCGCTCGAGGATGATCACATTCAAAGAACTATCAATCGGGAATTACCGATGGGTTGCAGATATCTTCACAGTAATTATCTCTTGAAGAGGACTTCCTCTTGACAAATACTGATTGGTTGCAGTGTGATAAACTATTGTACAGGAAGATCTGTTGCAAAGTATTGTCAATCGGTCATGATCAATCAGTTATAGTAACCTTAAAATGACTATCGATGATAGAAAGTTGTGATGACTATGACAATAGATAAATTGAAAGCTTCCAAAAATCAATGTGCTTGTTTTGTTTTGGATAATCTCTAGCAATAAATTTGACTTAATGCCTACTTGTTGTTGTAGCCTTGTTACTTGTTTTTTAAACTTTGTTAGTTTCTTTAGAATTGCTAGGTAGAGTATTCTTCTTCCATAGTTTTGTTGTTCAAAGCTCTTTTCCTTTAGTTTCATAGGCGGCGTAGATGCACTATCTGCAACTATGGTAGACAAGTATCCATATCATCTTGTTGTGTGTTAGGAGCATTATTGTTATCAGAGACTACTTCTTGTCTATTAGAGTATGCTTTCTTAGCGTTGTTTTGATTTGTTGCTGTTCTCTGAGCATGCATGTAGAGGGCAACATATGTTTGTCTGAAGACTCATAGATTCTTTATGGAATTATAGTTTAACCTTGGTTACTTAGAAATACAAATTATTATTGAGGAAGTATGTGATTTTCCTTCAATTTCATATTCATTAGCTAACATCTAAAGATTTTTTCTTTATAGGTACAATGTCACCTACTGAAGATAGAAAGAATGGAGGCCAATATTCTGGTAAAAAGACAATTATGAAATATTTTACACAAATATCAAAATGCAGTGAGGCATCCACATATGCACAACATGAAGTTACAAACACCTTTTACCATCAAATGATTACTTTTTCTGACCTATCCAAAAGCCATGCACCTATCTAATAGATCAATTGAAATCAACATAAAAGCATGAAAAGAGAAACAAGATCACATATGACAATAAAATGAATGCTTCTTTTATTAATATTGCAATGAATCTCGATTACAATCATACCCCTCTTAGGGTCACCCAAATGCTGATACAATTAATACAATGCCAAAGCCCCCAACGGGGTAGGTGCAATACTATTGCTCTCCAAATAGTCACAAACTACTCTAGGGTGGAGTTGACCCTCTTCTTCACGTTGAGGAAGAAATTTGGTGATTGAAGCTCTTTTGAACCCATTCCCTATGATCAGGAAACAACACAAGAAAGTTATACAAATAGGTAACCTCTCGTGATGAGGCCCTTTAAAACATGAAAACATAAAGATGCCATGAGTAACATGAAATCAAGAAAACATATAAAATGTGTTAAACATATGCAATATTTATCAAGATTGTTTGAAACATGTAAACAAGAATTATAGCTACCAATCGAATGGATCAATTATGTGAAATAAAGCATTATAACTTGAAATTAAGTTATTTAAGTCCTACTTGCTAAAGTGAAGTAAACCTAATAAAGTCCTTAATCTAATTAGTCAGGGTCTCTAAACTACTAAAACAAGTGCTTAAATGATTAATCTGATCTAGCTAAATAAACTATAAAAAGAATAGTAAGGAGATCTTACACCTGTTGAAAACCGTAGCTCTAATGAGCGATCTGCATTGTAAACCATGACTGACAACCATGGCTTGCAACCAAATAGGTTTATCCTCTAATTCTAGGGTAGTGGGATTGATACTCCTTGTCAAATTGATGATCAAGGGTCACCTCAGTGTCCTTTGACAGGTTTGGTGGTTGAATGACCTTTGTTTGCCCGAATTAGCATTTATTGGCTCTCCTAGGATCCTTGGACCTCCATGATAAATTGATATTTTGATGAATAGCAAAGTGGCCTTCTCATATGCATGAACTTAGTATGCAATTCGATAGGGATTCGCAGCTTGCTTGATCAATTTACTCTCTCTCCAATGCTTGCTTGGTGATTTCGACAACACTTTGCCATCAAAATGCTCTATATATTTTGCCCTTAATTGAAGGGGTACTTATAGCTTGTCCTTAGGGCTAGGGGTGGCTTCATGGAGAAGCCAAGATCAAGAAGAGGTAGTTAGGACAGTTGGAATGGAAGCCTCTGGAATCTTCCATCCTTTAACCACCTTCTTCTAGATCAAATGGTCGTTCAAACCGATTTGTCTCGGATGAAGGCCAATTGAACTTCAGTTGAGACCGTAAGTGACAGTTACGGTCTAGACTGTAAACTACAGGTGTCAGATGCAGTTCAAACTATAGACCACAGGTCTCAACTACGATTCATACTGAATAGGCCAAGGAGCATAAATTGAGTGGTTAGAACCACTGCTCTATCTTGGAGTTTGTCCAAGATCTTCCATATGGTCTTGTAGCATGTCCATATGAGTAGTCACCATTGACATGACATATTTTAGGTGTCTACAGATGCCCCTTTTGAGATGCATTGTGAGATCAAACAATGCGTGAGCAAAAATACACCACCTAAAACGATGTTGAAGGGTCTATGATGATCATTAATTGGATCAACATTAGATGCCCCAAGTCCAGCAAAAGGATGCACATCCTGGAATCATTACTTCCAACTCTTTGGAGGCTTAAACTTGAAATATTTTGCACTCATCATTAGAGATTCGAGTAGCTTTGGCGCTACAATAGGAGTTAGGCCTATATAACCGAAAGGAGGAGAGTTACAAACAAAATTATCATATTTTCTATTTACCCTAAGAAAAGAGGTAAGCTTATGATAGTTGTTGACAATGATTCACAAGGACGAACACAATTTTGACAAGATCAAGGAATCTATGATCTCCAAGATCTTCTGCTAATTTTGATTATTATTTGATATCATGACTACCCCCTCAAGCGACGAGTCGATGAGGGTAATGAAAATGTATCAAGCGACGAGGTCGCTTTACCACTATGAATGATCTAAATAAATTTAGAATTAAGCATTTAAGTACTTGACTAAACCTAGTTCAACTATGATTCCAACTGTTAATAGTAATTGCACATTTATATCCCATGGAGCAGTTGGGCTACAATAGTCGTCTTAGGGAATCAAAATGATGTAAATACAATTAATTTTGTGTTGAATCAATTTTGTCGATAATTTGCTGAAATATGTCATATGAGACATGTCATGAAATGCCTCATTACTATGGAGCAGTCTAGCCTCGAAGGCCTTCTTCGGGATTGAAAAGAAACATATCAAGTCAATGATGACAATTTTACCCAAAATGTCCTTATGGTTATTTACTCATATTGTCGGATTGCATGGAGCGCAAGTCACTGCAATCGCCAAGTGTTTAGGGTAAATAATTGAATACGAGGTGCATTTGGCTTTTGATTATTTGATTTTTTTATTTTGTTTTGAATTTTGAATTAATCCTGGTGCTTAAAAATCACCAAATTTACAAATTGATTGCTCTTATTGAAATTTGATCTATTAGGAGTCATTAATTTGTCATTTTAGACCTTCCCACGATGGGATTTGAGTGCATTTAATGCTAATTATAAACCGTGGGTACGGTCTGTGATTGAAACTTTCAAAATTTAGGAATTGCAGGTCATACCCACATGCGACAAACCCTAATTTTGGGACCGTGGGTGACATTTACGATTCGTCAAAATTAAGAGAAACTATAAATAGTTCTCTCATTTGGAAATTTCATTATTGTCTTGAAAATAATTGCATTTGTGAGAGCTCTGAAAGGTAGCTAACATCCTTTGATCCAAAACTTTGTTGAAATTTGACCTCACATCGCACTCATACCCCTATGGCGGACTCTAGACAACCTTCCACTAGCAGAGGCTGCGATGTGAGCAAGGTAACTCAAAACTGAGTCCTTGCAATCATTACCAATTAAAATAAACCGCATTAATTAATGGGTTAATGAACTTCACTAAATTGTTGGCAATGAACCACACCCTAGATTAGGCTAGTGTAGGTTTAATTTTCTAGCTTAGTTAGGCTAGGAAGTGACCCAAAATGGGTCTTGTTCCTAGATCGCAGATGTTAGCTACATCCCCTAATTGTCAGATTGGGGAACGCAAGTATTAGCTGTGATGAGCATTCAAATTACAATGGTTAAAATGTGGCCGCAAGCAGACCATAAGGTTGACTTGCGGTTCACCACTTTTGAAAAAATTTCAATGTTTTTGAATTTTTCTAATGTTTTATGGCAGTTAATGCCATTTATTGCTCTTTGGAAGTATGGTTTTGATTTTTATGAAAAATTTTGATTACTTTGTGACATGTTTTTGTCTTTTTATCATTTTTTTTAGATGTTTTTGACATTTTTAAGGTCAACTTTTTCCTTACGCCTTGTTTATTTTTAGATTTTGACCTCTAGAGCCAAGGAGCCCGACATACTTTGCACCCTCCATAGAAAGCTTACTGAGGGGGAGCGAGACTGGTTTGGAGCTGTCAGATTTGGCTATGTATTGGATCTACCTACTATCAAGGTAGGTCCAACTTATCTGACTGCATTGGCCCGACACTGGAATGCGCAGACCAATACATTTCACCTTTCGATAGGTGAAATGACCGTTACCTTGGAGGACGTCTACCGGATCTTTCGGATCCCTATTGATGGCGAGGCCATCACCTCCTCCTCCAATGGGAGAAAGGAGGTAGTTTGCACTGCTATCTTCGATGATCGGAGCGATGATGCCTAGCACAAGATGGACCATAGACATGTGTACATCGGATACTGAAATGGGGAGCACCTATTCTCTATCAGAGAGGTAGTGTTTATGCACCTAGTGGTGCAGATTGTGCTTCCAGACTCCTCAAGCATGAGAATTCCCTGGAACCTTCTAGCCTATGTCAGGAGAGTTATTCTGATATCGATAGAGTGGCCACTGCTCCAAGCATGGGGGAGCACCTTGCTATGCCAACTCTATTGGGATATTTACCAGATCACCAGTTGAAGTCGAGTTGAGATTAACTATAATATTCTTTTACAGATCTAGGGCTGGCAGCATATTAGGATCAAGAATCCTGTAGATCTACCTCTTACCATCACTACAATTGATGATGCACATTATTTTTACATTACATGTTGGCCTCGTGAGGAGGAGGGATTCCAAAGTAGGTCCCATGCAGGGGATATAGACCACTACATTGCTAGATTTGCAACACTCAAACTAGATGACATTGAGTGACATCCATATATGGATTACCCTGCATGAACTGAGGCTAGCGAGTGGCTGTGCCAGGCTCAACGGGATAGATGGCTACTCATCCACAAGTACGAGATCAGGGAGTATCAGTTCTACTCTCTTGTCTTGTGATAGTTTTGCCTAGTACATGATATCTTGAAGCTACCTTTTATCTATAGGTGTTTAGTACTGGAGACTCATTTGACATAGATTCTATCGATAATACTGGGTGATGTAGCTGATGATTTCTAGGAGACTGGAGTTTATAGGGTTGAGATCACCCCAATGTATGATACTTGGTGGTATCTACTATAGTGGCAGGGTTTCAAGACCCCTAGGCATGATAGATGACTAGGTAGAGGCAGATCCACAAGGGCACAATGTGCACCAACAGACCGAGGGTGGATGGCGTGCAAAGGCCATCGTAGACGAGGCTCTATAGGTCGAGGAGGGTGAGGCTCCTCCTGACAATGAGGTAGGACAACTCATAGCTCAGATCATTGACTTACAAAGTTAGGTTGGTACACTCCAGATCCAGTTAGGGCATATGAATACTTCACTCACCACGATAGAGGTGAAGCTATATGACAGGGAGAGGCAAATTCAGGTAGCCCAAGATCAGGCCACAACTACGATAGAGCATGCTACAATAGTAGAGGGGTGAGTTCAAGAGCTAACCAAAGCACTTGAGCTGGTAGAGGCATAATGGGCAGTGGCTATAGCAGAGAGGGACTTGGCTTAGTCCTAGGATTAGAGAGGCGACCCTTCATCTTCTCATGTTGTCATGGCACCACCTTTAGCACCAACACTCGAATTGCTAGGAGGCTGTGACCCTATGGCCGATATTAGGTGACGTACTTCCATCATACAAGAGGGGAATGATTTATGTGATGTGAGGGCAATTCACATCTCTTAGTTGGAGGGATGGATTAGACTGATATGTGGGCAGGTTCCAGAGGATCCACATGCTTCAGGGCCCCAGCAGATCAGATCCAAGACTACAAGGTAGTCATCCATGAGCTCGAGTCATAGGACTCATAGGATTGAGAGGACACACAGGTCCTCTAGTACACATGGCACTAGCTCACACATTAGGCACAGGGATGACAGAGGTGATACTGGTGACTCTCCGACTGGGGTGCAGACCCTCCATAGCATATACATGGGTTGCTATTCTGATGTACTATTTTTGTGTGTAAGGTCGAGGACCTACACGGATGTAGCCTTAGGGTATTTTTGATATACTTTATGTACTCATTTAGGACACACACACACACACACACACACACACACACACACACATATATATATATATATATATATATATATATATGAGACTTGATCATTTTGGCTCATTATGTGTACACATTTTTTTTTGATTTTATGTTTATGTGATGCACATGAATGCAATGCTTATGTTAATTTGATGCTATATGATGTGATGTATGGATGACATGCACTAGATAGCTATTTTATTTATGATGATGATGATATGTAGTGATTTAGATGTTTAGATGTGCTAGTTATGATGGATGCATATGGATGCGATGATTTCTCTTTAACACATATTTGATATTGTTTTATTGTATGCATTAATGTATGTAATGCTTTATTTACATGATGATAATCTAATGTAAATGAATCTGTATGCTTTAATCACTTAAAACATAAGGAATGAATGCAATATGTGTTTAACAATCTAATGGACGACACCATCGAATGTGTAAAAATCATGAATGTAATTAAAAGATCCTCATTACAAGAATTTAATTATTTAATCACCCATATATGAAATGCAATGGTATGAAGTTGTATGATGTGAATGATATAATGTGTCATTCTATTTTCTTTTTGCACTTTGAATGATATGCACAATATAGTCAGTGGCCGTCTAAATATCGTTTCTGATATCCATCCAGTATCTATCTTATATCTTGATTGTGCTTTATGTAACGATGTATCGCTTATTGGATACTTTGCAATTTGATGATTTGTAATGACTTTCACCTTTGATGGTTTGTGATTTGTGATATTTGTTGCTATTAGAGATATCTTTGAGGTTTTCCATGAGACTCAAACACCCTATTTGACTTATCAAAATTTGCGTACTAACCACACTAGACTTCTAAGATATAAGGCTTTTGCTAGGATAGGCCATAACTGTTCATTATCCTTGTGTGTGCACCTGAATACTTTTAAGATAAGGCACAAGCATACCTCGATGTCAAACGAGATTATTTTAGTACATTTCTAATATAGGGGATCCACAAGTTTTTATTCAATCTTAGGTTTAGATTTTAGTTGGACTAGACCCCTAGGCGATACAGGACACCTAAAGCTAGCTCTTCCACATTCAAAAATTGGTCTTGTTCATAAGCGAGATGCTAATGCGTCAGACATATCATCATGCGTAAGGTACAATAGTGTTGGAAATTCCAGGGATTCAATTTTGCTCCATCTCTTTTTCTTTTTCAATTTTTTGGGATACTTGCTCATATGTAGTGAAGTAAGGGAGTCGATTCCATTTTGACTTTTGAATTTCTTTGGATCTTCATTTGATCTTCACTAGAACTTGCTTTATGATATTCATTTGATCTTTACTTTCTGGAATTTATATGTGATAATTCTCTTCAAAAAATTTCCTTTGGGGAATTTTACTTTGGGGGGAATTATTTTTGTAATATCGATTGAATGTATCGATCTATGATATCAATATAGGATATCAATCTGGGATGTCGATCTATGATTTCGATCTAGGGTATCAATATTGAGGATTGATGTGGGATATCACTCTGGGATATTGCTCATTTTATTGCAAGCAAGGGATTCTGAGTAGGGAATACACTTTTCCTTTTGCCAATTTCCAATGTTTCCCATACTGTCTGCACAGGGGGATAATAAAGAATAACTCTTTTCGCTTCAGGATACCCAAACGTGCTTTGTGGCTTTCATCTTCCCCTAGTCCTTATTAGGATTGTTTAATTTGTTGATTAGTGATAGGATTATGATATGCTAAGGGCTATACTAATTGGACCTTAGCTACAAAAGCAAAGCAATATTTCTATCAACTCTTGATAAGACCTCTAGGTATGGTTGGGTGACCGAAAAACTTGAGTATATCTCTCATAGCAACATTATGGGTTGTATTGAAAAACACATTTACTCACATGACTAATGGATTATGATAAATGCAGAGGCACATGATTGCAATGCAAATGTGGTGTCATTTGTAAGACTGACAAACACAATGCTTTCTATTATGACATGCAATGAATGATGAATGCCTATTTGCAATGCAATGAAATGAATGCATGTGTGAATGCAAATGCGAATGTTTTGGATTTTATGCTTTTACCATTTTTTTTTTGGATTTTGTTGATTTTATAATTTTTATGAGTTTTGAGCCTCATATCTGACCAAATGATGAGTACATGCCTCCGGAGCCTTTAAATTGACCAAGCGATTCTTAGGAAACTTTGGAGATTTTAGGATTGACCAAAGGGATTATGAGCACCTTTTGGGTGTTTTGGGATGACCAAGCGATTCTTAGGAATCCTTGGAGCTTTTGGGTTGACCAAGCTATTTTTTAGAAACTCTTGGTACCTTTTGATTGACCAAATTACTCATAGATGAGCTTGGCATCTTTTAGGATGATCGAGAGGTGTTTAGCAACCCTCAGAGCCTTTGGGATTGACCGAGCAATTTTAAGCAGACTCTCAAAGCGTTTTACTAACATGACCAAGCAGTTTTAGCAACCCTTGGAGCCTTTTTTTTTTTGGTATAAGGTAGAGGTGGTTATAAGGTCCACAAACCTTTTACAAAGTCAAAATGGGTTGGTTCTAGCATCAAGCCCGTATAATCAAAATACAAAATGGATCTTTCTAAGACTCACATTAAGCCATACTTAGAGTCCACAGTCCTATACTTGTCGCTTGACTATTCAGGATAAAACAAAAACCAAAAAACACCTAGCACTTACTAACACTAGGTTGCTCGTCTTTGTACACTTGTCACCTCCCAGGCCCTGACAAATGGGATGCCTTTTCCGCCTAATTCCATCCGTCGGATTACTCATCATCAGCCCCTCCGATCTCCCGATGCTCTAACGGTTTTGATCTTAGCTCTTCTCTAGCGACCAACACCAATAGTTCTTGAGGGAAGTTATCCTTCCAAATTTGCATCTCCCCAACGAAAACTGCAATATTTGCCATTAGATCCACCGCCTGGTTCCCTTCTCTGAAGGTGTGTTGGATTTGGGCATTAACCAAATGAGATTTATGAATCTTTGCTTCTAGGATAAGCTCCAATATGGTCCAGCTGGGGTCTTTATCCTCCTTAATTGCCTTGATTATATTAAGAAAATCCCCTTCAAAGATAACTTCCTTATAACCCTCAAGTCTGGCAATTCTCATTGCTCGCATGCGAGCTCGGGCTTTGCAAAATGATTTGTTTGAGTTCCCAAAGGCTCTGCAAAGGCAAGGACCACTTTTCCTTCCTCATTTCTCAAAACTCCTCCTGCTCCTGCAGCCCCCGGATTTCCTTTAGCTGCCCCGTAAAAATTAAACTTAACCCACTTTTGTGTGGGGGGTATCCACTTGACACCATCCCGTGGGTTGGTTGTAATGTCTAGGTCTGGAAGTTCCTCTCCCCAGTTCCGCAAAATCCTCCTTTCCCTTAGAGACATGGTCTCATTTTTGAAGAAGAAAGTTTTCCGAGTTTTCTTTCAAAGCTATGATTATTTTATTACCACATAACTCTGGGATATTTCTTACGTCCTTTAAATACTCTCTTATTTCTCTCATTCCATATCCCCCATAAAAAATGGGGTAAGCTGAGCTTCCAGAGCCAAGTCAAAAGCTTTTCCCGGAAGGGGGAAGCCCATTGTATGCAGAAGTCAGACATGCTATTTGGACAGACCCAATCTATATGAAATTTGGACAGGATCATTTGGAAGGCTTGTATAAGAAAAATCACAAGTTAGAAATATATGACTTACAGATTCTATTACTTTCTCACACAAGATACATCGATTGATGAATTGGAAACCTCTCCTTTGCAAATTATCTGTTGTCAGGATCTTATTTTGAACTGCCAACCAAAAGAAGAAAGCTATTTTTGGGGTTAAATTATTTAACCAAATAACAGAAGTTGGAGTCCAGCCATTGAATCCCGAGTGGATTAACTTATAGGCAGTTTTTATTGAATAGATCCCACTTGTAGTTTTGCCCCAAATCGCCTTGTCTCTTCCTCCCCCGGGAATGATCGGGAACACCCTTAAAGCATCATTGAGTTTGGTTAGGGCCACCTTCTCTTGCTCTGACAGATTATGAACTATGATTTTCTTCCAAGAAGAAGTTTCCTGTGCTACGGCAATAAAATCCCCTACTTTTCCTCCCATTTCCTTCGAAAGTTTATGTTGGAGGACATGAAGGTCTAAGTTATCTTTCGGAGGGGCCTCTTCCAACCACGGGTCTTTCCAAAAGTCCACTTGTCTTCCATTACCAATTCTCCATCCGATGCCTTTCCCCGACTACCTCCAGACATTCGAGCAAACAATTCCAAAAATAGGATCCTCTAGGAAGATTATCGACTTTCGGGAAGTCCTGATTATTTCTGATATATTTTGCCTTAAGAAGTTTCACCCATCCCAATTGATCATTATTGATAAATCTCCATACCTGTTTTCCAATCAGAGCTTGATTCATTTCTTTCATTCTATTTAACCCAGGCCCCCCTGATCCTTGCTTGCACACACCTGATTCCATGCTACCAACGAAATTCTCTTTCTCTCCTCTGAACCTGACCACAAGAAGTTGCATTGAATTAGCTCCAATGTAGCTCGAACCTTTGCAGGAATTCTAAATAGAGACATGCAGTAAATAGGAATGCTCTATAAAGTAGTTTGAACTAATAAGGCTTTTCCTGCGGAGCTGAGAAGGCTGCCCTTCCACCCTGCTAACTTTTTGGAGATCCTGTCAATGACTGAGTTCCACAAAGTAGCCTTCATTCTTCCTTCGAACATAGGCATGCCTAGATAAGTTCTTTGGTAGAAGCTCCTTTCCACAACCGAAGAGGTTAGCTATTCTTTCCTCCCTCCCACCAGGCGTGTTAAAGAAATAGATGCTACTCTTCTTATAGTTTATGTATTGTCCCTCTTCTGTCTCATACTTGGTTAGAATTCTCTTCAGCTTCCTAGCTTGAGGCATCGAGGCTTTGGACACAATGATTGTATCATCCACAAACTGTTGGTGAGACACTGGCTCTGTTGTTGAGGCTGGTTTAAAACCTTCCAATTGACCATCTGCCACCACTGCTGAAATGTTCCTACCCAATGCTTCCGCTAAAATAATAAACAAGTATGGAGACAAAGGATCTCCTTGTCGCAACCCCCTTTCACTCTTAAAGTAACCGGAGGGTGACCCATTCACCATGACAGAAAATCTTGTAGTAGAGATACAACTAAAAATCAACTTAATCCACTAGGGACATAAACTAAACTTACCCAAAATCTTGGTGAGGAACCGCCATGAGACCCGGTCGTAGGCTTTATTCATATCAAGCTTTAGTAACATACCTGCTTCCTTACTAGTCACCATTGAATGAATAACCTCATGAATTGTGATGATACCATCCAATATTTGTCGCCCTTTCACAAAGCCACCTTGGTTCATATCAATGATGAAAGGAAGGATAACCTTCGACCTATTGGCGATTGTTTTTGTGAGAATCTTCATCGGAATGTTACATAAAGCGATAGGGCGAAAACTGGAAAATTCCATTGCTCCCACTAGTTTAGGGATGAGGACTAAAAAAGTAGCATTAACTCCTGGGATTTCCATGTCCTTTTGAGCCTCAATTATAGCTTCCACTACATCATTGCCTAGGATATCCCAAAAATTCTGGAAGAAAGCTGCAGGGAAGCCATCCGGTCCTGGGGAGCTGTTACCATCCATGTCAAAAAAGACCTTCTTGATTTCCTCCTTTGTGAAAGGACTAAGTAAGAATCCATTAAGATTATCGATTCTGAGGGGTGGAATGGCTGCCAACCGAGAGTCCTCTTCTTCAATAGTCGGATTTACATCTTCTAGCAACGATTTAAAGTACTCAACCGCTTCCCTCCTTATGTCTTCCATATCTTTGGTGTTAGACCCATCGACCATCTTGATCTCCTTAATTTTGTTAGTACTCCTGTGGTGAAGAGTAGAGACATGGAAGAACTTTGTATTTCTGTCACCCTCCTTTAACCAACGCAGTCTAGATTTCTACCTCCAAAAGGTTTCTTCAAATCCTAGCATCGTGTGGTATTCGGCTAATAGCTCCCTCTCCTGGTTTCTCAGATCCTCTGTAAGCTGCTCTGACTTCAGCTTCTCCTGTAGTTCATTGATCTTGTCTTTTAGTTCTGCCTTTTTAACAAAAATATTGCCAAAGGAAGTTTTGTTCCACTCTCTAATGTTAGCCTTCACATTCCTTAGTTTACATGCCACTTGGGCCAGTTTTGAACCATTATACTTTTTGTCCCACCATTGGGCAACCAGATCCTTGAGATCCTGATGTTGGAACCACATAAGTTTGAATCGAAAGGGTCTGATGTATCTTTTCTTAGAGTCCTCCCCTGTTTCCCATAGAATTGGATTGTGATCAGACCCGATTCTTGGGAGTGCCATTAATGAAGAGTCCCCAAACCTCTCCAGGCATTCTTGAGAAAGAAGAAACCTATCTAATCTTATCTGAATTTGGTTTTCCTTCAATCTTTTGTTAGACCATGTATAGGAGAATCTACGCAGGTCCACATCCATCAGCTCATGTTGCTCAACAAAATCTCTAAACTCGTAGATATCAGCAGTTATTATTTGAGAGCCCCCCAATTTATCTGCAGGATTAAGATAGCAATTGAAATCCCCCGCCACAATCCAAGGGTAGTTGGGGACCGTCTCCCTCAATTCAGCTAGTTGACTCCAAAGAACCCTTCTCGAGTCCACTGTCTAAGCTGGAGCATATACATTCGTTAATATCCACTCTTTCTGCGTGGTTTTATCCAAACATAAGAGACAAATAAACCAACTAGACATCAGAATCACTCTACTATCAATCACATTTTTGTTCCACATAACCAGTAACCCTCCTGCTTGTTCCGGTGGCCTCTTGGCCTACTACTTGACTTCTCGCCAAGTCCTATTCTTAAAAGGAATAACTCTACTCTCCTCCATTTTAGTTTCTTGCAGTAAAATCATATCCGGTTTGTGTTCTTGTCTAAGAGCATACAAAGCTCTTATTTTTGTAGGATTACTCCCACGAATATTCCATGAAAGAATCTTCATTTATGGGCTTTGGATCCTCGAGCCTTCGCCCCAAAGAGCAATATTGCTTGAGTGCCATCGACCACTCCTCGCTGCGCTTCTTCTCGCCTTAAGGCAGTATTGCTAGGTTTCCCTCTTCCTACCGAACCATATCCCCATACATCCGCTCTAGGTTGAAGTTCCTTGGGATTCACTTGGCTTCTAGTAACCATATTGGGTAGGTTAGTCTTGGTCTTTGGGGTAACAATCTGGCTTTCCAGGTTAGCTGGTCTTTTTGACAGTGGAGATGATTCCGTGCTCTTAGCTTCTTGATTAGTAGATTCTTTTTTCCCTGCTTTGGGGTTACACTGATCTTGGTGGTTCACCTCTTCCTCCTGAGTATCCTTGCCTGTATTATTAGTTTCCCGCTCCTTCCTCTGATTTTTCTCCTCTAAATCCTTCTCTTGAGTCTCCTCTACCTCAGATTCCACTTCTTGGCTGTCCATCTGATCTCCCTTCAAATGATTTAATGCATCAAATCTGTTCTCCACTGAGATGTTGATCTCCTTGGAATTTCTTCCCATAAATTCCTCTGCAGTACATGGGACCACTTCCACCGAGCCTCCATAGGCCTCCCGTATCACCCAATCAAACTTACTTGCCCCGGGGCGTTGATCTATGGGGTTCTTTCCTTTGTGATTTGGCTCCGAGGCTTGTTTGTATCATCTTAGGAGCGAGTTGAGCTTGAGGGTTCCCATAAAAGGGACCAGCTCCCTTGTGAGAGGGTTTCGGGGCATAGGAATTTTTGGGAGAAGGGTTAAAACGTTGCCTCTTGCTTACAATAGGGCGAACAGGGTCTCTGATATTCGGATTTCGAACTCCATGTCCTTGAGGCCCAAGGTTGGGTAGGAATGGAGATCTGCGGGGGAGGGATATTATTTTGGGTTTGAGGATCAGTATTTTGGAGTGGGGCTGGTTCTTGGAAATGCAATGGATACCCTGGTGCCCTACCTTCCCACAAACACTACACTTAAAAGACATATTTTCATATTCAAAGACCTGAGTATGAAGGCCAAACATAGACGACAAAATAATGGATTTAGGGAGCTCTTTACTCAGGTCCGCCAACACACACATGCGAGCAGACAGGAGTCTTGTTTTGCTCAAGGTTGCAGGATCAATAGCTATTAGTTCTCCAATCTCTGTAGCTATCCCAGCTAAGATTTGTTCGTTCCAGAAAAGTAGAGGTAATCCTGGCATCTTAACCCAAATAGGAGCCAAATCCAAGCACCTGAGTCTGGGGGTTGAAATCGGGGGACCAACGCTTTAGATACAAGCCCCTTTTCCCAAAAAACCAAGGACCTCCTTGGAGAGTCCTTTCCATGTCCTGTTCACATTGAAATGTCACCAAAAGAAAACTCTTGGGTAAAGCCTTAATCATCATACCGGCCCTTGGCTGCCATTTTTGGATGGCCCATCTCCTTATGACTTCCATGTCTGGCCTCATCCCCATAAACCCTTGGAGCCTTTGACTGACATGACCAAGTGGTTTTAGCAACCCTTGGAGCCTTTTGAGATTGATTGAGCAGTTTTAAACAAAATCTCAGAGCCTTTTACTGACATGACCAAGCAGTTTCAGCAACCCTTGGAGATTTTTTCTACACTCTCAAGTGTAGAATGCCTTAAGATGGATGATGTTGAGAGGTTCAGAATCTTAAAAACCCCCTAGCAACGTTAGGTGATAGGTACCTGGACCAATATTTTTAGATATGATATAAGGTCCTAGCCAATTAGCCATGAATTTGACTCACATATCTTGCGGTAAATTAGAATTCTATTGGTTATATTTCAAGATAAGATACCTAACCTCAAAGTCTCTCTGGTGGGCTTTGATATTGTAAGCTCACTTTAGTCACTCCTGATAAATGTGGAGATGCTATAGGGCATTCACACGACGTTCATCAAGCAGCATCAGTTGATCCAGTCGAGCTTGCCGTGCGGTGTCATCATCAATGAACTCTTTCAATGCGACGTGCAGCGTTGGAAGTTCCAATTCTAAGGGCATAATGGCCTCAGCACCATATACTAGTGAGAACGGTGTTGCCCTAGTGGGCATCCGAATACTAGTCCTGTAAGCCCATAATGCAAGGGGCAACTGGATATGCTAGTCTTTGTGGTTTTCTTGGACCGTCTTTTCAAGATGGCCACCACTATCTTATTTGAAGCTTCAACTTACCCGTTTTCTTGTGGATAGTATGGAGTCGCAAAACTGTGTTTGATTCTATATTTAGATCTCAAAGCTCTCATAGTTTTGTTCTTGAATGACGTTCCATTATCCAATATTATTTTGGATGGAATCCCAAAATTACTTATGATATGCTCCAGTATAAACTCTGTTATACGAGATCCAATTGTTTTTGTTAAGGGTATTGCTTCCACCCACTTTGTGAAATACTCAGTAGCCATGATTATAAATATATGCCAACACAATGACAGAGGAGAGATCTTGCCTATAAGATCTAATCACCACTGAGACAATGGTCAAGCCGCTTGGATGGGATGTAAGGCCTACGATGGCAAGTGCGTAAGATTAGCATGATGCTAACATTTGACGCATTTCTTGACATACACATTGCAATACTTCTCCATAGTGGGCCAATAGTAGCCCATTCAAATAATGCGCTTGATGATGGCCATGCCACTGAAATGGCCACCGCATGTACCGTCATGAGCTTGTGAAATTGTCCAAGATGACTCTTGGGGCTCTAGACAATGAAAGAGAACTCCATCGTAACCTTGGCGGTACAAGATGTATCCTATTAAGATATATGTAGTCATTTTTTGTTTAAATGTGCATTTTGCGGCACACAACAATCCCTCTGGAATTATACTAAGCTTTAGGAAGTCTTGAATTTGTGACATCCAATTTTGATAAACCTCAACTTCGATATACTGGTCTTTAAGTTTAATCCATATTTAAACACAGTTTTAATACTGGTCTTTGAGTTTAATCCATATTTAATTGTAACAAAAAAAACCATCCATTAAGGAGAGAATTTTGTGACCTGTAGTTGCGTCTATAAGAGCATCGATATAAGGCAACGAAAATGAATCTTTGGGTGTTGCCTTATTGAGGTCTCTAAAATCTGTACAAATACGGATTCTTGCATCAGGTTTTCCTAAAGGTACCATATTGGACACCCATTTCGGATAGTCGATGGATATTAAAAATTCTACGTCCAAAAGTTTTTGTAGCTCATATTTCACCATTAAGGATACTGTTGGATGCATTTTTCTAAGTTTTTGCTTGATCGACTTCTTCGTCAAATCTAGCAAAATGTTATGAGTAACAAATTTTGGGTATAGACCTGGCATATCTTTGTACGTCCAAGCAAATATATTTTGTCTCTCTTTCAGTAGAGAGATGAGGGTGGCCCGCTCATCTAGAGTGAGACTCTCTCCAAATTTAACCTTCTTTGAATTGGTGGGATTGTTGCTGATATCCACCTCGAAGGTTTCCTCTACTAACATATGCAATCCCTCCTTAAGATGATGAGGCGTAGGAATCAAATGGATGTCATCCACTGGGTTCATAGGTTCTGCATTGGAAGTATCCTCAGCATGATACACATTGTAAGCACAGCTTGGTGCAAAATGGAATGGTTGCAACATTTCTTTATTAGGGAAGAAATATTCAGGCTCTATAGGCGAGTCAGTATGATCCCAGTCAATAGCATCTACATTAAGATGCAATGGTTTAGACAGATCTACTAGATTTTGAAGTGGAGTGGTCAAATCAATGGAGACCATATTGATGGAATGGTATATTGGTCTTCAGAACCACACGGATAAACTTCTACATAATCGATGCAGTCCTCACGCCCAAGATCTGGCTCTAACGACACGAGCACAAATAGGTCCTCTCTATGAGGACTACAGACAACTCGATCCTCCCTATGCACTAATTGGATCATTTGGCTCACGAAGCTCCATGTAGGTCGATGAAAGGGGATTAACCAACCGATAAATTTGATCCAGGTTTAATCGTCTCACTCTCAGATGAGGACCAACATGTAACTGATGATAGACCTCATATATGTCAATGGGTTGATGATGGTAACACAAATAAGGAGGACCAAGGTAGGCCCTCTGTAACTCATCTTCTTAGTCACTTTCAAACAACCAAAATCCATCATTCACCCCTACTCCTGTGGGATGCTCTAGCAAGTGCGGCCCCATGAATCTTACTTCCTGATTGTTGTCGTCACTATCTGGAAAAACTAGATAATTATACTGTAAATGTGACACTGCCAAGAAATTTGGCTCTACTTCTTCCCCCAAATGATCAATGTTGGGAAGAGTCTCTTTGGTAACATGTACCAACTCTGCAGGTGGTAGGTTATGTGCATACAAAGGCATTAGATAGCCTCCCTCAGCTTCATCCTTATATTTATCGTTGTTTGAGGATTCACTATCAACATCATAACTTGGTCCACTAATCTTGGAGGTGGACTCCTATCCATCATCGTTGTATAGATATCTTGACTCGAGATCACCTAAAACTATAGGGTTATGCCCTTACACACCTCTGTCATTTGTTGCATTATGGATTTGATGGCGCAGGTCATATTTGGGGTTCCACTCTCTATTAGTACACTCTAGGTGCTCTTAATGATCTTCTTCAAGTGGCTTAGTGGTGATGACAAATACCATTGGGTGAGTCCTCCAGAAGCTCGATATATTAGGATGATATGGGTTAAAGTCCATGTCATCCCTTAGACTAAGGTACAAGTGATCTATGGATGCTATGAGAAAATTATCTTGTCCTTGTATCTATAATCCCAGGCTAAACCTATCAATTGCTAACTGATAACGTGGCTCGAGCGGAGTCCTACGCACCTGTTCAAACAAGCCAAGTTTGTACCCATGCCAGTGATACAACTCAAAAATATGCATTGAGTATTTCGAGATGGATAAATAATGAATATTTACTACGAAAGGTTCGTCGTCATCTTCATCCATAGGCGTTCGCACTGGAAGCTGATCCAGCCCAGCGTAAATGAAGTTAGTCGGATTAGGTGGCTCTCCCAATGGTACCATTAATACAATCGAAAACCAATGGGCATGCGGTTGGCCCATCTCTTGTGTAGTCTCCAAAATAGGTCCAAAGGTTACATTCTACATAATATAGTCTCCTAACCCTGTGTTGGCGAGATGTACAGTCACCTACGATGCAGATGATCCTACTGACGATGCAGGCCGAGGCACTTCCTCAACTATGTCTTGGGATTCCTCTACTTCCATGGGGATGGGAGCCTCCTCGATGACTGGTTTGGGCATATGTATCTTCCATTTTTCACCTAATTTCACCTTTAACTTCCTATTGTCTAGATGTATCATTGATGCAGTTGGTTTCAAGGAAGTAGCAGTAGTGTGCTCAGATTTGTGTGACAAAGATATCGATGGTTGAACACATACTCTTTGTTTTTCTTCTAGATGCTTAATCGATGATGCTAGCCGGACATCTAAGTGCATTGATGGGAGTATGAAACCCCCTGGCATATCATCCATGTTCATGAATTTAAATGGTTCTTCGTCTAACGACACCACATGAACTTGTCCCTCATGAATGTACTTCATGCATTGATGTAATATCGAGGAAACACATCGTATCTCCCGAATCCAAGGTCTACCTAGTAGGATATTATACTGCATGACACCTCCTATCACATGACACATCACATGGATGGTATTTAGGCCTACCTAAATAGGCAGGACAATCGTGCATTGTAACCCAAGTTTGTTTTGTGGTCTGCATTGTAACCCACGGGTTGCAACTGTGGTTCAATTTTTGGCCCGTAGCTGGTAGCTGCAGTTTGTACCTACAATTTTAAAAATCCAAGAAATGGTAGTTAGATAGCTGAATTTGCAGAGTTCCACCATGATCGCCTTATGAACTATCCAAAAAGCATGCACCTATCTAATAGATCAATTGAAATCAACATAAAAGCATGAAAAGAGAAACAAGATCACATATGACAATAAAATGAATGCGTCTTTTATTAATATTACAATGAATTTTGATTACAATCATGCTCCTCTTAGGGTCACCCAAATGTTGATACAATTAATACAATGCCAAAGCCCCCAATGGGGTAGGCACAAATAATATTGCTCTCCAAGTAGTCACAAACTGCTCTAGGGTGGAATTGACCCTCTTCTTCACGTTGAGGAAGGAATTTGGTGATTGAAGATCCTTTGAACCTGTTCCCTACGACCAGAAAACAACACAAAAAAGTTATACAAATAGGCAGCCTCTCGTGATGAGGCCCTTTAAAACATGAAATCAAGAAAGCATATAAAGTGTGTTAAACATATGCAAGATTTATCAAGATTTCTTGAAACATGTAAACAAGAATTATAGCTACCAATATAATGGATCAATTATATGAAATAAAGCATTATAACTTAAATTAAGCTATTTAAGTCCTACTTGCTAAAGTGAAGTAAACCTAATAAAATCCTTAATCCAATTAGTCAAGGTCTCTAAACTACTAAAACAAGTGCTTAAATGATTAATCTGATCTAGCTAAATAAACTATAAAAAGAATAGTAAGGAGATCTTACACCTATTGCAAACCATAGCTCTGATGAGCGGTCTGCATTGTAAACCGTGGCTGACAGCTATGGCCTGCAACTAAATAGATTTACCCTCAAATTATAGGGTAGTGGACTTGATTCCACTTGTCAAATTGATGATCAAGGGTCACCTCAGTATCCTATGGCAGATTTTGTTATTGAATTGTTGAATAGGGCCTCAGTTTGCCCGAATTAGCGTTTCTTGGCTCTCCTAGGATCCTAGAACCTCCATGACAAATTGATCTTTTAATGAATAACAAAGTGGCCTTCTCATATGCATGAAATCAGTATGCAATTCGATAGGGCTTCACTGCTCGCTTGATCAATTTACTCTCTCTCCAATGCTTGCTTGGTGATTTTGACATTGCTTCACTATCAAAATGCTCTATATCTTTTACCCTTAATTGAAGGGGTACTTATAGCTTGTCCTTAGGGCTAGGGGGGCTTCATGGAGAATCCAAGATCAAGAAGAGGTAGTTAAGATAGTTGGAATGGAAGCCTCTAGAATCTTCTATCATTTAACCACCTTCTTCTAGATCAAATGGTCATTCAAACCTATTTGGCTCGAATGAAGGCCAACTGAACTTTAGTTAAGGTCGCAGGTGACAGCTGCAGTCCAGATTGTAAACCGTAGGTGTCAACTATGATTCAGACTGTAGACCGCATGTCTCAGTTGCAATTCATACTGAATAGGCCAAGGAGCCCAAATTGAGTGGTTAGAACCACTACTCTATCTTGGAGTCTGTCCAAGATCTTCTATATGGTCTTGTAGCATGTCCATATGAGTAGTCACCATCGATATGATGTGTTTTAGGTGTCTATATTTTCTATAAAGCCTTTATTTATTAATAGATAAACAATTTTTTGCTTATCTACCTCTTTTTAAATGCTTTTTAAAACTGTATTATGTTAATTCTTTAAAATAGTGCCTTTTTACATCAAAAAATGATTTAGAACACC
Organism: Wollemia nobilis; assembly: GCA_028583015.1. NCBI lineage: Eukaryota > Viridiplantae > Streptophyta > Pinopsida > Araucariales > Araucariaceae > Wollemia > Wollemia nobilis. Next base: position 6,702,648 of record JAQPPZ010016381.1, read on the forward strand.
AAAAATTTAATGCAGTGAACACTGTCAACCCTGATATGCATCCACTTAAAGATATTCCAAGGGATGAGATGGGACCACATGATAATTTTATTAATAATGATATTCAACAACCACTTCACGAGATGCCTAATACAAACACAACAATTGAAAAAGAAAATAACAGTACAATTAAAATGCAGACCTCTAGGGAATCTTCTAGAAAAATCTAAATGCCAAAAGACAAGTGAATGGACTATTGGAAGGGATTTTAAAAATGAATGGGCACAATTATACCCCTTTATTGTGTGAGATGAGATAGAGAAAATGTGTAGATGCGTTATTTGTAGTTGGAAACTGAGAAATGATCATTTGTTGCAAATAAGAAAGACACAATAGAAAAACACTATGGGAAAGTTTATATCAAAGAAATACAAAGTGATGGAACAATTAAGAAATATCATAGGTGGAAGGATGCATCGGAATGTGTGCATGTCGGATATGTGCTTGAATATGAAAAATCAATGAAACACCAACAAACTCTTGTTGAGAAGGGTGGAACAATCTAGGTCCAATTTCAAAAAATTAATAAGACTGTATTAGCCTCAAAACATTTGCAGTTTGTTGTTGTATACAGTATTCTAAAAAAGGGTCGACCCATGTCTGATTTTGCTGATTGTAAGAAACTGTTTCAACTAGCCGATGTACAAAACCTTACCAGTTTCCATTGGTCAAATCAAGTGGTTGGAAAATGGCAAAATGTCTATCACTAGTTGAGAAGGAAGACCTAAGAGAGAATGTAAAACAAGCCAAATTTATTTCACTTTCCATTGATGAGGTAATGACTGCTGACAACACATCTTGGATTTTCATACATGTTTACGCATTCCAAAATAAATTGAGACAACCTCATTTACTAGCACTACATAAGATGATGGAAAATTGTAATACAAAAAATATTTACTATGTTGTTGTAACCGATTTAAAGGATGTTTCTAGAATGGATGAAAAATAAATTACCACAAAGTTAATTTGTGTTGGAGATGATGGTGCAACTATAATGCAAGGACAAAGGAATGGTATTTGTGTTAGACTTCAAACATCAATTACCTCATATTTGATTTCCATTCATTGCATGGCTCATCAAATGAATATTGCATATAAAATTATGAGCACATTTGAAAATGTAGCCAAAGTGGAAGATCTCATACGTGAAATACATTCTTACTTTTCATGCAGTCCAAAAAGGTTTGTAGAGTTCAATAGTTTTCTCTAGGTGTAACTATAGGTAGAAAATTGTTAAAATATGTGGACACTAGGTGGATTTCACTATTTCTTCTTGCAAAAAGGGTTTTTTTCAAAATATCAATCCTTTGTGGGGTTTATGTATGCACACCGTAGGGATGTTGACAAGGCAAAATATTTGCTATTTCATATGATTGACTTGGAAAATCTTCTCACATTATGTGGTATTCTTCCATTTTTGTAAGAAATAAATTCTTTGATTAAACTCGCACAAGAAAGAGTAATTTATATTGTTGATTTCATCAGGATGAGAAAATAAATATGTATACTTATTGATAGGATTTACTTGTTTGGATAAAATTTTAAGGATCCTTTGTTTGATAGTTGGAATACGTTAGTTCAAGTAAATTATCCTAACAACTTTTTAAAGTTCAACATCAATGATAATATTTGTATTGCTATCCATGGAAATATGATTCCTTTATATCGTTATGAAAATTGGTTAGATACACTAATAGAGGATGTTGAACAAGTGTCCATAACACATTACGGATTTGATGAGGTTTTGCATAGTACTAAGAAATAAATGATAAGAATTGTACAATCATTAACAAGGGAAATAAGAGATCGTTTTCATAGAGATGAGCTACTTGAGGCCATGGTTGTTAATCTTATGTTCTAGAATCCTTGTCTTGACCACAGTAGTAAAAGTGAGTTTTTTATAAAATATATGGGCACTCTAATGCCACATTTCTCTAAATGTGTGTAAGTAAATGGCATTCAAGTCAATGGTATTCTAAACAAAGAATACCATTGACTTGAATAGTTGGAATACATTAGTTCAAGTCAATTATCTTAACAACTTTTTAAAGTTCAACATCAATGATAATATTTGTATTGCTATCCATGGATATATGATTCCTTTATATCGTTATGAAAATTGGTTAGATACACTAACAGAGGATGTTGAACAAGTGCCCATAACACATTACGGATTTGATGAGGTTTTTCATAGTACTAAGAAATAAATTATAAGAATTATACAATCATTAACAAGGGAAATAAGAGATCATTTTCATAGAGATGAGCTGCTTGAGGCCATGGTTGTTAATATCATGTTCTGGAATCCTTGTCTTGACCACAATAGTAAAAGTGAGTTGTTTATAAAATATATGGGCACTCTAATGACACATTTCTCTAAATGTGTGTAAGTAAATGGTATTCAAGTCAATGATATTCTAAACAAAGAACTTCTGAGACAACAATCAACCAATTTTGAAATAACAACGGTTAATCAAATTGCACATTTAAAAAACCCACATGAGACTGGTTCCATCACAAGTTTGTGGCAAAAATTATATCCAAGTAGTGTCTTACAAGAAACTATGAGTGAATACTTTATTTTATATGAATTATGTCAGACAATGATTTTGGTATGTTGAAGACGAAAGGTTTTTAAGTGCACTATATTTTGTTAAATCTAAAGTTCATAGCAAGTTGGAAAAAAAATTAGAAAATTGTTTGAGAATGTATGTGTCATTGTACGAGTTGGATAAGTTTCCCTATGATAGAGCTTTGGCATGTTGGAAGTCCCTAGTGGACAAAAGAGGTCTCACTAATACTACTGATAATGAGGATAATGAGTCAGCTTGCAGTGATGAGATTATGGAAAATCAAAATTCATAAAGGATTCCTGGTTCTTTTGGAGAAGTCAACAAGACTTTGTTTCAACTTCCAGCAATGTAAAATTTCAATGAGTTAAACAAATTCATACAATCAATGATTTTCTAGATTTGATATCATTTGTAAAATTTCAATGATTTAAAAATTTCATATAATCAAAGATTCTTCATATTTGATATCATTTGTAAAATTACCATGATTTAAAAATTCTATAATTAATGATTTCTTGTATTTGCTTTTTAATGTTATTGATCGTCTATGTTGACAAAATTTTATGATTTATGCTTTAGCTATGAGTAAACTAAAATTTTCAATACCATGTATGCATAAATAATTAGTAAATATAGTCGATGATTTGCTGAAATATGTCATATGAGACATTTCATGAAATGCCTCATTACTATGGAGCAGTCCAGCCTCGAAGGCCTTCTTTGGGATTGAAAAGAAACATGTCAAGTCAATGATGACAATTTTACCCAAAATGTCCTTATGGTTATTTACTCATATTGTCTGATTGCATGGAGCGCAAGCCATTTTAGACCTTCCCACGATGGGATTTGAGTGCATTTAATGCTAATTGCAAACCGTGGGTACGGTCTACGATTGAAACTTTCAAAATTTGGGAACCGCAGGTCAGACCCACGGGCGGCAAACCCTAATTTTGGGACCACGGGTGACATCTACGGTCCGTCAAAATTAAGAGAAACTATAAATAGTTCTCTCATTTGAAAATTTCATTATTTTCTTGAAAGCAATTGCAATTTAGAGAGCTCTGAGAGGTGCAAGACATTTCTTGACCCGGAACGCTGTTGAAATTTGACCTCACATCGCACTCATACCCCGATGGCGGACCCTAGACAACCTTCCACTAGCAGAGGTTGCGATGCGGGCAAGGTAACTCGAAACCGAGTCCTCGCAATCATTACCAACTAAAATAAACCACATTAATTAATGGGTTAATGAACTTCACTAAATTGTTGGCAATGAACCACACCCTAGATTAGGCTAGTGTAGGTTTTAATTTTTTGGCTTAGCTAGGCTAGGAAGTGACCCAAAATGGGTCTCGTTCCTAGACCGCAGCTGGCAGCTGCAGCCCCCAATTGTCAGATTGGGGACCGCAAGTATCAACTGCGATGAGAATTCAAATTCCAACGGTCAAAATTTGACTGCAAGCGGACCGTAGGGTTGACCTGCGGTTCACCACTTTAGAAAAAATTTCAATTTTTTTGCATTTTTCTAATGTTTTCTGGTAGTTAATGCCATTTATTGCACTTTGGAAGTACAATTTTGATTTTTGTGAAAAATTTTGATTACTTTGTGACATGTTTTTGTCTTTTTATCATTTTTTTAGATGTTTTTGACATTTTTAAGGTCATTTTGTTTTTAGTTAGCTTTTTCCTTATACTTTGTTTATTTCTAGAGTTTGACCTCTAGAGCCAGGGAGCCCGACATACTTTGCACCCTCCATAGATAGCTTACTGAGGGGGAGTGGGAGTGGTTTGGAGTCGTCAACTTTGGCTATGTATTGGATCTACCCACTATCAAGGTAGATCCATCTTATCTGACTGCATTGGCCCGATGCTGGAATGCGTGGACCAATACATTTCACCTTTCGATAGGTGAAATGACCATCACCTTGGAGGACATCTACAGGATCTTTCGGATCCCTATTGATGGTGAGGCCATCACCTCCTCCTCCAATGGGAGAAAGGAGGTAGTTTGCACTGCTATCTTCGATGATCGGAGTGATGAGGCTCAGTGCAAGATGGACCATGGAGGGGTGCACATCGGATACTAGTAGGGGGAGCACATCTTCTCTATCAGAGAGGTAGTGTTTATGCACCTAGTGGTGCAGATTGTGCTTCCAGACTCCTCAGGCATGAGGATTCCCTAGAACCTTCTAGCCTACGTCAGGAGAGTTGTTCGAAGCTCTATAGATGAGCCACTACTCCTAGCTTGGGGGAGCACCTTGTTATGCCAACTCTACTAGGAGCTTTACCAGATCACCAGTCGAAGCTAGGTTGGGATCAGCTGTAGTCTTCTTCTACAGATCTAGGGTTGGTAGCATATCAGGATCGAGCATGTAGATCTACCTCTTATTATTACTATGATTGATGATGCACATCAGTGCTACACTACATGTTAGCCTCATGAGGAGGAGGGATTCTAGAGCAGGTCCCATGCAGGGGATATAGACCACTACATCACTAGATTTGCAGCACTCAGACTAGATGACATTGAGTGGCATCCATATATGGACTACCCTACATGGATGGAGGTTGGCGAGTGGCTATGCCAGGCTCGATGGGATAGATGGCTACTCGATCACAAGGATGATATTAGAGAGTATCAGTTCTACTCTCATGTCTTACGATAGTTTGGCCTAGTACAGGACATCCTAGAGCTACCTTTTATCTATAGGCATCTAGTACTAGAGACTCATTTGACATGGATTCTATCGATAGCTCTAGGTGATGTAGATGATGATTTCTAGGAGACTAGAGTTGCTAGGGTTGGGACCACCCCAACGTATGATACTTGGTGGTCCCTACTATAGTGGTAGGGATCAGGGCCCTTAGGTAGGATAGATGACCAGGTAGAGGCAGATCCAGAGGGGTGCAATGTGTACCAATGAATCGAGGGTGGATGGGGTGCAGAGGCCACCATAGAGGAGGCTCTAGGGAGGTCAAGGAGGGTGAGGTACCTCCTAACAATGAGGTAGGATAGCTCCTAGCTTGGATTATTGACTTGTAGAGTTAGGTTGGTACACTCTAGACCCAGCTATTGCATAGGGATACTTCACTCGCCATGGTAGAGGTGAAGCTATTTGATAGGGAGAGGTGACTTCAGGTGGCCCAAGATCAGGCCTCAACTATGACAGAGCATGCTACAATAGTAGAGGGGTGAGTTCAAGAGCTGACCAAAGCTCTTGAGCTGGTAGAGGCATGATGGGTGATAGCTATAGCAGAGAGGGACTTGGCTCAGTCCCAAGCTCAGAGAGGTGACCCATCATCTTCTCATGTTATCATGGCACCACCTTCAGCACCAACACTTGCATTGCTAGGAGGCCATGATCCTATGGCCGAGATTAGGTGGCTTACTTCCCTCATACAAGAGGGGAATGATTTATGTGATGTGAGGGTAGCTCACATCTCTCAACTAGAGGGATGGATTAGATTGATAGGTGGGGAGATTCTAGAGGATCCACATGCTTCAAGGTCCCAACGAGACCAGATCCAAGACTACAGGGTAGTCATCCATGAGCTCGAGTCATAGGACTCATAGGATCGAGAGGACACATAGGTCCTCTAGTACACATGGTGCTAGCTCGCATGGGAGGCATAGGGATGACAGAGGTGATACTGGTGACTCTCCGGCTGGGGGTGCAGGCCCTCCATAGCATACACATGGGTTGCTATTTTGATGTACTATTTTTGTGTGTAAGGTCGAGGACCTACATGGATGTAGCCTACGGGTATTTTTGATATACTTTATGTACTTTTGAGACACACACACACACATATATATATATATATATATGAGACTTGATCATTTTGGCTCATTATGTGTACTCATTTATTTTTTATTTTATGTTTATGTGATGCACATGGATGCAATGCTTATGTTAATTTGATGCTATATGATGTGATGTATGGATGACATGCACTAGATAGCTATTTTATTTATGATGATGATGATATGTAGTGATCTAGATGTTTAGATGTGCTATTTATGATGGATGCATATGGATGCAATGCTATCTCTTTAACACATATTTGATATTGCTTTATTGTATGCATTAATGTATGTAATGCTTTATTTACATGATGGTAATCTAATGTAAATGAACCTGTATGCTTTAATCACTTAAAACATAAGGAATGAATGCAATATGTGTTTAACAATCTAATGGATGACACCACAGAATATGTAAAAATCATGAATGTAATTGGAAATCCTCATAATAAGAATTTGATCAATTAATCACCCATATATGAAATGCAATGGTATGATGTTATGATGTGAATGATGCAATATGTCATTCTATTTTATTTTTGCACTTTGAATGATATGCACAATATAGTCAGTGGTCATCTAAATATCATTTTTGATATCCATCCAGTATCTATCCTATATCTTGATTGTGCTTTATGTAATGATGTATCACTTATTGGATACTTTGCAATTTGATAATTTGCAATGACTTTCACCTTTAATGGTTTGTGATATTTGACATTTGTTGCTATTAGAGAGATTTTTGAGGTTTTCCATGAGACTCAAACACCCTAATTGACTTATCAAAAGTTGCATACTAACCATACTAGACTTCTGAGATATAAGGCTTTCACTAGGATAGGCCCTAACTGTTCATTATCCCTGTGTGTGCACATGAATATTTTAAGATAAGGCACAAGCATACCCCGATGTCAAGCGGGATTATTTCAGCCCATTGCTAAGATAGGGGATCCACAAGTGTTTATCCAATCTTAGGTTTAGATTTTAGTTGGACTAAACCACTAGGTGATACAAGACACCTGAAGCTAGCTCTTCCACATTCAAACATTGGTCTTGTTCATAAGCGAGATGCTAATGCATCAGACATATCATCATGCGTAAGGTACAATAGTGTTAGCAATTCTAGGGATTCAAGTTTCGTCCCTCTTTTTCTTTTTCAATTTTTGGGATACTTGCTCATATGTAGTGAAGCAAGGGAGTCGATTCCATTTTGACTTTGAATTTATTTGGATCTTCATTTGATCTTCACTAGAACTTGTTTTTTGATCTTCATTTGATCTTCAATTTTTGGAATTTACATTTGATAATTCTCTTCAAAAACTTTCCTTTGGGGAATTTTACTTTGGGGGGAACTATTTCTGTAATATCGATTGAGTGTATCGATCTATGATATCAATATAGGATATCAATCTGGGATGTCGATCTATGATATCGATCTAGGGTATCAATCTTGAGGATTGATGTGGGATATCACTCTGGGATATTGCTCATTTTATCATAAGCAAGGGATTCTGAGTAGGGAATACACTTGTCCTTTTGCCAATTGCCAACATTTCCCATACCGTCTGCACAGAGGGATAAGCAAGAATAACTCTTTTCGCTTCAGGATACCCGGTCCTGCTTTGTGGCTTTCATCTTCCCCTAGTCCTTATTAGGATTGTTTAATTTATTGATTAGTGATAGGATTATGATATGCTAAGGGCTATACTAACTGGACCTTAGCTACAAAAGCAAAGCAAGCTTTCTATCAACTCTTGATAAGACCTCTAGGTATGGTTGAGTGACCGAAAAACCTGAGTATATCTCTCATAGCAACATTATGGGTTGTGTTGAAAAACACATTTACTCACATGACTGATGGATTTATGATAAATGCAGAGGTGCATGATTGAAACACAAACGTGGTGTCATTTGTAAGACTGACAAACACAATGCCTTCTATTACGGAATGCAACGGATGATGAATGCCTATTTGCAATGCAATGAAATTAATGCATGTGTGAATGAAAATGCATAATGCAAATGCAAATGTTTTTGGATTTTATGCTTTACCAATTTTTTTGGATTTTATTGATTTTATAATTTTTATGAGTTTTTGAGCCTCATATCTGACCAAACGATGAGTACATGCCTTTGGAACCTTTAAATTGACCAAGCGATTCTTAGGAAACCTTGGAGCTTTTAGGATTGACCAAAGGGATTATGAGCACCTTTGGGGCATTTTGGGATGACCAAGCGATTTTTAAGAATCCTTGGAGCTTTTGGGTTGACCAAGTAGTTTTTTAGAAACTCTTGGTACCTTTTGATTGACCAAACTACTCATAGATGAGCTTGGAGCCTTTTAGGATGACCGAGCGGTGTTTAGCAACCCTCGGAGCCTTTGGGATTGATCAAGCAATTTTAAGCAAACTCTCAAGCTTTTTACTAATATGACCAAGAGGTTTTAGCAACCCTTGGAGCCTTTGACATGACCAAGCGGTTTTAGCAACCCTTGGAGCCTTTTGAGATGACCAAGCGATTTAACAACCCTCGAAGCCTTTTAATGTTGAACCCTTGAGCTTTTACTATGCTCTCAAGCATAAAATGCCTTAATATGGATGATGTTGAGAGGTTCAGGCTCTTCAACACCCCCTAGCGATGTTAGGCGATAGGTACCTAGACCAATATTTTTAGATATGATATAAGGTCCTAGCCAATTAGCCATAAATTTGTCTCGCATATCTAGCGATAAATTAGAGTTCTATTGGTTCTCTTTCAAGACAAGATCCCCAACCTCAAAGTCTCTCTGGTGGACTTTGATATTGTAAGCTCATTTTAGTCACTCCTGATAAACATGGAGATGCTCCAGGGCATTCATGCGATGTTCATCAAGCAGCATCAGTTGATCCAATCGAGCTTGTCATACGGTGTCATCATCGATGAACTCTTTCAATGTGACGTGCAACATTGGAATTTCCAATTCCAAGGGCATAATGGCCTCAATGCCATATACTAGTGAGAACGGTGTTGCCCTAATGGGCATCCGAATACTAGTCCTGTAAGCCCATAATGCAAGGGGCAACTGGATATGCTAGTCTTTGTGGTTTTCTTGGACCGTATTTTTCAAGATGGCCACCACTATCTTATTTGAAGCTTCAACCTACCCGTTTTCTTGTGGATAGTATGGAGTCACAAAACTGTGTTTGATTCTATATTTAGATGTCAAAGCTCTCATAGTTTTGTTCTTGAATGATGTTCCATTATCCGATATTATTTTGGATGGAATCCCAAAATGACTTATAATATGCTCCAGTATAAACTCTGCTATACGAGATCCAGTTGTCATTGTTAAGGGTATTGCTTCCACCCACTTTGTGAAATACTCAGTAGCCATGATTATAAATGTATGTCGGCCCGATGATGGAGGAGAGATCTTGCCTATAAGATCTAATCCCCACTGAGAAAATGGCCAAGCCGCTTGGATGGGCTGTAAGGCCTATGATGGCAAGTGCGTAAGATTAGCATGATGCTGACATTTGATGCATTTCTTGACATACACATTGCAATCCTTCTCCATAGTGGGCCAATAGTAGCCCATTCGAAGGATGCGCTTGATGATGGCCATGCCACTGAAATGGCCATCGCATGTACCATCATGAGCTTGTGAAATTGCCCAAGATGACTCTTGGGGCTCTAGACAATGAAGGAGAACTCCATCATAACCTCGATGGTACAAGATGTCTCCTATTAAGACATATTTAGTCACTTTTTGTTTAAATGTGCATTTTGCGGCATGCGACAATCCCTCTGGGATTATACTAAGTTTTAGGAAGTCTTGAATTTGTGACATCCAGTTTTGATAAACCTCAGCTTTGACTGCTAAGATGACTTGCTCCCCCTGCATATTTACTTTTGCAAATGCAGACTGGGAAACAACCCTATGGTGAATGGTAGTACCACTCCCCATCGGACTCTGAGAGGTTAATGACCCCTAGGGTGCCTTCTTCAAAAAGTCTTCAGCTCTATAGAACCATTCAACTTTTGGTTCTACGCTAATCATATTGATTGACATTTTATTATCAAAGGCTTCTCGCTCCACTGCAGGATGCGAGAGCATTTTAACATGAATGGTAGTGAAATCAGTAGATGGATTCTGAGGGATTAAAGATCCCAAATATGCCATGGTGTCTGCGAACCTGTTTGATGAATGAGGGATTGCCTCGATGTCATACCATTCCAATTTAGCTAAATATATAATTACAAGATCTTTATAGGCTTTCAGTATGGGACATCGACACTGAAAGAGCCCCTTAACTTGATTTACTATGAGCAAGGAGTCACCAAAGATGTTTAATATTTTAATATTCATGGCGATGGTTGTGTGGAGGCCTAGCAATAGGGCTTCATACTCAGCATTGTTGTTGGTGCAAGGAAAATCTAATTTAAATGACAAGGGCATTGGAGCTCCTTGCGATATGAAAAACACTATTCCTGCACCACCCCCTTGCTCGCACTTTGAACCATCGAAGAACAGAGTCATATCAACATTGTTCTCTAGTTCCTCAAGTTTGGGAGCTTCAGATATGATGAAGACTGCATCATCCGAAAGCTCTATGGTTAGAGGCCTACTGTTTGACAGTGGTGCCTCAGCTAATTGATCAGCTATGACTTATCCCTTAATGGAATTCTAGCTTATGAATTCCAGATCGAATTCTATCAATAGCATGATCCACTTTGCAGTACGCGTATTATGATACGTCTTACTCATCATGTACTGCAAAGGGTTTTGTTTTGATATAACATATGTTGTATGACTTAGCATATAGTGTCACAATTTCTTTGTAGTGAACACTACTGCTAAACATAGTTTCTCCACATATGCATACCCTAGCTCGTAACTCACCAAGGTTCGGCTAATATAATATATGGCTTGTTCCTTGCCTTGCACATTCTTTTGGGCTAACATGGTCCCTAATGCAAAGTCGGTCATCGATATATATAGCAAAAAAGGCACATCTAGCCTTGGTGGAGCTAGTACTAGCGATGTCACCAGGTATTGCTTTATTTTAGTGAAAGCTGCTTGACAATCCTCATCCCAATTGAATGGGACCCCCTTGTGTAGCAGTCGATTCATGGGTCGACATTTATCCGATAACTGAGTGATGAATCACTTTATCGATGCTACTTTGCCCTGAAGGCTTCTTAACTCTTTAATATTGGAGGGAGGACACATTTCTAAGATAGCCTTGACCTTCGTTGGGTCAACTTCGATGCCTCTCTTTGAGATGATGAATCCTAATAGCTTACCAGAAGTTACGCCAAATACGCACTTCTTAGGATTCAACCTAACATTATATTCTATTAGGTGATCGAAGACCTTCCTTAAGACCTCTGCATGCTCAACACGTAGCAATGACTTGGCCAACAAGTCATCCATGTAATCTTCTAGAATCTTATGCATATAGTCATGAAAAATGTATGTCATGGCCCGCTGGTATGTTGCACCAGCATTTTTGAGGCCAAATGGCATAACTTTATAGAAAAATGTTCCCCATGGTGTTATAAACATGGTTTTATGCTGGTCTTCAGGTTTAATCTGAATTTGATTGTAACCAGAAAAACCATCCATTAAGGAGAGCATTTCGTGACCTGCAGTTGCGTCCACAAGAGCATCGATATTAGGCAACGAAAATGAATCTTTGGGTGTTGCCTTATTGAGGTCTCTAAAATCTGTACAAATATGGATTCTTCCATCAAGTTTTCCTATGGGTACCATATTGGACACCCATTCCAGATAGTCGATGGAGATTACAAATTCTACATCCAACAACTTTTGTAGCTCATCTTTCACCATTAAGGCTACTATTGGATGCATCTTTCTAAGTTTTTGCTTGATCGACTTCTTCGTCAGATCTAGCGAAAGGTTATGAGTAACCAATTTTGGGTCTAGACCTGGCATATCCTTATACGTCCAAGCAAACATATTTGGTCTCTCTTTCAATAGAGGGATGAGGGTGGCCCACTCATCTGGAGTGAGACTCTCTCCAAATTTAACCTTCTTTGAATTGGTGGGATCATTACTGATATCCACCTCGAAGGTTTCCTCTACTAACATATGTGATCCCTCCTCAAGCTGATGAGGCGTAGGAATCAAATGGATGTCATCCATTAGGTTCATAGGTTTCATGTTGGAAGCATCCTCAGCATGATACACATCATAAGCATAGCCTAGTGCAAAATGGAAAGGTTGCAACATTTCTTCATTAGGGAAGAAATCTTCAGGCTCTATAGGTGAGTCAATGTGATCCCAGTCGATAGCATCTACATTGAGATGCAATGGTTTAGATGGATCTACTAGATTGTGGAGTGGAGTGGTCAAATCAATGGAGACCATATTGATGGAATGGTATTGGTCTCCAGAACCACATGGACAAACTTCTACATAATCGATGTAGTCCTCATACCCAAGATCTGGCTCTAATGACATGGGCACAAATGGGTCCTCTCTATGAGGACTACGGACAACTGGATCCTCCCTATGCACTAATTGCAAAATAGGATCATTTGGCTCAAGGAGCTCCATGTAGGTCGATGGAAGGGGATTAACCAACCGATAAATTTGATCCAGGTTTAATCATCTTGCTCTCAGATGAGGACCAACATGTAACTGATGATAGACCTCATCTATGTCGATGGGTTGATGATGGTAACATAAATAAGGAGGACCAAGGTAGGCCCTCTCTAACTCATCTTCTTCATCACTATCAGACAACCAGAATCCATCATTCACTCCTACTCCTATGGGGCGCTCTAGCAAGTGCGGCCCCATGAATCTGACTTCCTGATTGTTGTCATCACTATCCAAAAAAATTAGATAATTATACCGTAAATGTGACACTGCCAAGAAATCTAGCTCTACTTCTTCCCCCAAATGATCAATGTTGGGAAGAGTCTCTTTGATAACATGTACCGACTCTACAGGTGGTAGGTGATGTGCATGCAAAGGCCCTAGATAGGCCACCTCAGCTTCATCCTCAGATTGATCATTATTTGAGGATTCACTATCAACATCATAACTTGGTCCACTCATCTCGGAGGTGGACTCCTCTCCATCATCATTGTATAGATCTCCTGACTCGAGATCACCTAAAACTATGGGGTTATGCCCCTACACACCTGTGTCATTGGTGGCATTATAGATTTGATGACCCAGGTTGTCTCTGGGGTTCCACTCTATATCAGTACGCTCTAGGAGCTCTTCATGATCTTCTTCAAGTGGCTCAATGGTGATGACAGATACCATTGGGTGAGTCCTCCAAAAGCTGGATGGATCAGGATGATATGGGTTAAAGTCCATGTCATCCCCCAGACTAAGGTACAAGTGATCTAAGGATGCTATGAGCAAGTCATCTTGTCCTTGTATCTATAATCCTAGGCCGAACCTATCAGTTGCTAGCTGATAACGTAGCTCGAGCGGAGTCCTACGCCCTTATTCAAATAAGCCAAGTCCATACCCATGCCAGTGATATAACTCAAAAATATGCATGGAGTACTCTAAGTTGGATAAATAATGAACATTTACTATGAAAGGTTCATCACCATCCTCATCCATAGGCATTCACATTGGAAGCTGATCCAGCCCAGCGTAAATGAAGTTAGTCTGATTAGGTGGCTCTCCCAATGGTACCATCGATCCAACCAAAAATTGATGGGCATGCGGTCGGCCCATCTCTTGTGCAGTCTCCAAAATAGGTCCAAAGGTTACATTCTACACAATATACTCACCTAACCCTATGTTGGTGAGATGTACAGTCACCCATGGTGCGGATGACCCTACTGACGATGTAGGTAGGCTGAGGTACCTCCTTGGCTATATCTTGGGCTTCCTCTACTTCCATGGGGATGGGAGCCTCCTCGATGACTGGTTTGGGCATATGTCTCTTCTCTTTTTCACCCAATTTCACCTTTAACTTCCTATTGTCTCGAAGCATCATTGATGCGGTTGGTTTCAAGGAAGTAGCAGTAGTGTGCTCAGATCTGTGTGACATAGATATCGATGGTTGAACACATACTCTTTGTTTTTCTTCTGGATGCTTAACCGGTGATGTTGGCCGGATGTCCAAGTGCATTGATGGGAGTATGAAACCCCCTAGTAGATCAGCCATGTTCATAAATTTAAATGGTTCTCCATCTGATGGCACCACATGAACTTGTCCCTCATGAATGTACTTCATGCATTGATGTAATATCGAGGGAATGCAATGCATCTCCCGAATCCAAGGTCTACCCAGTAGGATATTATACTGCATGGTGCCTTCTATCACATGACACATCACAGGGATGGTCTTTAGGCCTACCTAAATAGGTAGGACAATCATGCCAACCATTGAACATAACGCATCATTAAACGCTCTCAATGTGAATGCAGTTGGTACAATGTGTGATTTAGGTAGCTTCAAGGGACTCAATGCCTTGGTCGTTATGATGTTGATCGATGAACCAGTGTTGATCAAGACCCTTTTGAATGGCACATGGTTGATACATGCAATAATATGCAATGGTGGGTCAGCCGTATCGGTGGGAACCATCCTGATTTTATGATCATAAAATTGGATCATCGGTTCTTAGCACTATTGTACATGTCCCACAAAATTTGTGAATGCTTGAGCATCCTAGGATTGTACTTCAATAGACCTCAAAATGTCCATGAGAGTCTCCCTATGCCTAGGGGACTGTTGTATCAGTTCATATATAGACAGCTTCATAGGAGCTATCTGCAGGTTTTGGACTAGCCTGCTCCGTATGGTCACCACCGATCTCGTTGGTGGGCCTAGAATATTCTGCATTGATTATTGATTCGGTATGGCTTGTATTCTTATGGGAGCACATGGTTGATTTAGCTGCTCATATCTCCCATGCCTTGTAACAACATTAACCATACCAATGAACCCCTAGGTAGGTGGTTCGATGCACACCTGGTTGACGTGACCAGCGTTGTTGCATGGTGCCTCATGGTTTGGAAGTGGATTTTTGTAAATCCCCATGTTCTGGTTGTCAGGTGCTAGTGGATTACTTGGTACTACAAGCTCACCTTTCTCAATCATGTTTTGCACAATATGCTTGAAGGACCAACATACTTTGATGTCATGACCCTTCGCTCGATGAAAGATGCAAAATAGATCATCCTGGTACCCCTTTGACTTGGGTTGATTTGGATCGACCATCTTGATTTTGGGTAATCTGATTGCCTTGGCCTCACACAATTGGTGGAATATCGATATCAAAGATTCCATCAAAGGCGTGAATTGGTGAGGTGGGCGTTGCTCTTTGTTCTTGCCCTTATAGTTATTATTGCACTTTTTATACTACATAGGAGGAGGTTGGGCCTGATAATTCTACTTTTGCTACCCTTTATCCTCTCTCTAGAGGTTCAACACCACTTGGTTGATGTGGGCCTACTTGCCCTTATGTTTCATGGAGCTCTTCTTAGGCCCCTCTTTCCTATTCTTAAGCTTCAAGTTGCCTTCTTGCAACTTGATGTCTTCAATCACCTTGGCTTGCGCCAAAGCTTCCTCGAATGTTGAATACTGTTGCAACTGCAACAATAGTGAGATGTGCTTGGCACAACTCTTGGTAAACATTCAGGTCAATTCCATAGTAGGAATAGGGAATGGTAGCTTCACCATCAACCTCCTCCATCTCTTTCCATACTATTCAATTGGCTCATCATCGCGCTGAGATAGCATAGCCAAATCGGAAAGGTTAGCCTATTTCTTGATGCCAAAAGAAAAGCGTTCAAGGAAAGCATCAGCCAGTTGCTCAAAACTGGTAATGTTGTGCCTCTTTTGCTGGTTGAACCACTCCCGAGCTGGGCCTGAGAGGGTCATGACAAATGTGTGCAAAAGTAAGGCATTATTGCTCGCAATTTGGAAATAAGAATCCAAAAATCTCGTGACATGCTCCTGTGCATCTTTGTCACCTTTAAATTTGTCTAGCCTGGGCATAACGAAATGCTCAGGATAGGTAGGAGTAGGTATCGAGGGGTCCAAAGGCTCATTGTGAATCTTTCTTAATGTCGAATTTTGAACAATCATGCCTTGCCTCTCAATCACTTTTACTTTAGCTGCTAAGGCTTTATAAGCCTCCGAGGATAGAAAGTCCTCCTCCCTAAGCTATCATGGGGGTGGTCTTGGAGGCACATTCTTCCTCTACCAAGGTGGAGGGCATTGCTCTTCCTCCTCCTCAACTTGGGAGTCTTCAGGATACTCTTGATCATTTCCTACTCCCTCTTCTTCCTCATATTATTGTTGCCTCTCATGTTCGAATGGTGGTGGTCATTCTCTTGGTAGGGCACTAATATGAGTATGAGCGTCCATGCGCTCCTACTGCACATCGGCTTGTGAAAAAGCCTTTCTCTGAATGTGCTCTCTATTCTCCACATGAGTATATAGACCAGCCCTGGCTAACCTATCTTCTTGCTCTACACACTCCTTTTGGGCAAGGATGCATTCCTCATGCATGCGCTGCTCGTATAGTCTTTGTCTGATGAGCCTCTACGATTGAAGATTCTCTTCTTCAATGCACTGCCTTTCTAGGTGAGCATCCTCCAATTGATCTTGGAGAAGCTATCATCGCTACTCAGATACCAGTCTATGTGATCTATCAAGGTCATTGGCCATGATAGGCCTCTGGTATGCATGCTCTATGCGAGCGACCTTATGGGTTCTGTACCCATATGACTGATTTGTGATGCTTTTGCCCTTGTCTATAAAGATGACATTGGCATCTTGCTAAACTCTATGCTCTATGCCACCATGCATGGATGGTGGATGTATCACATGAGGGTGCTTAGAAGCCTCTCCATGTTCTCTAGCAGTCCTAATAGAACTCGCACTACGCTCACTCAGGGCACGAGTGGGTGGAGCCAAAGGCTTATAGCCTAGCTGCTCAAGGATGCTACCTAAGCCATCCAACTATCTGGATCTCCACCGCTCATGTGGTGGTGTGCCATTGGCTCCCACCTTAGCCATATCAATAGTGATATTTTGATGTTCACTACGTGTGGGAGTCTGCATAGGCCTATGCTCAACGATGGCCTTATCTACATGCCCTTGAATGGGTGGATCTCGATCTCGTCTATACTCCGAAGGTGGAGCCATGGATCCTCCTACAGACCTATGATGTAAGGGTACTAACTTAGACCCCTGGATAACGTACTCTTTGATCGATCCCATGGATGCACGTGCAACATGATCTCGGTAATGGCTTTCGAGTGGAACACCCTCATGCTGAGAGGCTCCCTACTCTATTATATGCCTAGAAGAATGCACAAAAACTCCTCTATTGGGGGTATGCTCAGTAAGTTCCCCTCTTGTCGAGTTGTCTCCTCTAATGCTTGTCGAATGACATTCGAGAAGTGCATGTGGGTGAGGATTCGACATGTGCTGATGTGAATCTATTGGGGCTTGGTCATGGGCTTCAGGCTTGTGCCTTTGTTGACCGCCCCGTGTCTCCACCATAGTGTACCTAGCATCTAGATTTATTCTTTATTACACAAACAAGGTATACAATGGTGTTTATCTCATATTAATTTTTAAAAGTGAGCCCTAGACTATTTGATGTTGTTTTCAAGTTTGTTGTATCAGTATAGAACTCCTTATCATGTTTTGAAAAGTGTTGAATGATATTCTTAGTTTAAATTGGCTTTCACCTGTATGCTCGCAGCTCGACAACCTGGATGTGACTTCCAGGCCACGTAAATCCCCCGTGTGTGGTAATGAAGGTCCACACCCAGACAAGGAGCATAGGTCCTCCCATATCCTCACCCAATTTCACCCAGTCAATGTTATACCCTCCGAAGAGAAGTACATGCAAATTTTCTAGGCTACGAAAGGTTCTTGGATCCGGTATTGGTCTAGTATCCAAGGGTACGTAGGATTTGGGCCAACGGATGGAAATTACGCCCACCATCGTTGAACCCTACTAGTGGTTGGATGTGACTCCCAACTCACTAGCATTTAAGTGAAACATGGTGTGTGTGGTTCATTTTAATTTGCATAAAATGACAAATGCATCATATAGCACAAATGATTGTTTCCTACATGTAATGTAAAAGAAACATTTTATATTCAGATATGCATGCTATACTCTACATGATTTTTTGACAATGCAATTACGATGATGCAAATGGCCACTACTTGGGCCTCAACATGCAAACCAAACACACAAGTTCTATCAAGCACGTTGGATTCTAGGGTGGATTGCAATCAGAGATCCATTGTTCCTAGCAGCACCTTTCTAATGACATGAAAAATAAATGCAAACCTAGGACCTAATTCATTTCTTCTTTTCTTAATTTCCTAGTTGCATTGCAAATTTGAGCTCTCTGGAAAAACACAGTGACAC
This sequence comes from Wollemia nobilis, assembly GCA_028583015.1. Classification (NCBI taxonomy): domain Eukaryota; kingdom Viridiplantae; phylum Streptophyta; class Pinopsida; order Araucariales; family Araucariaceae; genus Wollemia; species Wollemia nobilis. The sequence continues at coordinate 6,721,452 of JAQPPZ010016381.1, forward strand.
AAAAAATGATAGAGAATGAAAAATGGGACCTACCTCAGGTCCACATCCGATCTGTGCTCTATTTTCTGTTGTCTGATCTATCAGTTGTGAACCGCAGGTCTGGTCTATGGTCTGCACTATAACCCATGGGTTGCAGTTGTGGTTCAATTGTTGGCCCGTAGCTGGTAGCTGCGGTCTATACCTACAATTTCAAAAATCCAAGAAATGGTAGTTAGATAGCTAAATTTGTGGAGTTCCATCGTGATCACCTTTTGACCTATCCAAAAAGTGTGCGCCTATCTAATATATCAATTGAAATCAACATGAAAGCATGAAAAGAGAAACAAGATCACATATGGCAATAAAATGAATGCTTCTTTTATTAATATTGGAAGTGAATCTCGATTACAATCATGCCCCTCTTAGGGTCACCCAAATGTTGATACAATCAATACAATGCCAAAGCCCCCAATGGGGTAGGTGCACTATTATTGCTTTTCCAAATAGTCACAAACTGCTCTAGGGTGGAGTTGACCCTCTTCTTCGCGTTGAGGAAGGAATTTGATGATTGAAGCTCCTTTGAACCTATTCCCTATGATCAAGAAACAACACAAGAAAGTTATACAAATAGGCAGCCTCTCGTGATGAGGCCCTTTAAAGCATGAAAACATAAAGATGCCATGAATAACATGAAATCAAGAAAGCATATAAAATGTGTTAAACATATGCAAGATTCATCAAGATTGCTTGAAACATGTAAACAAGAATTATAGCTACCAATCTAATGGATCAATTATGTGAAATGAAGCATTATAACTTGAAATTAAGCTATTTAAGTCCTACTTGCTAAAATGAAGTAAACCTAATAAAATCCTTAATCTAGTTAGTCAGGGTCTCTAAACTACTAAAACAAGTGCTCAAATGATTAATCTGATCTAGCTAAATAAACTATAAAAGGAATAGTAAGGAGATCTTACACCTGTTGCAAACCGTAGCTCTGATGAGCGGTCTGCACTATAAACCATGGCTGAAAGCCATGAGCAACCAAATAGGTTTGCCCTCCAATTCTAGGGTAGTGGGCTTGATCCTCCTTGTCAAATTGATGATCAAGGGTCGCCTCAGTGTCCTCTGACAGGTTTGGCGGTTGAATCGTTGAATAGGGCCTCCATTTGCCCAAATTAGCATTTCTTGGCTCTCCTAGGCTCCTAGGGCATCCATGGCACAAATTGATCTTTTGATGGATAGCAAAGTGGCAACTCTCTCACAAGCATGAACTCAGTATGCACTTTGATAGGGCTTCACTGCTCACTTCAATCTCTCTATTCTTTGCCCTAATTGAATGGGTACTTATAGGATTCCCTAGGGCTAGGGGTGGCTTCATGGAGAAGCCAAGAACAAGAAGAGGTGGTTAGGATAGTTGGAATGGAAGAATCTTCCATCCTTTAACCACCTTCTTCTAGATCAAATGGTCGTTCAAACCGATTTGGCTCGGATGAAGGCCAACTGAACTTCAGTTAAGACCGTAGGTGACAGCTGCGGTTCAGACTATAAACCATAGGTGTCAACTATGGTTTAGACTATAGACCGTAGGTCTCAGCTACGGTTCAGACTGAATAGGCCAAGGAGCCCAAATTGAGTGGTTAGAACCACTGCTCTATCTTGGAGTCTATCCAAGATCTTCCATATGGTCTTGTAGCATGTCCATATGAGTAGTCGCCATCGACATGACGTGTTTTAGGTGTCTATATTTTCTATAAAGCCTTTATTTATTAATAGATAAACAATTTTTTGTTTATCTACCTCTTTTTAAATGCTTTTTAAAATTGTATTATGTTAATTCTTTAAAATAGTGCCTTTTTACATCAAAAAATGATGTAGAACACCAAAAATTGAATGCAGTGAACACTGTCAACCCTGATATGCATCCACTTAAAGATATTCCAAGGGATGATATGGGACCACATGATAATTTTCTTAATAATGATATTCAACAACCACTTCATGAGATGCCTATTACAAACACAACAATTGAAAAAGAAAATAACAATACAATTAAAATGCAGACCTCTAGGGAATCTTCTAGTAAAAATCTAAATGCCAAAAGACAAGTGAATGGACTATTGGAAGGGATTTTAAAAATGAATGGGCACAATTATACCCCTTTATTGAGTGAGATGAGACAGAGAAAATGTGTAGATGCGTTATTTGTAGTTGGAAACTAGGAAATGATCATTTGTTGCAAAATAAGAAAGACACAATAGAAAAACACTATGGGAAAGTTTATATCAAAGAAATACAAAGTGATGGAACAATTAAGAAATATCATAGGTGGAAGGATGCATCGGAATGTGTGAATGTCAGATATGCACTTGAATACAAAAAATCAATGAAACACCAACAAACTCTTGTTGAGAAGGGTGGAACAATCTAGGTCCAATTTCAAAAAATTAATAAGATCGTATTAGCCTCAAAACATTTGTAGTTTGTTGTTGTATACAATATTCTAAAAAAGGGTCGACCCATGTCTGATTTTGCTGACTATAAGAAACTGTTTCAATAGCCGATGTACAGAACCTTACCAGTTTCCATTGGTCAAGTCAAAGTGGTTGGAAAATGGCAAAATGTCTATCACTAGTTGAGAAGGAAGACCTAAGAGAGAATGTAAAACAAGCCAAATTTATTTCACTTTCCATTGATGAGGTAATGACTGCTGACAACACATCTTGGATTTTCATACATGTTTACGCATTCCAAAATAAATTGAGACAACCTCATTTACTAGCACTACATAAGATAATGGAAAATTGTAATACAAAAAATATTAACTATGTTGTTGTAACCTGTTTAAAGGATATTTCCAGAATAAATGAAAAAGAAATTGCCACAAAGTTAATTTGTGTTGGAGCTGATGGTGCAACTATAATGCAAGGACAAAGGAACGGTCTTTGTGTTAGACTTCAAACATCAATTGCCTCATATTTGATTTCCATTCATTGCATGGCTCATCAAATGAATATTGCATATAAAATTATGAGCACATTTGAAAATGTAGCCAAAGTGGAAGATCTCATACGTGAAATACATTCTTACTTTTCATGCAGTCCAAAAAGGTTTGTAGAGTTCAATAGTTTTCTCTAGGTGTATTAATAGGTAGAAAATTGTTAAAATATGTGGACACTAGGTGGATTTCACTATGTCTTCTTGCAAAAAGGGTTTTTTTCAAAATATCAATCCTTTGTGGGGTTTATGTATGCACACCGTAGGGATGTTGACAAGGCAAAATATTTGCTATTTCATATGACTGACTTGGAAAATCTTCTCACATTATGTGGTATTCTTCCATTGTTGTAAGAAATAAATTCTTTGATTAAACTCGCATAGGAAAGAGCAATTTATATTGTTGATTTCATCAGGATGAGAAAATAAATATGTTTACTTATTGATAGGATTTACTTGTTCGGATAAAATTTTAAGGATCCTTTGTTTGATAGTTGGAATACGTTAGTTCAAGTCAATTATCCTAACAACTTTTTAAAGTTCAACATCAATGATAATATTTGTATTGCTATCCATGGAAATATGATTCCTTTATATCGTTATGAAAATTGGTTAGATACACTAACAGAGGATGTTGAACAAGTGTCCATAACACATTACGGATTTGATGAGGTTTTGCATAGTACTAAGAAATAAATGATAAGAATTGTACAATCATTAACAAGGAAAATAAGAGATCGTTTTCATAGAGATGAGCTACTTGAGGCCATGGTTGTTGTTAATCTTATGTTCTGGAATCCTTGTCTTGACCACAGTAGTAAAAGTGAGTTGTTTATAAAATATATGGGCACTCTAATGACACATTTCTCTAAATGTGTGTAAGTAAATGGCATTCAAGTCAATGGTATTCTAAACAAAGAATACCATTGACTTGAATAGTTGGAATACATTAGTTCAAGTCAATTATCTTAACAACTTTTTAAAGTTCAACATCAATGATAATCTTTGTATTGCTATCCATGGAAATATGATTCCTTTATATCATTATGAAAATTGGTTAGATACACTAACAGAGGATGTTGAACAAGTGCCCATAACACATTACGGATTTGATGAGGTTTTTCATAGTACTAAGAAATAAATTATAAGAATTATACAATCATTAACAAGGGAAATAAGAGATCATTTTCATAGAGATGAGCTGCTTGAGGCCATGGTTGTTAATATCATGTTCTGGAATCCTTGTCTTGACCACAGTAGTAAAAGTGAGTTGTTTATAAAATATATGGGCACTCTAATGACACATTTCTCTAAATGTGTGTAAGTAAATGGTATTCAATTCAATGATATTCTAAACAAAGAACTTTTGAGACAACAATCAACCAATTTTGGAATAACAATGGTTAATCAAATTGCACATTTCAAAAACCCACATGAGACTGGTTCCATCACAATTTTGTGGCAAAAATTATATCCAAGTAGTGTCTTACAAGAAACTATGAGTGAATACTTTATTTTATATGAATTATGTCAGACAATGATTTTGGTATGTTGAAGACGAAAGGGTTTTTAGTGCACTATATTTTGTTAAATCTAAAGTTCGTAGCAGGTTGGACAAAAAATTAGAAAATTGTTTGAGAATGTATGTGTCATCGTACGAGTTGGATAAGTTTCCCTATGACAGAGCTTTGGCATATTGGAAGTCCCTAGTGGACAGAAGAGGTCTCACTAATACTATTGATAATGAGGATAATGAGTCAGCTTGCAGTGATGAGATTATGGAAACACAAAATTCACAAAGGATTCCTGGTTCTTTTGGAGAAGTCGACAAGACTTTGTTTCAGCTTCCAACAATGTAAAATTTCAATGAGTTAAACAAATTCATATAATCAATGATTTTCTAGATTTGATATCATTTGTAAAATTTCAATGATTTAAAAAAATTCATATAATCAATGATTTTTCATATTTGATATCATTTGTAAAATTACAATGATTTAAAAAAATTCTATAATCAATGATTTCTCGTATTTGCTTTTTAATGTTATTGATTGTCTATGTTGACAAAATTTTATGATTTATGCTTTAGCTTTGAGTAAACTAGAAATTTTAAAACCATGCATGCATACATAATTAGTAAATATTTCTTTTAGAAAGTGTTGTATGTAGTCTAGAATAGTAGAAAGCACAATGCAAATAGCATAAATCTCAAGTTACGGAAACAACAATACAATATAAATGGAAATAGCATGAAATCCAAGTTATGGAAATAGCACAAGACAACTCTCATTATTATATCATAGCTTTGTTATTGAATTAACTGTCTATGTTGACAAAATATTATGATTTATGCTTTGACTTTGAATAAACTAAAAATTTTAAAACCATGCATGTATGTATCATTAGTAAATATTTCTTTTAAAAGGTGTTGTATGTACTCTAGAAGGCAAAATGCAAATAGCATATTACTCTAGATATGAAAATAGAAAAATAATATAGCATAATACACAAGACAATACTCATTTTTATATCATAGCAAGATTGGCTTTGAATAAAATGAAAATTTAAACCCATGCATAGATATATCCTTCGTAAAATCAAGCATAATTGAAACAACATAATACTCAAGCGATGGAAATAACACACAAATATAAATGTAAATAGTATAATACTCAAGTAATAACAACAAATGTCTTGTTTTCAAATGAAAACATATCATAAAATTATCTTTTTGATAAAATCAAAATTTTAAAAGCAATAACACATCCAAGTTATCCTTTTCATTCCTTAGATGGGGGGCTAGAGGTAGTTTCAGCTTCTTTTTCCTTTTCTACTACTTCCACATTCTGCAATTCAAGGGGTCGATATCTTGCATCTAATCTCCCCACTTCCTCTACTACAGGTCCTCCCTCGGGCTGGTTATCAATCCTCTCCTCCATTGCTCCAAAACTGACAAGGATGTTCTCTACACTTTTCAAGCCTTTGAGCAGGGTGTTTTCCTCTTTCCTAGCATCTTCGAATATTGGTGCAAGAACTTCTTTACCCTTATCCTTAAGTAAAACATCAGGATCCAATCCATTTTGGATAATGATCTTCCTAAAAGCATTGTTTTTTCGAACTGCTTCCTGAGCTCTTTTTTTCATTGTCATAGAAGCCATTAAGAAATCCTTTGCCATCTGGAGATAGTCTTGCAAGTTTTGAACCTGCTTCCTCAAATTATCAAACTTTACCTACAAAAGGAAAAATAAGTAGTCAGCAGACATTTACATTTTAAAAAAGAGAACAAAAAAATTTAGAACACATTAGTCTAACCTCGATAACATTCTTTGCAACTACAGCAACAACAACCATTTTCTTATCACATGCCCATTCATTAAAATAATCTTGGGCTTCAACATTTAAGTTCTCCAATCTGTTCAACATAATGCCTAAAATTTCATCATTGTAAGATGTTGTAACCTTCACCATGCCAGATTTAGCTTGATGTAGTAGAGCATCAAACTTTTCCGGTTCATTTTCAACTAAAAGAAAAATAGTTTTCTCTTTTTGAATTTTTTTAATTAGGCATTTATTTTTCCTTTATCAAAACTTTGGCCTGATACTCCCATTGTTTCATTTCTTTTACATTTGGAATGAAATAATCTTTAATGGTTGCTTGAAAATTGTTAGAAACTAATTCATTTTTAAAAAAATTTACTTTGTCATCCTCTGGTAGAGGATGAGCCTGAGGGGTGTCAATTTCCTTTGGAGGAGATGGACTTGAACATTCTACTCTTGCTTCATTTTGAGGATCTCGAAGCATATATGTTGCTTGAAAAACAATGGGTATGTTTCCTTGTAAAAAGAAATCCTCATCAAGTGGAGGATTATCTAACCCAACACCAGAAGCTTCTTGTACACCTGTAAAATTACCAAAAGATATATTTTCGAATCCTAAAAATTGCTTGGATGTTGTTCCCTGTGGCCTGAATGGAAGAAAATGTTTTCCACCCTGGAACCATTGTTGACCTCGCATTTGAGGTTGGCATGGTGGAGGAGGGGGCGACATCGACTATTGTCTTCCTTGATGAAATTGTTGTGGAGCAGCTTAAAAAATCAAAATAAAATTTGGTTACAAAATTTGTGAAGGTAGACTGTAAAATTTACTGTTAATTTATAACACTTACCGGTCGAATATGAGACCTCTTGCACAACCACATATGCAAATGGAATGTTGGTGCATTGTACATCTGAAAACACATTATAAAAATTAATAAAAAACATAGTAAAATTTGGTAACAAATTTTGTGAAGGCAGACTATAAAACTTACTCAAAGATGAGACCTCTTATGCAACTAAGCCAATTGGCAATGGATGTGTAGGTGGAGGTTGTCGAGGATTAGGAGAATTAGATCTTACGTGTTTCCTAGATCTTCTTCTTAGTTGTGGCATTGTTTCCTCCGTAGGTGTTTCAAAGTCTCCTGATTCCTCTAGATTATAACCTCTAACAATAACATCCCACTTTGAAGAGGAAGAGGATGCCCTTTTCTATATTTTGTATAAATTGTTAAAATTATAAAAATGACAAACATATTGAATATAAAAAATTATTAGTTTCATATTAAGTAAAAATTACCTACACTTGTATTTTCATGGCTGTAGTGATTAGGTCTGGGTGCTAAGAAGTCGGTACTGTAGTATTCAAAAACTTATAATACGATTCATAAAAAATAAAGAATGTGGTTGCATGTGCTGAGTGTTGGATATCCATTATGATGTGATGCGAGACATAGGTGGACTAGTCGAATTGTTGGTGTGCAATACAATGAACCAAATATGCCAACGCCCACATCAAAATTTCTATTGGTATTTCTTGTAGAATGAGTTTGGCTAGGAAGAATTTGCAACATGCTCGAAGAAAATTATTCTGAATACTTGGTACAGTCAAACCCCTTTTGGACTTGGTAGCGGTAACTAAAAAAAATAAATTAGTAATTGTAAAACCCTAGACTTTAAATTCAATTAAATATAAAAATATGTAGTTATACCTTAAAAATATTTTGATTGGACATTGAAGGTGGTCTCTAGGTAGATTTTATCATCATCAGTTAAAATTAATTTTTATGTGATAGGATCACAACCGGTGTGAGGCAATCCTATCAATATGGAGACATCTGAGGTTGTGAAAGAAAATCTAACATTTTTGTTGTCAATGACAATATTTATCGTGGTTGAATCAATGTCATAACCTGCAATTATCCTCTCCAGTAATTTTATGTCTGTGTCAAACTACGACATCGAAACTAGACCCTAAAGACCAGAGTCTTGGACCCATGACATGTTGTAACCCGGTGTTGTTAAAATTTTAGAAATTAGGGGGCAAACAAGGTTTTTGAAATTAATTTTTGACATTGTAGGGGTGGAAGGGGACACCATTGGTTTATTTTGTAGGGTACGAGGGACTATGGATCAGGAGGTAGGGTGGAAGGTATTGGAAACTTGATGGACAACATTAGAAAAGGGTTAAAACGAAAGGTGTGTGATGAAAACTATGTTAGAAAAGGTGAAAAAATGATTGTTTATACCTTTATATAGACTTTCTGAATGAAACCATCGAATAAATAATCAACACGTGGCATCTGCATGCAATCATTTAATGCATGGTTGACATGTGGTACAGATGCAATACATCATCAATGCAACTAATTAGCATTGGATCAATATTGCTACATCATATTGGCATTGCTGCATACGATCGCCATTGTTGCAATAGATCATCATTGTTGCATCCAATTGGCTTTGATGCATTTGATCGACATTATTGCAATAGATTGTCATTGTTGTATTCTATCGACATTGTTGTATTTGTTCAGTGTTACTGCTTTGATTAGAATTGTTGCAATAGATCTTCATTACTGCATCTGATCGACATTGCTACATCTGATCGATACTACTGCAATGCATCAACATTGCTGCAACGCATCAGCATTATTGCATCACATTGGCATTACTATAATACATCAACATTTTTACAACACATTGGCATTGTTGCAACACATCAACTTTTTTGCAATAAATGGGTATAGAACAATCAACATTGTTTGACCATAATGTCTGCATCCTATCAGTGCAGTTCGATCGATATAGCTTTATCCTATCGGTATTGTTCCATAGATATATTTTGATTGGTATAGATTTATCCTATCGACATAAAGCCTTTGATTTTGTTGTATAGGTCTAGAATTTGGCAACCGATAGGCATAGTGATGCAGAGCATCCGGTGGCAGCAGAGCAATCTTGCATCGACAAGAAAATTTCTAAGTGTTTGCCTTGATGTCACGATATCGCGATAGAGAAAAGTGTCACGATATCACGACATGTCATGTTTTTGCGACTCGAGGAGGAGAGAGAGAGAGACACGGAGCAAAAATGTTACGATTTCGTGACATGTCATGAAATCACGACCAAAAGGCGAGAGGAGGCGCAAGAGAGAAAAGTGTCGCGATATCACGACATGTCACATTATCGCGACCAGAGGACGAGAGAAAGTGCAAAGGAGGAAAAGTGTCGCGATATCGTGACATGTCACATTTTTGCAACCAAAGGACGAGAAAAGGCGCAGATGAGAAAAAATGTCGCGATATCGCGACATGTCGCATTTTTGCGACCAGAAGACAAGAGGAGGCATAGAGGAGAAAAATGTCGCGATATCGCGACATGTCGCATTTTTGCGACTAGAAGACAAGAGGAGGCGCAGAGGAGAAAAATGTCACGATATCATGACATGTCACATTTTCGCAACCAGGAGTCAAGAGAAGGCACCGAGGAGAAAAATGTTGCGATATCGCGACATGTCGCATTTTCGCGACCAGAAGACAAGAGAAGGCGTAGAGGAGAAAAATGTCACGATATCGCGACATGTCACATTTTTGTGACCAGAAGACAAGAGGAGGCGCAGAGGAGAAAAATGTCGCGATATCGCGACATGTCGCATTTTTGCGACCAGAAGACAAGAGGAGGCGCAGAGGAGAAAAATGTCACGATATCGTGACATGTTGCATTTTTGTGACTAGAAGACAAGAGGAGGCGCAGAGGAGAGAAATATCGCGATATTGCGACATGTCGCATTTTTGCGACTCAAGAAGGAGAGAGAAGGTGTGGAGCAAAAAATGTCACGATTTCGCGTCATGTCATGAAATCACGATTGAAAGAAGACAAGAGACGACCAAAGGAGAAAATGTCACGATTTCGTGACATGTCGTGAAATCACGACCAAAGGAGCAGGAAGAAAGCGAGGAAGGAAACTATCGTGAAATCGTGACATGTCATGATTTCACGACCCGAAGTAGAGAGCGAAGGCGAAAGGCAAAGCCGTCATGATTTTGCGTGACCCAAAGTAGAGAGCGAAGGCGGAATGCAAAGTTGTCATGATTTCACGACCCAAAGAGGCAAGAAGGAAGCAAAAGGGAAGAATGTCGCGATATTGCGACATGTCACGATTTCATGACCCGAGAGGCGAGGAGGAGGCAAAAAGGAAAGATGTCACGATATCGTGACATGTCGTGATTTCACGACCAAAAAGGAGAAAGAGGAGCCGAAAGGGAAGATGTCGTGATATCTCGACATGTCGTGATTTCACGATCGAAGAGGAGAAAGAAGAGCCAAAAAGGAAAGATGTCACGATATCACGACTCGAAGAAGAGAAAAGTAGCAAGGAGGAAAAGACATGCATTCCCAAATGGTGTTTCTCGATATGATCAAAGGCCTCATTAAAGCATGATTTATTACCCGGTAAGCTTGCTGAGCATGGCGGCCACTCGACTATTGCGTCTAGAGGTCAAAGACGATCAGGCGGCTCATCAATGCATGTTTTTGCAGCTGCCCCGATGGTAGTTGCCAGATAAAGTAAAAGATGTGAAGGTTCAGTCATCGAAGGCGAGGAAGAGTTGACTTTTGAGATTCGAAGGATGTATTCTTCTAGGGGGGTCATTAATGGCCTAGAGGGTCGGGACCTCGAAAGAAACCTAGAGGTTTTAAAAGGGGAAGCAAAGGCATGTACAAGGGGTCAAAAAACTGCCGAGGCAGAGTTGTAGAGTTGAAGGCAAGAGGCCCACTCTGGACCTGTCTGGGCATGTTTTTCTTCCAAGGGGGGAGTAGAGGAGTTTATTTGGCAGATTTCTGCCATTTTTGTAAATATTTTCAAGCTGATTAGTGAGAAACGTTGGTATTGAGAAGTGTGAATTTTGTGCCCCCCATCAGTGGTATCAGAGCAGGAGTTCTTGAGTGTGTAAATAGATCATCGAAAGTGAGGTAGTTTGCACCAGGATCTATGGAAGAGCAAAAGTTCCTGAGTGTGTAAACAGATCACCGAAAGTGAGGTAGTTTGCACCAAGATCTATGGAAGAGCAAAAGTTCCTGAGTGTGTAAACAAATCATCGAAAGTGAGGCAGTTTGCACTAGGATCTGTGGAAGAATGAGATTTCCTGAATGTGTGAGATCACTAAAAGTGAGGAAGCTTGCACCAGGATCTGTGGCAGAAGATTTCAGATCTTTGCAGAGGTAATTTTAGGCCCTACAAGAGGAGTTACGTAGAGGGCTTGAACCCAGAGGAGAAGGAGGAAGTGAAGGTCACTTCTTAATGCACCTCGATTGTCTGATGCAGGAGCATCCGGTGGCAGTAGAGCAATCTTGCATCGATAAGAAAATTTCTAAGTGTTTGCCTTGATGTCGTGATATCACAACAGAGAAAAGTGTCACGATATTGTGACATGTCATGTTTTTGCGACTCAAGGAGGAGAGAGAGAGACACAGAGTAGAAATGTTACGATTTCATGACATGTCACAAAATCGTGACCAGAAGGCGAAAGGAGGCACAAGAGAGAAAAGTGTCACGATATCAAGACATCTCACATTATCACAACCAGAGGACGAGAGAAAGCACAAAGGAGGAAAAGTGTCGTGATATCACGACATGTCGCATTTTCATGACCAAAGGACGAGAAAAGGTACAGATGAGAAAAAATGTCACGATATCGCGACATGTCGCATTTTTGCGACTAGAAGACAAGAGGAGGCATAGAGGAGAAATTTTTTGTGATATCGCGACATGTCGCATTTTTGCAACCAAAAGACAAGAGGAGGTGTAGAGAAGAAAAATGTCATGATATCACGACATGTCGCATTTTCGTGACCAGAAGACAAGAGAAGGCACCGAGGAGAAAAATGTCGCGATATCGTGACATGTCGCATTTTCGTGACCAAGAGACAAGAGGTGCAGAGGAGAAAAATGTCGCGATATCGCGACATGTCGCATTTTCGTGACCAAAAGACAAGAGGAGGCGCAGAGGAGAAAAATGTCGCGATATCGCGACATGTCGCATTTTCGTGACCAGAAGACAAGAGGAGGCACAGAGGAGAAAATGTCACGATATCATGACATGTCGTATTTTTGTGACCAGAAGACAAGAGGAGGCACAGAGGAGAGAAATGTCATGATATCATGACATGTCGCATTTTCACAACCAGAAGTCGAGAGAAAGCGCCAGAGAGAAAAGTGTCGCGATATCGCGACATGTCGTGTTTTCACGACTCAGGAAGGAGAGAGAATGCGTGGAGCAAAAAATGTCATGATTTCGTGACATGTCGCTAAATCACGATCGAAAGAAGACATGAGACAGCCAAAGGAGAAAATTTCATGATTTCGCGACATGTCACGAAATTGCGACCGAAGGAGCAAGAAGAAAGTGAGGACGAAAACTATTACGAAATCGTGACATGTCGTGATTTCGCAACCCGAAGTAGAGAGCAAAGGCAGAAGGCAAATCTGTCATGATTTCATGACTCAAAGCAGAGAGCAAAGGTAGAATGCAAAGTTGTCACAATTTCGTTACCCGAAGAGGCAAGAAGGAAGCAGAAAGGAAAAATGTCGCAATATCGTGACATGTTACAATTTCACAACCCGAGAGGCGAGGAGGAGGCAGAAAGGAAAGATGTCACGATATCATGACATGTCATGATTTCACAACCGAAAAGGAGAAAGAGGAGTTGGAAGGGGAAGATGTTGCGATATCACGACATGTCATGATTTCACGATCGAAGAGGAGAAAGAAGAGCCGAAAAGGAAAGATGTCATGATATCATGACATGTCGTGATATCGTAACCCAAAGAAGAGAAAAGCAGTGAGGAGAAAAAGACACGCGTTCCCAGATGATGTTTCTCGAGGAAGTCAAAGGCCTCATTAAAGCATGATTTCTTGTTCGATAAGCTTGCTGAGCATGGCGGCCACTCGACTATTGCGTCCAGAAGTCAGAGACGATCAGGCGGCTCATCAATGCATGTTTTCATAGCTGCCCCGATGGCAGTTGCTAGATAAGGTAAAATATGTGAAGGTTCAGTCATCGAAGGCGAGGAAGAGCCGACTTTTGAGATTCGGAGGATGTATTCTTCCAGGGGGTCATTAATGGCCTAGAGGGTTGGGACCTCGAAAGAAACCCAAAGGTTTTAAAAGGGGAAGCATAGGCATGTACAAGGGGTCAAAAAACTGTCGAGGTAGAGTTGTAGAGTTGAAGGCAAGAGGCCCACTCTGGACCTGTTTGGGCATGTTTTTCTTCCAAGGGGGGAGTAGAGGAGTTTATTTGGCAAACTGCTACCATTTCTGTAAATCTTTTCAAGCTGATTAGTGAGAAACTCTGGTATTGAGAAGTGTGAATTTTGTGCCCCCCATCACATAGCCCCCAACATAGAAAAATTCACCCCAGTTTGAAATATTTTGGTGAAATATGAATGCAATTTGCCATTTCTCCTTGGACACGTTTTTTGCAAGTATTTTGAGATCGATTCATCAGGATTTTATAATTATATTTTGGGACCGACCCACTATGCATAATCCTAGTGCAAAAGATGAGATATATGGTTTGGGCTCCCAAGGGATAGCTTTAGAGGAATCCATGGCTCCTTGGAGGATGATTGCATTAAAGTTGATGAGACTAGTTGAAGGTAAGTTGTTAATATTGGAGTATATTACATTATTTGGTACATGCTAATGTATCCCATGGTACATTCATGGTATATTTGTAAATAATAGATTATGGTTGAGTGATAGTTTAGAGTGTGAGTTATATTTTCCTCGTTATGTAAGTGTGAATGTGCAGGAAATGCACAAGTGTCATGTAAAGTTATAATGTGCAAGAAATGCACAAGTGTCATGTAAGTTAGAGTGCAAATGTAGGTTGAGTAAATGTGCACAAGTGTCTTATATGTAAGAGATAAAATATGTAATTTAAATATGTGCATAATTTTCCTAGATTAAAGAGTGCAAGTAGAAGTGTAAGAGTCATGTATAGGTGTGCATATGTTATAGAGTCAAGTGTTCATCAAGTATACAAGTGGCAAGTAGATAAGCCAAGAGTCATGAGACTTGGCATATGGAGAGCAATAGTCAAGTATCCAAAGAGTCACATTACTATTGCTATATTATGGAGACAATGCTCCATAGGAATGTAATTCAATAAATTCAAGTAATTCAAGCAATTGTGGGTTCAAGTTGTAACAGAGAAGGAGCAATAAAACTTGTAGATATTTTGAGTAATTAATATTGTAAGTTATTCTTCATGCATATTACATGAATGATTCAAGCTATTTACATTCATATTTTTACATATAAATGAATGCTATTTTATTTATTATAGGCCTTTATATACATATTAGTCTACTCATCGTATTATATTGACCTTCATTATATTGTGGCTATTTTATATTTAAGAATTGTGTTATATAACCTATGATATTTTTGGTAGTATAAGGCTTGAAAAAAATAACTATTAAAAGGCTCAAAATGTAATCAAGGATACAAGATAAAAAAGGGAAATTTTGGGGCTGTATTGTCAACCAAGTTGTTGTTGAGGTGATGGATCTGAGTGGTGTGATCAAATTCATATTTGGTGGGCGATTCTGTAGCTACTAACTACTTATCTTTTTTTATGTTTGACAATCAAATGCATTTGAAGCAATAGCAATGGTAGTGCTAATGTCAAGGTGAGAGTTGGGTCAATTGGGTAAGAAATGATGAAAATTTAAAGACTATACAATTACTATCAAGAAGAACGGTTATTGGTGCTCTCGCTTAGTTCTTAATGCTTTTGATTTTGAAGCAATAAATATTGCTAGTTTGGGCTTGATGATGACTAAATTGATTTAGATGTTTTATTGGTTAGCTGAAGATCTTAATTAGTTTTGGAGACTTTATGATGTGCTCAAAATTGGGTGTCTACATTTGTCCCTTTAATGCATTTATCAAAATGATGAATACATTAAAAACTAACATTCATGCCCTAATATTGAGATAGATGTATTTGATGTTGCTTAGAATTTATGAAGTAAGATGACTGATGCTTTTGATATGTTGATTACCAATGATATATTTTACATTTTCAACAATGTTAAATTGTTATTGTGCCTTAATATGCCCAACCGAGTTTTGGAGGGAAAATCAAGTTTGAATAAGAAAACTTGACTTGACCATGATTTACACTTATGTAGTAAGGAGAGATTGAGGATAACCAATAGAAGTTTACCAGGATAGGATAGGGGTAAAACTTCTATGAGTGTTGAAAATAAAATATTTTTTATTGAAAAGGAAGATGATTAGGAGCTATGGACCCCTAATTTCACTATAGACATTAATGGCAAGATGAGACTGACACATTGTGCTGACAAAGTGAGACCACCATCAGAAAGATGATAGGTTTAGGTAAGGATTTAAAAAACTTTTATTATTTTTTAATTTTGATCATGAAAAGCGCATGCAAAGAAAATGGCAGTGCTTTTGCATGCTAGTAATGCTAGCACCAATTGATGGTGCTTTTCCATACTGGTGGCACTTGATGGTTTAATCACTTGATGGTACTTTTCCAAAGGGTGGTGCTTTTTCTTAGCTAAAAATTGTCATTAGTTTTTGTAAATTTGGATGAGAGTAATGAGTGATGAGACTGGTTGTTGCAATAGAGGCTATATATCCTAGATAATCAACATAGGAGGTCCCATTCTCTAGAGACACTACATAAAAAAATGGCTTTAACGATGACTAAAATAAGGCAATTTTTTACGACAGTGAAAAATAGCCTTAATAGATCCTAAGAGGGTGGATTAAAACTACCCTCTTAGGATAACCACCCTCTTAGGGTCTGAACGAAAAAAAATATAAAGACTATGAGAAAAGCCTAGAGATGAGCATTTTGGTACTTATTTAGAGTAGTGCATGACGAAGGGACTGTGGGAATAGCAGAGCTAAGGCTTTGAGCATTTCAATACTTATTTAGAGCAGGAAATGATGGAGGGACCGTAGGAATAGTAGAGCTAGGGCTTTGAGGATTTTGACACTTATTTAGAGTAGTGTGCAATGGAGGGACCATAGGAATAGCAAATCTAGGGATTTAAATTAAAGGGAAAAGCTTTTTTACTAGGTGGAGCAGCACTAGTCAAGTTTCCAGGGCTTCCCAAAAGTCAGCCCTCATAATTTTGCTCTCCTTTTTATTTCAAAGCTCAAGCTAGGGCTTGAAAATAAACCATCAACACTTATTTAGAGCAGCATACAACACAACAGATGGAGGGACCATAGGAAAAGCATAGCTCTCCATTTTTTATTTCAAATCTCGAGCTAGGGCTTTAAATTAAAAGGGCAAAGCTTTTTCACTGGGTGGAGCAGTGCCAGTCGAGTTTCCAGGGCTTCCTAGAAGTCAACCCTCATAATTTTTCTTGAGCATCTCATAGAAGGTATGATGTTCACTCTCTAGACTTTGTTCTTCCATGCAATCTTCCCCAATTCCTCTCCACCTCCCATAATATTAAGCGCTTCCATGCAATATTCCCCAATTCCTCTTAGGAAGACCAATTTCAATGAGTTTTGGTCCAACTTACATTGTTTCGACCTCTACAACCTATATTTGAACCTTTCCATGTAGTCCTCTAGTGCTTCACCCTTCTAGATATTTTAGAAGATCTCATTCCTTGTGTTGCATGCCTTGCAATAGTGCTAGTACTTCTTTTAAAATTTTACTTTCATTTGCTCCTAGGTCTGTATACTATTACCTCCCAATCCTGTGAACCAATAGAGTGTTGTGTCCTTCAGAGTAGTAGGGAATAGTTTCAGCTTCTAGCCATCACTCCCATAAAATTTTAAGGGATAGAGTATTGCATTACATGAATGGGAATGCTACTACATGGACAAAGTTGGTCTCCAATTAAAAAATACATACACTAGCTTGCAGAGCTCTTCTATGTTAGTTGGTGTACCTTTGCATCGTCTTTTATGTATATTAGCATAGATTACTTAAATATAATGAGTACAATATCTTTTGCAAAATATACTTGCTTAAGAATTTGGAAGTAGGTACTTGCTATACATCATCTTCATATTTGAGGGCAAAGATTATTTTTTAAGGGAGGTAGTGCTAGGAACTCAGGTAATAACCCTTTTTAGTTTTTTATAATAGTTTTCTTAGTGATGAGTGGGAACCCCTTTTGAATGTAAAGGTGACCCTAGATTATTAGTTATAGGGTTATATTGTTCCCATAGTTATTATGGCTTAATATATTTTTGGTTAATATTTTAGTATTAGGGTAGGTTGAGTTGTCTTTATATATTATATTATAACAGAGGTGAAGGCATCCTAAATAATTATATTGTATTAAGCTTGCTTATAATAGAGGTTACCCCTTCAAAGTGGTATGTGATACAGTGCAAAATATTCAGTATATTAATAAAAATATTGTCATTTATGTTCATTCAATAGAATTGTGTTTCCTTATAAGTTTATCTATAATTGTAATTAATTCATGCTAGTAGAATACTTGCATTAGCAATAACATTGACCAATTATAATTTGGGTAATGCTAATGTCCAAAAATAAAAATTCTTTAGCTAGCACCATACCAACTCTTCAACCTACCACTCAAGCTCCTTTGTAACACTAGAACTACTTGCTCCTTTAAATCAAGAGGCCATGGGATCCAAACAAGAGGTCAACTGCTCTTGTATTGCAATCTGAGATTTGGTAACAAGGTTGGCTAGCATTACTTTTAATACACTGCTCTTATCTTGCAATCTGAGATTTGGTAGAAAAGCCATTGTTATATAAGTACAATCACTACATTCAAAGAACATATGAATCTCATAAATCCGTGATCATGCATGCCATAAGGGAAGAATTATCCCACTCTAAACAATTGTAAGAAATTGATTTTAACACTAGGAGCAACTTGCATAAAGCACAAACATGCAAAAGCTCTAGAGAAAATCACATACAATGCCATACAAGCATTACCTATCTTTCCACTACAACTCTTGGTTGTGATCCTAAAATCCATTCCAAAGAGGAGGAAAAAAATTGAGTAAGCTCATTTGAATTTTGCACTCCAATTAAACAAAATTAATAGGTTAGTTAAAAATAATTACCAGAATAGAATGAATTGGGTATCTCTCCGACAAAGTGATTATTTCCTATCTTTGAATTAGCAACAACCTCTAAATTTTGCTTGCCAATATTTCCCTTAGGGGCACCCTTTCCTGCATTTGCTATTTAGCATTAGAAGAGTAACATGTACACCACCTTCAACACAATTATACCATTTTCTTTAATCTTATAGTTACATGTGTTTTGAGACTCATTGGCATTATACAAACCTGAAGAGTTGTGCTTTGAAACTAGTTCTCTTGATCTAAGAGAAGGGGGTATGTACACATAGGCCTAAACATGATACAAAATATTAGGTAGATATCATAGAGAGTGATAAAAATTTATTTATAGAGAAATTTATACAGTGACAAATATTTAGATGTTATCAAACACTTAAAACTGAATAAAAGACCTGGAAAAATGGATGCTTGAGTGCTTCAGTTGTGGTTGGCCTCTTGTTTGGATCCCATGCACAAAGTGACTACAAAATTATTTGAATCTTGCTCCTTTAAATCATATTAAATCTTTCCTTCAGTCATCTCACTTTAGTAAAAATCAAAGTTGCTTATTATTTATTTATATTACATGCATTAGTATATCAATTTTCTTGATGTTTTGACATAAGTTTATAGATTGGAGGTTGAGGCATAAGATACAAGTTGTATGCTTAGGTAAGGATCCATAGTCTTTGGATTTACCTTTAATAGATAATAGTGCCAACCATGAGTGGTTATTCTATTAGCATGGCCTCAAATTGATATTTCCTATCTTTGAATTGATATTTCCTATCTTTGAATTGGGTATCTCTCTAGCAAAGTGATTATTTCCTATCTTTGAATTAGCAACAACCTCTAAATTTTGCTTGCCAATATTTCCCTTAGGGGCACCCTTTCCTGCATTTGCTATTTAGAATTAGCAGAGTAACATGTACACCACCTTCAACACAATTATACCATTTTCTTTAATCTTACAGTTACATGTGTTTTGAGACTCATTGGCATTATACAAACCTAAAGAGTTGTGCTTTGAAACTGGTTCTCTTGATCTAAGAGAAGGGGGTATGTACACACAAGCCTAAACATGATACAAAATATCAGGTAGATATCATAGAGAGTGATAAACATTTAGATGTTATCAAACACTTAAAACTGAATAAAAGACCTAGAAAAATGGATGCTTGAGTGCTTCAGTTGTGGTTGGCCTCTTGTTTGGATCCCATGCACAAAGTGACTACAAAATTATTTGAATCTTGCTCCTTTAAATCATATTAAATATTTCCTTCAGTCATCTCACTTTAGTAAAAATCAAAGTTGCTTATTATTTATTTATATTACATGCATTAGTATATCAATTTTCTTGATGTTTTGACATAAGTTTATAGATTGGAGGTTGAGGCATAAGATACAAGTTGTATGCTTAGGTAAGGATCCATAGTCTTTGGATTTACCTTTAATAGAAAATAGTGCCAACCATGAGTGGTTATTCTATTAGCATGGCCTCAAATTGATATTTCCTATCTTTGAATTGATATTTCTTGTCTTTGAATTGGGTATCTCTCCGACAAAGTGATTATTTCCTATCTTTGAATTAGCAACAACCTCTAAATTTTGCTTGCCAATATTTCCCTTAGGGGCACCCTTTCCTGCATTTGCTATTTAGCATTAGCAGAGTAACATGTACACCACCTTCAACACAATTATACCATTTTCTTTAATCTTACAGTTACATGTGTTTTGAGACTCATTGGCATTATACAAACCTGAAGAGTTGTGCTTTGAAACTGGTTCTCTTGATCTAAGAGAAGGGGGTATGTACACATAGGCCTAAACATGATACAAACTATCAGGTAGATATCATAGAGAGTGACAAACATTTAGATGTTATCAAACACTTAAAATTGAATAAAAGACCTGGAAAAATGGATGCTTGAGTGCTTTAGCTGTGGTTGGCCTCTTGTTTGGATCCCATGCACAAAGTGATTGCAAAATTATTTGAATCTTGCTCCTTTAAATCATATTAAATATTTCCTTCAGTCATCTCACTTTAGTAAAAATCAAAGTTGCTTATTATTTATTTATATTACATGCATTAGTATATCAATTTTCTTGATGTTTTGACATAAGTTTATAGATTGGAGGTTGAGGCATAAGATACAAGTTGTATGCTTAGGTAAGGATCCATAGTCTTTGGATTTACCTTTAATAGACAATAGTGCCAACCATGAGTGGTTATTCTATTAGCATGGCCTCAAATGCCAACTAGTTTTTGGTTTATTTATAGATTCACAAAGTGAGGAAAGGTTTAAAAAATGTGTATCATGTTGTCGTGTATGTTGTCAACCATCAGAATCACCTTCAAACATAATCAAGTATAGATGAACCTTTATATTAAATTACCCTTAGGATCATTTACTTAGTGTTGTATTTTATCTTTTCTTGTTTGTATTCAAGGAAATTGGAAAATACATTCTTATTACATTGCATTATAGATCTCTTCATTGTTGTATTTATAATTCTTTTCTTTGTATATTCTATACAAATTATAATAACAAATCTTCTTGAATATCAAGGACTGTTGTTACTTATTTTCTTTACAAAATTTACTCCTTAGACAATAGTGTTGCTTTGTAGCAATGCTTCTATATGCATGATAATGTTTCTATTATTGTCACTCATCTTTAGTGCTTGTGTTGTAGTTAAATATTAGTTTGATATTGATTGCATATCCCAATTATGGTAACACTTAGGTTACTTATATTGACTATCAAAATAGAATAATATCGTTCTCTTTCTATTGTATTTGAAAAAGTAAAATCTGCACTTCAATAAACAAAAATTATATAGGTTGTGTTCTATCCTTTTTATTAGTTAATAGAAGAAAAAAATGATATAGGATCTTTCTATTACATCATCAGCTTTAGTAAAGGTGGAAATCTTTGGGAACGAGTATTAGGTAACTGAGCTGGACATAAACTATACAAATCCAAAATTAATACTGTAAGCGATACAACCTTAAACTACACATGAAAGTGATAAAATTCACACATCGATGTAACTATTGGGTGGTTGTTAGATTCAGTCTTGGAGCAAGTGCTTTTGTTATCATTTAACATGTTTATTTGTAATTATTTCCTCTTGATGAATACGTAGTGTTTGCTAATATTTCATATTGAGTTAGAGTCCAGAGAGAGTACATAAGGTTGGTACATATCCCTTCTAATTTCCATGGTTCTCAAATTGTGGTTGTACTAGGGGATGCCCCCATAGACAAATGGTTATATATGGGCTAGTGACTATTGTTAGAAAATCCTTCAATTCATATGGTTTTGTGGCCATACACAAGTGCAATGCTCCAAACCAACCATTGTGTGTGTTTTTTTATAGATATATTAAATTTTTTAAAGGGTATTATTGACTTAGATTTTTTTTTTTTTTTTTATTGTGTAGTAATAAGCTGCATAAGAAACTCCACTTACCTTGTGTAGGTTGTGCTTGGGCAGTAAGATTATTATCTTTACTTTCAACAGCTGGATCATCCTCAAGACTCAGAGCACCAACTCTAGCCAGGTCAATTGGGTCAATATTTTCTATCCATCAAGTATCATGGACAAAGCTTGGCTAGGAGCAACCAGGTATTTCAACTATGTTATCTCCATTAATGAAGAAAAGTTGTGCTTTCGATCAGATCTACCCGTATAACTATACTTTCTTATTTTTGGGAGGGTCTGTTTGTAGAAATAGCGAGGACTATTATCGTGGGGTTCACCAATTCTTGGATTTCACAAGAAATAATTCAACGAACCCTAAAAGAACTAGATGTCCATGTCAAAAGTGCTCAAATATGGAAACTCTTGGTTTTTCGAAGGTTTGTGACCACCTGATTTGGCACGGGATTGACAAGACATATATCGAGTTTGTTTTGCATGGAGAACAACCCTCTAGTTTTGAAAAATATGCATCAAACACGTGCTCTACCACTGATGAGGGTCCAATTATTGAATATGTACAAGATGACATCATTGGAATGGTCAATGATGCATACATATTGTTCAATATCAATTGCTTAGAGAGTGGACAAGAACTGCGAGATAATGATGTTGAGTTCCAATCATCTTATGGAGTAGTTCCTACTGATGAATATCATAGCTTGCTTGAAGATGCCAAATGACCATTATACCTAGGATGTACAAAGTACACAAAGCTATCGACGATCGCTAAATTGTATAATCTCAAAGCAAAACATGGTTGGTCGGACAAAATCTTTGGCGACTTACTGGAGTTGTTGAAAGATATACTCCCAATCGATAATACAATTCCAGAGTCCACATATGCAATGAAGAAAATGATGAGGCCATTGGGATTATATTATGTAATGATACATGCATGCATCAATGACTATATTTTATATTGGAAAGATCATGAAAAGAAGTAAGCTTGCCCAACATGTGGTGCATCTCGATGGAAAGTTGACCCTCATTCACAAAAGGTATGCATTAATGTTCCTACGAAGGTGTTGAGGTATTTCCCCATTATATCGAGGTTGAAGAGAATGTATAGGTAAGGGATTTTATTATATCATTAGCTTTGTTGTGTTTGTTTCTTTCAACATTGTTAGACGCGGCTGAAGTGAGTTGCTTTCTTCTTGTAGCTCTACAAAGGTTGCAGAGAATATGAGGTGGTATTCCTAGCACAAGAGTTTAGATGGAAATATGTGACATCCAATTGACTCCCCAACATGGAAAACTATAGATGTTAAGTGGAAATATTTCATCGATGATCCACGTAGTGTATGACTTGCAATGGCAACCGATGGGTTCAACCCTTTTGCTAACTTTAGTACTGCTTATAGTTGTTGGCCCATTGTGTTGGTCACTTACAACCTCCCACCATGGATGTGGATGAAGAGGAAACATTCAATGCTCACCTTGTTAATACCTGGCCCCAAGAAACTAATGCAATGATATTGATGTTTATCTACAACCATTGGTTGATGACTTGCATGAACTATGGACTAAAGGAGCAGAAATATATGATGCATTTTCCAATACTATGTTCAATATGAGAGCAATAATGATGTGGGCCATCCATGAATTTCCTGCTTATGGAAACCTATCAGGATGTATGACAAAGGGAAAGGTAGCATGTCCAATATGCGGGGAGAACACCTATGTAGAATATCTTAAATGTAGTAGAAATATCACTTACATGGGCCACAAGAGATTCCTTCCTCTAGATCATCCATTTCATCGTTAGAGGGCATATTTCAATGGAAAAAAAGAGCTCGATAAACCACCCAAACCTTTAAATGGGATGAAAATACTAAAAATAGTACAGGGAATTCCACCAAATTGGGGAAAGAGCAACTCAAATAAAAGGAAATGCAACATGAATGAGGATAGCGTGTTTGTTCCTGTAGCAAGATGGAAGAAGAAATCTATATTCTTCAATATATCGTATTGGGAGGTATGACATGCAAATTTCTTTTTGTATCTATTGTTATGTCTCTCAATGTCGAGTAATTTTTGTTTGATGTTGCTATCTATGAACAACATCTTCTAGTTCATCACAACTTGGATGTGATGCATGTGGAGAAAAATATTTGTGAAAGCCTATTCAAAACACTACTAGGTATCGATAGAAAGTCAAAGGATGGCAAAAAATCCCATGAGGATTTAAAAAATATGGGTATCAGGAACACATTGTGGCTAGTAATGGATGGAAACAAGATATATCTTCCACCAACACCCTACAATCTATTGAAGGTTGAGAAAGAAAGGTTTTATCGTACACTATACAATATGAAAGTACCAGATGGATATAGTTTGAATATTATAAAATGTATCTCTATGAAAGAACTTAAGATCCAAGGCCTGAAATCACATGACTACCATGTTCTCATGCAATAGCTTCTTTCGGTAGCGCTACGACATTTGCTTGATAAGCCAGTGCGACAAACCATTTGTTGGTTGTGCATGTTCTATAGGGATATATGCGCTAAAGTGGTGGATCCCGTAAAAATAGAGAAATTATTAGTAGAGGTCGTGGAGATGTTATGTTTGCTTGAAAAGTACTTCTCCCTTTGTTTTTTGATATCATGGTGCACCTAACTATTCACTTGGTGTGGGAGGTACGTCTATGTGGACCTGTACAATATCGATGGATGTACCCTTTCGAGAGGTTTGTATGCATTCATCAGTTTCATAAACCACCATTTTTCTAATTTTTGTAGTGTCTCATCTAATCAAAATTGTTTGTTTCCTTTCTTAGAATTATGAATATTTTTAAGGGCTATGTAAAGAACCAAGCTAGGTCCAAAGGTTGTATTGTCGAACATTATCTTGTTGAGGAATCTATTTCATTTTGTGTGGACTACATGAGAGGTACAAAAGCAATTGGTGATCACCTTGGTTGCAACGAGGTATGGAGTGATGAGGATAAAGAAACTATAATCGATGGGAGGCCTTTGTCCAGTGGCAAAGACTTTGATTTGGATGAAACTTCTTACGAGAAAGCCCATCGATGCATTCTCTTTAACATGGATGAAGTTCAACCTTGGGTAGAGTAAGTAGATGTTTATTTGTTGCTGTTATATATGGTAAAATATTAATTAGATCCAACTAAGCTTGACAAAAATTGGGCCAAATCAGGAAGCACCTGAAGAGTATCAAGGAATCCAACCCCTGTGCAATGAGAGATGAAGGGGTGTTGCAAAAAATCCATAATCAGACATTCATCACTTGGCTACGAGATCATGTTATTGTCTGCTCTCTTGAATATGATCTTCGATATTTATACTGATTGTCATGTATTGAACATCATGTAATATTCTGCAATCATCTTTAAAATATTCTTCTTTGTTTTAGTTTCATGGAGATGAAATGCAACATAATGATAATGACTCCAACACAATAAAATGGTTGGCACGTGGTTCGAGGAAAGTTACAACCAAACATTCAAGCTATTTGATCAACGATTATAGATTTCATATCAAAGACAAAGAGGACCAAAGAACAACTCAAAACAGCGATGTGTGTGTCGATGCTACTACTTTGTGCAGAGCAAGCGCAAAAGACACAAACCTAGTGCTTCAAACAATCACATATTATGGTGTTATTAGGGAAATAATCTTGTTGGATTACTATCGATTTTGATACCCCTTGTTCAAATGTGATTGGATGAATGTTCTTGATACGAGGAATGGATGTAGAAAGGATGAAATGGGCTTCACATTGGTCAACATGAACAAATTACTTGGTTGGGATAGACTAAAATATGATCCATTTATCCTAGCATCACAAGCCAGATAAGTATTTTATGTAAATGATCCACTTGATACCAGCTGGTATGTGGTTCTCACATCACCTCCAAGAGGGATCAAAGACATTGAAGCATACGAGGTAGAATATGTCAGTGTCTCTAGAGCAACATATTTTGTTGGACCTAAAACTGCACAAGATGAAAATGCAAACGATGACAACATTCAATATATTCGTGAAGAATGTGAGGGTACATGGTTGGAAGCCTAATTACTGTACTTCAAAAGTAGTTATAATTAATGGAAATAATTAACGAGTGTTATTAGATATTTTTTGTTCTATTTTTAGAAAACACTAGTAGATAATTAATGGGCAGCCAAGCTAGGAGTGAGGCGAGTAGGTATCCTAAGCATGAGGTTGGCTAGTCAGATACAAGAAGGTAATTTGGTAAAAAATAAGAGAGAGAATACAAGTGTTACTAGGGCATAGGATTAAGATTCTAATCATGCATGCATGTTGTAATGTGTTGAAATGAAGGTTTATTGTATTGAGTGAGTGTTAGTTATGAAATTGATGTTTCATGTTTGACTCTTAGTCCTAGTCCTTAGCAACAATACTTGATTTGCATAGATGGATATTTATGTATCTGATGGAAGTCTCAGGATACCCTCTCACCTCATATCTAATGGTTGGGGTGGGTAGGGATGTTTAGACATCTACCGTTATATGGAGGGCTTAGGTTGTCCATTCACCTATATCTGTAAATAAGAATTGCACTTGAAATAAGAATTTTCTATTTACATATATAATCATAACTAATTTTGCACTTGAAATAAGAATTTTCCATTCATTTAGTATTCTTACAACCGTGCTTTCTATTTCTCCACTAGGCATAAACACATTCTTCTTTATGTCCTCAATCTCCACTCTTGACCTTTATCTGTTGTTGCTTTACCTTGAGGGGATCCCCATCATATGGTTGTTTGTATTCATACTTGATTTATAGATATAGGGTTTGTTCACTTTGGATTGGCCCACTGTGGTTATATTTACAATGGTTTCTTGTTTTATCTCTTAGTCACTTCTTGAGCCCCTTGGGTTATTTTTTCCCTAGTACTTAAATATTCTAACCGGATGTGGTCTTTAAATTTCATTTACCTCATTTAGTCACTCTTTTTTTTTTTTTTTTGGTAATTAAGGATCAAATTCATTGCAATCGGGTTTTCAAGGTTGACCCAAAACCTTTTACAAAATCAGCTTTGAGCTGTTCCGAAACAAAATCAAATAAGAAAGACTATCTTAGGCAAGAAGAACCCAACAGGAGCCCCCAACTGAAACAGTTACAAGCACACGGCCCTCAGCATTCACCAACCCTCACCTCCGCGATTTCGCAACAAGGCGCGAAAAAGAGACAAGACCAGCCTCCCCACGATTTCGCGACAAGTCGCGAAAATGCGACATGTCACGATTTCGCGACAACCGTCGACCAACAGCAACCTTAGCCAGCAACTCCGCGATTTCGAGACAGGTCACAAAAATGCGACATGTCACGATTTCGCGACATCAAATTGCCCTCTGCTTTGCCTGTACGCCCGACCGCGAAATTTTGACAGGTCACGAAAAAGCAACATGTCACGAATTCGCGACATCAAACTGCCACCAGCGGCGGTTCCCAGCATCGTCGTGATTTTGCGACAAGTCGCGAAAATGCGACATGTCACGATTTCGCGACAGCAATCAGACTTCTGCACCGGAGCCTCCTCCACGTCGCGAAATCGCGACATTCTAGCAAAGCGCTCCCCACTGCCACTTTTGGTCGCGAAATCGCGACGACTATCCAACCTGCATCTTTTGGGCGCGAAAACGCGACAAGTCACGAATTCGCGACATTTTTCGGTCAACGCCTCACCTCTTCGACTTTGACCGCGAAATGGCGACACGTCGCGAAATCGCGATAGTTTCCTTCTGAGCTCAACACTACTTCTTTTAGGCGCGAATTCGCTACATTTTTCGGACAACCCTTTGCCTCCTCGACTTTTGGTCGCGAAATCGCGACAACTATCCAGCCTTAGTTTTTTCTCATCACTGCATCTTGTGGGCGCGAAAACGCGACAAGTCACGATTTCGCGACATTTTTTGGTCAACGCGCCACCTCCTCGACTTTGACCGCGAAAAGGCGACACGTTGCGAAATCGCGACAGTTTCCTTCTGAGCTCAACACTGCTTCTTTTAGGCGCGAATTCGCACCAAAATTCGGTCAGCCCCTTGTCTCTTCGACTTTTGGTCGCGAAATCGCGACAACTATCCATCCTTAGCTTTTTTCCAAGAGTGCATCTTTTGGGCGCGAAAACGCGACAAGTCACGATTTCGCGACATTTTTTGGTCAACGCGCCACCTCCTCGACTTTGACCGCGAAAAGGTGACACGTCGCGAAATCGCGACAGTTTCCTTCTGAGCTCATCACTGCTTCTTTTAGGCACGATTTCGTGACATTTTTTGGTCAACCCCTTGCCTCCTCGACTTTGACCGCGAAACGACGATGAGTAGCGATATCGCGACAGTTTCCTTCTGAGCTCTACACTGCTTCTATTACGTGCGATAACGCGACAAGTCACGAAATCGTGACAGCAAATGGTCAAAGCCTCTCCTTCTCTGTGTTGACCGCGATACAGCGACACGTCGCGATATCGCGACGGTTTTGAACCGAGGTCATACTTGCCTTTTTTGGTCACGAAAATGCAACAAAACTGCTTTAAGGGACAGAAAACAACACTTCCTATTTCCAGACTCCACAGATGCATCAGCATTGGCGATCATTATGGATAAGCTTGTCAACATCACTTGGAACCCCGAGTTCCCAAGTGACCAAACCGTCGGTTTCCACCCCTAAATTGGCTAAGGCATCAGCAGTTTTGTTAGCTTCCCTGAACACGTGCTGGGCCCTTTGCTCATTCCTGGCATGGTAGAGGATCCTAGCCTCTTCGATGACAGTCTTAAACCGCCACGGAGGAATATTCCCGTTGCTTAGAAGGTTTATGATTTGTAGAGAATCTCCTTCAATAATGAGGTTGTCTTCAAACTCCTGAGCCATTTGGAGACCCCTCCAAAGCGCTCTTGCTTTCGCCTCGTTGTTTGTCCTGGTTCCCAACTGCTCAGAAAAGGCCATCACCAGTAAGCCTTGATGATTTCTCACAACTCCTCCAGCCCCTGCTATGCCCGGGTTACCTTTGGAAGCCCCATCAAAGTTAAGCTTAAGCCATCCAGCTGGGGGCGGTTTCCACCTGACATTAACTCTAGGATTGATCTTGGGGGACACGGAATTCTCAACCAGGTCGAGATTTAAAGAGTGGGCGATTAGACTTTCCCAGAGGGGAGGATTGCGAGCTTCAAGAGGAATAAGGTTAACGTTTTCACGGGCGAAGGAAAGGATCTTATTGGTGATGGAGGTGGCATCATTGCACGACTCATGGAAAGCTCTATGGTTTCGTTCAAGCCAGATCTGCCACAGAAAATGATGGAGACAGATTTTCCAGAAAAACTTCAACCTAAGGCTAACAAAAGGATTTGGCCATTGGTGGAAGAGGTCAAGGATGGTGGCTGGTCTGACCCAACAAATGCTAAAGGCTTGCAATAACCTATTGAGGATGCTCGAAGAGACCGGGCATTCAAGGAAAATGTGGAAAGTGGACTCCCAATTGGCCCCCGCACAAACAACAACGATTAACGACTATCAAACCTTTCCCCGATCAAATTGTCAATAGTAAGAATCCCGCCTTGAATCGCCAGCCAAGAGAACATAGCAATTTTGGGAATAAGCTTTTTGACCCACACCAACTGAGTCTGAAGAATGGGGTCCTCATAATCTACCATTAGCAAATAAGCAGATTTGATAGAAAACTGCCCACTTTCGGAAGCTGCCCAAATAATATGATCCTGCCCAGGACTATTGGAGATGAATTGTTGGTGCAATATGCTTTGGATTTCTTCTGACTCTGCTTCAAAACCAGGGATCCTTAACTATTTCCACCTTAGCCTTCCTCTGTCCTGCCTCATGAAATCAGCAACTTTCCTACCATAGCGATTCTCAGTGATTCTTTTGACCCTAGCAAGGTGAGGAAACTGAGATAACGCTTCATCCTTGGCCCACCTGTCATCCCAAAAACTGATCAGCTGTCCGTTGCCAAGGACCCATCTTAGGCCCTTCTTAATGACCTCTCTGCTGGATAAGATGGCTTTCCAAAAAGCAGACCCTCGTCTGAGCACCGTATCATCAAGGAAGTCGGAGCCTTGAAGATATTTCCTTCTAATAATGGCAGTCCACTCATTCTCCTCGTTGTTAATAAGGCGCCAAGCTTGTTTAGCAACTAAAGCTGAGTTTAGGAGAGCAACTCTTCTCAATCCTAGCCCCCCGAGTTCTTTCGGCCTACAAACCTTGTCCCAGCCCACAAGGTGGATCCTCTGCTTTTCTTCAGATCCAGACCAGAGAAAGTTCTTTTGAATCTGTTCAATTTTTTGGAAGACTCTGGTCGGAGCTCTAAAAATAGAAAGAAAATAGACCAGAATGCTCTGTAAGGAAGCCTTGGTGAGGGTGAGTTTCCCAACCTGAGATAAAAAGTGTCCTTTCCAACCAACCAATTTTTTTTGGATTCTTTCAATCACTCTATCCCACATGGAAACAGACGGGGAACCGTAGAAGAGGGGAAGGCCAAGATACGTCATCGGGAGAGACGCTATCGAACATCCCAAGATGTGAGCTATTCTAGCTTGTCTCTGATTAGGGGTGTTGAGGAAGTAAAGCTTACTCTTGTTGAAGTTCACCTTCTGCCCAGCCGCATCCTCGTAGAGTTGGAGGATGTGCTTAATCCTTTTAGCTTCCACCACAGACGACTGGGTCAACATCAAAGTGTCATCCACAAATTGTTGGTGGCTAATAGGGTTGATGAGAGAGGTGGCTGTGATCCCCGAAATTAACCCTGCATTGCATGCTGATTTAATAGTTCTTCCCAGAGCCTCTGCCACAATGACGAACAACATCGGACTAATTGGATCTCCTTGTCTGAGCCCTCTGTGACTCTGGAAGAACCCAGCTGTCGTGCCATTGACCAAAACTGAGAACCAGGGTTCGGAGATGCACTCTTTTATCAGTCTGACCCACTGAGGATGAAAACCAAACTTCAGAAGAACAGCCGACAGGAAACCCCAGTTAATGCGATCAAAGGCTTTGTTCATATCAAGTTTAAGGGCTAAAACTGCCTTGTTGGTTTGACTAGCAGAGTGCAAAGCTTCATGGACAGTGATCACACCATCCAAGATTGATCTCCCCTTGACAGAGCTGCCTTGGCTAGGGTCAATAATGAGGGGCAAAATTTCTTTCATCCTATTGGCAATGGCTTTTGATAAGATCTTGTAGGACACATTGCATAGGCTGATCGGTCTAAAATCTGCCATGGACTCAGGAGAAGGGCCCTTAGGGATCAGGGCGATAAAGGTGGACTTGAACCCTCTTGGAATATGTTTAGAAGCCTAAAATTCTTTGATAGCAGAAATGACATCCGCTCCAACAATGTCCCAAAAAGCTTGGTAAAAACGAGGAGGGAAACCATCAGGGCCAGGAGACTTCTCAGGATCCATGCTAAACAGAGCTTTTCTAATTTCCTCATCAGTGAAGGGAGCGAGAAGCATACCATTAATGGCCTCATCAACCAAACTCGAAATGGATTGGAGGAGGGTTTTCGAGGCTTCCTCTTTAGATTGGGATTCATCCCCGAGGAGAGCACTGAAGTAAGCAACTGCTTCCTCCCTGATCTCAGTTAAATCTTGGGTTTTGGATCCATCAGCTTTGGTCAACTCTCTGATCTTATTATTACTTCTGTTCCTCAAGGTAGAAACATGAAAGAACTTTGAGTTCGAATCACCGTCCTTTAACCATAAAGCCCTGGATTTCTGTCTCCAGTAAGTCTCCTCACAAGCTAAAATATTATGATATTCTGACAGACTGGTAAGTTCCTCCTTCCTAGTAGCATCATCACTGTTACCATTCTGGATCATGTTGTCAATGACCTGCAACCTTTCCTCCACTTTTCCTTTGTGCTCAAACAGATTCCCAAAAACCTCCTTATTCCAAGATCTAAGGTTATTCTTTACTAATTTCAGCTTTTGAGCAAGAATGAAACCTGAACTTCCGTGACAGGGTTGCTGCCACCAATTGGAAATACTTTCTTTTAAATTCGGATGTCTGATCCACATAGTCTAAAAACGAAAGGGTTTTTTGAAAGAGTTTGACTTTGGGACCTCCAAGAGGATGGGGTTGTGATCGGAGGAAATTTTGGGAAAGGTTTGCAGGGTAGAGTCTCCAAACCCAGCAATCGCCTCCTTGGATAAGAAGAACCTGTCAAGTCTTTCCTGAATCAGTTGGCTGCCCGACCGCCTGTTACTCTAGGTATACTTGGCTCCTCTTAGCCTTACATCCATCAATTGGTTCGAGTTAACAAAATCATTAAAGTCTTCCATACTTCTAGAAGGGAGCCCTGATCCACCCTTTTTGTCTGATGAGTATAGCGGCGTGTTAAAGTCTCCTGCCACCATCCACGGGATGTCATGGAAAGCATCACCCAGTTTGCCAAGAAACTCCCACAAAGAAGCTCTCCCCTGAATAGAATTAGGAGCGTAAACATTGGAACAGATCCACGATCTATTGTTATCAATATTATGGAAGAAAACACTCAACACCCTGTCGTCCTCTTGGATGATACTGCCTTCCACTACCCGGGGGTCCCACAGAACCATGAGCCCCCCGGACAATCCTCTAGCCGGTAAAAACACCATTTCCCCTTGGCTCCACATCTTTTTTGCTATTGATTTTGACTGGGCTTCGTCTAGTTTTGTTTCCTGCAACATCAAAATTGTTGGATTGAATTGTCTTCTTAGTGAACTAACCACTCTCTGAGTGGGCCTTCCATTGAGGCCTCTCACATTCCATGAGAGAACCTTCATTTAGATTGTTTAGAGTTTTTCCCTTTCCCCCTTCCCTGAGGAGGTTTTCCCAATTTGTTATCTTCGATCCCTGGGATAACTTGTTGAATCGTAGTTTTTTGCTTACCGCTGGCAAACTCATTGTCAATCCTTATTCTATTGTGCTCTGCATTTGAGATCCTCCCCTTCTTTCTCTCATAGCCATAATCAATAGGTGGCTTAGTCGTACTCCTGGTCTGCTTGGGGCTGAATTGAGGGGGATATAACTGTTGGAGAACCGGGCTTACGCATTCCTCAAAAGTATCCAATTCTACCATCTCCGTCCTTGAATCTAACTCCTCCATATTTTTCCCGTATTCTCCTGATTTATGAGAAGGATCATCTCGGTTGGTTTGGCAGAGCTACCGCCTATGATGGTGGGGAGATCTGATTTCGAGAGCACCATCTCCTCCACCCTTCTCCTATATTCTTTGGGGCTTAGCCTTACCTCTCCCTGGGGTATTGAGGGGATGTTTAAAATGGGATTAGAAGGGCCCACCCTTGATGGGGAGTCTAGGGTTTCAAGGAGACCACAATGCCTGTTTCCTTCTTTTGGTTCCTCGATCTCCCCTTCTACTGGTAGATCGGCTAGAATATTAAACTGATTTGAGCTTGGAGATTTAGGGCTTACCTGGTTTTCCTGATCTTTGGTGTGAAGATGCTTATCTTTGCTCTGAGTCGGCCTTGCACCCTGGTTGACCTTCTCCTGGAAAATGTGGTTCTGTTTAAAAGGCCTAAACCCTCCTTTGCCAACAGGGCCTCTTTTTATAGGGGGGTTCCTAGGAAACCCTTTCTCATTTGCATGATTACCTTCAGATCTGAGGATGTCTCTGTTTACTGCTAGAGTAGGGCATTGATTCTGTAAATGGCCTTGTGATTTACATTCAGGGCAGTAAGCAGGCTTGTTTTCATATTCCACCGCCTGATATCTTAGATAGTTGCCATACTCTAGCTCCACAACATTTGGCAGCTCAGACTCAAGATTGGCATTGACGCAAAGTCTTGCATGAGTCATCCTTGACCTAGCCAAGGTTGCATGATCTATGGACACCAGTTCTCCGATCGTTCTGGCGATGCCATGAAGCCAATACTCGTTGACAAACTGTGCTGGAAGATTGGGGAGCCGCACCCAAATGGGAGCAGTATTGATATTCTTCTTTTTAGGGTCAAAGTCCTCCCCCCATTTCCTAAGGAAAAGGCTACGTTTCCCTAGAAACCAGGGTCCTCCAGTGAGAACGTGGTTCGCATCCTCCTCATTGTTGAATCTTAAGATAAAAAACCCCCTGGACAGGGCAACCACCTCCAAGCTACCCACCGTCCTCCATTTGGATAGGGCCCAGGAACGAATAGTTTCTATATCTGGCCTTCCGCCCAAAAACTTACCCACTAAGGAAAACTCTTCCATGGCTAGACATGGCCCCATCGAATCAATGGGTGCCTTTACCCTGTTATTTATCGGGATGAGGGGCGGGAGCGAAAGAAAAACGTTCTTTCTCCCCTTGACTGTTTCCGCAAAGGATCGACCTCCTCTCGGACCCACACCGCCTGTCTGGGCCCCTTTGTCCGGGTCTTTTTGGGGAGGGTCGCGCGCTCTCTGGACGACCTCTGCTGCCACCGCTGACCTCCCATCCTCTGGATCCGTGCCTGGATCAGGCTCGAGGGTCCTACCCAAACCCTCGGAGCCATCTCTGCTTTTCCCGCCTAAACCTTTCAAATTCTCTCTGCTGCTCCTCTCCTCCATCGTCCTTCGTCCTTTTGGTTTAACAATTGACCTATCAACTCTCCTTTAGTCACTCTTAGACATAATATAATTTCTTTATTTCTTTCTTTTTTACATGTAAGAGGTACAATAGATCATTGTTACTCGTAAATAATAACTTGGTTTTCATCTAGAAATCTAAGAGAAAATATCTCATATATTATTCAAAATAAATTGTGTGTAATGCTAAGCTTCAAGATCCAATTTGTCAATATTTTGATGGCAGCCTTGGTAGTTGTAGCCTTCTATTTATTGTATTTTGACTATGGACTCTAAAATCTATGCTACATTTTCTCTTCCAATGGTTTACCCACTAAAATCTATCCTATTTATTATGTATTTTGGGTTTGCCCATTGTGGTTATATTTACAATGGTTTATTGTTTTATCTCTTAGTTACTTCTTGAGCTCCTTGGGTTCTTTTTGCCCTAGTACTTAAATATTCTAACTGGATGTGGTCTTTGAATTTCATTTACCTCCTTTGGTCACTCTTGGGCATAATACAAATTTTTTATTTCTTGTTTTTATATATGTAAGAGGTGCAATAGATCATTGTTGTTCGTAAATAATAACTTGGTTTTCATCTAACAATCTAAGAGAAAATATTCCATATATTATTCAAAATAAATTGTGTGTAATGCTAAGCTTCAAGATCCAATTTGTCAATATTTTTATGGCAGCCTTGGTAGATTTAGCATTCTATTTATTGTATTTTGATTGTGGACTCTAAAATCTATGCTACATTTTCTCTTCCATTATCATATGAAAGAAAAAAATTCATGTCAAGTTTCCTTAATGGAATGACCTGAGAGAAACTTCACATTGACTAGTGATTCATTATTCTTTGTTTTTGTTGTAATTTTATTTGATCATTGATCACAAGGTTAGTCATAAGTGGAGAAGTTTTTCGTTAAGATATTGGAAGGTTCAATTTTTTCAACACGAATCATTAAAGTTCTCGTCAACAATGGTAATTTTGCCAAAATCATCCATGAATTTATCAACAATATTCTCGTATGAATTGAGCTTTTCATCCTTAGTTTGATAAACACCATTAACTTGGTTGAATACAAGCTAGGAATCTCTAAAGATAGAGGAATATCCAAGTTAGAATCCTCTCTTGATCAACATTAGACCCTTATACAAGAGAAAAAAAATAGATATAAAAGCATATAATGATAACTATAAGCTTGATGCCAACAATGCCACTAGGGAGCAATAGCATCACCGACACTTCTACCAATTGATGGTGCTTTTAATTTCATTGGTAGACCAAGATTGTGAAAACATAGTCTCTATTATGGTAGAAATATAATGTAGTAGCACCATGGAGATTGTAATTCAATAGCGTTTCTCCTACATATACAACAAAATGAATATCTGGACAAAAGACTATTTTGACTCTAAAGGATTCAATGAGGATCCCTAACTGGGGAGCGTAAGAGTTTTAATGGAGATAGTAGGATAATCTAATTATTTATGAGAGATGCAACTATGATGAAATGAGAACAAAATGATAAAATAGATCAACTATTTAAAAAAAAATCAAGGTTGATGTCCCCTTATTATGGTGAAAAATGAGAGCTTGCTACTGCTTAAGATGATTGAGAATTTGACTCAACTTCACTATTGTAAAATATCCATATGGTTTGGGCTCCCCAAAGGCTTGTTTTATAGGAAGACATGTCTCTTTAGAGGATGGTTAAATGGAGTTGATTGGACTAATTAAAGATAAATTTTTCAAAAAAGCTCAACATGCAATTAAATATTTAAATATAGAAAGGGGAAGTTTTAAGGATTTGGATTGTTAGCCAAGGTGTAACTGAGGCAATGGATTATATTGGCATGATCAGATCCATATTTGGTTCATAATTTTAAAACAACTAGCTTCCTACCTTTCCTTTTTGTGTTTATTAGTCAATAGCATTGGGATCAAATGCTAATGTCTCAATGTCAATGTCAAAATGACTGTTGTCAAGAAAATTGAACAAGAAATGATGAAAATTTGAAATATCTGCAAAAGTGCCACTAGGAAGCAAAAGTGGCATCAATGCTACTACTGTAATCCTAATGCTTTTGCTTTGGAGCAATAAATACTTCTAGATTGAGCTTTGAAATAATTGAGTTGATTTAGATGCTTGATTGGTTACTTTATGAAAGTGTTGATAAGTTTTAGAAACTTTGACGATGCGCTTAAAATTAAGTGTTTATAGAAATATATTTTAATTTATTACATGGAATTAAAATGGATTTCATTCTTGTTGCAATATGATATTATATATATACTATTTCAATTAGTTGTAATATCATGACATGCTAAAAGTTTGAATTTTTATGAAATATTATAAGAATTGTTTTCTTATTAATTAAAGAGTAATCCATAAACAAAGTTTTGAAATTATATGATTTGAAATAAAAGTGTAGTTATACTTTATCTATTTAAATGAACTCGAAGTGCAAATCTTATCCCTTCTTAAATTAAAACATTATATCTTTTATTTAGAGTAATTAAGATTGTTAATAAATTAAACCGTGACACTTAAAAAAATAACATTATCTTTAAAAATTAATGAATGGGTATAAAACTTAAACTTATTATAAAACATATATTTGAAAATAAATAAAATAATCTTTAAAAGGTTATGCAGGCCTGAGGTTTAATTGTTAACAATATAGTTTAAGGTTTAAGATTCAAATCAAATGGTGGTAGAGTTGTACATCATACTTTAAAATTTGGTTGGACAAGTATATATTAAATAAATAATATATTTATACAAAGATAATCTTATATAACTTGTGATATAGTAAACTTTAAAAACTTTTTTTCAAGTAATGTTTAAAATTTTTATTTTAGACATGGCATAGAAAAAAAAATGTTTTATATATCTTAACAAGTAATAGTTTGAAATCAAGTGACATTAGCTCAACCTATTAGATTTCTCAATACTTAAGGATGAGATCAAGGTTCAAATCTTGTCAAGCTATACATGGATATTATCAAAGCTTTGTTATAATACCACTATGTAGTGATGATGTAATATAGGTGAGGTACGTTTCAATCCCATATAACCAATTGAAAAAAGAAGAAGAAAAAACAAAGTAATATAATACCACTATGTAGTGATGATGTAATATAGGTGGGATACGTTTCAATCCCATATAACCAATTGAAAAAAGAAGAAAAAAAAACAAGTAATAGTTTGAAAGGTTTTGTGAGGGATGTTGTGTTATGTCTTTGAATTTTTATTTAGAAGACTTAAGTTCAAACCCTGGTATAAGGGAACCGTGGTCCTTTTCAAAAACAATTTGTGGTTTACCTTAAAATTTTAATTAAATTACAGTAATAAATTAGTTAGACTTTTTAACACTCAAGGAGGAGACCAAGTCTTGTCAAGCAATACATTGATAATATCCAAGTTTTATTGTAATATCATTATATAATTATGATGTAATGCAGGTGGGATACATTTCAATCCCATATAATCAATTGAAAATGTTTTTAAAATATTAAAGAAAAAGGAGTGTTGTATATATTTTAATAAGTTATGTAAGTGGTAAGGGCTTTGCCCTCTCTTTGGAAGGTCCAAGGTTCAAACCCCACAAAGTAGGAGGGGACCGAGACCCCTCGTAGAAACCTGTATAAACTCGTTGAAAAAATAAGTCAGGTAAAAATGTTTGCTATATGCAATGTTGTGTTTGTAAATAGCTTGAAAGATATTTAAAAATGTTATATATTAAGTTTTAATTATTTTTTATTTTATTTCTATTTTTTCATGAGAAACCTTTATACACCCTAGTTCATTAGGTAAATATGAAGTAAAGATAAATTTTAAAAATAAAATATAAAGTTAGTATATATATATATATATATATATATATATATATATATATATATATATATATATATATTATATTGAGGTTACTTCCATCAAAATATGTTGCATCATACCTTTTTATCGTAATTTTTCATTTCATTTTTCTCTTAAATATATTCTTCAACTTCTTCGAGCGTTATGTTTCCACAATCAATTTTTTAACATCAATTTGATTTAGACATAAAATTTTACTTGGTTAGTTGCCTTCTAAAATTTGAATTTCATTGGGATTAAGATCAATACCATAATTCACTAGTTTATAATCTACCCAATTTCCTTCTCTATAAATATTCTCACACTACCAAGAGATTGCCTCTAGTAATAGATGATGAACATCGATAATAATATTATTTTTTATCCAATATCCACATCCATTTTGTTAATAACATTGATGATAATTTGTGAGTCCCCCTCAATTGAAATATATTTCCATCTTTTTCTACTACAATTTTAATCTTTGTAAGAAGTGCATTAGCCTCTCCATAGTTATTGGTTGAAGTTCCATATGATTCTAAATAAGTGAGGATAATTTTACCTTCACTATTTCTAAAAATGCAAGTTCCATGAGATTTTCCTTGATTTCTTTTAGAAGCACCATTAAAATTAATTTTGATAAACCCAATTTTTAGACATTTCCATTTTACCATAGATCGAAGTAGATCCTTTGTTTTAATTATGTTGTCTCATATGACTCTTCCATGTATGTTCAAATCCTATATCCAAGTTATTAGCACCTCTTTTTCTCTAATTGAGACTTCCCATGATGAGCACTATATTTGTAGACATTTTGCAAGAGAGGAAATAATACGGTTCTAAACTTGGGCATGATTTTGAGATTTATTTTAAAAAATTCAATTATTCCTCTCAAGCCATAAATTCCATCAAATGATGGTAGGGCCAATGCTCCAAAGAATACATAATGCTTTAGCTTTGAAATAATTTATCCAACATTCTATCAACTCTTTCAATGTTGATGGAGCTAACCAATATAATTTCATAGTTTCTATAAAATAACCCCAAATGGTGTGAGCAAATGGACAATGAAGAAGTAAATGGTATGATTTTTCTAAATCCTTCTCACACAAGGCACATCTGAAGGGTTGATAATATCCTCTTCTTTGTAGACTCTCTCCTGTAAAAATATTACTTTGAGTTGCTAACCAAAGAAATGTTGAGGCCTTAAGGAGAGCCTCTAATGACCAACCAAGGAAAATCGTTGGGAGAAGAAAATTTTGATTGTTCTAAATCCTCATATCCCAACTTGACCGAGTATCCACCATACTTTAATAAATTCTAAACCAAGTCATCATTTCGTGTAAAAATCGACAAATAAAACTCTTGAAGTATCTTTTGAAGTTCATCTCGCAATTTGTTTGAGTTCCTCTCCTTCAACTAGGTTACTAAAATACATATATGATCTAGTGTTTTTGCTCATAATAATACACTAATAGTATAATATTTGACCTTTGGACCTTTGCATGCTAGGCACACTTGAGCCAATGGTTTCAATTTTGAGTTAGACATAAGAGGATAAGGCTTCAACCAAGCATCAGACCAAAAATTTGCATAACTCCCCTCATTGACTGGCCATCTAATATGGTTCTTTATCAATTGCAAACTCTCTGATATAAAGTTCCATGTTTATGATCCTTTGGGCAGAGTTCTTTTCCTAAATAATTTTGTTGCATCAAGATAACCTATATATTTTTAAAGTAATATTTTTACCCAAATATTTCCTTGATCTCTGAATAATCTCCACCTAAGCTTTGCTTCTAATGCCAAAATCATAAATACTCAATTCTACAAACCTACTCCTTCAATATTCTTACCTTTGCAAACCCCATCCCATTTACAAAGAGGAAACATAATTTTTTCCTCACAACGTTTCCATAGAAAGTATCTTTGAATTTTATCAAATTTTTAAGCAATTTCTATTGGCAGTTTGGAAAATGACATCATATAAATAGGAATGGATTGCAATGTTTTCTTTATGAGTTATAGCCTTCCTAACATGGTTAAGAACTTACATTTCTAGCCTTCCAATCAAGCTTTCATTCTATCCAAAAAAGAGATCCAAAGCTCATTTTTATTTCTTTTATCACACAAAGGAATACCCAAGTAGGTTGACGGAAAATTTTCAATTTTAAAACCAAAAATATTCACAATTTTTTTTTTGTAAATCTAGGGTAGTGTAAATGATAATTTGTTGTAAATCCATATTTTCATTTGCTCCTTTAAATATTTCAACTTTTGAACAAACATGCACATACACGATCCTTCAAATTTTGATTCATCCCACCATAACATAACCATCTAGAAAAAATCAAGGTCTTGGAGCCACAAAGAATGAAAGCGAAATGGCTTTGGATAACCACTATTAGGTAACTCACAAGTTAAAATAATGGGTTTGTGATTTGATACTACTCAATATAAAATATCTAAAGATATTGTATACTTTTTTTACAACCATTTATTGGATAACAAGAATCTATCCAATCTTTTTGCTATATGATTTTGCCCAATGTGTCTATTATCCCATGTATATTAAAAGCTTGAGGGACTAACATCCCAAAGGTCATTTGAATTGATAAATGAAGCAAAATATTGCATTGATTTAGATCATCCTAGAATACCACCCTTCTTTTCCAAAGGAGATAGAATAGTATTAAAATCACCCCAATAATCCATAAATCACAATGAATCATCATTTTATTTGACAAAAATATGCTATGGTCCTTCCAATATCTTTCACAAGGAGTAACTATAGTTGAAGCATATACATTTATAACCCCAACTTTGATATTTTCCTCTTTCTTGCAAAATAATCCAACAACCCAATTACTTTTTACTTCTAATAGTTGTTCATCCCATTTGCATTTGTCCCATATTATTGCAATATCGTCTGAAGCTCCTATAGAAGAAATTGCTAAACAATCACCTGTCTTTCAAATCTTCTTAAAAGCATCCTTACATTCCTCACTGCTTAATTTTATTTCTTGTATTAAAATAAAATGAGGGCTATAACAACCTATTAGTTCCTCAATAACTTTTTATTAAGGTTTTTATTCATACCTCTAATATTTCATGATATCACTTTCATCATCAATACTTTTTATATTTATTAGTGGGCTTAGCCCCACTTCTTGTTAACACCTGTGATATTTTTATTTGGCTTCCCAAACCAATATCTTTTGAGTTTCTTTTTCTCTTTGTTTCTACTTTGATGGCCTTCCTCTCTTTCTATTCCCACCAACACTCTCATCTTTATCAATCTCTTTTATTTTTTCATATTGTTCAAAATGAGACTAGTCTTCTAAATATTTATGTTACTCTAAAGAGTCGAAAGTGAAAGGAATAGCCTCATTAGCATTTTCTTCTTTATGTTGCCTTGAAAACTCTAAACTACATAGATGATCCTCCATAGTCATCATTTTATTATGTTGGCCTGAAAACCCTAAATTTCCTTGGATATCTTCCATAAGATTTTCTTTACTATATTACTCTTGAAATCCTAAAGGGCAAGGAATACACTTCGTACTACTTTCATTTTTATTGTAAGGAGATGATTTTGTGCTATTTTTCGATAATAAAGGTGATTTACTTGGATTAAGCTTGACCTCATTTATCTCATTTGCTTTAAAATTTGTCTCCCCATCTTCCTTTATTTAAATTTTTTCCTTCCCCTCTTCCTTTGCAACTTTCGCTCCTATATTTGAACTTGCGCATTTTACTTCCTCATTCCCCATATCATTTTTTATTCTAATGACTGATTCGAGTGAACTATAATGGCCTTTGCCATCTAATGATGTAAAGGGATTTTTCTAGACACTTTCTTAGGAGTGGAAAATCCTTGATTTGATCTTTCTTATCTTGTGATACAATCTCCTTGTTTCAAATTGAAGCTACCCTCATGCCCAAAAATTTCCATATCTTCCTCCATTTTCATTTTGCAGTCTCTTACCATGTGTTGAGTTTCATGACATTTGTAACATCAAAATGCATTATTTTCATAATCCACTTGTTGATCCCATTCTCTTAATTCAAATTTAGTCATAATCGATTGTAGTAAAGGTTTAGAAATATTCATGGCAACACATTTTCAAGTGTATACAACACGATTTATCTTCTTAGTAGTTGGTCCCTTCTAGATTAATTCCCCTAGAGTATTACCAATATTCTTCAATATGTCCTTATTAATAGTTTTTGTGTCCACAAAAAAATTCTCACTCCAAGGTCTTAAATATAATGCATCTTTACCCCTTAGCCATGAGCCTTCATCCGTTATTTTAACCCTTAATTCTAAACTAGAGAAAATAATGAGAAAAAATCCTTTTGGAAGAAAGTTCATGGAGTAATTTGAATACAATCCCCACTTCCACTTGATCCAATTTTGAATCTCAGAAAAACTTGACCAATATTCATGAAATTAACATATTAACCTTTTGGTTTTAAGAACCATTATATCATGCTCAATCATCTCATCCTTGATAATCACTTCTAGTGTAGAATATGCTACCTAGACTGGGTTTTCCATAGATTCACTCTTCCTCTTATTGCTAGCTAGGGAATCCATACTTTCAGCTTGGTCATTCATACTTTTAATAAGGACTTACACAAATGACTTTCTTTCCATGTTACCTGGATTTATGAATCCTTTAAATTTTCCTAAGATCTGGAACAAGAAGTGGCACTTGTTCCTTGATCACACGTTACTTCCTCCTCACTCTTGGTTAGCGCTCGCATTCGCTTTTGGCTGCACTCACTCTCAGCTCGCACTCGCACTCGCTTTCGGTTGCATTTGCACTCGCACTCGCTTTCAGCTGCACTTGCTCCCAACTCACGATAAAGTTTTATAATATTTAATATATTATTAAAATATATTTATAAAAAATAATTAAAAATTTGTTAAAAATAAATATATGAAAGATACCATTATTATTATTTTTTGGTTACATAGGAGAGTTGGTTACAACCACACTAGCGCACAGAGGTTGCTCCCACCAAACCTACTTTACCTTGTTATTGTTGACCCGATGTGAAGGGGACCACTGGTCGCGCTCAAGATTCATACCGTTATCGTTTGTCTGACGTACACTTAGAAGATTAAAATCAGACTACTGCCTTTACAAACAGGTTGGCCCCAAGGTTTGAACCTGGGTGTCTTCTTCGTAAGTGCCTAACTAGACAAGCACTTACCAATCTACCTAGCCCTCAAGGGTAAACTCTTAGGGTAGAGAGAAAACCTTGAGAGTCGCTCTTAGGTTGTTGGTAGTGTTGTCCCATCCAGGTATACCACTATCTAGAGGGAAGCCACAAGAGATTGTTTTGTCTCCCTTCGCATCGCAGAACCATGGACCTCCCATTCAACGAGGCCAGACTCGCCTTCTCCACTTGCACTACAAAGATGAACAAATTTTTGTAGGTTAAAAAGAAACCTCGAGAGCCGCTCTTAGGTGGCCGACAATACCATCCCATTCGAGTATATCACTATCTAGAGAAAAGCCACAATAATTTTTTTTGTCCCCCTTCACATAACAAAGGTTCAAACCGTAGACCTTCTGTTCAACGAGACCAGGGTCGCCTTCTCTACTTGCACTACAAAGACGGACTAAAAAATACCTGTTAACATAAAATGTCTTTGTTAATAGTAAACGGAAAAAAGTAAAAAAAAAAAAAATAGGTAGGAGAATTAGTTGCATTTAGTCTTGGTTTTTGAACGTTTGTGAATTAAAATTTAAAAGTCTACATGTTTAAAAAATTATTGTAATATAATATTTTTCTAGTTGTTATGTTAAAAAAGCAAAACCTGTTCCCTGAAACTTGTAATAAAATTATAAAAATATATTTTTAATAAAATAACTTAAAAATCTTCAGTTAAAACTCTCCAGTTATCGAGAGGTCCAGGTTCAAATCCCTCCCCTCACATGTTGCGGATATGTTGTATATAAAAGGTTCCTTATAAAAAAAAAAAAAAAAAACTTATATTTATTTATTTATATTATTAAAATATTATAATCCAAAAGATACAATATAACTATTTGGTATTTGGTGAAATGGTAGTTGCCTAGTTATTATCATCCATATGGTTATGAGATCAATTCCTATAAACAATGTTCAATATATTAAAAAAAAGACATATAAAAAACAAGGGAAGTGGATAGACACATTTCAAACAGAAATATAAAAGTCGTGTGAGACAACGGAAATACAGTGGCATATTCCAATGGCATATTCTTATGTTAGAATTCAGTTCTGTTAAAAGGAGGATTTCAAATAATTCAAAATGAGATGGTAGGGCCCACCACGCGGAATGTGTGTCAACATAAATATTGTTGAGCATGGACCATAAAAGGAGGATTTCAAATAATTCAAAACGAGATGGTAGGGCCCACCACGCGGAATGTGTGTCAACATAAATATTGTTGAGCATGGACCACAAAAGGCCCGGATTTATACAAAGTTTTTCTTAGGTCACAAATTCTTCTATCATCTAGTCATTTGACAATCTTTGA
Organism: Wollemia nobilis; assembly: GCA_028583015.1. Lineage (NCBI taxonomy): Eukaryota > Viridiplantae > Streptophyta > Pinopsida > Araucariales > Araucariaceae > Wollemia > Wollemia nobilis. Next base: position 6,766,271 of record JAQPPZ010016381.1, read on the forward strand.
GTCCATTACAAGCGAAGTACTTGAAAGCTTAATGTGTAACTTTTAACTGATATGACATAACCTTACAAGGATATCATTTTGCCCTTAAGACGAATAGGGAGGTAACATTAGTTCTTAAGATTTTACTAAGTCTTTTAGAAAACCAAACTAATGTTTTAAATGTTTATGAATTATGAATTTTTTTTGAACAAGAGTTTATCTTTTAAGAAGGGATTTAAGGTTAGGAAATGATCATTATTTTATACCAAGCGATTCCACCAAATGGAAGAAGTGATGAAGCTTAATCCTTATCTAGGACATATCCTATCTAAATTTAGAAACTTAGTCGATGCCTATCAATTTTTTCATGACCCTTTGATTGGTGAGAACCCTCTTATAGAAAATACTATGCATTTAAAATTTATCAAAGCAATCAACACTCTACCAAGCTCCATTAGAGTGGACATGTTGGTCACGAATCTGCCACAGGAAAGGATTTTATAGGTGCGCCCTAGACCCGGCCAACATTGAAAGGTTGGAAGCAAGAAATGGCTCCCAGACCAATCTCCAGAGTGGGCTGGTTCCCCTTACTATTCTAAATTTCTGTTTAAAGATAAGGGTTGCTGGAAAGAAATTAAAAGTTGCGAGAAAGAAATAGAAATATAGCCGTAGCCGAAGTTATGGGATCGGGAGAACGACAGCATAAAACTTACGGTGCAACAACAACAAGTAATAGAAGTTATTAACTTGATTCTCGCACAACCATATGCAGATAATCCCTCCAATATTACATTCCAGGAATTATACCCTTACAAGCAAGATTCAAATCCAACATACGGAATTCGAATATAACAGCAATCAAGGAATATGAATTCTATTAGAAATGCAAAAGACACAGAAAGGAAAGTCACCCAAACAGCTATTCGATGAATCGGAAGCCAACTCTTTATTCCCGCAAATGACTTTCAGTTTCTAGCAGAAAACTCCCCACCCCCGCAAATGAGGTTTACATTGGTTTTTATAGAGGGCGTCCTCTTTGCAGCATTTAATATTTGCCACCGACCTTCTTGAGATCTACAATTATGCCACCGAAAATAAGCACATGATCCCCTTAATCACAGCCTTGAAGCACCACAAAATTGAATGCAATTAGACGTCAGCGGTCACCTTCATTAAATTCGTCTTTGAACATGTGCATGAAACCGTTGAAACAACCGACGAACAGCAGCCTCGAACAAATAAAATCTTCAATTTTGGTGGCCTAGACGCTTCTTCAACCTTGACCGCATGGGAAATCCGCAAAACATTAAATTCGGGCAAGCATTTAATCCTTGGAAATCGAAAAAACTTATCGGGCGTTCATACTGTGCTTTGGCGGGAAACCGTCGCAGGTCACGAAAACGCGACGTCTTCATCTTGCTCGGTCTTATCGCCAAAAGTGCAGCGAATCGCTACAACTTTCATGTTTTTTGCTTTCGGACCAAAATGGCCGCGATTTTGGAACAGGTAGCGATATCGCTGCAACTTTTACTTTTCGTACCATTTGCCACTTTTCGTCGCAAAAATGCAACATCTTTTACCTTGTCGGAACCCTTTCTTAAAAGTGCAGTGAATCGCTACAACTTTTGCTTTGTGACTCCTCTTTCAACAATGCTCGCGATTTTGGAACATGCAGCGCATCGCTGCAACTTTTTACTTTGTGTGGCCTTGTCTCGAACGGTAGCGATATCGCTACACGTTCTAAACTTAACTCCTTCGAAAAAAAATGCAACATCTTTCGCATTGTTCACTGTGGGCTCCTTCCCAAGAGTGTAGCGAATCGCTGCGCTTTTATCCCTTTGACAACCGTCCCACGATTTTGAGACATGCAGCGCATCGCTGCAACTTTTTGACTTAAGCCTTTTGAAACCACAGCGGCCGCGATAACGGAACGTGCAGCGCATCGCTGCACTTTTGAGTTTAAGTGCTTTCTTTAATAGGTGCAGCGAATCGCTGCACATTCGAGCTCAGACTCCCCTTTGCACCAATGCTCCACGATTTTGGAACGTGCAGCGCATCGCTGCCACTTTTGAGTTTAAGTCATTGGCTGAGTTTTTTGTCGCGATTTCGCGACATTTTGTCGCTCGCCCTCCTTTTCTCGTTGCAAGTCACGAAAATAGAACACGTCGCGATATCGCGACGGTTTTTCTTAGCTGCATGCGTTGACCGTGTTGACCGCGATTTCGCGACACGTCGCGAAATCGTGACAATTTCTGGACTGAGTCTTTTTGCTCCTTTTTTTCATCAAAACCACATCCAAGCCAGTATAGAAGTTAAATATGCAACAACTTAAACATTAATACTTCAATGAAAATCAATGTGGCAAAAATGCCAACATTCTTGGCGGCTCGCGGGGTATACAGCTCACTGTATGCAAGGATCCAGGCCTGAATCCATTGGGCACAAAGTCATACTAGAATAGGAGGCCGACTGCTGTGATACATGTCAGGGGACTGCTGCAATACTTCTACTGAAAAGCTGAAAGAACCTGCATATAACGGAGAATGAAATGGAACAAATGGAATGAGATAATGGAGTGAGCTCCTGCGATTGCGAGGCGATGAATGCAAATGGAATGATGATAATAATGAAACGATATAGAGACAAAGCGATGTGGTGGACACAACAACAGAATGCTGCCATACTACCAGCTGCAATGGATGTGGAATTAAAGTGAATAAACTTAGGGAATGGAAATGAAATATGAAGGCCGTGGAATGACAATGAACTAGACTGTAAATAAATGCATAAAAAGATAGAACTTAGAGGAAAGGGATAAGAAAGAACGGGAACAATGAGAATGGGGAAAAGAAACAACAGCCGTGGCTTACTTTTTTTTTTTTTATTTGCAGAAGAAAAAAGGAGAAATATGAAGAAAGGAAAGAGGGGAAAAGAGGGAAGGGAAAAGAAGAATTTGTTGGAAAGCCACCAACTGCTGGGAAAGGAGAAAATCACAAAAACACAAAAGACACCTACGACTCGTAAGCAACAAGAACCAAGGCGATAAATAAAAGCAAAACATGTATATATATATATATATATATATTTTTTTTTACTATATACAAACTTATACTGAACTGTCAATTCATGAAGTATAGGCCTTCAGATGAAAGCCATTTACTGAAATTGGAAGTGGGTTGCCCTCCAAGTCTTCGAGGTAGAACGAATTTGCTGCACTCGTGTCGGTAATGCGGAAGGGACCCTCCCATAAAGCATCAAACTTCTTGTGATTCCCAGGTTTAGCTTTGTTTTCGTTCCATTTTAACACCAAATCTCCTGTTTTGAGTAGACGATCTGCAGAATGTTTACAAAACCACTTAGACATACCCTGTGTGTGTTTGAAAAACTCTTCATATGCCTCAGAACGTTGTTCTTCTAACTGCAAAAATTGAGCTATCCGCATATCCAAGGAACTGATATCTGTTTCATCGTCCTGAAAAGCCTGCAACTGCTGCAATACTGGCAACTCAAGATGAATAGGCAACCTTGCTTCTTTCCCATAAACTAGGGCATAGGGTGAGGTCTTGATGGACTTCTTAACTGAAATTCTATTTGCCCATAAAACTTGATTCAGTAAAAGGTGCCATGATCTCTTGTTTTCTCCCAAAGACCTCTTCAAAATCCGAAGCAAATTTTTATTTGTTGACTCTGCCAAGCCATTCCCCTGTGGATAATAATTGGAAGATGTTTTTAGGAAAATACCATACTTGTTAGCAAACTCAGCTAGTTTAGCTCCAATGAATGGGGTCCCATTATTCGTAATAATGGCATCAGGAATGCCAAAGCGAGTAGTCAAGCCTTCAATAAAAGATATCACCACAGTCTGATTTGCAACCTTTGTTGGGATAGCTTCGGACCACCTTGTGAAATAGTCTGTAGCTGTCAAAATATACCTATGTCCAGCTGAGGAATTAGGATCAATAATTCCAATGAAATCCAACCCCCACTCTTTGAAAGGGTGCTTCAACCTGAATTGGATGCAAAGGCGATCGTTGCATTCCTTACTCTTCCTGTGTATCTCTGACATTTGTCACAGGCTTGCGCAATCTTGAAAGCGTCTGAAAACATGGTCGGCCAATAATAACCAGCTCGAATTATCTTCAAAGCCATCGGTCTTCCAGCAAAGTGTCCCCCTGATAGACCAGAATGAAACTCTTCCAAGAGCCTAACCTTTTCTGATTCTTTAACACATCTTAGAAGAACACCATCAATATTCTTAAAAAACAATCCTTCTGATATCAAAACATACCGAAGAGCTTGCAGACGAAATATCCTCCTCTATGAAGCATTCAACTGTGAAGGACATCTACCGGTTGTGAAGTAATCAATGAGGTCTTCTGTCCAATACTTTTCCTGAATTAAGAAATTCATCAAATTGTCATCACTGGCAAGATTTTCTGTTTGATGTTCAACTATACCGGAGGTCGCCGTTTTTGCCAAATCCTGGCATAAAGCCTTACCACGCACTATCTTAGTTGGATGAATTTCAACATCAAATTATTGGATCTTGGTGACCCAACCAACACGTTTATCACCCAACTCTCCTTGAAGAATGAAATTTCTTACATCGGGATGAATCACGTAAACAATTGTTCTGCTCTGAGATATAAAATGCTTGAATTTCTTAAGGGATTTCATAACCGCATACACCTATTTTTCAATGAAGTTATACTTTGCCTCATGAGGTAGAATGACCTGGCTAAGGAAAGTAATGGGCCTTTCATTCCCATCGTCTCCTTTCTATGTAAGAACCGCGACATAATTTTCTTCTTCCCCAACTGCATACAAAATGAAATCCTTCGAGTAGTCAAGATTAATCAGAACAGGGGCCTGTGCTATTCTTTCCTTGATTTCCTAGAATGCTTATTTTCTTCGAGCTGTCCATTGGAAATTTGCATCCTTTTTCAACAATTCAGTCATAGGTTTTACAACCTGGGCAAAATCAGAAATGAATTTCCTAATGAAATTGATCTGTCCAAAGAAAGACTGCAGTTCTTTTTTGTTTGCAGGGAGTGACAACTTCTTTAATGCTTCAACTCGGGCTGGATCTATTGCTAACCCATCCTCTGAAATTACATGCCCCAGAAGCTTACCTTATTTTACTGCAAACATTGACTTCTTTGGATTAATGGAAATCCTAAATTCCCTGCACTTTTCAAAAATCTGTCTCAGGTGAGAACAGTGATCCTCCCGTCTATGTGAAAATACTCGTCATGTCATCAAGATATATCACAATGATCTTGTTCAACAATTCCTTGAATGCAATGTCCATGGCTCTTTGAAAGGTAGCTCCAGCATTTGATAGTCCGAAAGGCATTCGCTAATAAGCAAAAGTGCCCCATTTTGTTGTAAATGCTGTCTTGTACTGATCCTCATCTTTCACCCAAATCTGGTTATATCCAGAGGATCCATCCAACAGAGAAAAACGTTGAGCTCCAGCCACAACATGCAGTATTTGATCTATACGTGGCAAAGGATAATGATCCTTCAATGATGCACGATTCAAGTTTCGGAAGTCTACACACAATCGTATGTCTCCATTCTTCTTTCAAATCGGGACCAGATTGGCAACCCAAGTGGAATGCTTAACTAGATAAATAATTTTGGCTTGCAGCATTTTTACAAGCTCAGCCCTCATCAACATCTCAATCTTTGGATTTACAGGTCGCTGTTTTTCCCGAAAAGGTCTGAATCCTTCCTCCAATTCAATTGTATGCTGCACAATCTGTTTATTGTAGCCCTTCAAGTCTTCATAGCTCCAAGCTACAATATCAGAAAACTCCTCACACAGGTGCTTGATCTCTTGCAGTTCTTCTGGTGTAGAATCAGTTCCAACCTTAATCGCTTTATTAGGCTCTAACTCTAACTCCATGTACTCCTTTTTGTCAATCTCGAGCCGATGTTTTTTGGACCGATCATGCTGATCAAACAAGATTTCCAGAGTTATAAGACCCTTCGAAATATGATTATTTCATAATTGAATGAGACCTTCTTCTTCTTCATGCTCCAAAGTTCTCCCTTCAACAGTGGCAGCTTCATGAATCAAGAAATTGACAATTTGCTCATCATATTCGAAGACTTGCTAGAAAGTTTCTTTGTCGGGCACACTGGGCCTGTATACCATCCTTACTGTCTTGGGTTTCTTCATGACTTGTTCAACAGGGGAAAAATTGGCTCCAAGAGATGCTAAAAGGTCTGCATGTTTATTCATCTCTCGGGAAACAGACTTGAATATTTAGAGTCGTAAAAAACTCAAAGAGGTCCCACACCGATTGCGATATGCTTTAAGGTAATGCTCGCTTAGCAATGCACCTATTTGTGATCCGGTTTACAACAAGCTCAGAATCACCAAAAATCTTGAGCTGTTCAATTCCTAACTTCCTTGCTTTCTTTAAACCCAAACATAATGCTTCATATTCAGCAGCATTGTTAGTACAACTCCATGTAAGACGGTATGAATATGTTCTTTGGATACCATAAGGAGAAATAAAAACAATACCTGCTTCGGCACCGTTCTTGCATCTAGCTCCGTCAAAATATAGCTGCCACAGTTGGTCTATAATAGCATTCTGATCAACTTGGTGTGAAAATTCTTGCTTCATATTCCTCTCAGGATTTTGGATGGCATAACAGCCGATTTCAGTCTCCAACAAAGCATTAAAATTAAGCATAGAAAACTGATCATCCAACTGAAGATTATCTAAAACTTCTCTCATCAAAACAGAATCCTCGGATTCTTCAGTAAGCATGTGGACAGACTGCATATCTTTTTCTGCTTCTTCCAACTTCTCGATATGAAAAGGGGAAGGTTTTTCATTCTGAATCCTGAAACGTCTACCCTTGAAAGGAATTTCTAAGTGGGAATAATCTAGTGCCAGATAACCCCCCAAATTTGTGATAAACTCCCTGGATAAACACATACTAAAGTAGGGTTCTAGATCTACCACAACAATTTCTTGGATAATAGTAATTTGGGGCATAGTATGAAGAACAATTGGAACATCCTTGATCACACCTACTGTTTTTACAGGAGTACCATCCAATTGCAGAACTCCAGGACTACTCCGTGTATATTCCATTCCCATTGCTTCACAAACTCCCTTGGGCATGACAAGTTGTAGCAGCTCCAGAGTCAATCATGCGGTTATGCACAATCCAACCTTCTATTTGCAATGATAAATAAAATGGAGGTGGTCTATTTTTCCCGATGAGCGAGAGGTGGTTAAGGTTTGAGCATACACTATCTGGGTAGGACCTTTTTCATTATCCTTTACAAATTTTAATGATTCCCTGTAATAAATCTACTTGACCGAGCAATCGCAAAGCATCGTAGAGGCTTACCTTAGCCGGGGTCTTTTTTAGTTCTTCAACAATGTTGTATGCAACTGCGACAGAGTCCTTCTTTTCAGTAGGTTGTTCAAATCTGGTTCGATACTGCTGTGTGGCTTCCACCCTTAGCCTCTTTGTCAGTGAGGGATACTTCAAATTTTCTCGAGCTTGCTCCTCTGCTTCTGATCTTGCTGGTGCAGTTGCAGCTTTTCCTTGAACTCTGTGAGAAACAGGATCCTTTGGCAAAACAGGCACATCAGACTTTGGAACTGGCACAGGAGCTTTCACTGGCTTCTTCACCTCGGCCGACACTCTTAACGGTTCTAAGTCCATGGGATCAACATTCACAGGCTTCTTTCCAGTCCTTGTTAGAACTGAAACTTGATCTTCCACTGGAGACATCAAACTATGACTAGCTTCAGAAATCATATTAACTTGTCCACCCGAAGAACTAGCATCCAATGTCTGCACATAATTCAGATGGACCATACAAGTATCCTCTCCATGAGGGTCATTACAGGTCGAGCACCAATACATTACTGCCTGCAAGGGTCGGATATTCATTTACCAAAGCGGTTAAGCTTTTTTTAGGTGCTTTACTAGTCGAGACAGCTTGGTCTCTAGTAATTGCAGGAGGTTGAAATCTCCTTGGTTGGAAATCTCTCTCAGCTTGCTTCCTCTCAATGAGTGTAATCTTGTTACCCATGGCCCTAATTTACGAATTGGCAGACTTTACCTCTTGCAATAATGATGTATAAGAATCAGGGTTCACAGGTGCAGGAGGTGCTGGCAATGGCAAAGGAGCTGGTGGTGCAGGCAAAGTTGGAAATGAAGTGGAAATGGGAGATGGCTGAGTGCTGGGTGCAGGAAGCGGCAAAGGAGCTAAAGTAGGCAACTGAGGAGCTGGGACAGGCGCAATTTGAGGTGCTTTAGAGCTCCATGATGGGGTGGGATACATAGATGGCATGGGCTGTGAAAGTGAACCAGAATGTAAATACTGAGGCAAATCCGATATAATAGGCATAGTTACCTTTGGAGGAAGTCTCCCTATAGCAATCAGATCAGCTTCTGCTTTTATGGCTTGCTCAAACAACTCTGGAAATGTTGTTACATTGGACTGCCTAACAGCCCAGCCAATATCTGTGTTGAACACTCTAAGGTAGTACAGTGCAACCAATTCCTCAGTAGGCCGAAGACCATCAGGAATTCTGTGCCAGGTTCTGGTAAACCGAACATTGAAATCGGCTATCTCTTCTTGCGGGTGCCTCTGGATTACAGTAAACTGATTTAACAATGAAAAGGGGTCAGCCTGTTCATGAAAATTTTTAACTAGCAGATCTCCTAGCTGATCCCACGATGTTACAGTGCTTGGTGGCAACGTTCGATACCAAAATAGCAATTTACCTCTCAAAGAGCATACCAACAACTTCACCATTACATCCTCATCAGTAATATCATGGATGGTCGCTAGAGAAGCTACATCATTTATGTGTTCATATGCAGTCTTACCCGTACCATCATAAGTTGGCAAAGCCTTCAGAGTAGCCTGAGGGACTGGATTCTGAGCCTGCAAGTTCAAGGCTCCAGAGCTGTTCCATGCCAAGAATTTCCTGGGTGGGGGTGGAGGATATTGTGCCATTGGAACTAGTGGATATGGTTGGGAAACACTAGTAACAATACCAGAGATTTGTGTAGCAGATGATGGAAGGGATGGAGAAACTAACCTAGAATGCTCACCACTTCTTGAACCGTCAAGCTCAAAAAACTCGACAAGATCTCCAAATTTCTTGGACTGTGATCTCGTGATCATGAAGTACAGTTTTTCATCCTTAGTTTGATAAAAACCATTAACTTGGTTGAATACAAGCTAGGAATCTCTAAAGATAGAGGAATATCCAAGTTAGAATCCTCTCTTGATCAACATTAGACCCTTATACAAGAGAAAAAAAATAGATATAAAAGCATATAATGATAACTATAAGCTTGATGCCAACAATGCCACTAGGGAGCAATAGCATCACCGACACTTCTACCAATTGATGGTGCTTTTAATTTCATTGGTAGATCAAGATTGTGAAAACATAGTCTCTATTATGGTAGAAATATAATGTAGTAGCACCATGGAGATTGTAATTCAATAGCGTTTCTCCTACATATACAACAAAATGAATATCTGGACAAAAGACTATTTTGACTCTAAAGGATTCAATGAGGATCCCTAACTGGGGAGCGTAAGAGTTTTAATGGAGATAGTAGGATAATCTAATTATTTATGAGAGATGCAACTATGATGAAATGAGAACAAAATGATAAAATAGATCAACTATTTAAAAAAAAATCAAGGTTGATGTCCCCTTATTATGGTGAAAAATGAGAGCTTGCTACTGCTTAAGATGATTGAGAATTTGACTCAACTTCACTATTGTAAAATATCCATATGGTTTGGGCTCCCCAAAGGCTTGTTTTATAGGAAGACATGTCTCTTTAGAGGATGGTTAAATGGAGTTGATTGGACTAATTAAAGATAAATTTTTCAAAAAAGCTCAACATGCAATTAAATATTTAAATATAGAAAGGGGAAGTTTTAAGGATTTGGATTGTTAGCCAAGGTGTAACTGAGGCAATGGATTATATTGGCATGATCAGATCCATATTTGGTTCATAATTTTAAAACAACTAGCTTCCTACCTTTCCTTTTTGTGTTTATTAGTCAATAGCATTGGGATCAAATGCTAATGTCTCAATGTCAATGTCAAAATGACTGTTGTCAAGAAAATTGAACAAGAAATGATGAAAATTTGAAATATCTGCAAAAGTGCCACTAGGAAGCAAAAGTGGCATCAATGCTACTACTGTAATCCTAATGCTTTTGCTTTGGAGCAATAAATACTTCTAGATTGAGCTTTGAAATAATTGAGTTGATTTAGATGCTTGATTGGTTACTTTATGAAAGTGTTGATAAGTTTTAGAAACTTTGACGATGCGCTTAAAATTAAGTGTTTATAGAAATATATTTTAATTTATTACATGGAATTAAAATGGATTTCATTCTTGTTGCAATATGATATTATATATATACTATTTCAATTAGTTGTAATATCATGACATGCTAAAAGTTTGAATTTTTATGAAATATTATAAGAATTGTTTTCTTATTAATTAAAGAGTAATCCATAAACAAAGTTTTGAAATTATATGATTTGAAATAAAAGTGTAGTTATACTTTATCTATTTAAATGAACTCGAAGTGCAAATCTTATCCCTTCTTAAATTAAAACATTATATCTTTTATTTAGAGTAATTAAGATTGTTAATAAATTAAACCGTGACACTTAAAAAAATAACATTATCTTTAAAAATTAATGAATGGGTATAAAACTTAAACTTATTATAAAACATATATTTGAAAATAAATAAAATAATCTTTAAAAGGTTATGCAGGCCTGAGGTTTAATTGTTAACAATATAGTTTAAGGTTTAAGATTCAAATCAAATGGTGGTAGAGTTGTACATCATACTTTAAAATTTGGTTGGACAAGTATATATTAAATAAATAATATATTTATACAAAGATAATCTTATATAACTTGTGATATAGTAAACTTTAAAAACTTTTTTTCAAGTAATGTTTAAAATTTTTATTTTAGACATGGCATAGAAAAAAAAATGTTTTATATATCTTAACAAGTAATAGTTTGAAATCAAGTGACATTAGCTCAACCTATTAGATTTCTCAATACTTAAGGATGAGATCAAGGTTCAAATCTTGTCAAGCTATACATGGATATTATCAAAGCTTTGTTATAATACCACTATGTAGTGATGATGTAATATAGGTGAGGTACGTTTCAATCCCATATAACCAATTGAAAAAAGAAGAAGAAAAAACAAAGTAATATAATACCACTATGTAGTGATGATGTAATATAGGTGGGATACGTTTCAATCCCATATAACCAATTGAAAAAAGAAGAAAAAAAAACAAGTAATAGTTTGAAAGGTTTTGTGAGGGATGTTGTGTTATGTCTTTGAATTTTTATTTAGAAGACTTAAGTTCAAACCCTGGTATAAGGGAACCGTGGTCCTTTTCAAAAACAATTTGTGGTTTACCTTAAAATTTTAATTAAATTACAGTAATAAATTAGTTAGACTTTTTAACACTCAAGGAGGAGACCAAGTCTTGTCAAGCAATACATTGATAATATCCAAGTTTTATTGTAATATCATTATATAATTATGATGTAATGCAGGTGGGATACATTTCAATCCCATATAATCAATTGAAAATGTTTTTAAAATATTAAAGAAAAAGGAGTGTTGTATATATTTTAATAAGTTATGTAAGTGGTAAGGGCTTTGCCCTCTCTTTGGAAGGTCCAAGGTTCAAACCCCACAAAGTAGGAGGGGACCGAGACCCCTCGTAGAAACCTGTATAAACTCGTTGAAAAAATAAGTCAGGTAAAAATGTTTGCTATATGCAATGTTGTGTTTGTAAATAGCTTGAAAGATATTTAAAAATGTTATATATTAAGTTTTAATTATTTTTTATTTTATTTCTATTTTTTCATGAGAAACCTTTATACACCCTAGTTCATTAGGTAAATATGAAGTAAAGATAAATTTTAAAAATAAAATATAAAGTTAGATATATATATATATATATATATATATATATATATTATATTGAGGTTACTTCCATCAAAATATGTTGCATCATACCTTTTTATCGTAATTTTTTATTTCATTTTTCTCTTAAATATATTCTTCAACTTCTTCGAAGCGTTATGTTTCCACAATCAATTTTTTAACATCAATTTGATTTAGACATAAAATTTTACTTGGTTAGTTGCCTTCTAAAATTTGAATTTCATTGGGATTAAGATCAATACCATAATTCACTAGTTTATAATCTACCCAATTTCCTTCTCTATAAATATTCTCACACTACCAAGAGATTGCCTCTAGTAATAGATGATGAACATCGATAATAATATTATTTTTTATCCAATATCCACATCCATTTTGTTAATAACATTGATGATAATTTGTGAGTCCCCCTCAATTGAAATATATTTCCATCTTTTTCTACTACAATTTTAATCTTTGTAAGAAGTGCATTAGCCTCTCCATAGTTATTGGTTGAAGTTCCATATGATTCTAAATAAGTGAGGATAATTTTACCTTCACTATTTCTAAAAATGCAAGTTCCATGAGATTTTCCTTGATTTCTTTTAGAAGCACCATTAAAATTAATTTTGATAAACCCAATTTTTAGACATTTCCATTTTACCATAGATCGAAGTAGATCCTTTGTTTTAATTATGTTGTCTCATATGACTCTTCCATGTATGTTCAAATCCTATATCCAAGTTATTAGCACCTCTTTTTCTCTAATTGAGACTTCCCATGATGAGCACTATATTTGTAGACATTTTGCAAGAGAGGAAATAATACGGTTCTAAACTTGGGCATGATTTTGAGATTTATTTTAAAAAATTCAATTATTCCTCTCAAGCCATAAATTCCATCAAATGATGGTAGGGCCAATGCTCCAAAGAATACATAATGCTTTAGCTTTGAAATAATTTATCCAACATTCTATCAACTCTTTCAATGTTGATGGAGCTAACCAATATAATTTCATAGTTTCTATAAAATAACCCCAAATGGTGTGAGCAAATGGACAATGAAGAAGTAAATGGTATGATTTTTCTAAATCCTTCTCACACAAGGCACATCTGAAGGGTTGATAATATCCTCTTCTTTGTAGACTCTCTCCTGTAAAAATATTACTTTGAGTTGCTAACCAAAGAAATGTTGAGGCCTTAAGGAGAGCCTCTAATGACCAACCAAGGAAAATCGTTGGGAGAAGAAAATTTTGATTGTTCTAAATCCTCATATCCCAACTTGACCGAGTATCCACCATACTTTAATAAATTCTAAACCAAGTCATCATTTCGTGTAAAAATCGACAAATAAAACTCTTGAAGTATCTTTTGAAGTTCATCTGCAATTTGTTTGAGTTCCTCTCCTTCAACTAGGTTACTAAAATACATATATGATCTAGTGTTTTTGCTCATAATAATACACTAATAGTATAATATTTGACCTTTGGACCTTTGCATGCTAGGCACACTTGAGCCAATGGTTTCAATTTTGAGTTAGACATAAGAGGATAAGGCTTCAACCAAGCATCAGACCAAAAATTTGCATAACTCCCCTCATTGATCGGCCATCTAATATGTTTCTTTATCAATTGCAAACTCTCTGATATAAAGTTCCATGTTTATGATCCTTTGGGCAGAGTTCTTTTCCTAAATAATTTTGTTGCATCAAGATAACCTATATATTTTTAAAGTAATATTTTTACCCAAATATTTCCTTGATCTCTGAATAATCTCCACCTAAGCTTTGCTTCTAATGCCAAAATCATAAATACTCAATTCTACAAACCTACTCCTTCAATATTCTTACCTTTGCAAACCCCATCCCATTTACAAAGAGGAAACATAATTTTTTCCTCACAACGTTTCCATAGAAAGTATCTTTGAATTTTATCAAATTTTTAAGCAATTTCTATTGGCAGTTTGGAAAATGACATCATATAAATAGGAATGGATTGCAATGTTGTCTTTATGAGTTATAGCCTTCCTAACATGGTTAAGAACTTACATTTCTAGCCTTCCAATCAAGCTTTCATTCTATCCAAAAAAGAGATCCAAAGCTCATTTTTATTTCTTTTATCACACAAAGGAATACCCAAGTAGGTTGACGGAAAATTTTCAATTTTAAAACCAAAAATATTCACAATTTTTTTTTTGTAAATCTAGGGTAGTGTAAATGATAATTTGTTGTAAATCCATATTTTCATTTGCTCCTTTAAATATTTCAACTTTTGAACAAACATGCACATACACGATCCTTCAAATTTTGATTCATCCCACCATAACATAACCATCTAGAAAAAATCAAGGTCTTGGAGCCACAAAGAATGAAAGCGAAATGGCTTTGGATAACCACTATTAGGTAACTCACAAGTTAAAATAATGGGTTTGTGATTTGATACTACTCAATATAAAATATCTAAAGATATTGTATACTTTGTTTACAACCATTTATTGGATAACAAGAATCTATCCAGTCTTTTTGCTATATGATTTTGCCCAATGTGTCTATTATCCCATGTATATTAAAAGCTTGAGGGACTAACATCCCAAAGGTCATTTGAATTGATAAATGAAGCAAAATATTGCATTGATTTAGATCATCCTAGAATACCACCCTTCTTTTCCAAAGGAGATAGAATAGTATTAAAATCACCCCAATAATCCATAAATCACAATGAATCATCATTTTATTTGACAAAAATATGCTATGGTCCTTCCAATATCTTTCACAAGGAGTAACTATAGTTGAAGCATATACATTTATAACCCCAACTTTGATATTTTCCTCTTTCTTGCAAAATAATCCAACAACCCAATTACTTTTTACTTCTAATAGTTGTTCATCCCATTTGCATTTGTCCCATATTATTGCAATATCGCTCGAAGCTCCTATAGAAGAAATTGCTAAACAATCATCTGTCTTTCAAATCTTCTTAAAAGCATCCTTACATTCCTCACTGCTTAATTTTATTTCTTGTATTAAAATAAAATGAGGGCTATAACAACCTATTAGTTCCTCAATAACTTTTTATTAAGGTTTTTATTCATACCTCTAATATTTCATGATATCACTTTCATCATCAATACTTTTTATATTTATTAGTGGGCTTAGCCCCACTTCTTGTTAACACCTGTGATATTTTTATTTGGCTTCCCAAACCAATATCTTTTGAGTTTCTTTTTCTCTTTGTTTCTACTTTGATGGCCTTCCTCTCTTTCTATTCCCACCAACACTCTCATCTTTATCAATCTCTTTTATTTTTTCATATTGTTCAAAATGAGACTAGTCTTCTAAATATTTAGGTTACTCTAAAGAGTCGAAAGTGAAAGGAATAGCCTCATTAGCATTTTCTTCTTTATGTTGCCTTGAAAACTCTAAACTACATAGATGATCCTCCATAGTCATCATTTTATTATGTTGGCCTGAAAACCCTAAATTTCCTTGGATATCTTCCATAAGATTTTCTTTACTATATTACTCTTGAAATCCTAAAGGGCAAGGAATACACTTCGTACTACTTTCATTTTTATTGTAAGGAGATGATTTTGTGCTATTTTTCGATAATAAAGGTGATTTACTTGGATTAAGCTTGACCTCATTTATCTCATTTGCTTTAAAATTTGTCTCCCCATCTTCCTTTATTTAAATTTTTTCCTTCCCCTCTTCCTTTGCAACTTTCGCTCCTATATTTGAACTTGCGCATTTTACTTCCTCATTCCCCATATCATTTTTTATTCTAACGACTGATTCGAGTGAACTATAATGGCCTTTGCCATCTAATGATGTAAAGGGATTTTTCTAGACACTTTCTTAGGAGTGGAAAATCCTTGATTTGATCTTGCTTATCTTGTGATACAATCTCCTTGTTTCAAATTGAAGCTACCCTCATGCCCAAAAATTTCCATATCTTCCTCCATTTTCATTTTGCAGTCTCTTACCATGTGTTGAGTTTCATGACATTTGTAACATCAAAATGCATTATTTTCATAATCCACTTGTTGATCCCATTCTCTTAATTCAAATTTAGTCATAATCGATTGTAGTAAAGGTTTAGAAATATTCATGGCAACACATTTTCAAGTGTATACAACACGATTTATCTTCTTAGTAGTTGGTCCCTTCTAGATTAATTCCCCTAGAGTATTACCAATATTCTTCAATATGTCCTTATTAATAGTTTTTGTGTCCACAAAAAAATTCTCACTCCAAGGTCTTAAATATAATGCATCTTTACCCCTTAGCCATGAGCCTTCATCCGTTATTTTAACCCTTAATTCTAAACTAGAGAAAATAATGAGAAAAAATCCTTTTGGAAGAAAGTTCATGGAGTAATTTGAATACAATCCCCACTTCCACTTGATCCAATTTTGAATCTCAGAAAAACTTGACCAATATTCATGAAATTAACATATTAACCTTTTGGTTTTAAGAACCATTATATCATGCTCAATCATCTCATCCTTGATAATCACTTCTGGTGTAGAATATGCTACCTAGACTGGGTTTGCCATAGATTCACTCTTCCTCTTATTGCTAGCTAGGGAATCCATACTTTCAACTTGGTCATTCATACTTTTAATAAGGACTTTCACAAATGACTTTCTTTCCATGTTACCTGGATTTATGAATCCTTTAAATTTTCCTAAGATCTGGAACAAGAAGTGGCACTTGTTCCTTGATCACACGTTACTTCCTCCTCACTCTTGGTTAGCGCTCGCATTCGCTTTTGGCTGCACTCACTCTCAGCTCGCACTCGCACTCACTTTCGGTTGCATTTGCACTCGCACTCGCTTTCAGCTGCACTTGCTCCCAACTCACGATAAAGTTTTATAATATTTAATATATTATTAAAATATATTTATAAAAAATAATTAAAAATTTGTTAAAAATAAATATATGAAAGATACCATTATTATTATTTTTTGGTTACATAGGAGAGTTGGTTACAACCACACTAGCGCACAGAGGTTGCTCCCACCAAACCTACTTTACCTTGTTATTGTTGACCCGATGTGAAGGGGACCACTGGTCGCGCTCAAGATTCATACCGTTATCGTTTGTCTGACGTACACTCAGAAGATTAAAATCAGACTACTGCCTTTACAAACAGGTTGGCCCCAAGGTTTGAACTTGGGTGTCTTCTTCGTAAGTGCCTAACTAGACAAGCACTTACCAATCTACCTAGCCCTCAAGGGTAAACTCTTAGGGTAGAGAGAAAACCTTGAGAGTCGCTCTTAGGTTGTTGGTAGTGTTGTCCCATCCAGGTATACCACTATCTAGAGGGAAGCCACAAGAGATTGTTTTGTCTCCTTCGCATCGCAGAGAATCATGGACCTCCAATTCAACAGGGCCAGACTCGCCTTCTCCACTTGCACTACAAAGATGAACAAATTTTTGTAGGTTAAAAAGAAACCTCGAGATCCGCTCTTAGGTGGCCGACAATACCATCCCATTCGAGTATATCACTATCTAGAGAAAAGCCACAATAATTTTTTTTGTCCCCCTTCACATAACAAAGGTTCAAACCGTAGACCTTCTGTTCAACGAGACCAGGGTCGCCTTCTCTACTTGCACTACAAAGACGGACTAAAAAATACCTGTTAACATAAAATGTCTTTGTTAATAGTAAACGTAAAAAAGAAAAAAAAAAAAAATAGGTAGGAGAATTAGTTGCATTTAGTCTTGGTTTTTGAACGTTTGTGAATTAAAATTTAAAAGTCTACATGTTTAAAAAATTATTGTAATATAATATTTTTCTAGTTGTTATGTTAAAAAAGCAAAACCTGTTCCCTGAAACTTGTAATAAAATTATAAAAATATATTTTTAATAAAATAACTTAAAACTCTTCAGTTAAAACTCTCCAGTTATCGAGAGGTCCAGGTTCAAATCCCTCCCCTCACATGTTGCGGATATGTTGTATATAAAAGGTTCCTTATAAAAAAAAAAAAAAAAAACTTATATTTATTTATTTATATTATTAAAATATTATAATCCAAAAGATACAATATAACTATTTGGTATTTGGTGAAATGGTAGTTGCCTAGTTATTATCATCCATATGGTTATGAGATCAATTCCTATAAACAATGTTCAATATATTAAAAAAAAGACATATAAAAAACAAGGGAAGTGGATAGACACATTTCAAACAGAAATATAAAAGTCGTGTGAGACAACGGAAATACAGTGGCATATTCCAATGGCATATTCTTATGTTAGAATTCAGTTCTGTTAAAAGGAGGATTTCAAATAATTCAAAATGAGATGGTAGGGCCCACCACGCGGAATGTGTGTCAACATAAATATTGTTGAGCATGGACCATAAAAGGAGGATTTCAAATAATTCAAAACGAGATGGTAGGGCCCACCACGCGGAATGTGTGTCAACATAAATATTGTTGAGCATGGACCACAAAAGGCCCGGATTTATACAAAGTTTTTCTTAGGTCACAAATTCTTCTATCATCTAGTCATTTGACAATCTTTGAGTCCATTACAAGCGAAGTACTTGAAAGCTTAATGTGTAACTTTTAACTGATATGACATAACCTTACAAGGATATCATTTTGCCCTTAAGACGAATAGGGAGGTAACATTAGTTCTTAAGATTTTACTAAGTCTTTTAGAAAACCAAACTAATGTTTTAAATGTTTATGAATTATGAATTTTTTTTGAACAAGAGTTTATCTTTTAAGAAGGGATTTAAGGTTAGGAAATGATCATTATTTTATACCAAGCGATTCCACCAAATGGAAGAAGTGATGAAGCTTAATCCTTATCTAGGACATATCCTATCTAAATTTAGAAACTTAGTCGATGCCTATCAATTTTTTCATGACCCTTTGATTGGTGAGAACCCTCTTATAGAAAATACTATGCATTTAAAATTTATCAAAGCAATCAACACTCTACCAAGCTCCATTAGAGTGGACATGTTGGTCACGAATCTGCCACAGGAAAGGATTTTACAAGTGCGCCCTAGACCCGGCCAACATTGAAAGGCTGGAAGCAAGAAATGGCTCCCAGACCAATCTCCAGAGTGGGCTGGTTCCCCTTACTATTCTAAATTTCTGTTTAAAGATAAGGGTTGCTGGAAAGAAATTAAAAGTTGCAGAAAGAAATCGAAATATGACCGTAGCCGAAGTTATGGGATCGGGAGAACAACAACATAAAACTTACAGTGCAACAACAACAAGTAATAGAAGTTATTAACTTGATTCTCGCACAACCATATGCAGATAATCCCTCCAATATTACATTCCAGGAATTATACCCTTACAAGCAAGATTCAAATCCAACATACAGAATTCGAATATAACAGCAACCAAGGAATATGAATTCTATTAGAAATGCAAAAGACACAGAAAGGAAAGTCACCCAAACAACTATTCGATGAATCAGAAGCCAACTCTTTATTCCCGCAAATGACTTTCAGTTTCTAGCAGAAAACTCCCAACCCCCGCAAATGAGGTTTACATTGGTTTTTATAGAGGGCCGTCCTCTTTGCAACATTTAATATTTGCCACTGACCTTCTTGAGATCTACAATTATGCCACCGAAAATAAGCACATGATCCCCTTAATCGCAGACCTTGAAGCACCACAAAATTGAATGCAATTAGACGTCGGCGGTCACCTTCATTAAATTCGTCTTTGAACATGTGCATGAAACCGTTGAAACAACCGACGAACAACAGCCTCGAACAAATAAAATCTTCAATTTTGGTGGCCTAGATGCTTCTTCAACCTTGACCGCATGGGAAATCCGCAAAACATTAAATTCGGGCAAGCATTTAATCCTTGGAAATCGAAAAAACTTATCGGGCGTTCATACTGTGCTTTGGCGGGAAACTGTCGCAGGTCGCGAAAACGCGACGTCTTCATCTTGCTCGGTCTTATCGCCAAAAGTGCAGCGAATCGCTACAACTTTCATGTTTTTTGCTTTCGGACCAAAATGGCCGCGATTTTGGAACAGGTAGCGATATCGCTGCAACTTTTACTTTCCGTACCATTTGCCACTTTTCGTCGCGAAAATGCGACATCTTTTACCTTGTCGGAACCCTTTCTTAAAAGTGCAGCGAATCGCTACAACTTTTGCTTTGTGACTCCTCTTTCAACAATGCTTCGCGATTTTGGAACATGCAGCGCATCGCTGCAACTTTTTACTTTGTGTGGCCTTGTCTCGAACGGTAGCGATATCGCTACACGTTCTAAACTTAACTCCTTCGAAAAAAATGCAACATCTTTCGCATTGTTCACTGTGGGCTCCTTCCCAAGAGTGTAGCGAATCGCTGCGCTTTTATCCCTTTGACAACCGTCCCACGATTTTGAGACATGCAGCGCATCGCTGCAACTTTTTGACTTAAGCCTTTTGAAACCACAGCGGCCGCGATAACGGAACGTGCAGCGCATCGCTGCACTTTTGAGTTTAAGTGCTTTCTTTAATAGGTGCACGAATCGCTGCACATTCGAGCTTAGACTCCCCTTTGCACCAATGCTCCGCGATTTTGGAACGTGCAGCGCATCGCTGCAACTTTTGAGTTTAAGTCATCGGCTGAGTTTTTTGTCGCGATTTCGTGACATTTTGTCGCTCGCCCTCCTTTGCTCGTTGCAAGTCACGAAAATAGAACACGTCGCGATATCGCGACGGTTTTGCTTAGCTGCATGCGTTGACCGTGTTGACCGCGATTTCGCGACACGTCGCGAAATCGTGACAATTTCTGGACTTAGTCTTTTTGCTCCTTTTTTTCATCAAAACCACATCCAAGCCAGTATAGAAGTTAAATATGCAACAACTTAAACATTAATACTCTCAATGAAAATCAATGTGGCAAAAATGCCAACATTCTTGGCGGCTCGCGGGGTATACAGATCGATGTATGCAAGGATCCAAGCCTGAATCCATTGGGCACAGAGTCATACTAGAACAGGAGGCCGACTGCTGTGATACATGTCAGGGGACTGCTACAATACTTCTGTTAAAAAGCTGAAAGAACCTGCATATAACGGAGAATGAAATGGAACAAATGGAATGAGATAATGGAGTGAGCTCCTGCGATTGCGCAGGCGGTGAATGCAAATGGAATGATGATAATAATGAAACGATATAGAGACAAAGCGATGTGGTGGACACAGCAACAGAATGCTGCCATACTACCAGCTGCAATGGATGTGGAATTAAAGTGAATAAACTTAGGGAATGGAAATGAAATATGAAGGCTGTGGAATGACAATGAACTAGACTGTAAATAAATGCATAAAAAGACAGAACTTAGAGGAAAGGGATAAGAAAGAACGGGAACAATGAGAATGGGGAAAAGAAACAACAACCGTGGCTTACTTTTTTTTTTTTTTTTTGCGTAGAAGAAAAAAGAAGGAGAAAGATGAAGAAAGGAAAGAGGGGAAAAGAGGGAAGGGAAAAGAAGAATTTGTTGGAAAGCCACCAACTGCTGGGAAAGGAGAAAATCACAAAAACACAAAAGACACCTACAGCTCGTAAGCAACAAGAACCAAGGCGATAAATAAAAGCAAAACATGTATATATATATATATATATATATATTTTTTTTTTTACTATATACAAACTTATACTGAACTGTCAATTCATGAAGTATAGGCCTTCAGATGAAAGCCATTTACTGAAATTGGAAGTGGGTTGCCCTCCAAGTCTTCGAGGTAGAACGAATTTGCTGCACCTGTGCTGGTAATGCGGAAGGGACCCTCCCATAAAGCATCAAACTTCTTGTGATTCCCAGGTTTAGCTTTGTTTTCGTTCCATTTTAACACCAAATCTCCTGTTTTGAGTGGACGATCTGTAGAATGTTTACAAAACCACTTAGACATACCCTGTGTGTGTTTGACAAACTCTTCATATGCCTCAGAACGTTGTTCTTCTAACTGCAACAATTGAGCTATCCGCATATCCAAGGAACTGATATCTCGTTTCATCGTCCTGAAAAGCCTCGCAATCGCCGTAATATCGGCAACTCAAGATGAACCGGCAACCTTGCTTCTTTCCCATAAACTAGGGCATAGGGTGAGGTCTTGATGGACTTCTTAACTGAAATTCTATCTCGCCCATAAAACTTGATTCAAGAAAAGGTGCCATGATCTCTTGTTCTCTCCTAGAGACCTCTTCAAAATTCGGAGCAAATTTTTATTTGTGGAATCCGCCAATCCATTTCCTTGTGGATAATAATTGGAAGATGTTTTTAGGAAAATACCATACTTGTTAGCAAACTCAGCTAGTTCAGCTCCAATGAATGGGGTCCCATTATCTGTAATAATGGCATCAGGAATGCCAAAGCGAGTAGTCAAGCCTTCAATAAAAGATATCACCACAGTCTGATTTGCAACCTTTGTTGGGATAGCTTCGGACCACCTTGTGAAATAGTCTGTAGCTGTCAAAATATACCTATGTCCAGCTGAGGAATTAGGATCAATAATTCCAATGAAATCCAACCCCCATCGCTGAAAGGGTGCTTCAACCTGAATTGGATGCAAAGGCAAGTGTCGCATTCCTTACTCTTCCCGTGTATCTCTCGACATTTGTCACAGAGCTTGCGCAATCTTGAAAGCGTCCGAAAATAGGGTCGGCCAATAATAACCAACTCGAATTATCTTCAAAGCCATCGGTCTTCCAAAGAAAGTGTCCCCCCGATAGACCGTAATGAAACTCTTCCAAGAGCCTAACCTTTTCTGATTCTTTAACACATCTTAGAAGAACACCATCAATATTCTTAAAAAACAATCCTTTCGATATCAAAACACACCGAAGAGCTTGCAGACGAAATCTCCTCCTCTGTGAAGCATTCAACTCGTGAAGGACATCTACCGATTGTGAAGTAATCGATGAGGTCTTCTCGTCCAATCCTTTTCCCGAATTAAGCAATTCATCAAATTGTCATCACCGGCAAGATTTTCTCGTTTGATGTTCAACTATACCGTAGGCCGCCGTTTTTGCCAAATGCTCGGCATAAAGCCTTACCACGCACTAGCTTAGTTGGATGAATTTCAACATCAAATTCTTGGATCTTGGTGACCCAACCAACACGTTTATCACCCAACTCTCCTTGAAGAATGAAATTTCTTACATCAGGATGAATCACATAAACAATTGTTCTCGCTCTCGAGATATAAAATGCTTGAATTTCTTAAGGGATTTCATAACCGCATACACCTATTTTTCAATGAAGTTATACTTTGCCTCATGAGGTAGAATGACCTGGCTAAGGAAAGCAATGGGCCTTTCATTCCCATCGTCTCCTTTCTGTGTAAGAACCGCGGCATAACTTTCTTCTTCCCCAACTGCATACAAAATGAAATCCTTCGAGTAGTCAGGATTAATCAGAACAGGGGCCTGTGCTATTCTTTCCTTGATTTCCTGGAATGCTTCTTTTCTTCGAGCTGTCCATTGGAAATTTGCATCCTTTTTCAACAATTCAGTCATAGGTTTTACAACCTCGGGCAAAATCAGAAATGAATTTCCTAATGAAATTGATCTCGTCCAAAGAAAGACTGCAGTTCTTTTTTGTTTGTAGGGAGTGACAACTTCTTTAATGCTTCAACTCGGGCTGGATCTATTGCTAACCCATCCTCTGAAATTACATGCCCCAGAAGCTTACCTTATTTTACTGCAAACACTGACTTCTTTGGATTAATGGAAATCCCAAATTCCCTGCACTTTTCAAAAATCTGTCTCAGGTGAGAACAGTGGATCCTCCCGTCTATGTGAAAATACTGTCATGTCATCAAGATATATCACAATGATCTTGTTCAACAATTCCTTGAATGCAATGTCCATGGCTCTTTGAAAGGTAGCTCCAAGCATTTGATAGTCCGAAAGGCATTCGCTGATAAGCAAAAGTGCCCCATTTTGTTGTAAATGTTGTCTTGTACTGATCCTCATCTTTCACCCAAATCTAGTTATATCCAGAGAATCCATCCAACAGAGAAAAACGTTGAGCTCCAGCCACAACATGCAGTATTTGATCTATACGTGGCAAAGGATAATGATCCTTCAATGATGCACGATTCAAGTTTCGGAAGTCTACACACAATCGTATGTCTCCATTCTTCTTTCGAACCGGGACCAGATTGGCAACCCAAGTGGAATGCTTAACTGGATAAATGATTTTAGCTTGCAGCATTTTAACAAGCTCAGCCCTCATCAACATCTCAATCTTTGGATTTACAGGTCGCTGTTTTTTCCGAAAAGGTCTGACTCCTTCCTCCAATTCAATTGTATGCTGCACAATCTGTTTATTGTAGCCCTTCAAGTCTTCATAGCTCCAAGCTACAATATCAGAAAACTCCTCACACAGGTGCTTGATCTCTTGCAGTTCTTCTGGTGTAGAATCAGTTCCAACCTTAATCGCTTTATTAGGCTCTAACTCTAACTCCATGTACTCCTTTTTGTCAATCTCGAGCCGATGTTTTTTGGACCGATCATGCTGATCAAACAAGCTTTCCAGAGTTATAAGACCCTTCGGAATATGATTATTTCGTAATTGAATGAGACCTTCTGCTTCTTCGTGCTCCAAAGTTCTCCCTTCAACAGTGGCAGCTTCATGAATCAAGAAATTGACAATCTGCTCATCATCTTCGAAGACTTGCCAGAAAGTTTCTTTGTCGGGCACACTGGGCCTGTATACCATCCTTACTGTCTTGGGTTTCTTCATGACTTGTTCAACAGGGGAAAAATTGGCTCCAAGAGATGCTAAAAGGTCTGCATGTTTATTCATCTCTCGGGAAACAACTTGAATGTTTAGAGCTATAAAAAACTCAAAGAGGTCCCACACCTGATTGCGATATGCTTTAAGGTAATGCTGCTTAGCAATGCACCTATTTGTGATCTGGTTTACAACAAGCTCAGAATCACCAAAAATCTTGAGCTGTTCAATTCCTAACTTCCTTGCTTTCTTTAAACCCAAACATAATGCTTCATATTCAGTAGCATTGTTAGTACAACTCCATGTAAGACGGTATGAATATGTTCTTTGGATACCAGAAGGAGAAATCAAAACAATACCTGCTCCGGCACCGTTCTTGCATCTAGCTCCGTCAAAATATAGCTGCCACAGTTGGTCTATAACAGCATTCTGATCAACTTGGTGTGAAAATTCTTGCTTTGTATCACTCTCAGGCTTTTGGATGGCATAACAGCCGATTTCAGTCTCCAACAAAGCATTAAAATTAAGCATAGAAAACTGATCATCCAACTGAAGATTATCTAAAACTTCTCTCATCAAAACAGAATCCTCGGATTCTTCAGTAAGCATGTGGACAGACTGCATATCTTTTTCTGCTTCTTCCAACTTCTCGATATGAAAAGGGGAAGGTTTTTCATTCTGAATCCTGAAACGTCTACCCTTGAAAGGAATTTCTAAGTGGGAATAATCTAGTGCCAGATAACCCCCCAAATTTGCGGTAAACTCCCTGGATAAACACATACTAAAGTAGGGTTCTAGATCTACCACAACAATTTCTTGGATAACAGTAATTTGGGGCATAGTATGAAGAACAATTGGAACATCCTTGATCACACCTACTATTTTTACAGGAGTACCATCCAATTGCAGAACTCCAGGACTACTCCGTGTATATTCCATTCCCATTGCTTCACAAACTCCCTTGGGCATGACAGGCTTGTAGCAGCTCCGGAGTCAATCATGCAACTATGCACAATCCAACCTTCTATTTGCAATGATAAATAAAATGGAGGTGGTCTATTTTTCCCAAAGAGCGGAGGTGGTTAAGGTTTGAGCATACACTGTCTCGGGTAGGACCTTTTTCATTATCCTTTACAGATTTTAATGATTCCCGTAATAAATCTACTTGACCGAGCAATTGCAAAGCATCGTAGAGGCTTACCTTAGCCGGGGTCTTTTTTAGTTCTTCAACAATGTTGTATGCAATCGCGACGAGTCCTTCTTTTCAGTAGGTTGTTCAAATCTGGTTCGATACTGCTGTGTGGCTTCCACCCTTAGCCTCTTTGTCAGTGAGGGATACTTCAAATTTTCTCGAGCTTGCTCCTCTCGCTTCGATCTTGCTGGTGCAGCTGCAGCTTTTCCTTGAACTCTATGAGAAACAGGATCCTTTGGCAAAACAGGCACATCAGACTTTGGAACTGGCACAGGAGCTTTCACTGGCTTCTTCACCTCGGCCGGCACTCTTAACGGTTCTAAGTCCGCGGGATCAACATTCACAGGCTTCTTTCCAATCCTTGTTAGAACTGAAACTTGATCTTCCACTGGAGACATCAAACTATGACCAGCTTCGTAAATCATATTAACTTGTCCACCCGAAGAACTAGCAGCCAATGTCCGCACATAATTCGGATGGACCATACAAGTATCCTCTCCATGAGGGTCATTACGAGTCGAGCACCAATACATTCTGTCCGCAAGGGCTGGATCTTCATTTACCAAAGCAGTTAAGCTTTTTTTAGGTGCTTTACTAGTCGAGGCAGCTTGGTCTCTAGTAATTGCAGGAGGTTGAAATCTCCTTGGCTGGAAATCTCTCTCAGCTTGCTTCCTCTCAATGAGTGTAATATTGTTACCCATGGCCCTAATTGCCGAATTGGCAGACTTTACCTCTTGCAATAATGCTGTATAAGGATCAGGGTTCACGAGTGCAGGAGGTGCCGGCAATGGCAAAGGAGTCGGTGGTGCAGTGCAAAGCTGGAAATGAAGTGGAAATGGGAGATGGCTGAGTGCTCGGGTGCAGGAAGCGGCAGAGGAGCTAAAGTAGGCAACTGAGGAGCTGGGACAGGCGCAATTTGAGGTGCTTTAGAGCTCCATGATGGGGTGGGATACATAGATGGCATGGGCTGTGAAAGTGAACCAGAATGTAAATACTGAGGCAAATCTGGTATAATAGGCATAGTTACCTTTGGAGGAAGTCTCCCTATAGCAATCAGATCAGCTTCTGCTTTTATGGCTTGCTCAAACAACTCTGGAAATGTTGTCACATTGGACTGCCTAACAGCCCAGCCAATATCTGTGTTGAACGCTCTGAGGTAGTACAGTGCAGCCAATTCCTCAGCAGGCCGAAGACCATCAGAATTCTCGTGCCGTGTTCTGGTAAACCGAACGTTGAAATCAGCTATCTCTTCTTGCGGGTGCCTCTGGATTACAGTAAACTAATTTAACAATGAAAAGGGGTCAGCCTGTTCATGAAAATTTTTAACTAGCAGATCTCCTAGCTGATCCCACGATGTTACAGTGCCTGGTGGCAACGTTCGGTACCAAAATAGCAATTTACCTCTCAAAGAGCATACCAACAACTTCACCATTACATCCTCATCAGTAATATCATGGATGGCCGCTAGAGAAGCTACATCATTTATGTGTTCATATGCAGTCTTACCCGTACCATCATAAGTTGGCAAAGCCTTCAGAGTAGCCTGAGGGACTGGATTCTGAGCCTGCAAGTTCAAGGCTCCAGAGCTGTTCCATGCCAAGAATTTCCTGGGTGGGGGTGGAGGATATTGTGCCATTGGAACTAGTGGATATGGTTGGGAAAGAAACACTAGTAACAATACCAGAGATTTGTGTAGCATATGATGGAAGGGATGGAGAAACTAACCTAGAATGCTCACCACTTCTTGAACCGTCAAGCTCAAAAAACTCGACAAGATCTCCAAATTTCTTGGACTGTGATCTCGTGATCATGAAGTACAGCTTTCACTGCATCCACGTTCAGAGATTCCTGAGTACAACAGAGTCACCAAATGCTCTAATTTTTTAGTATGAAGGCGAACATTAAACCTTCAACACTATGGGGTCTTTTAGAACAGAAGAAATCTGTCCCACCAGGCGTGCCAAAAATTGTTGGTCACGAATCTGCCACAAGAAAGGATTTTACAAGTGCGCCCTAGACCCGGCCAACATTGAAAGGCTGGAAGCAAGAAATGGCTCCTGCACCAATCTCCGTAGTGGGCTGGTTCCCCTTACTATTCTAAATTTCTGTTTAAAGATAAGGGTTGCTGGAAAGAAATTAAAAGTTGCGAAAAGAAATCGAAATATGACCGTAGCCGAAGTTATGGGATCGGGAGAACAACAACATAAAACTTACAGTGCAACAACAACAAGTAATAGAAGTTATTAACTTGATTCTCGCACAACCATATGCAGATAATCCCTCCAATATTACATTCCAGGAATTATACCCTTACAAGCAAGATTCAAATCCAACATACATAATTCGAATATAACAGCAACCAAGGAATATGAATTCTATTAGAAATGCAAAAGACACAGAAAGGAAAGTCACCCAAACAGCTATTCGATGAATCAGAAGCCAACTCTTTATTCCCGCAAATGACTTTCAGTTTCTAGCAGAAAAACTCCCAACCCCTTCAAATGAGGTTTACATTGGTTTTTATAGAGGGCCGTCCTCTTTGCAGCATTTAATATTTGCCACCGACCTTCTTGAGATCTACAATTATGCCACCGAAAATAAGCACATGATCCCCTTAATCGCAGCCTTGAAGCACCACAAAATTGAATGCAATTAGACGTCAGCGGTCACCTTCATTAAATTCGTCTTTGAACATGTGCATGAAACCGTTGAAACAACCGACGAACAGCAGCCTCGAACAAATAAAATCTTCAATTTTGGTGGCCTAGACGCTTCTTCAACCTTGACCGCATGGGAAATCCGCAAAACATTAAATTCGGGCAAGCATTTAATCCTTGGAAATCGAAAAAACTTATCGGGCGTTCATACTGTGCTTTGGCGGGAAACCGTCGCGAGTCGCGAAAACGCGACGTCTTCATCTTGCTCGGTCTTATCGCCAAAAGTGCAGCGAATCGCTACAACTTTCATGTTTTTTGCTTTCGGACCAAAATGGCCGCGATTTTGGAACAGGTAGCGATATCGCTACGTCTTTTACTTTCCGTACCATTTGCCACTTTTCGTCGCGAAAATGCGACATCTTTTACCTTGTCGGAACCCTTTCTTAAAAGTGCAGCGAATCGCTACAACTTTTGCTTTGTGACTCCTCTTTCAACAATGCTTCGCGATTTTGGAACATGCAGCGCATCGCTGCAACTTTTTACTTTGTGTGGCCTTGTCTCGAACGGTAGCGATATCGCTACACGTTCTAAACTTAACTCCTTCAAAAAAAAATGCAACATCTTTCGCATTGTTCACTGTGGGCTCCTTCCCAAGAGTGTAGCGAATCGCTGCGCTTTTATCCCTTTGACAACCGTCCCGCGATTTTGAGACATGCAGTGCATCGCTGCAACTTTTTGACTTAAGCCTTTTGAAACCACAGCGGCCGCGATAACGGAACGTGCAACACATCGCTGCACTTTTGAGTTTAAGTGCTTTCTTTAATAGGTGCAGCGAATCGCTGCACATTCGAGCTCAGACTCCCCTTTGCACCAATGCTCCGCGATTTTGGAACGTGTAGCGCATCGCTGCAACTTTTGAGTTTAAGTCGTCGGCTGAGTTTTTTGTCGCGATTTCGCGACATTTTGTCGCTCGCCCTCCTTTGCTCGTTGCAAGTCATGAAAATAGAACACGTCGCGATATCGCGACGGTTTTGCTTAGCTGCATGCGTTGACCGCGTTGACCGCGATTTCGCGACACGTCGCGAAATCGCGACAATTTTTGGACTTAGTCTTTTTGCTCCTTTTTTTCATCAAAACCACATCCAAGCCAGTATAGAAGTTAAATATGCAACAACTTAAACATTAATACTTCAATGAAAATCAATGTGGCAAAAATGCCAACAGGACAATTTGTACTTCATATTTAATAAGACGTTTCTAGGGCTCATTTCCATTCAATAACTTTGTAACCTATTTTAACATGAGACTAATCATTTGATGCCATGGATCTATCATACCCAACCCCCTTTCTTGAGTTGTGTGTATTAAGCCTGAAAGATGACTACTCTCGTATAATAATCATCTCTCCTTCTCCATAAGAAACTACGAACCACATACATGAGTGGATTATAGTGAGATTTACATGGGAGTTTAATCCATGTGGATATATAGTAAGTCACTTAGAAGCATGAAAAGTTGAGATTAAGAAAAAATGTTTAAATCATAATGATTGTATAAACATCTAAAATAAGATAGTTTGGTATTTTAGCTATAATTCCTTCAAGTGAACTTAGATTTTAACAAAAAATTAAAGGGAGGTTGTTGACATCAAGAAGAATACTCAAGACTATCCCTCAAAAGCTAGGAAAAGAAGTCAAGACCAATGAGTAGTACTATGAGAATAGGTAAAAAAAAATGTTTAAATTGAATGATTTTTTTACAAGTGAAAGAGGGTCCATCAAACTATCTTTCGTAAATATTTTACATCCAAATATATCTATTTGAGCAATCAAAATGGGAAAAGTTAGTCTATTGTACTATTTAATTTGTTGTCTACTAATAAATCTAAATTAAAAGTTTTTTTGCAATTTCTTAAATTCAATACACATGTTTAAAGATTTTTGTACTCGGGTCCCTCACCCTTGACAAATCACAACTCTATTCTTTAGAGCTTGAGAGTTTACAAATAGATTTAATTTTCATATCAATTGAGTGGAATAGCTAGAAACCTACAACATTTTACATAAAATGGTTGAATTCTTGATTTTCATTTTCTAGATATTTTTTAATTTTCTGCATGAATACAAATATTCCAGATTCATCCTTCTTGACATTTCCTACAACAACCTTCACAATAAAAAACATTCACCTCTACTATATATGCATTGCATCTTAGTAGAGTAATATTTCCAAAATATTGCAATATCATAGTCCACTTTACCAGATTTAGATTACTAGTTTCCTTCCTGAAGCATAAGTGCAACCACAAAATTTGTAATAAATAGTTTATGTGAAAACACATTAATGTTATAAAATAAAGCAAATATTACTAATGAAAAATATTAAAGTAAATCGTAACCATTATTTGATTCAGGTAGAGAACATTTTCTTGTCAGATTTAACAAAACTTACTACTTTCTCTAACCATGGAAAAGAGAATTTAACTTCACAATCCTCAATTAAAACCCCTTTATTAGCTAGCCTATCTGCACATTTATTTCCTTCCATTAATGTATGTGTAAACTTGATTTCTTCAAACTCTATAGCAAGGTCTTGAATTTCTATAATTATCTCTTGTATGTTCCATGGAGCCTTTGATTTCCTCAAAATTGTATTTATTACTATGAGTGAATCACCTTCCATCCATACTCTATTCCATTTCATTTGTTTGTATATTTTTAACCCTTCCAAAGTTGCCCAATCTTCAACTTCATTATTTATCTTAAATCCACTATTGAAAGCATAATGAGACAATTCCTATATTGAAATGTGTTCATGAATTTGTTGCATAATTCAAATGGAAGAACTCTAAACTCAAATAAAATACCCAATCACCTAATTTCTTCAACACGACCTAGTTATTTCTACTCTCATAAAATTCAATTTATCTTATACTTATCTTGAATTAAGATAAACTATGTCTTATTAGGAGAAAATTTGCCACATGACAAAAGACATAATATGTTCAAAATGACTATAAAATTCTAAACCTCTTCATAATTATTCTATATAAATGTTGAATATCTTTAAAATATAATTTTCCAATCTAATTTTGATATAAGAGGATAATATAGTTAATTAGATTGAGTTGATATACCCTCTTAAAGATATAATTGAGAGCATTAACAACAATGACATAAATAAAGGGTATGAGAGGACAATTCTATCTAATGTAACATTGAAGAATTATTGGTTTGGATAGCACACCATAAATAATAACCTTCATAGAACCATTAGATAAAATGATGCCTACTTAATGACCATGTCTAGGGATAAACCCTAAGTACTACAACATTACTATCTAAGTAGAGTAGTTGTTGTTCAAATTCCTAAGGAGCATGTTGTAAAGTCAACACAATTTGTAGACCCTAAAATCCATCTACACTCTTTATTAAATAAGATATCACCAAGTCTTAGTCTAGTACTATGATATCCTTGGTACCAATCCGTCATTAACTCCATTTGGCACCAATATATAGAAGATAACAAAACCTTAGTACCAACTACACATGTCACCATCTAGCCTTAGAGGATAGGACATTTAAAAATTCTCAATGATTCTCTATAGTGGACCAATTCAACCACCTATTTATCTAGAAACTAGTGTCGAAGGTAGAAGATTTTGAAGAGGCAATTTATGAACTATTTTTTAAAATTTCTTATTGATTAGTTGGAATTTGAAATACTTCATCTTCCAACTAATTTATAACTTATATATAGCTTACTATAGAAACTTTTTTCTATTTTCTATATACTCGTGGTCTCTCTATGAGCTCTCTTATTATTATATCTTTCACTTCTCTCTTATAGATCTTTCCCATAGGTTGTCTCTTCCATCCTAGTAATATCACATCTTTATATTAAGCATCTATATGTTTACTTCATATTAAATACAAGAACCTTGTATTCAAAGTGCATTTGTATCATCATCATCATTTATTATATTTATTGTATTTAATGGTGCATTTTTTATTTGTATCGAATGAGCAAACACCCTTGTACCCAACTACCTTGTAGTGCAACCATGACCATAAATTATAGTCATCACAAGTTGGTTCTATGAGTTGTCCTCCATGCCAATGTATCCTATTCCATACAACGTTGATCAAATGAAATCATAAAACTTTCTTTCTCTTTAAATCTATTTATTTAATCCATATTTGTAGATATCCTTAACCATAGAAAAACCTTGCAAAATTCTTAATATATGGGTAATAGTTCATATAGTCTCATGGTACAAGAAGCAAAGCATCATACTAGATTTTGTGTTTGAATACCTTCAAGAATGCCATAGCTACAAATGGAAGTATAAAATGGAGAATTCATCCACATAACTAGAGACCAAAGACACCCTAGATATTAGGCAACTCATTTAAGACGCTCTAAAAGAATAAACACTTTATTTAGGTAGTTTTTGGGATCTCATGATTAATAAGGGAGCCCCACCCCCAATTTCTAATTGTATGAAATTTTAAATTTACATTCATTTGAAGGTATGTACCAACATCTATATTCTAGTATTGTTATGCCAAATCAATATTAATAAGTTATAAATTTGGCTTTCATAGCTCGAAGCCTACTATGATGCTAATGGATTCTTAGAATTCAACAAGATTACATTCATAGTCTTAAGGATGTATGGACCCATTTCTATTGGTAGAAAATGCCTCACTATAGGCATGAAGAAGAAGGAGCATCAATCACCTTATGAATAACCTTCCTTAAGATGCTTTTATGTGGTTCTATTCCTTACACAGCTAGAAAGATGAATAGATGTATTTTTAGTAGTTATGTTGACAAAAATATTAGATTGTCCACTAGTACATTGATGAGTTGAATGAATTTATTATATTTCTAGTAGTTGAGAACAACAAGAAGCATCGAGTGCTCAAGTACAACAACAATTGCAATACCATCTTATTCCAAGATGGAATTTCTTCTTGTAAAATCCTTGGCATAAGCATTCTAGATCACATCAAATCTAAAAGAATCTTAAACCAAATAGAAGGACCTAACTTCATCCCATAATAGAATGTTGATTCCTAAACAAACGCAACAAGTTGTTAAGCTACCTTCTATGCTAGTAACCAAGGGGCCTCTAACACCATACACACCCAAATTACCTACAACATAGGACAAGGGTAAACAAAGGGTAGGAAATACATGGTATGACCACAAAACCCACACTCATAGTGATGTTGAGTGTAAATTATAATAGAATATAATGATGGTTCATCCATGAGATCAAGACTATTCATCCAACTTGAATAAAAAATTTGAAGTAGACACAACATGTCTAAGTGGTAAAGCTCAACATGTAGGCAAAATATTAGCTTTATATCCCTCTAAAGAATATAAGATCCTATTCCACACCTATTATGGGATAAAGGGTAAGATTTTTATTGTTATTATAGACATAGGAATCTAGAAGTATATTGTAGCCAAAATAACTGAACACAAATAAAGATAGACATAGAAAAGAGAGATTGCAACAAATAATTCTTTGTATTGATATTTGATACAATTTTACAATGATTTTTGAATTGCCCCAAATGTGTTGGGGGTAATGTTACAATATATTTTTTCTCTCTTCTAATTACAATGCTCTGATGATGGAAAGGGGGGGATCTTCCAAGTCTTCAATGAACTTCGTGTTCTCCGTTCTTCAACTACAACTTCAAAGGGGTGAGTGGGTTTCTAAATATCCAATGAGAGGACCACTCTAGCTTCAGCAACTCTCCAAGATACCTGCTTCCTACACACACAATGAGAAGGTAAACAGGGATTTATTAGCACTTGTATACAAGAGTGAAAACCATGCAGACAAAACCCTCAAAAATGATTTTGCAAAAAATAAAGAAAATAAAACCATATACCTTACTGAAAATAAAACTTACTGATCATATTTTTTTGCTCCTAAGAAACCACTGGTGCGCGATGTGGGTTGGTAAAACACATACGAGCAATGGGGAAATCACACAAGTGCAGTTTCGACTATGTAACTGTAGACAGGTGGTTTAGACTGAATGGCAGAAGACTCCAAAATGGGGCTCTAGGGCTTCAGATCTCTATTCTCCTCAGGATGTGTGCGAGCTCCTAGTGCTATTTCGGTAGCTTGAAGGTATGTGTGTTCAGCCTCCTTTGTCTGATGTGGTGAAGGTGCCTTTATAGGCACCTTGGGGTTTTGTATGGAAATAAGAGGTGGCAATCCAGGATTTGCAAGTGGCAATCCAGGGTTTCCAAATGAAGGGGACAGTTAGAGTGAGTCATCCAGAATATCTCACTTAACTAGGGTGATGTGGCTGCAAGTGGAGTGAGGTGTAGGGGTTGTCTTATGTGAAGGGAAAAAGGGGACATGGGTGTGTGAGATGTGGCAAGGGATGTTGGTAAGGTGGCTAGGACATATGTCTAGTGGGTAGCCAAGGTATCCTAGGCAGATTTTCTAGATTTAATAAATCTAGAAAATAGATTAATGTGTAGGATTTTATGTCTAAGTTTAAACTTAGGCATATAACTTTATTATGCAGGATTTGTGATGTGGGGTGCAAATGATAATTTTGTGAATTCTTAGGTTTTTGTGTCTATAGATGCCCAAAAACCAATGACACCGGTATTTATTGGATGAATGGACTCAAATCTTCTCGATGCACAAGAATGAGTGATTTTTGAAAATTTTGATGAAATTCTGATTTGTTTGCTTACCCCCTCAATTGACGAATGGGTAAAGGATGAAACCCACAAGCCAATTGACCAAATGTGGATGATGAAAAGAGGTGGATGATTGAATTATGTGAATTATGTATGCAAATGCATGACATTTTAATCAAATTTATACCTCAAATTTGGGATTGTTTATGTTGTTTCGAATTTGCCTTTAGTTTCGATGATGTGCAAAATGTTGCGATAAAACCATTAACCACGTTTGTGAGTTCTAGGTCCTTGCTACTATTAGTTGCTCCTATACATCAGAACCAGTGCATTGGAAATTTGATACTTAGGTGATTTTTTACTATACCATATTTGATTTAATTGTTTTTCGCTTTTGTACCCAACAGAAAGGGCTTAAGGATAACTTTGTGCAAATTTGATTGAACACAACCAAGCTCAAATATTGAGGAACCTAGCTGATTTAATACCATAGTGATTTGATTGTTTGGATAAGTGTCATTATGGTGAGTTATCCATCCAACCAGATTGCATGGATTGTTAGTCGTTGCAACCACCAAGTGTATAGAGATAGTCACTAAATACGAGGTGCACTGAGTGGTGTTGTTGATGATGATGATTATGCATGTGTTGATTATGAGTTGATGATGGATTTGTTGTTGATAATGATTATGCATGTGTTGATTATGAGTTGATGATGGATCTGATAATGATGATGATTATGCATGTGTTGATTTGGGTTGATGATGGATTTGATGATGATGATGTTATGCATGTGTTTATTATGAGTTGATGATGATGATGATGATGTACTAATGCATTTGGTTATTTTAGAGGGTTTTTTTTAAATGACTTGTGCATTGATTTGGACTTGTTTTATGTTTTTTCTTTATTGTATGTATGGATGCATATGAAATGATGTGATGATAGATTGAATGGATGATGAATGCTATGCTCTAATGACCATTTGGTATGCTTTAGACTTTTGCTTGATCAAATGTATTCTTATCACTTAATTAGGCATATTAACCTGCGATATTAATGGAATGCATAATGTTATGTAATGATGTAAATGATAGTAGAAGGATTGGATAGATGATCTGCAGTTGTTTTACAAAGACTCAAACATCTTAGTGACCTTGATCAAACTCATTTATGATCTCACAAATCTTATGATGCTAAGGTTATCCTAGTATTTTCAAATTTCTCAAGACCAATTGTGTTTGGAATGATTGTTTATTTCCCATTATGAGTTGGGTCAAACTAATAAATTGTAACTTATACCAATAAGCTAACTCATCCGTGAGCGTCCATATATTTGTACAAAATAAGGTTGCTAATGTGATAGACGTGGCACCACGCATAAGGATACCTCATTTCCAATCGGGTTTCATTCAACCCATTTTTATAATGAGGATCACCCCATGGTTTTTGAGACACTAAGAGTTCCATGGATTCAATCTCCTTTCCCTTATTTTATTACATTGGATTTTGGGGATTTTATTTTTAAGGTTGCTCATTTTTGTAATGGAGCACCATGCATTTTTATTGCTTGTTGGATACTTGCTCATTTTGAGGAGTAAGAGGATTTTATTGCTTTGTGAAATGCTTTTTGGGATACTTGCTCGTTTTGAGGAATAGCAAGGGATTTTTTTTTTTGGGATACTTTCTCAATTTGAGGAGGAGCAAGGGATTTTTTTCTTTGAGGAATTAAGGTGGAGCTTGTCCCTTTATCAACTCTTAGCATTCTAGACCATGCACATAACTGGATGAATAGGGGATACCTTTCACTTTATGGTATTAACAACTTTTGACTTTGTTATTCCCAAGGTTCACAATATTTTTATGTGTATTAGTGTGTGTGGTCCAAGAGAAAACTTGATTGACTAGGAAAAATTTATTGCTTATAAAGATTGTTTGATTTTGAATTGAGATTTTTCAAAACACTAGGAGTGGCTAAGTGATTAAAAATATTTAGATTCTTTCTGATCGATTGATGTGGTGTGTAATATTTTCGTGATACTTTCTTTGCAAGATTTTGAAAATTAAAAGGTGCACACAAAATAGTCAGTGGCTGCATAATCATTATTGCTAACAATTATATGATATCTATCCTATATTATGTAAACCTATTAATGATCAAAATATTATAAGGAAAGCTGAAAATTATTGTTATTGATGGATTGATGAGTGATGTTTGATGGAAGGTGTCCCTGTTTAAGGTAATAAGACATAGTAGACTAGCGATCATCCAAATTAACCAAATGATACCTAACATGATAATTTACACACACCTAAAATGCATCAATGTAATGATATATGATGTATATATATGAATATATATGAAATGTTTTTGTCTTTTGTTGTTTTTCTATTTTTTTAAGCCATGTATATATAATACTTTTAGGTTGGATCAGGTTGTTCTCGTGGAAGGAACAACCGAAATATGGATTGATGGCTATGAAACATTCTAATGTAATACTCATATTTCTCATCAATGGGCACTATGGGAGCCACATATTTGAAATTGCAGAAAGTGATAGATAGGACATCAAATTCCCCACCCCAAGTCTTCCTCATAGTCATCATCGGAGATGTAATCGTAAAAAATGTAATTGATCATAGTTGTATGCAATGTAATCTCTGAAGAAGCCTCATTTAAATAAGATGCAAAGTCAGGATCCAAATAATTGTCATCACTATATTCATTAGATTTTCTCTCCTCATCCTCCTCTTCGGACTCAAGAGTGAGTCGTTGGAATGTATGCTCAAAAGAAGAGTTTGAGGTAGATGGCCAAAAATACTCTTTTGTATTAATAATGATATAGGGGAGCCTGAATCTCTTGATTTTACAATGATTTTTGAATTACCCCAAGTGTGTTGGGGGTAATGTTACAATATTTCTTTCTCTCTGAGATACAATGCTTTGATAATGGAAAAGGGGTTTTTAGGATCTCCAATAAGATAATGTGTTCTTCGTTCTTCCACTACAACTTCAAAGGGGTGAGTGGGCTTCTGAATATCTAGTGAGGGGACCACTCCAACTTCAGTGGCTCTTCAAGATACTTATCTACTGCACACACAAAAACTAGATAAAAGTTAGTATAACTTGTTGATCAAGATATAAGATACTACTACAAAACCCTAGCTGAAGAAACATTTGATGCAAAAAATAGAGAAACATAAACTAAATGCCTTAATGAAACAAAGTCATTGATCAAATCTATCATGTTTTTTTTACTTCTGAGAAACTGTGGATGCGTGGTGTGGGCTAGTAAACCATGCACAGGAGGTGAGGAAATCGTGCAAGTGTGGTTTTGACTGTGTAACCATGGACAAGCAGTTTAGAGTAAATGATAGAAGACTCCAAAATAGGGCTTTGGGACTTTGGATATCTATTCTCCTGAAGATACGTGTGAGCTCTTGGTCCTATTTTGATAACCTGTTGGTATGTGTACTCAACCTCCCTTTGTTTTATGGGGTGAAGATGCCTTTATAGGCCCCTTAGGGTTTTGGAGTGAAATGGGAGGTGGCAAGCCAAGATTACCAAGTGGTAATACAAGGATGCCAAATGGAGGGGGCATTTAGAGTGAGTCATCCAAGATGTCTCACTTAACTGGGATGATGTGGTTTTAAGTGGAGTGAGGTGTAAGGGTTGTCCCATATAAAGGGAAAAATGGGACAAGGGTGTGTGATATGTGGAAAGGGATGTTGGTGAGGTGGCTAGGACACATGTCTAGTGGGTAGGTAGGTTACCCTAGGCTGATTTTCCAGATTTAATAAATATAGAAAATAGGATATTGTGCAAGATTTTATACATATAAGTCCAAACTTAGGTATATAATATTATTATACAATATTTTATGTGGGGTGCCAAATGTAGTTTTGTGAAAACCTAGGTTTTGGTGTCTACAGATGCCCCTTTTTGTACCGTATTGTGTGAAACACAATGCGGTGCAAAAACCAATGACACATCTTTATTGGATGAATGGACTCAAATCATCTCGATGCACAAGAATAATTTTTTTTTGAAAATTTTGATGACATTTTGATTTGTTTGCTTACCCCCTCAATTGGCGAATGGGTAAAGGATGAAACCCACGAGCCAATTGACCAAATGTGGATGATGAAAGGAGGTGGATGATTGAATGATGTGAATTGTGTATGCAAATGTATGACATTTTGATCAACTTGATGCCCCAAGTTTAGGATTGTTTATGTTGTTTTGAATTTGCCTTTGGTTTCGATGATGTGCAAAATACTGTGGTAAAACCATTAACCATATTTGTGAGTTTTGGGTCCCTGTTACTATTAGTTGCTCCTATGCGTCAGAACTAGCGCATTGGAAACTCTATACTCGAGTGATTTTTTACTATACCAAATTTGATTTGATTGTTTTCTACTTTTGTACCCAATGTAAAGGGCTTAAGGATAACCTTGTGCAAATTTGATTGAACACAACCAAGCTCAAAGATTGAGGGATCTAGCTGATTTAATGCCATAGTGATTTGATTGTTTGGGTAAGTGTCCTTATGGTGAGTTACCCATCCGATTGGATTACATGGATTGATATTCACTGCAACCACCAGGTGTATAGAGATAGTCACTAAATATGAGGTGTACTCAGTGTTTTTGATGATGATTATGATGATGTTTTTAAAAATGCATGATGTGATGTTATTAGACACGATGGATCTGGTGTTTGTGAGAGGGTTTTATTTTAAAAGAATGCATTTATGTTTTTATGTTTTTTATGTTTTTGTATGAGAAGAATGCACAAAAATATTTGTGGTGTTTTGTTTTTTTGAAATGACTTGTGCACTGATTTGGAATTGTTTTATGCTTTTGATTTATTACATGTATGGATGCATATGAGATGATGTGATGATAGATTAAATGGATGATTGTTATGCTCTAATGACAATTTGGTATGCTTTAGACTTTTTCTTGATCGACTGTATTTTTATCACTTAATCGGGGGTATTAACATGTGATGTAATAATGTAAATGATAATAGATGGTTTGGATAGATGAATGTGGTTGTTTTGCAAAGACTCAAACATCTTAGTAACCTTGATCAAACTCGTTTATGATCTCACAAATATTCATGATGCTAAGGTTGTTCTAGTGTTTTCAAATTTCTTCAAGGACCAATTGTGTGTGCAATCATTGTTCATTTTCCATTATGAGCTAGGTTAAACTAATCAATTTTGACTTATACCAATAAATTATGTCATCTGAGAGATGCCATAGGTATGTACAGAAGAAGGTTTCTAATGTGAAAAACATGACATCATGCATAAGGATACCCCATTCCTAGGTGGGTTTTATTAAATCCATTTCTGTAATGAGGATCATCCCATGGTTTTTGAGATACTAAGAGTTCCAAGGATTCAAACTCCTTTCCCTTATTTTATTGTATTATATTTTGGGGATTTTATTTATGGGTTTGCTCATTTTTTTAATGGAGCAATCATGCCTTTTTATTACCTTTTGGAAACTTGCTCATTTTGAGAGAGAGCAAGGGAACTTTTATTGATTTTGGGCACTTTTCGAGATACTTTCTCATTTTGAGAAAGAGCAAGGGATTTTTTTTTGAATTGATTTTGGAATACTTGCTTGCTTTGAGGTAGAGCAAGGGATTATTATTATTTTTTTGATGAAGGTGGAGCTTGTCCTTTTTTCAACTCTGTAGCATTCTAGACCATGCGCATAATTGGATGAAGAGGAGAAACCTTCCACTTACAACAATAGAAACTTTTGACTTCGTTATTCCCAAGGTTCACAATGTTTTAATGTGTTTTGATGTGCATGGTCCAAGAGGAAACTTGATTGACTAGGAACAACTTATTGCTTCTAAATATTGTTTGACTTTGAATTGAGGTTGCTCAAAATACTAGGAATGGCTGAGTGATTGAAAACATTTGGAATTTTCTTATGGATTTATGTGGTATGTAAGGTTTTGTGATACTTTCATTGCAAGATTTTGAAAAAATTAAAAAGGTGCACACAAAATAGTCAGTGGCTGCATAATCATTATTGCTAACAATTATACAATATCTATCCTACTTTACATGAACCCCTTAATCATCAAAATATTATAAGGAAAGTTGTAAATTTTTCCTATTGATGGATTTATGAGTGATGTCTTATGTAAGGTACCCCTGATTAAGGTAACAAGACACAATAGACTAGCGATCATTGAAATCAACCAAATGATCCTTAATATGATGAATGGTATGAACAAATGCCTAAAATGCATGTATGCAATGTAGGTGGAATGCATGGATGGATGTATGAAATGCAATGTGTATGAAAATATTTTTGTCTTTTGTTGTTTTTCTATTTTTTTTAAGCCATGTATATGTAATGCTTTTGACTTGGCTTGGCTTGTTCTCAAGGAAGAAGCAATCGAAATATGGGTTGATGGATATGAAACATTCTGATGTAATACTCATATTTCTCATTAATGGGAACTATGGGAGCCGCATATTCAAAATAATCGGAGGTGAAAGATAAGACATCAAATTCATCTTTTAAGTCTTCCTCATTGTCATCATCAAAAATGTAATTGATCATGTTGATGTATTGTCTCGTTTCTAGAAATGCCTCATGTAGATGAGGTGCAAATTTAGGGTCTAGATACTCGTCATCACTATCATCACTATCTTTTCTCTCCTCATCCTCTTCTTTGGACTCTAGAGTGAGTCATTGGAATGTATGCTCGAAATAAGATTTTGAGGTAGATAGCCTATATCCTAAGCCAGAGCGATCATGGACTTCTCGATATTCAGGCTCAATAATGTGATGCGGACCCTATTCATGTTGTCCAAGACCAAATCCTTTCCAGTTAACCCTACAAAAATATCACAAAGGGGAGTTTGGTTTGGGTAGATATTATAGATCGACACAAAACTTTTGTATGGGTTCCTCATTAGGAGGAGGTGGATTGGACAAGGAATCCACTCCCCCATATACAAAGTTGATCTGATTAGGCTCAAAACCCATTCTGTACACTACACCTATGTTTAAAGGTGGTCACATGGGTGACCGTAATCTCTATCTAATGGGATAGGTGGTGTAACTGTGACAATCTCAACAATTTATTTACCAATGTTTAGATTGGTGAGATGAACTGCAACTTGAGTTTATTAGGATGTGGATGGTTTAGGTGACGAGGTAGATGCTTCAATGGTGGCTTGTGGATTAGATGGAGGTGATGGTTCACTTGGTGATGGCTCCTCTCGGATAGGTGACCCTATCTACAAGACAATGGGTGGTGAGGCTTGAGGTGGACTAGGCTTGATGGGATTGTTAGTGGTTGATGAAGGTGGTTGGGCTAAAAAGGTGAAAGGCATTTGTGAAGTGGGAGGTGCGACTAATGAAGTGGATGGTTGGTTATCTAGGTGATCAAGTGTGGTTGAAAATTTGAATGAGGTGGATGAGGGTTGATTTGACTTGATGGTTTGGGATGCAAAAAAAGGATCCACTATCAACAAGACCTCTAGGATGGGTGCTTTAGATTATGTGATTTTAGTTGGGGTGGTTCAAATTATGAGGGGCTGAATTGAAAGGTGAGTGGATGGAAGCAATGGCTCATAGGGATTTGATATCAAGTTGCAATACTTAAATGGTTTAGTGTTTGCTTGGATGCAATGGAATTTACCCTCATGTACATATTTTTGACATTGGTATAATGTCGAGGGCACACACTTCATCTCCCTCATCCAATGGTATCGAAGAAGTATGTTATATTGCATTGCCCCTTCTAAGATGTGGAAGAGTATATGTATAGTCTTCACCCCATGGTGATAGGTAGAACTACGTTCTCCACAGTGGAACATAAAGAATAATTAAAGGCCCACAAGGTGAAGGTGGACAATGTGATATGGGATGATGGTAGGTTTAGATGCTTGATGGCTAGAGTGGTGATGAGGTTGATGGAGGAACTAATATCAATGAGCACCCTCTTAAATGGTTTTCTGTCAATATGAGCCACAATATGCAATGGAGGATGTGGTAAATATCATGATATGCTAATTTAATCAAAGTCATAGAATGCTATTGAGGGCTCCATGCATTTTTGGACACTCCTCATAAAAGTGTTGAAGGCATTAGGGTCTTCTGTTTGCACTTCGATGGACTTTAGAATTTCCATAAATGCCTCATGATGTGTGGGATATTGTTGTATTAGATCGTATATTAATAGTTTGGCTAATGCCATTTTCAAGATCTATGTCAATCGACTTCTTAGGGTAATGATTGGGTGATATGGATGATTTGGATTATGGAAGGATGGAGGTGGAATGGATGGGCCTAGTTGTATGGGCACACTAGGTTGTGCTACAGGATATGGCATTGCTTGGGTTTGATTTGCTCTTCTTTACCCACGGGTAACTATAGTGATAGCCCCATAAAACCTTGGTACAACTGCAACACATGATTAACTTGTTTGGGAGGAATTGTAGAAGTCGATGCTCCTGTTGCCTGTTGATTCACCTCATTATGAGGCAAAGGTATCTGATATATCCCAAGGTTTTTATTAGGTTGGGCTAATGGATTGTCATTAATTTTGATCTTATTCACTTCTAATAAATATTGTACAATAGTTTTAAACTCGTTACAAGTTTCGATGTCATGCCCTTTCTGTCGATGAAATATGCAGTATAGATGCTCTCTGTAGCTTTTTGGTTTTGGCTTATTCGGATCATTAGGCTTCATTTTTGGCAATGTGAAAGCCTGTGCATCATACAACTTTTGGAAAATATATGAATATGGTTTAGGCAATGGAGTGTAATTACGTTTGG
The DNA here is from genome assembly GCA_028583015.1 of Wollemia nobilis. Lineage (NCBI taxonomy): Eukaryota > Viridiplantae > Streptophyta > Pinopsida > Araucariales > Araucariaceae > Wollemia > Wollemia nobilis. Next base: position 6,810,318 of record JAQPPZ010016381.1, read on the forward strand.
GCCTGAAATGACAGTGTTGCTTCTCTATAGGTTGAGTTTGGTTCAACACCCGCTGTGGGGGTGGAACCGCTTGATAATTCAGTTGTTGTGGTTGATTTTGTTGGTGTTGGGGTTGTTGTACTTGGACTTGGGTGTGTTGGATTTGTTGTGAAGGTTGGCCCAAGACTACTTGATTAACCTGAGTAGCCTTGGACTAGCCGTGGTTATTCCCCTTTTGATTCTTATTTTTCTATTCTTTATTTTTGGGCTTGATCTCACCCTCTTGAATTTTGATATCTTCAATTACCCAGGCTTGGATGAGTGCCTCTTTAAATGTTTTATATTATTGCAACTATAGCAAAAAAGAGATAGGTTTGGTGTAACTCTTTGTGAATATTCTTGTTAACTATGTCATTGAGAGGGAGAATGGCAATTTGATCATGATCACCCTCTAGTGATTGCTAAAATCATAGACCGATTCATCATCATATTGTATCATATTAAGTAAATCGATCAATGTGGTCTTCTTTCTGATATTCAGGGTGAATCACTCCAGGAATTGGTCCACAAGTTGTTCAAAAGTGTAAACACTTTGATGCGGTAGGTGGTTGTACCAATCTAGGACATCTCCCCCAAATATATGAACAAATGTGTGAAGCATGAGTGCATCATTATTCTTAATCCTTAAGCATGTATTGATGAATCCAGTTACATGCTCACGGGGGTTCTCATCCCCATTGAATTTTTCAAAATTCAGCACCTAAAAGTCTGTTGGATAGGGCGGTGATGGTACCAAAGCATGGATCGAGTGATTGAGTAGCTACCTTAAAGTGGGTTTTTGGTACTGCATACCTAACGTCTACATGGTAAGACTATCAATTCTACTCTACAAGAATTGGAACTTAGGATCCTCTAAAGGGTTAAAACCCTGGTTTGCTTGTTGCTATTGGTAGTACTATGCACCATTGGTAGGGTTGGGATGATGTGGTGTGTTAGGATGGAATGGATTATGGTAAGGTGGTTGATGAGGGATTTGATGGTAGTGAGGTGATGGGGGCATGATAGCATGTTGACTTGAAGGGTTAGCATACATGTGGTGAGGTGGGTTAGTGGCCATGGTGGTTGGGGGATGCAACACCCAAGATGGATCTTGAGTGAAGAAGGTGTGGGGTTGATATGTGGAGGGTTTATTTTGATTGATTTATTGTGATTGCTTATGTGGGTTGGGATTGATGCTGCGGTTAGCATTATTCAATATCATTTGTTTTAATTACAAGAAGGCTTGTTGCATGGCAATCGTAGAGGATGGTATGGTTGTGTAAGTTGTGGATGATGAAATTGGTTGGGTGGTAACCATATTAGTAAATTTTGGTGAAGGGTAAGTGGCCAAAGGTATTGTCGTTGAATGGGGAATGTTATAATGCATTGGGACTACAAGTGCAATGGATGGGATGGATACCGGGTTCTGTGAAGTAATGTTGATATGTGCTTCATAGAGGGGATTCGTGCAAATGACATTTTGGTTTGGTAATATGAGGGATTTTTGGTTAGATGATGATGGATGGTTATGGGCTATGGTTGTAGCAGTCGATTCAAAAAGTAGATTCATGAAGGTTTGGTTGGACTGCTGCAGGTGTGAGAAGGTGGCTTCCTGATGAAATAATGAAATAGTGTGGGGTGGAATGGTGAGTGGAGGTAATGATGAAAAATCCAAACTATATACATTCAGGTATTGCCTAATGACGTCCATGTCCATAAGCATAACATGACCATCCATTAGTGTATGCGGATCATTCCTAGGTGTCTTAGGGATTGCAGTATGAGTAGCCCTCTACATGATGTTTATATTCTAAATGGGGGAACCACTAGAGGGTCTGATATTCATGCTCAGGGATATAGTATAGTCTACAATAAATTTCCCTACCACCAAAGTGTTAGGGGTGTGACAGGTTTGAGATGGATCCATGGGAGAAGACAACTAACTCTGAACTAGGGCTAACCTTCTGGCTTGAACACAGGTTGCTACCATATGCTAAAGGTAGGATGAGGTATAAAATATAAATGTATGTATGTGGATATGTGATGGAAGTATAAAGTAAGACAACACTCAAAGCAAACAATTTTTTTTTTTTTTGAAAGCATGAGGATATGGAAGCCCGTAGGTGTACCAGGGGCGGTGCAAAAAAAAGCATACGAAATGCTAAGTCCTACAAACGAACAAAGGACTAAAGTGCATGAAAAAGGGGAAACAAACAAACTAAAATGAGATATAAAGCAAATGTAAAGTACAACCCTTATTTTTATTAATTTTTGTTTGAGATCAGGTTACAATACGTCTCCTCCCTTTTTAGGAGCTAGGAGCGTTAGATATAGTTTTGTCACACCACGGATGGTGTGCTCCCCTTCGGGATCTTCTGCGTGCCCACATTTGAAATGGGTGGGCCAAACGCCACCGCCACTTGCATGAATGTGTCTGTAGTTCCTTGCTGCCTCTCTGGTGTCGATATATTGTGTTCAAAGAAACAACAAACGATTAATAGCACCCATGGATGGAGGGAAATATGCAATCCCCAAGGCCTCCGATTAATGCATGCATGAAATAATTAAAACGGTAATCAAAACATGTCAGAATAAGATGAAATTTTTATAGAAGCATGCAAACACTATTAGGAACACACTACAAAAGGAATAGTCAAGAAATCTGCTATAGATTTCTAATCACTTTGGGGTGGGATGATTAGGACTATCATAAAACTTTAGAAAGCAACCTCCTAAATGTCCCATCCAGAGGACTCCAAAACACCTGCAAAGTTGGGGTTAGGCAAAATGGGGCGTTTTGAGATGACCTAGAAGGTCAGATTTTGCAGATTCGGCCTCAGCCACCCTATATCCAAGAATGCTCCCTGTATGTTAGTGAAAGCAAAAAGCAATGAAAACACAGTCAAAACTCATCAGAATTGCATGAAAATTGAATTACAGCATATATGAAAGACATAAAATAAAATGCAAAAGAAACAGTAATGAAATCTACTACAATTTTCTAATCGCTCTGGGGTGGGGCGATTAGGACTGCAGCAGTGCGAGGGGCACCTGGGGATAGGACGCCTGCCATTTGGGGCTTGGTTTCAGCACCAATCCACTTGGGATGGGTCTAAAACCTCCTAGGGGGTTGTGTCAAAAAATTGGGTGGGATATTGTGGCTAAATTTTTAGGTTTTAGGTCTGAAGTGCGCTTCCAATGTTCACACAATAACCTCCCTTCCAAAAGAGAGATCAAGGATGTAAGAAGCACAAGTGAGGGGTGAGGATGTAATTCGATAGCACTCCATTGCTCCAAATGCTCTTGCTCTAGTTTTTTTTAGGGGTGAGAAGACTCACCATTTTATAGACCTGAAGGTCTGCTTTGAATGTGCATGCAGAGGCGCCACTTGGCCATCATGCTTTCCCAGGAGAGAGAAGATTCCTCCTTGATTAAGGGCTCCATGACTGCCTCTTTGAGCTCAAAAATGCTCACTCGCACTCCCATGCATTGAAGGTAGAGTTGAGTTGCGGATCTGAGCTACCATTTGTCAAGGTTTGACCTTTTTGCCATCAAACCTGCTATTCACCCCATCCTGGAGCGATTGTTGCTAATCATCTCGGGGTGGGGCGAATAGCATTTTAATCGTCCAAGGGTGGAACGAATAAGGAGCAGGGTGCTTGAAAGGTGCCAAATTGACCTCTGACCTTCCAAAATTGCTTTGGGAGTAGTTAGGACCACTGTTTAACCTCTGGGGCTGCCGTAGGGGCTATGTATGCTAATTCGATCAGTGCTTGTCATCACATAATCGAATTGGTGTTGTTTTGGTGTCTACAGATGCCCCTTGTTGGGATGCGTTGTGCATGGCGCAGTGCTGAGAAAAAATAGATAACAAAAGCACTTAATAATTAGGGTTTCTCAGTAAACTAACCAACTTTTGATGCCCCAAGTATGGAAAGGGCATGCATTCTTAAATCCTTGCTTTTGACGAGCTAAGGAGCTTAGTTCAAGTGTTAACCTTTTTTGGTGAGGTGTTACTTTATCTTGGACATTGTTCAGTCATGAATAGGCAAAGGGCGCAACCTTTTATCTATGGGAAACTTGTGTTCATGATTCTAGAATGTCAATTATTTGATCAGCTTGTGATTATTGCTTATTTGCTGCCCCAAACAGGAGCGTGATTGTCTTTGTCAATGATTCTTTGAATGCATGTTGTAGATTAAAGATACAACGCCAAACAAAAGATAAAGAAATCACAATAAAAAGTAATGCAGAACACAGTTGTACAAAACAAACGATTTTTATTAATCAATGGAGTTTAGAAACTCCTTTTGAGTACAACGAGGCACTCGTAACCCTTTTCGTGATACAAGATTACAATTTGTGCTAGGGTTCTCCGAAACCCTAGGCGGCACAATATGGTGGCGTCTCCGAAGAATGTATCCTTAACCTCAACAGAATGAGTGGGCTTCGTTGTATCCTTTGGCTCGGACCACTCCGGCTAAGCAATTGCTATCATCCAATCAAATCTGCCATTAAAATCCTGCACACATTAAAACTACAAAAAGGTTAGAAACTAGTAAGAGGGCTCCACTGTGTGAGCCCTCAAAAAATAGTCTAAAACCCTAGAAATGAAATAAATAGAATGCAGAATCTAACGACGGATTAATACATAAAAAGAGTTACTTGCTTTAAACGAATCTATACCTCTTTTTTCGTTAACGCGGCGAGACCAGGCGGCACCTGGAAGTGATGTAACTGTCAAATCGGCTGCGGAAGGCGCCCTGGTGCGATCGCTGAACGCCCGCGTGCTTCTGGATCGGGGTTGCAGACGTCGGTCTGTGTCTGTGGCTGCGGGTAAACGCCCGTGGGCACTTGCGACAAGAATGGGGGATTCTGCAGAATGCTGCAGAAGGGATGGCGGCGAAGTTGGCGACGGATGCGGCGATGGATGCGACGAAAAGGGACGGTGATGGATGGGTAGGTTTAGCTGAAGAAGAGATAGATAGCGATAGATAACAAAGAGAGATAGTAAAAGAGATAGGGTTTGAGCCATCAAGGTGACTCAATTTATAATCTACTCTTAGGGCACACTTTAGGGTTTTAACGACACTTTGAACGTGTGGCTAAGATTAAAGTGGATCCAAGGGTAGAGAATAAATCTAGGTTGTGAAACGGATTAAGATGGATGGACGGATGAGATTAAATGAAGGATGGATGGCTCAGATTAAATCACTTAAAGTATCTTTATATATATATATATATAAATATATTAAAATATATATATAAATATTAATTTAAATAAATTTGGGAATGAAAAATGGCGGGAAAGGTGAAATTGGGCCAAATAATGGCGGGAAGGTGTGGATTTGGGCCAAATAATGGCGGGAAGGTGTGGATTTGGGCCAAATAATGGCGGGAAGGTGGATGACTGACACGTGGCTAACAGGAAGGTATAGATGACTTACAAGTGGCTGGATTTTGGTGTCTACAGATGCCCCTTTTTGAGCTGCTTTGTGTGAAGACACAATGCAGCACAAAAACTTAAGACACCTGAAAAGTTGGATCAGACGCAACTCTCTCTCAAGACTAAAGCACAACTTTGAAGACCAAAGAATAAAAGAATATTTAAAATTTTATCAACTTACCCCCTCAATTGGCGAGCGAGAATGGTTCTCACAAGCCAATTGGAAGAAATTTGGAAGAAAATGAACCGTTTTTGCCCCAACGGTGAAAAAAGGGGTTGGTGTATGAACCATCTGTTTATGTCCCAACAGGAAAGGGGTTGGTGTACAAACCAGAAAAGAATATGATTGAAGACGATATGAGTGATGTGAAAGATGGACCGTTTTATTCCCCAACGGTTATAAAGGGATTTTTGCAAAATTGTAAGTTCCATGATCATGTAAGATGAATTCCACTATAGGAAAATTAGAAATTGATAACGGATGCCCCAACTCCGGTGTGTGAGTCCATATTGTTAATGAAATTGCCTTGTTGGCGCCATTGATATGCAGAGATGAAAGATGCATGAAAAGAGTCCAGAACTCAGAGATGCTCCTAGTGACTGTATGGATAATTCCTCGGGTCGGAACCAATCAACCTAGGTAGCCTCAATCTCTAGCAAGACTCAAAATAATGATGATATTAAAGATTGTCCATGTTTAAGGCCCCATGAACTAGGCCATCAATGACAACTGTTGAGCAAATTAATCTTGGTATGAGGTCACTTGAAAAGTAGAATATCCAAAATTGATTTCCAATTTTCAAAGAGTGAAATAGTTGATTATGATAAATGGTAGGTGTCCTTATGGTGGTTTAATCCTCTTATCGAATTGCATGGATTCAAATCGTTGCAATCGCCAAGGTGATAGAATATACCACTAGATACGAGGTTTACTTTAATTTGATTTGGCAAAAATATGCATGATGAAAGAAGAATGAATGAAATTGACGATAGATCAGAAGAATTGATGAATGTGGTTAATTTTGTGAAGGTTTTGAATATTTTTAACCCAATTTGTAAAACAATGATGAATGATGCGCTTTTTGAGCGAAATGACAAAATTTGTGTCCAAAACTGTTGTAACCTTCACAAAATGTTTTATTATGATAAGAAGAATGGATGAATGCAATTTGATGAAATTTGGAGGAGGTAAGCTTCAATTTTGCAAGTTTTGTTCCTTTATTCAATACTGACACCAAACGCCGGTCTGCATTTGTGGTTGGCAGAGACGCCCACCGGTGTTTAGGCGCTCTGCAAATGCAGGACTGCGTCTAAATGCGCCATGAAATGCCCCACTACATTTCAGGGCGCCAAAACCAACTATTTAAACAGTTTCAGCGAGAATTTCGCTCATTTGTGCGTTCGAGCTTGAGAGAAGTGCGTCTGAGGGAGTGGAGTGAAAGGTTTGTGTGGGAGCTATGGCGGAGATAGGAGCGGACGCGCCAGTGCAGCCAGCTGAGGTATTTGTTCATTTAAGCAAGTACTTATTATGTGTTTTTTTTTTTTTTTTTGGAAAAATTTGTAACAAATTTTTGTTTTGTTGTTTTGCAGCTTAGGGTGTTAGAGGCACGACACCGATTCTCCCCTATCATTCCGAGGATGAGGAGGTCATTGTCCCACAGGGCTCCTACTAGGTCACAGGGGTCCTCTTTTGATGGTTAGCTTAGTGCTTAGATGCACTCTTTATGAGCCTTGGTGCTCTATTGTATATTGTAGCCTTTTGGCATTCATTGTACGTTTGACCTTTATACATATATATATACATGGCTTTTATTTATTTGGTGTTTTACTCTCTTTTGTGTGAATGCCTATGTTTTTGTGATGCATGTTTTTATATGTTTTAATGTTTTTGATGCATATGTGATGGAATGGAATGCAAACTTATAGATGATTAATGCGAGACTAAGTATATAACACAAGAAAAGACTATGGGATGATTAATGCAAGACTAAGTAAATGAAATATGCACTAAGAAGCACTCATACTTTTAGATAGTTAGATTTAGCCAACTGTTATCATAATTGTTTAATCAGGGGCACCGAACTTGGTGGCTTGTGAATGGATGACGTATGGAATGACATGAATATGGAAGAAGATATGGAGGGTGATATGGAGGTTGATATGGAGGAAGACTGTTTTACAAAGACTCAAACATGCTAGTGGTATCAAACAAACTTACTAATACTGCCTAATTCAACTAGGACCAAATGTGTGTGCATGCGAGTTCATTAACCAAATCGGAAGCATGGTAGTGACTCTAGGCAATCAAAAACTCGTGTGTGTGCAAGTGTGTTCATTAACCTCATCTTGCATAAATTAGGTAACCCTGTTATGGAGAAGACCCCGAAGCTAGTTTGTCCGTATGAGCATTCGGAGGTCTCTTTTTGAGGAGAGACATGTCGCCACGCAATGAGTATACTCCACTTGCCGATCAAGCGTCTATAGCCCCGGTGAAGGTTAACTCCATAGTCCATGTTGTTTTTGACCTTTGTAAGCCTTGGGGATGACTACCTATCCGTCCGATTGGACAAGTAGTACGATCCTTACAACTTATTTGGGATCGGTGGTGTGTGAAAAATGTTCATTTCCTTAGAGCTTTGGGGAATCGGATTCTCAACCGAAGTATGATGAGAATTTTACCCTATCCTTACTACTCTGTTTATATTTATATTTTGTGATTGCTTGTGATAGTGGTAAGAACCACTGTTTTATGGACTATGTTTGCATGATAGGACAAACGAGGATTACCCTTTTCACTTCAAGGCACAACCCAAGGATGGTGTTATCTCTCTTTGACACAAGATGTTTTTAAGATGTGAAAATGTGATAGGTTCAAGACCGCTTTTGAAATCATTTCCCAATACTCAAGATTTTATTTAGTGTAATTTGTGATATGGCCCTAGAGAACTTTGACATGCATTTCAAAGTTTGCTTAAAACACTAGGAATGGATGAGTGACTGAAAACATTTTGGCAATGTAAATATGTGCAAATGGAAAATGGGTGTACGAATGACAATTCGGTTTGATGGATTTTATGAAGGTGCCCCTGATTAAGGCAACATGACTTTTGCTTGACCAAATTTTATATCCAAAAGATAGAATGGTCTCTAACATGATATGCAACTATGGCTGAAAATGAAATGTTATGGTTTTCAATGAGATGTATGCACATGAAATGCAATGTTTTTGAATGAGATGTATGCAACTAACAATGAAATGCAAATTCTTTTTATTTTATTTGTTTTTTTTTTTTTGTTGTACAAGCCATGTATATATGTACATATAAAATTCAAACTATGCGTAGAATGCCCTCAAGTGTATAACATTAAGTGGTTCGGGTTCTTCCTCTCCCTCTAAACTGCCAAGTCTATAAGTTCCATTACCCACTCTTTCAGTGACCATATATGGACCTAACCAATTAGCCGTGAATTTATCTCGAAGATGCGGCAATGCATTGGTGTTTTGTTGATTCTCTTTAAGGATGAACTCTGAAATAGATGGAGGAGATGAAATCCGATCCATGTCAATCAGGCTTGGGTTGATCAGGATTGGCTTATCCGGATCATATGGATTATGGAGTGGTGTGAATAAGTCTTCGAAATTCATTGTCGACTTATGGAAGAAAGGATGGGCGGAATGGAAGGGAAAACCGGTGAAGACCTCGGAAGACCTGAGATGCAAAACAACATAGTTTTTGAGTTTTTTTTTTTTTGAGTTTTTTTTTTTTTTTGTAGTGGTGAAAACCACTATTTTAGTATATACATATAATACAGGTTTGGATTATGGCTTATGGATGTGGCGGAGGGGGTGGTTCACCTCGTTCTTGTGGAATAAGCAAGCGAAAGATGGCCTCTTGGAGAGGGAACAATTGGAGATAAAACTCGTCTTGTTCAATGAGGGTAACAATTGGCGCCGACTCTTCTTCAGATTCATCACCATTTGACATGACGTCAAATTCTTCATAGGCTTCATCTTCGGATTCGTCGGGGTGGAGGATTTCTTCTTCGAAATTAAGATTAATGCTTTGAAAAGCTCGTTCAAAAGAAGAAAGGGATGGAAGTGGTTGGTAGCCCAGACCAAAACGCTCAGTGGGTCTCTGATATGGCATATCGATGCGTTCAGTTACCCCTTGCTCGTATCGACCTAGGCCAAATTGCTGCCAATTATGTCTGTGGAAATAGCGAGAGGGAAAACCCTCCATCCTTTCGATATTGGCAAGGACTGGATGCTTGGGTTCTAGTATGGTGGTAGGACTAGAAGATGACTCTATTCCCCCATATACAAAATTAATGGAATTTGGCATAGAACCCATGTTATAAACCGATCCAATGGATAAATGTTGGTCATGTGGACGACCAAAATCTTTAACTGTTTGCACATTGAACGGTGTGATGTGGACATCTTGAATGGCATACTCACCAATACCGCATCGGTGAGATGGACCTTGACTTGGGAGGGAGATGGACTAGATGATGGAATAGAAGAATGTGGGATAGAAGAATTGGAAGGATTTGGTTGGGTTGATGCTTCACTAACTTGTGAAACATCAGTGGTGATGGTTGGGAAGATGGAGGAATAATAGGTGATGTTGAAGAAGGTGTAGAAGAAGGGGGTAATGACGTGGAAAGAGATGATTGGTCATGGCCACATGTGCATGTGGTCACTGATGAAGAAGAAGGAAGATTAGGAGATGAAGAAAGTGGTGAATGAGATGGAATAGCGGAAGAGGAAGATGGTTGCGATATGATGGGTAGCTCCTCGGGAATGGGAGCTTTAGAAGAAGATGGTATAGAAGAAGTAGATGGGGTCAAGAAAAGATGAGTGGATGGCAACACAATCTCATAAGGATTTGAGACATAGTTGCAATGTTTGAAGGGTTCAATGTCAGCAGGTACACAATGAAACTGTCCCTCATATACATACTTCAGACATTGATGCAGTATAGAAGGGACACATCTCATCTCCCTAAGCCAAGGCCGTCCAAGCAATACATTGTATGCCATGGACCCTTCCAAGATGTGAAACAAGGTATGCAAAGTTCGGGCCCCTACCTCAATGGGCAAGATAACCGTGCCAACCGTGGAAGATAAAGCATCATTGAATGCTTTAAGAGTAAAAGTCGACTTTGTGATAAGGGATGGCGACAGATTTAGATGACTCAACGCCGATGTTGTAATGATATTGATTGAGGAACCGGTGTCAATTAAGACTCTCTTGAATGGCTTGTGATCGATCTTGGCCATGATATGCAGTGGAGGATCTATACTTTCTGTTGACATAGGTTTGATTTCAAAATCATAGAAAGTGATGGAGGGCTCCATGCATGTTTGAATACTCCCCACAAAGTTGTTGAAGGCATTAGTATCTTGAGTTTGAAGCTCGATTGACTTTAATATTTCCATTAATGCCTCTCTATGCGGGGGAGATTGTTGAATGAGGTCATAGATCGATAACTTGGCGAAAGCCATTTTTAAACTGGTAGTTAATCGGCTACTCAATGACATGATGGGTCGTTGGCGTTGAGTAGAATGATTTAGCGGTTGTTGAGAAGTACTAGCACGTCGTTGGGTCATTGTTACCTGAGGTGGACTGGGGGTTTGTACAGGTGGCTGTGGTTCAGCCTGATTTGGTTGGTTCGCCCTTTGACCCCGGGTTACTACGTTAATAGTACCCACAAAACCTTGGTATTGTTGTACATGGTTGACTTGATTAGGAGGAGTTACCTGAGTTACTCCCCCTGAAGTTGTTGGAGCTTCCTCCCGATGTGGAAGGGGTGTTTGAAATACACCAAGATTTTGATTTTGTTGGGCTAAGGGGCTATCCAATTTAATGGCTCCAATCTCAATAAGATCTTGGATCACATGTTTGAAAGTTGTACAATTATTGATATCGTGTCCATTTTGCCTATGATAAGGACAAAATAGGTACTCCTTGTAATACTTCCCCCTTCTAGATGGTTCTAAAGGTTTAAACTCAGGTAAAGTTAACTGATTTGTGCTATATAACTTGTTGAATATGACCGCATATGGTTCATCTAAAGGTGTGAACTGTCGCTTGGGACGATTTTTTTGCCAAGGTCGAGTTTCCATGGTTGGCCCAATATTGGGAGCTGGTTGAGGAGGGGCGGGTACCGCATGATAAGCAATTGGTTGCGGTTGACTTTGCATTACTTGTTGTTGTTGAGCCATTACGGGCTGACTCGCCACCACTTGATTAACTTGGTTAACATTTGAGGCTGTACTAGCTCTGTGCTTGTTTGTTTTGGCCATAATTATTATTTCGTTGTTGGCCCTTTTGTTGCCATTCTTTTCTACGGGGTTTTAAAACACCCTCTTGGACTTTAATGTCTTCTATGATACTTGCTTGGGCCAAAGCCTCTTCAAAAGTCCTGTATTGTTGTAATTGGAGTAACCAAGAGATAGGTTTTAGACAACTCTGGGTGAACATTTTGGTTAACTCCTCCATTGGTAGGGAGAATGGCAGTTTATTAATGATAGCCCTCCAACGGTTTCCAAAGTCATAAACAGTCTCATCGTCATGTTGCTTGAGCTTGTATAAGTCGGACAATGAGACTTTCCTTTGTACATTTAGGGAGAATCGTTCTAAAAATAGATTAATCAATTGCTCGTAAGCATAAATGCTATGGTGAGGTAAATGATTGTACCATTGTACAACATCTCCTCCTAATGTCTGAGGAAAAGTTCTGAGCATAAGAGCGTCATTATTTTGGATTCTAAAGCGAGCATGCATGAATGAGCTCACATGTTCATGAGGATCCTCGATTCCCCAAAATTTGTCAAACTTCGATAGTGTGAAATCTATCAGATATGGCGGTGATGGTACCGAAGTATGAATTGGTTGATTGATCAACGACCTTAGCGTAGGTTTCGACTAGATGAGCCGGGCATGTTGAGCATAAGGTTGTCAATCTGTTGTTGCATAGCATGGAGTCGAGAATCTTCATGAAAATTTTGATTCGTTTGATGATTATGATGATGCAATGGAGGAGTGGAAAAATGATGAGATGGGATGAAATTGCCTGGATTAGGCGGTGTGGAATGGACGAGGTTGTTGGTATGGATGATACCGAAAAGAAGGTGATTGGGGTGAATGATGAACTGGACTGGGTTGGGAGAAAGGTGGGGTAGGAATGGACACCACCGAAGATTGGGGTACCCAGGTGGGGCTTGAGCTAAGAAAAGCTGGCTGGGTAGAAATTGGTTGGGGTGTAGGATTTACTACGACAGGTGGTTGGGCATTTTGTTGTTGTTGTTGCTGAAGCAACTTGTCGAGGTACTCCCTAACCTTATTAATCTCTAACCCAAGGGAGGTGGGATGATTGGATGAAGGTGGAGGGCAGGCTGCCATGGTAGTCACAGGAGACTGCATAGCAGGGGCAATGAAGGTGGCTGAAGTAGGCGGTACCTGGGAAGAAACAGTAGATTGTGCCCCAGGTAGGGTGAAACCATAAATGGTTTGGGAAGAAGAGGGTTGAAATTGGTCATGGCTAGAGGAGGTTCCACCAGCCTCATAGAGAGAATTGGTGTAGACCCGGGTAAATGGAGGAGAAAGTGGTCGGGAAGACACTACATTTGTCTCCAAAGGAGGACAATTGAGCATCTGGGAAGATGTTGGAGATGAAGCCGGGTGAGCAGATACAACATTAGCCTCAAAAAAAGGGTTAGTGTAGACCTGAGTGAAACCAGCGGGTATGGTTGATGCAATATCCTGCTGAAAAATAGAATCTTGCATAGGGGAATCTTGGATTGGCTCAAGGACATAACCAATGCCATCTCTTAAGTGAGTTTGCACTTGGGCCATATCAATGTGGGTAATATGACAGGAATTGTCTTCCTCCATGGGCATGGCCATGCGATAGACGGTAGAAGGACGTGAAAGACCTGCAAGCGAACCTGCCTGAAATTCACTAGGATAAGTGGCCATGTTGGTGGTGGGGATGTTCTGTGAATTACCCATTTGATTATTTAGATTTAACACTTTAGATTGATTCCTTGTTAAGACCATAAAGCAATAAATCTAAACAAATTTAGAAAAGAAGAATGCAAAACTTGAATGATAAATTTACACTAAAGAAATTATCAGAAAACAGTCACAACCTAGGTTTCAACCAATATGTCTTACCTGCGGTTAATTAATTATTTTTTGATCTTAATCTGCAGTAAATTTTAAGTGTCCGGTTTATGAGTTTTGCATGTGATCTAATCTTGAATTATTCACAAAAAAGGTAAAAACTATGGCTAGGAAAGGACAACGAGATTCTTACTGGTGATGAAATCCAAGCAAGTTTGCTCGGGGGTGACCTATGGTGTCTAAGGCAGAAGTTTAATGGATGGAGATGAATTCCACCGTCACTAAACTTCAAGCAATACCTAGTGATGAAATCCAGATATTACTTGTTTTAAATGCAATATGAAATGCGATGAATTTTATTTTAAGTGTTTTAGTTGTCTAATGTATACATACAAAGCTATAAATCAAAAGTTCTAATGATCTAAGCAAGAGGCCACTGAAAATATGCCATTTCCTCTCGAAGAAGTGGAGTACACCGTTTAAAACCCCCTGCCTACCAATGATATCGGATATCAAAGGAGCAACCGGAAGGTTCGTCCACTTCTCTGCTCGGAATCACCCAATGGCAGGAGTACTATTGACATCCAATCAATAGTCCTACTTAGATAACTAAAACAGATAATTCGTAGCTATTCTAATATGCAGCTAGGTATGCAATTTTTTTTTTTATGCAAGCAACAACCAATAATGCAATGTAAAAAAAAAAAAAAAATGTAACTAAAAATAACTGTTCTTTTCCAGATTACTTAGTTTTTGTTCATTTTAAAGCAATGATCTGAAAAAGAAACAGAATACGACAGAAAAACCAAAAACGTAAAAAGTACAACACTTACTTGGAAGCCTACGCTTTTTCTGTAAAACTGCCTTCAAACGCCCAAGGGAGTCTGCGCAGGCTGAAACGCACCTCTGCATTTCGGATTGGACTTCCAGACGCCGCTCTGCGTCTGCTGCGTTTTCTGCAAACTCCTCAGAAACCCTAGTTCGCTGGAACAACGAATTTCATGATTTTCGAAACCTGCAAAATAAAACAAAAATAGGAATAGATCAGTAAAGCAAGTATTAAAAACATGAAACCCTAGGGGGTCCCACCGTGATCGCCATTTGTAGATTAAAGATACAACGCCAAACAAAAGATAAAGAAATCACGATAAAAAGTAATGCAGAACACAGTTGTACAAAACAAACGATTTTTATTAATCAATGGAGTTTAGAAACTCCTTTTGAGTACAACAGGGCATGTAACCCTTTTCGTGATACAAGATTACAATTTGTGCTAGGGTTCTCCGAAACCCTAGGCGGCACAATATGGTGGCGTCTCCGAAGAATGTATCCTTAACCTCAACAGAATGAGTGGGCTTCGTTGTATCCTTTGGCTCGGACCACTCCAGCTTAAGCAGCTGCTATCATCCAATCAAATCTGCCATTAAAATCCTGCACACATTAACACTATCAAGGAGTTAGAAACTAATAAGAGGGCTCCACTGTGTGAGCCCTCAAAAATAGTCTAAAACCCTAGAAATGAAATAAATAGAATGCAAAATCTAACGACGGATTAATACATAAAAAGATTACTTGCTTTAGAATCTATACCTCTTTTTCTGTTAACGCGGCGAGACCAGGCGGCACCTGGAAGTGATGTAACTGTCAAATCGGCTGCGGAAGGCGCCCTGGTGCGATCGCTGAACGCCCGCGTGCTTCTGGATCGGGGTTGCAGATGCCGGTCTGCGTCTGTGGTTGTGGGTAAACGCCCGTGGGCACTTGCGACAAGAATGGGGGATTCTGCAGAAGGGATGGCGGCGAAGTTGGCGACGGATGCGGCGATGGATGCGACGAAAAGGGACGGCGATGGATGGGTAGGTTTAGCTGAAGAAGAGATAGATAGCGATAGATAACAAAAGAGAGATAGTAAAAGAGATAGGGTTTGAGCCATCAAGGTGACTCAATTTATAATCTACTCTTAGGGCACACTTTAGGGTTTTAACGACACTTTGAACGTGTGGCTAAGATTAAAGTGGATCCAAGGGTAGAGAATAAATCTAGGTTGTGAAACGGATTAAGATGGATGGACGGATGAGATTAAATGAAGGATGGACGGCTCAGATTAAATCACTTAAAGTATCTTTATATATATATATATTAAAATATATTAAAATATATATATAAATATTAATTTAAATAAATTTGGGAATGAAAAATGGCGGGAAAGGTGAAATTGGGCCAAATAATGGCGGGAAGGTGTGGATTTGGGCCAAATAATGGCGGGAAGGTGTGGATTTGGGCCAAATAATGGCGGGAAGGTGTGGATTTGGGCCAAATAATGGCGGGAAGGTGTGGATTTGGGCCAAATAATGGCGGGAAGGTGGATGACTGACACGTGGCTAACAGGAAGGTATAGATGACT
This sequence comes from Wollemia nobilis, assembly GCA_028583015.1. NCBI lineage: Eukaryota > Viridiplantae > Streptophyta > Pinopsida > Araucariales > Araucariaceae > Wollemia > Wollemia nobilis. Next base: position 6,826,314 of record JAQPPZ010016381.1, read on the forward strand.
TACAAGTGGCTAGATTTTGGTGTCTACACATGCCATTTCCTTGATTAGGTGTGTATTTGTTGATTGGTGACTAAGTGTGACTACCTGCTCAAGCGACGAATCGATGAGGGAGTGACCAAAATGAGAAAAGCGATGAGTCACTTGACCCAAGATGACTTTTGTAAGGGTGCCTTCAATTGTTTTGCGTTGAATGCTTATGCATTTTCCCAACAATCTAACCTATTTTTGGTGGGTTTTAACCCTTTTTTGTGATGCTTATTGGGGCTGATATTGTCAAAAATTTATCCTCCCACGGAGCGGTCCGGCTATGGTAGCCTTCTTAGGGAGTAGGATAGTGGTAATTTGTGACCCCAACATTGGTTTTTTATGCCAAGAATGTCAGGCACAAAGGCGCCTTTGTTTGGCAATGTTATTGCTATTTTTAGTGCATTTTGGATGCAGTTTTGGTTGTTTTTAATTTTCTTGCTCTGTAATCGTCCCAGGGTGGGACGAATACCAGTTTTGTAATCATCCTAGGGTGGGAAAAGTGTTAACTAGAGTGATCATCCTAGGGTGGAACGATTACAGGCCTAAGAGCCTATATAAGGGGCAAAACTAGGTTTTGGGCTCATTTGCACTTTGTTTTTCTAGCGATTTGGAGCTGTGAGGAGGAGGAGTTTGAGTCTACGTAGTGGAGCGCTATTAAGATTTTACAGATACCATGAGTGCACGAAACAAATATTTGAGTGGCAGAGCCGAGGCAAGACCGGTAGGTGTTCCTTCTCTTCATTTTGTTTGTTTTTATTGTACAGTTCAAAAAACCATAATTAATTTTTGTTGTATTTCATTTTTTCGTTTAAACTAAGATTAAAACCCTAGTTTAATTGTATTGTATTTGTATTTTGTGCGACGTTATTTAAACTAAGTATGAAACCGTAGTTTAAAAAATTGTTTTTATTTTTTTTTTCAGTTTAAACTAAGATAAAACCCTAGGTTTAAAAAATTGGTTTTATTTTGTTTTTTGTTTAAACTAGAGTTAAAAACCCTAGGTTAAATTTTGTTGTTATTTTGTTTTGTTGTTTAAACTAGAGTTAAAAACCCTAGGTTAAATGTTGTTATTTTGTTTTTTTTTTAAACTAGAGTTAAGAACCCTAGGTTAGATGTTGTTGTTATTTTATTTTTCGCGTTTTTTAGTTTAGACTAAGGTAAAACCCTAGGTTTAAAAAACTGGTTTTGTTTTATTTTTTGTTTAAACTAGAGTTAAAAACCCTAGGTTAAATGTTTTTGTTATTTTTTTTTTTGTGTTTTTCAGTTTAAACTAAGGTAAAACCCTAGGTTTAAAAAACTGGTTTTGTTTTTGCGTTGTTTATTGATTTTTTTTGGAATGTTTGTGCGGTATATTTTGTTAATGTTGTTGTACAGTTTTTTTTAAATGTTTTTGTTGTACAGTTTGTATACATTGTTGTATATTTATTTTAGTTCTGTACAATTTTGTTTTGTGCCATGTTTTTATGTTTTTATGTTTTTTTGTTTTGTAGGTGGTGAAGAGTCGGTATCGTCAGTCGACGGTATTCTCTGAGGTACGGGATGCGCTGACTATGGCAGACAAGGAGTGGCTTGATTCCCTTGGGCTCAAGAAGGAGACTTGGTTAGAGCCTGTGGTGGGGGATTGGGCATATCTGACTACCCTGATCAATTTATGGGATCCCCGCACCAACACCTTTCATCTCTTGACAGGGGAGATGATAGTGACTTTGGATGATGTTTATAAGATTCTACGGATTTCGATAGATGGGCTGCCCATTTGGATGACTCATTAGGATCAGTGGATGACGATGCTGACACGGTGCTTTAGGCATGCCACAGAGATGGGGGTGGATGGGGCGGTGGAGAGGGCGGAGGGGGACTACCTGGTTGGTGGGATTTTGGTGCGATGGTGGTTTGAGAAGGGCATGTTGGGGGTGAGGCATACATTGCTTATGTGCCTCATCTCCAACATGATGCTTCTCGATTCCTCGGGTGCAAGGTTCCCTTGGAATCTGCTTGAGGTAGTGTTTAGACTTGTGGAGTGTATGACCTTAGTGCCACTGATTATGAGGTGGGGTCATACATTATTGGCACAGCTTTATGATGAGCTGTATGAGGTTCGCTGCTGGAGGCAGAAGGGGATTGGGTGCAGCTACCTATTACAGTGCTGGGGGTGGTAGCACATAGCTGTGGAGCGGTCACAAGGATTGCCTTGGACCACTCGGGTAGAGATGGTGGATAGGGAGATTGGTTATGCTGCTCTATGGAAGAGCTCAGAGGAGCAGGGGCAGAGTTGGTGGTGGGCAGGTGTCGTAGGGAACTATGTCGATACCTTCTCGCGTCTTGCTCTAGGGGAGGTGTTTTGGCATCCATACCGAGACTGTGCAACCTGGCCCAAGGCTGGGATGTGGCTTCGGTAGGCATGTAAGGGGAGGTGGTTGATCGGGCAGCATGGGTCCGAGCAAGAGTACTTCCCATACATTTGGGTGACTCGACAGTTTGGGGTGCACCAAGGATTTCTTGGTGAGCCTTTGATCTATCAATGTCAAGGCGACGAGAGGACTCTAGTTTGGTCGATCATTGAGCCACTAGGTGAGGAGTCAAATACAGTGATCTATGTCCCTGACATGGACAATGTTAGGGTGACTGCAGAGTATGACCAGTGGTGGACGATGCGACGATGGTAGTGTGAGGGGCCTCTAGGAGGTTTGGATGTAGCAGAAGCGGGTGGTGAGGATGCAGAGGCATCAGGGGAGGGTTGGGGCACTTCGCGTGATGATGTAGATATGGTGGAGGTTGAAGACTTGACTAGGGATGACCTAGGGGTTCTAGAGTAGTAAGATATACAGGATGTTCTAGAGTAGTTGGTGTTGGAGCTTCCTGTCATCCCGAAGATGCCCATGCCTCAGGCAGTCCCAGGGGACATGGAGGCTAGGTATCACACTGAAATAGCATGATTGGAGGATCTAATACGAAGATGAGATGAGGAGCACAGTGCCGAGAGGGATCATCTACGGGTTTAGTTGGCACAGTGGGATGAAGCATTGGCTACATACCGTCAGTGGGATGTGGAGTGGGATCAGTTTTGGATGGAGCTGGAGGCCAAGATTATCTGCCTTAGTGGACAGTTGCCTGAGCTCACCGGAGGTGGATCTTCGCACCGAACGAGAGATAGTGAGACTGAGCAGTCTACTTCCTCTCGTCGTAGGTAGGTGGGTGAGGGTAGCGCTAGTGGGCATGATGCAGGGGCTAGCAGTAGCCGCCCTTAGAGGTCCCATAGGACCCACACCATTGGGGGTAGTTCTAGTTGCACCGATCCTACGTGATCATGGTGGCCGACTCCCTAGGCTTGGGGTTTTGAGTTTTTTATTTTTTTTGTGAGGTTAAAGGATCATTTTATTGTAGCCTCAGGGCATTTTCACTCGATATATACATGACTTTATTTTTGGATTATTCCCTTGTTATGGTTTATCGTTTATTTTATGCACATTTATTTATGTTGATGTATGCATATGTTATTATGAATGCAATGTTTCTATTTATATGATGTATGCATATGGAATTGATGAAGTGATTTGTTGATAACTTGGCGGTGGCACCATAGACTGTACAGGATTTATTGGCTTTTTGTACTATGTTATTGCTTTGTGGAATGACTTTGCCTATGTGAAAAAAAAAATTGTTTTGTATTTTCTAATGGTGATGTAAGTGATGGAATGTACAAGTTGTTTACGGAATGTAGTTACAGTTTTTTCTAAGATTCAGATGTTTTAGCTAACTAGCCAAGACTGTACATTTATCTCACAAGACTTTTGAACAAGGTACGAATCAGGCTTGAATTTGACCAAGTTATTTCACATCCCTATGTGTGCGATTGAATTTTTTTATGTTGTGTTCATCAGGATACCACCAGTGCTAGATAGGCTGTCAACCAAACTTGTACTGAGGATCACCTAATTAGCTCCATGATCTCCTTTGTTGTATTTAGTAGGATTAATCCATGGGGCAATCTAGGATACCAGCTAGATCATCCACATGCAAACAATGGTCTACACACGCACAAAGCTAATGTGATAGACATATCGTCATGCGTTTAGGATACCGTCATTGCCAGGTAGGCTATCCACAAAACCCGTAATGAGGATCACCTAGATGGTTTTTTGAATGCTAATAATTCTAGGGATTCAAGCTCAAGCATCTTTTGATTGCTCAATTTTTTGGGATACTTGCTTTCTTACATAGTGATGAAAATCACTGCTGGTTTTGCTTTATTTTTTTTTTGAGCAAGGGGTTTGAGTAGTGGTGATAACCACTATTATTATTTTTATTTTTGATTTTGCATTTTGATTTCAAATTTGAGCATGTAGGTTGTTGGCTTGTCAATGGCATTGATCCCTTTTGGCTTTGGGGATGACTATCCATCCTATTTAGGGATGTGTAGTACGAATCCTTACGACTTGGGGGACCAAAGGTGATTGGGGATATTATTATGTAATGGCATTGATCCTTTTGGCCTTGGGGATGACTACCCATCCTATTCAGGGACGTGTAGTATGAATCCTTACTACTTGGGGGACCAAAGGTGTTTGGGGATATTATTATGTAATGGCATTGATCCTTTTGGCCTTGGGGATGACTACCCATCCTGTTCAAGGATGTGTAGTAGGAATCCTAACGACCTTGGGGATCAAAGGTGTTTTAGGATTTTTTCTAGTGGTGAAAACCATTGTTTATTATGGGGAATTGGATGGGGAATAGCGTGTCCTTTTGTCAATTCTCAGCATTATCGAACCATTCATACAGGGGGATGAACATGCTAACCTTTCACCTATGATACCCTAAATTGCTTTGTAGGTTTCATCTTTCGTTCACACAACTTGGGAATTTTTATGTGTTTTAACTTGTGTGGGGATGCTACGTAACAAGGTGTGATCCAAGTAAAACGTTACCTTTGTAAAATTTGTCTGACTGTGTACAGCTTTTGACTAGAAATCTAAAGACAACTGAATGATGAAAAACCCTTATGACCTTAGCAAACAACTGATTATAATATGGCAAAAATGTGAAGGGCATTATTTTGGATGGGTGTTGTTTACAGAATGGACTGAATGTGGAAAATGATGGAACTGTCGAGCAATTACAGTCTATGGTGCTTATGACATGTGTGACCAGTAAATATGCAATGTATGTATGCGATGCCTAATGTAGTTTATTATTTTTTTTGTGTTTTGATTTTTAAGAGTATGCATGGAAGTGAGATGCAATTTGTTATTTTTGATTATCGTTTGTTTTTGTTTGTTTTTGAATATTTGTTTTTGACCAAGCGATTGTGGGAACCCTTGGAGCTTTTGGTTTGACCAAATATTTTATGGATACCTTTGGGGCGTTTTAGGTTGACCAAGCGATTGTGGGATCCTTGGAGCTTTTGGTTTGACCAAAGGGATTATATATACCTTTGGGGCGTTTTGAGGTTGACCAAGCGATATCTGGAATTCTTGGAGCTTTTTAGGTTGACCAAGTGATTGTGGGGATCCTTGGAGCTCTTGGTGTGACCAAAGGGTTTATAGATACCTTTGGGGCATTTTTGGGTTGACCAAGCGATTGTGGGAATCCTTGGGGATTTTGGGGGTTGACCAAGTGATTATGGGAATCCTTGGTGCTTTTGGTTTGACCAAAGGGATTATGGGCACCTTTGGGGAGTTTTTGGGTTGACCAAGCGATTGTGGGAATCCTTGGAGTGTTTGGTTTGACCAAAGGGATTATGGGTACCTTTGGGGCATTTTGGGTTGACCAAGCGATTGCTAGAATCCTTGGAGCTTTTGGGTTGACCAAACGATTACTAGAATCCTTGGCACTTTTAGGGTGGGCTATGGTTCTCTAAATGTGGAATGGCCTCAGATGACTGATGTTCAAGGGTTCTAGTTCCTTGACTCCTTCAAGAGAGGTGAGCCGGTATGTTCCAGGTCCTATTTTACTGTCAATTACATAGGGACCTAACTAGTTTACCACAAAATTGTCCCTTAGATGGGGCGGCAAGTTAGAATTTTTTTTGTTCTCTTTTAAGACCAAGTCACCAACCTAAAAGTCCCTTAGGTGAACTTTTATGTTGTATGATTTCTTAAGTCGCTCTTTGTAGATACGTAAATGCTCGAGAGCATTGACACGTCATTCATCAAGCAATGTAAGCTAGTCTAACTAGGCCTGCCACGTAGTGTCATCATTGATGAACTCTTGCATTGATATGCATAGGGAGGGTATTTCCAATTTGAGAGGCATGACTACTTCGGAGCCATACACCAGCAAAAATGGAGTTTCCCTAGTGGGCGTCCGAATGCTAGTGCGATAAGCCCATAGGGCAAGCGGGATTTGAATGTGCCAATCCTTATGACTATCTATGACCATATTTTTAAGGATGGCAACTAGTGTTTTGTTTGACACCTCTGCTTGCCCATTTGCCTGCGGATAATAGGGTGTTGAAAAACTGTGCTAAATTTTGTACTTTGTTGTCAAAGCATGCACATATTTGTTCTTGAATGACGTCCCATTATCCGAGATGATCTTGGATGGAATACCAAAATGACATATGATGTTATGTAAAATAAACTCCATAATGTGGGTCCCAGTCATAGAGGTAAGCGAAATTGCTTCCACCCACTCGGTGAAGTACTCTATGGTTGTTATGATAAATGTGTGACGACCTGACGACACTGGGGAGATCTTTTCAATTAGATCTAAGCCCCACTACAAAAATGGCCAAGCCGATTGGATCGACTGCAAGGCCTGAGAAGGTATGTGTGTTATATTAGCATGGTGTTGATATTTCATGCACTTCCTTACATACGCGCAACAATATTGCTCTAACGATGGCCAATAATAGCCCATGCAAAGAATGTGTTTGGCGATGGCCATACCACTGAAGTTGCCACCGCACGTACCATTGTGCGCTTGGGTGATTTCCCAAGCGGAATCTTGTTGATCCAAGTAACGGAGGAGGATCCCTTCGTAGTTCCAATGTTACAAAATGTCTCCTAGCAAGACATGTTTTGCCACTTTATATTTGAATGATCTTTTTGCGGCATGTGACAATCCAAGTGGGAGGTTACCTAGCTTGAGGTAGTCTCTTATGGGTGTGTACCAATCCTGCTGATCAAAAACCTCGATGGTATGAACTGCCAATCCCTCTTGAAGTTCCTCCCTAGAAAAAGTTGAGCAGGAACGAACTTGTAAAAATAGCATTATGTTTCTATCAAGGGGAATAGGGGAGAACAAGGACCCCCAATTGGCGTGATTCAAACTATCATGGATTCAAGCGAATCTATCCTGAGATGGTTCAATCTAGATCAGGTGGATTCCTAGCATTATGTCAGAGCTTGTATGCTCCATCACGGATTGCGATAATGTTTTGACTTGAATGGTTGTCATCTCACCAGAATGGTCTTGCAGGATTAGTGACCCCAAGGAGGCCATAGTGTCCGCAAAATGATTTAATGATCGAGGGAGTACCTCGATGTCGTACCATTCAAGTTTTGCCAAGAATTTATCCATAAGGGCTTTGTAGGCCTGTAGAACTCGGCATTTGCATTGGAATACCCCTTTCACTTGGTTGACGATTAACAGCGAATCACCAAATATGTTCAAGCATTTGATGTTCATGGTGATTGTTTTCTAAAGACCTATGAGCAAGGCTTCGCATTCAGCATTGTTATTGGTGCATGGGAAATCATGTTTAAATGATAGAGGTATTGGAGCCCATTACGGTGTGAATAATATGATTCTTGTGCCACCCCCTTGCTCACATTTAGAACCATCAAAGAATAAGGTTATGTTGGCCTGTGACTCAGGCTCTTTAGAATCTGACGATTTTGAGACATGGAAGACCTCATCATCGAGTAGCTCTACTTTTGTCCAATGAATTCGATGTCAAACTTCGTCAACAACATGATATATTTTGCCATGTGGCTACTATGATAAGTATGACTCATCATGTACCACAATGGATTCTCCTTAGACAAAACATACGGCGTATTGCTTAGCATGTAATGATGTAGATTTTTGGTGGCAAATACAACAACTAAACATAGCTTTTCAACGTATGCATAGTTAAGTTCATAACTAACCAGGGTGTGACTAAGATAGTAAGTAGCCTGTTATTTGTGTAGGTCATTTTTCTGGGCTAGCATGGTGCCTAGTGCCACCTCAGTAGCTGAGATGTATAAGTAGAATGACACTCCTGGTCTAGGTGGTGCCAATACTGGCAACGAAGCCAAGTATTGTTTAATGTTGTAGAAGGCTGACTGGCACTCGTCATCCCAGTGAAATGCTACCCCCTTGTATAATAATTTATTCATGGGTCAGCACTTTTTAGATAATTGCGCTATGAAGCGCTTGATCGACGCGACCTTTCCCTGTAAGCTTCTGAGCTGCTTGATGGTGGTTTGAGGAAGCATCTCAAGGATTACCTTGACTTTATGTGGATCTACCTTGATTCCTCATTTTGAGACTATGAAACCCAATAGTTTTCTAGATGTGATACCAAATACGCACTTCTTGGGGTTTAGTTTGACTTTATGTTAGATGAGGCGATCGAGGATCTTGCTTAAGTCATCGAGATGATATAGGTGCAAAAGAGATTTGGCCAACAAATCATCCATATAATCTTCCAAAGTTTTATGCATGTGATCGTGGAAGATGTATGTCATAGCGCATTGGTAGGTGGCACCAGCATTTTTAAGCCAAAGGGCATGACCTAATAACAAAATGTCCCCCAAGGCGTTGTGAATGCCATTTTGAGTTGATCATCGAGATTGATACGAATCTGATTGTATCCCAAGAAACCATCCATGAGGGAAAGCATTTCATGGCCTGCTATAGCGTCTACCAATGTGTCGATGCTAGGCAAGGGGAAATCATCCTTGGGACTCGCTTTGTTTAGATCTCTAAAATTAGTGCATATGTGAATCCTCTCGTCAGGCTTTTTGATGGGTACCATGTTGGACAACCATGGTGGGTAATCCACGTAGATGAAAAATTATGCATCCAATAGCTTTTGTAGCTCATATTTGACCATTAAGGCTACTATTGGGTGCATCTTACATAGTTTTTGCTTGACTGGCTTGACTATCGAATCAAGTGTTAGATTATGCGTGACTAGTTGTGGGTCTAGCCTCGGCATGTCTTTGTAGGACCATGCAAAAACCTCCTTCTTTTCTTTGATAAGGGTAATGTAATCGGCTTGCTCTTCGGGGGATAGACTTACCCCTAGCTTGATGATTTGTGAATTCATTGGGTCAGAGCCGATGTCTACGTCAGTCGTCTCCTCGATTGACATGTGGAACCTGTCCTCCAACTGGTGTGGAGTTGGGATCATGTGGATATCAGTTGCTGAATTTAGATCTACATTTGGAACGTCGGGTTCCTCTTCAACATGGAAGATATCCTAAGTTGGTCTTGGGGTGAAATGAAGCATCTCACCGCAAGGCTAGTACTCTAATGGAGATGGTGGTGAATTAGTGTGATCTCAGTCTATGGCATCTAGGTATAGATACAATGGTCATGCTGGATCAGCTGGATTACGGATGGGGGTGGTTAAGTCAATGGAGATGATGTTGATGAAGTGAACTTGGTCTCCATTACCACGCGGGTGGTGACTCGAACATCCTTGTTGATCTTTGTGCTTCGAATCTGGCTTTGTGGGTATTGGCACAAATGGATCGGCCCTATGTGTGGATAAAAGGATAGGGTCTACCCTTGGCACTGATGGCTCTATAGGGTCTTTGGATAGAGGGTGCTCTCTGTATGCCTGAAGTGGCAGATGTAATTCTTGGTCCAACTATACCTGGTTCAAATGCCACCTATTACTTGGCCCCATGTTTAGCTATTCAAACATGACGTCAATGTCCATGGGGTATTACTACTGTTGCATATGATTGAGATATGCCATCTCAATATTGTCTTCATAATCGCTATTAGATATCCATAGGCCTTTGTTGGCTTTGATAGTTTTTTGCAACATGTGAGGCTCGTTCTACTCAAGCAAGTTAATTTGGTCCCATCGGGGTTGTTTCACTCTCTACGAGAGGACCTGATTCTCTTAAGGTGGCATTTGCTCAATTGGAGCATTCAAGGGGAACATCACCATGAAGTCCTCTTGATAATCATCTATGGGTGTCACTTGAAATTGATTGCTATCAGACTTGAAAGGATCCCAAGGTGCTACCTCATACTCTGACTCGTCTTCTGAAGATCCTTCTTGGCCCTTTCTATAGCCCTTTTGGAGGCAAGTTCTTGAATTGTCCCCTTTCTTGATCAATGATAAGGGGTTGTTGAGGCCCACAAGGTTGGTTGTTAAAAATGGGAGATAATCCCCCAATGTGTACGTTGTGTTAGGATTTTCATATGGATCTTGTGCCAACTCGTCCTTGTTGCTTAGCCCTAGGTCTTGCATGTTCTCTACCAATATTTCAAGGGGCAGAGGGTGGTTGAACCCTAATCCTGATTTGTCGTACGGTATATGATATCTTGGTTGACAAATAATGCGCACCCCTTGTTCATATTTGCATAACCCATATCCATGCCAATTACATTGGCCAAGGTATTTCAAAGCAAATTTTAGGTTGTACAGATAGTTGACGTCCTCTAAAAAAGGCTCTTCGTCCTCTTCCTCTTGCAGGTAAGGTTCAATACCGTTGTCGAGGCCCCCATATACAAAATTTTTCTAGTTTGGTGGGTAGCCCAAAGGGACAAAGTGTCGATGGGGAGGCGAGGTCTCCCCATGTCCTGCATGGACTCAAGCACGGGTGTTGCTACAATGTTTTGCACTAGATATTCCCCCAGGCCCGTATTGGCCATCTCAACGATGATCGTTGGCGGTTGAGGGGGAGGGAATGGGAGTTCTTCCTAAGTCCACTCCATGTCGGGTGAACTAGGCTCCTTGACTTCCATTCGGCTAGGCACCTCTTCGGTAGAGATGGTTGAGACTGATGGCGGTGCCTCTTCCAAGGGTTTCTTCCCATTGTCCTTCGATGTGGCCACCATAGGTGGCATCATTGGTGAAGGACCAGATGATGAAGATGGAACTGACTAGGGATTTGAGGTACTTAACAGTGGGGATGTATGCAGAATTAGACCCTGTTTGGACAGATTCAACTAAAAGTCCAAATGTGTCGATGGAAGGGTCGATTGTGGCATCAGCTGTACCACATCGCAATACTTGAAGGGCTCTAATTATATCGATACCACATGCACTTGCCCTTTGTATGTGTACTTTAGGCATTGATGGGCTATCGAAGGGACACACTTCATGTCCCTGATCCAAGGTCGGCCCAGTAAAATATTGTAGGCCATCTCATCTTCAGGATGTGGCACAATGTAGGAATAGTCTTTTGTCCCACTTGGATGGGCACGAAAATTGTGCCAACTATCGAGTATATCACGTCATTGAATGCTTGAAGGGTATAGGTGGAGGCCACAATGTGAGATGTTGGCAACTTGAGGTGTTTCAATGTTGCTGTTGTGATTATATTACTGGACGAGCCAGTGTCCACTAACACCCTCTTAAATGGAATCTCGTTGACCCACGCAATGACGTGTAGGGGTGGATTCGCCATATCACTAGTCACCGATTTTAGTTTGTCTTCTCTAAAGGTGATGACTGGTTTTGTACATTGTTTTACATGTCCCACAAATTTTTTGAAAGAGTTTGCTTCATGGGGCTGCAGCTCAATGGCTTTTAATATCTCCATTAGAGCCTCCCGATGGGACGATGATTGTTGGATGAGTTTGTAGATGGAGAGCCTAGCTGACGTGGTCCTTAAACCTTGGGTAAGTTTAGTCCAAATCATGGCCACTATTCTAGGTGGGGGAGGTTGTGTAGGGTGCTATTGAGGTTGTGACGTTGATGGAACCTCTCCTGTAGCTGTCGCAAGGGCAGCTGTGCTTGGGTATCTCTTGTTCCAAGTCACTATGCTTATCATCCCTACATACCCCTACATGGTGTAGTTCTGTGTCACCTCATTGACTTGAAGGGTCTTTGTTGTGCATCATGTGCATGTAGGGGGTCTTTGAAGACCTCCATATTTTGGTTGTTTGATGCCACGGGATTATCCATCGCTATCGTCTTGTTGTCTATTAGGTCTTGCACTAAGATTTTGAACTTCCAACATGTGTAAAGTTCATGTCCTTTCTATCGATGAAATCTACAGTACAAGTCTTCCCTATAGCCCTTTGGTTTTGGTGCATTGGGGTCTACAGGTTGAATTTATGGTAGGTTTATCAGGTTTTCCATGGACAAGCGGTCAAACAAGGAGTATTTAGACTCTGTGAAGGGTGTGAATTGTCGCCTAGGGTGACTCTACTAGTTTTTCTCTTGCCTATGATTTTCCTTTTCATAGGTGTTAAGAGGAACTGCCTGATAATTAGCCTTTGGGGGTTGTGTTGCTTGTGCAAGCTTAGGTATGTTTACAACAACTTGATTGACCGTGGCGGGTTTCAGTTGCATTGACCCAGTTTTAGCATTTTTGGGCCACTCTTTCTTGCATGGCTTGGCAATCTCGCCATCTTGTATCTTGATCTCCTCAATGATTCTGGATTGCACCAGGGCTTCTTCGAGAGTGGCATATTTCTGCAACTATAATATCACGGAGATTGACCTCAAACAACTCTTCAAGAACATTTGGGTCAGGTCAGCCATGGGAGGGAGGTAAGGCTTTGAAAGTAACATCCTCCACTGATTTCCATAAGCCGCCATGGTCTCCTCCTCATACTTTCTGAGGCTAGTTAGGTCTCTTAACGATGCCTTCTTCTTGGTATTGAAGGTGAAACATTCGAGGAACGCGTCCACTAGTTGGTCCAGGTTGCTGATGCTATGCTTTGACAACTGGGTAAACCAATCCGAGGTAGGGCCTACGAACGTGGTTATAAATGTTTGTAGAAGCAAAGCATCATTGTCTTGAATGCCAAAGCATTGGATCATGAATCTTGTCACGTGCTCTTGGGCATCCTCATCCCCTCTAAATATTGCCAATTGAGGCATTTTAAAGTGTTCAGGGTATGGGGGTGCAGGCACTGAAGGATGCACAGGGTGACTGTAGAGCTGGCATAAAGTGGGCTTTTGGGGCCCAAAAGTCTTGGTCTCCATAGACTCTAAGCATTCTAGTAGTGCTTTGTATGCATCAAAAGATTTGATCTCTTCCTCCTTGGTTTGTTCCCGTTGTGAATTACGAAGAACTTGAGGCCTATGGAGGGGTATCCGGATAGCACCCCCCCTGCCTTGGTAGGGTATTTCACCCTGCTCTTCTTCTTGCTTGAATTCCTCCTAGGCTTCTTGATGAGTTCTTTGGCATGACCTATAAACATGGGTGGGTGCCCATGGAGGGTGCCCATCATTGGCTCTAGGGGTGGTCTCCCGCTCAAGTCTAGGAGGTCTTGGAGGAAAATTTTGATAAGGTCGTGGAGACCTGTCTCGCACCAAGGGGTTGTGCCTCTCATACAACTTTGTCCTATGCATGCGAGGGGTTGGGACCCTCTTAGGCATAGTGTTCTAGAGAAACTCATCTATCTGATGCTGAATGCGCTCTTTGCTAAGGCGATATAGGTGCTCCAACTATTGTTGGTCTTGCTCAAGCTGCGTGATTTGCGCTCAGCAAGAGGCATGTTTAGCAAATTCCAAGTCAATTTGTTCTGTCGTCTTGAGTCTAGGAGGCCTAGATGCCTCCCCTACACATCTATATTAGTTGTGGTGATCTGAGATCTCTATAGGTCACTTCCCTCTATCGAGGTTAGCGACATTCACCTAAGGCTCTAGCCTTAGTGGGTGATCCTGATAAATAGTAGGTGCAGAAGCACATTGTTCCCACGTTGTGTATTGCTCTTGAGGAATGTAGTGATCTTCCTCATGCTCCCTTTTGTATATGTGAAAAGGGTAGGTAGAGTTGGCTCACCCTGTCTGAAGAGCCTTGTGCTCTAGATTTGGCCTATTATTTTTGACAATAATAAGGGATAGAGGAGGGATGATGTAATCATGTGGCCCTTCCTTATGGACCCATGTTGTTCTAGCTCTTCATCGCACAGTGGCCACTCATAAAGAGGGGGCCCTCCCACCTATGTTGAGTGCCACGTGTATGGACTCCTCCTGAAAGGGTCTATGTTGAATGGGAGTGCCCCTCAAAGGGGTGCCTCTATAGTCTTGTTTCGTCATGGTATGATGTGGACTATTTTGTGGGCCAGGCCGCCAAGGTGGTATGACCAAGTCCTTGGGGCTATAGCAGAGGTGACTTGTGCCCCCTTGTACAATTTTCATAGCTTTTGCCCGTAATTGGGCTTGGCTACGGGGGTACACCATGGTGGTGTTTCTCTAAAATATATGTACGTTTTTAATTTCTTTATGATTTTTAATGCTACACTAAACAAACAGGAGCTATACAAACAAAGAAGTGATTATCTCATTTATAGATTAGAGGTATGCCCTAGAACTGGTTCAGTGTGTTTTGATTTTTGTTTTGAAATCCTTGTAAAGAAAATTTTGTTGTATATGCAATATGAGGGCTCTTATATCTCCCAAAATGGTTGCCCCTTCAATATACCACTGGCAGGTCATTATACCAAACCTCTCAATATAACCTCTCTTACATGAGGGAAACTATTGGTACGCGAGAGCAGAACAGTACGTGGAACATAGGTGGTACGGAAGGAGAATCGCTCTATTTTTGACACCTACCATAGAAGACTTATCCTCATACATTGGGAATCACCCCAACTACACTTGGTTAGCTTTTTTTAGGTTTTACGTCTAGCAATAGTAGCGATCTGTATGCAAAAGTCAAGCCAAGGTGGTGATGAAATCCATCGTTGGACTTGACCAATGCCTTGATGTTTAGATTATATCGTGTAGTGTGTGGTTCTTTTTACTTGCACAAAGAAATGCAACATGTAGTAAAATTTTCCATGCAAGCGAAGAAAATAGAAAAATCACAGAAACAGAGACAGAAATTACAGAGAGTGTCCAGACAACCTACCTCTTCTCTACCCACACTAGATGCCTCTAAGTTTCTACTCAAAAAATGCACAAAGAGCCAATCGTTTCGGGGTGGGATGAATAGCATATCTGTATTCGTCACAAGGTGGTTTGAATTCCTTATTCATCCCAGGGTGGCATGAATTCTAGTCTGTATTCGTCACAGGGTGGCACGAGCAACAGTCCAGTGCCTAAAGGATTAACACTTGCAAGAAAAAATACAAAAGTTTGATCAAAAATTTGATCCCAAAATTAGGGAACAGGGTCCCACTGTGATTGCCACTAAAATCACGAGGATACGGAAGCCCATAGGTGTACCGGGGATGGTGCAAACAAAAGCATACGAAACACTAAGTCCTACAAACGAACAAAGGACTAAAGTGCATGAAAAAGGGGAAACAAAAGAACTGAAATGAGATATAAAGCAAATGTAAAGTACATCCCTTATTTTTATCAATTTTTCTTTGATATTAGCTTACAATATGTCTCCTTCATTTTTAGGAGCTAGGAGCGTTAGATATAGTTTTGTTACACCACGGATGGTATGCTCCCCTTCGAGATATTCCATGTGCCCACATTTGAAATGGGTAGGCCAAATGTCACCACCGCTTGCGTGAATGCATTTGTAGTTCCTTTCTTCCCCTCTAGTGTTGAGATCCTATGTTCAAATAAATAGCAAATTATTAATAGCACCTACGGATGGAGGGAAATATGCAATCCCCAAGGCCTCCGATTAATGCATGCATGAAATAATTAAAATAGTAATCAAAACATGTCAGAATAAGATGAAATTTGGATAGAAGCATGCAAAAACTATTAGGAACACACTGCAAAAGGAATAGTCAAGAAATCTATTGTATATTTCTAATCATTATGGGGTGGGATGATTAGGAATGTCATAAAATGTCAGATAGCAACCTCCTAATGTCCCATCCCTCCAAAACACCTACAAAGTTGGGGTTAGGCAAAATGGGGCATTTTGAGATGACCGAAAAGGTCGAATTTTGCATATTCAGCCCCAATCACCCTGTATCCGAGAATGCTCCCTGTATGTTAGTAAAAGCGAAAAACAATGAAAACACAGTCAAAACTCATCAGAATGGCATGAAATTTGAATGGAAGCATATATGAAAGACATAAAATAAAATGCAAAAGAAACAATAAGGAAATTTTCTATAGATTTCTAATCACTCTGGGGTGGTGCGATTAGGACTGCAACAGTGCGGGGGGCACCCGGGGGCAGGAAACCGGCCGTTTAGGGCTTGGTTTCGGCACCAATCCACTTGGGATGGGTCCAAAACCTCCTATGGGGTTGTGTCAAAAAATTGGGTGGGATATTGTGGCCAAATTTTTAGGTTTTAGGTCCGAAGTGTGCTTCCAATGTTCACCCAATAACCTCCCTTCCAAAAGAGAGATCAAGGATGTAAGAAGCACAAGTGAGGGGTGAGGATGTAATTCAAAAGCACTCCATTGCTCCAAATTCTCTTGCTATGGTTTTTTTTATGGTGAGAAGACTCACCATTTTATAGACCAGAAGGTCTGCTTTGAATGCGCATGCAGGGGTGCCACTTGGCCATCATGCCTTCCCAGGGGAGATAAGATTCCTCCCTGATTAAGGGTTCCATGATTGCCTCTATGACTGCCTATTTGAGCTCAAAAATGCTCACTCGCACTCCCATGCATTGAAGGTGGAGTTAAGTGGTGGATCTGAGCTGCTATTTGTCAAGGTTTGACCTTTTGCCCATCAAACCTGCTATTTGCCCCACCCTGGAGTGATTGCTGCTAATCATCCCAGGGTGGGGCAAATAGCATTTTAATCATCCCAGGGTGGAACGACTAAGGAGTAGGGTGCTTGAAAGATGCCAAATTGACCTCTGACCTTCCAAAACTGCTTTGGGAGTGGTTAGGACCACTGTTTAACCTCTAGGGGTTGCCCTAGGGGCTATGTATGCCAATTTGGTCAGTGCTTGTCGTCACATAATCGGATTGGTGCTGTTTTGGTGTCTACGGTTTTTATTCCTAAGTTTACATAAAGTTTGATTTTTGTGTTTTTTTAAGGGGTTTTTTATTTTTTTTGGTAAAAAGAAAAAGCGATGTGCAAATGTTTTGCCATAATATGAGTCTACAAATTTCACCTAGATGCTCTCATAAACTAACCCGGTGATGAAGTCCGAGTTGTGAAACCCACCAGGGCTTGGAGATGAAACCCAAATATGATGAGGGAGCCTACGTCCTACCATTCCTCATCTATATTCACTATGGGCAGTGATACACCCTCCGAAGAGGAATGCATGTTATTTTCCATGGCTAATATGGTTCTTGGAGCTGGCCTTGGCCAAGTAACAGGGTAAAATATGTTGGGGGTTGGTGATGAAGTCCAACCTTGTCCAATGTTCATGTGAGTGTGTGATGGCTTTGTTTGTTATTGTGTGATGCAATCTAATATGCAATTTTATTTGTTGCCTAATGCAGAAAGTAGGAAAACACACAATAGTAGATAGAAAATAGATCAGGGGCTAAAATAGCTAATTTTGAGTAATATCTAACAAGGTCCTGTTATTAAGACCAACAATCTATGAGTGATTAGTTCTGGTAAACCATGTTTGCGCGGTTCACCAATCGTGCACATGTGTTTGGGAAATTCCAACTGTGGATGCGTAGTTTTTATAGATTAATAGAACGTGAGGTAGAACAAGCCCAAAATCCCAAATATGCATAGATTATTTCTAACTACGCTATGCACATGCTCTTCTAATTAATCTAAAAATACAATTTTTTTATTTCTTCTTTTTGTATTTTTGATTTTGAATATTATATGCACCTAGCCTATGACCCGTTGGGCACTGAATTGCACCAAGTTTTCACTCAGTACTATGGCTGTCTATCTTCCTATTTTCTGTCCAGGCTTGCACCCGATAGCTGCAGCTCAGCACTCAACATTGGATGGACCAAAATAGGAGTTTCTGATCCAACCTCCAGAGTAGGCTGGTTCCTTGTCAACTTAGCAGGTTGTTGACACAATTATGCTCACTTAGGGTTTGGAGTTTAGGGTAAGAGAAGGTTAGGGTTAGAGAGATGTAGATAACAATGGATGGATAGGTTAACAACATTGCACCATCATAAAAAGCTCCCAAAAAACTAGATTAAGGACATACACTCAGATCAACATTTATCTCATAATAGATCATTTCATGTATTTAAAGCATAACAGAGAAATGTTATAGCAAGCAATTTCAATACCCAGGGAATGATAATCCAAATAACAGAATTCACCAAACACTTAGATCTTACAGAAATGTACTTTCAAATAACACAGAATGAATTCAAAGCAGATTTCAATTACTCACAACAGCTAGTAATCCAAAACAGGCACAAACTAACCATCTAAGTATTTACATAAATGCAACTATGAAATCCGAACCTCTGACATCAAGCAAGAGAACGTGAACTTGAGGCGAAGATCAATGTATTGCTCCTTTCATTCAGCTCTTCAAGAATATTTACAATAGCACAGGCAAACACGCTAGAGCCGACCCTTCAAAATGAGGGTTCGACCTCTACTTATAGTTTTTCATATTACAAATCAAGAAACAATACACCAAATCTTGTTACAATAGCTCAACAAAGAGCTTAGCTGGCATTAGCTCATTGGTTCATCCTTCGAGAATTCCGCTGGAAGGGCGTCCGCCATGACAGCACGGGGTCTCTACAACTTGCTTGGTCGCTCAGTAGAACTGCAGTTCAGAACATTCTAGATCATACGTTTCCGTCGATCCTTCTTGGGAATAGATTGCCACCATCGATCTATAACTGCATCTAGTCTGATCCTCTTGGAAATCTTTGATGCTTCATCTTTCAATCGAATATTATAGTTCTGATGCAGAAACATCTTTTAAACAACCAAAACTTAGAAGACTAACCTCCACCATCGATCTTCTTCATCACACGATTCAGATTCAATCCGGCATAAGCTAAATACCATTCCACTTATGACATCATCTTTCTTAGTAGCAGAATCTCCAATCCGGATCTAGAGTATCTGAACCTTGAATCCACTCCAAGATTTTATCTTCTACCTCATTATTATTCAATAATTCCACTTTATCTTCATTCTAGAAAGAAAATACTTGTCCATTCCCGGATCGCCATTCCACACTTTTTCACCACTGACATCATCATTTCCTTGAGACTTTTATGGATTTGAAGATAGCACCAATCCGAAGTGGGAAACAAAAGACTTTTTCAGAATCGGATATGCAAGGAGGCTATTCCACACTTTTTTGCTACTGACATCATCATCTCTCCAAGACTTTTGCAGATTTGAGACCTATCGTCATTCCGGACCCGAAATGCGATTACCCGAAATCGCTTCAAACATTTCAAAATTGAATAACTACGAGCGGACTCATATTATCAACCTGATTCTAGAGTGGAATGATAGCTTTATGACTTAGTCAAAATTATACAAAATTTTACTAAGTATGTGGCCATTTCGGGCCTACATTCTGGCGCCTCCTGGGTGGATTTGCTTGCAAAGCCAATCGAATCCAGAGTCTTATCCATTGGGCCTTAGGAGTCAAAATAATACTTATTCTTGAATACATGTTTTAAGGAATGATTTCCATACAAATCCTACCCTCTAAAAACTTAATTCTGCCTAGAGGGTAGAGGTTCATATCGAAACTATGCCAAAAACATCATAGAACTCATTTGTTCAACTAGAGACTGTGTCTATAATATCAGTATTACTACTGCCTTCAGAAAATATACACAACTCTCCTCCTTTATAAGGCTTCCTTTCAAAAATACCTTCACACAAAAATGTTGTGTTGTAGGCCTCATGCCTTTATTGCTTATTTTTGACAACTGTCAGAGTAAAAATAGAAATACAAAACTGATGTATAGGAATACAAAACTTATGCATATATACAAATAGAAAAATAATGGTTTAAGCATGAGCCCCTCCTAGGCCAGTAATTGCTCAATATTACTCTTATTCTTCTAAAGCCTCTTCCTCTTCATCTTCTCCAGGAGTCTGTACTCCTTGCTCATATTTACCAGAAGTATCCCCAAACACTTGGACCATTGATTCCAAATATTGAAGAGCCTATTTCCAGGCTTGCTCAGAGGGATTTGATGTCTCTTTAAGCTGCTTATAAATGTATTGTAATTCTCCAACATCTTCATAATTAGCAGCATTCCCTCTAATCACCAGATCTTCCATGAGATCTCTTAGGTGGGTGTAACCCATAATTAGCTTAGCAGCTTGTTCTTGGGATAGTGGCTCTTCTAATGAATCAATTTCAGCTTCATCCTATAGATTCTCCTTGATGCTTTGTTGGGCTTCTTCCATAGATAACAAGTTGTGATCCTCCTTCCAGAGCCCTTTGAAACCAACATGAACCATCTCCTCATTTATTTCAATAATATCTTTAATTCCCCTGTCCATCCTATCAAACAACAACCAGGCTCTCTGAACTACCCTATGCTTTTTCACCACTATTTTGGAGGCTACCTCGACTAGATTCCATTATCTATTAGAAATTGGTTTAGCAACATCACTGAGCCTACTACCAACCAACCTATACATTTGTTCTACTGGAATCACCATAGGCTATAACTCTCCAATGATTTGATCTAAATCCTTTTGAATGGTAGATAATAATTGGTTGGCATCCTTCAAGTAGTCAATTATGAGTTGAAGACCTGAACATTTTTCTTGAACTTCAGAAAACAACTCCTGCTTTATCTTCTTCAAATTATCTTTGGAAAATCCTGAGGACTTGGCCTTCTCAATCTGAAGCTGATGTTTCAAACTTTGAATCTCTTTTGCCTGATCCTCATTCAACTTCTTTTGATCTTCTAGCTGGTCTTTCAACTCATTAGCCTTCTAAAATATTTCCTGCCAACTCTTAGCCTCCTTCCTCAGAACCTTCTCTACTTATTTTTGATCATGGAGGCTCTTCTTAAGCTTTTCAACCTATTGTTTCAACTTTTCTACCTTATCTTTTGCTATATCAGTCTTAACATAAAAGGTATCCAAGTGAGCCTTGGCCATCCCTAACTCATCTTCAGCAGGAAGCTTGTCAATATCTTCTATGATTTCTTCCGCTCTATAATCTTGAGTAGTCATCTCATTTTTAGGCTTGCTCACCTATGGAATCAAAGACCTTGAAACCCTTTGCCTAGTGATGGGATTAACATACATACTTTTTCTTGTCACAGCCATCCGGCTAGAAGGCTTGGTAAGCTTCTCTGCCTAATAATCATTTATGCTCTGAGCAACTGCTTGCTCTTTGGATACAACAATAGACTTTGAAATATCAGTAGCCAAAGGAGATAATGGCATCAAAAACATGAGGGCGGACTGACTTGTTGTTGGTGGGGATGGAGACACATTGACAACAACCTCTGTTACAATGGTAGATTTTGTGACTATTGTTGTTGTTGATACAGGTAAATTTAGGGAAATAGGGACAGAACTGATAATAGAGGGGATAGATGAACTTGGAACGCATTGTCCCATGGATGGTGGTAAAAGAGATGAGGGTGCAATGATGGTGGATACTGAAGTGGATGCCTCAGAAGTGGAAGGTGGGTTTGAAGGAGGTTGTGATATAGCAGAACTGACTGATGCCTCCATAGCTACTGATGGGATGAGGGGAGGACTGTGAGGTGAAGGAGGCAAATTCACCATATTTTCTTGACTAGAAAGGGAGGGAAATCCTTTTGGGGATTCATGGAGATGAGAAGGAGAAGAGGGATTAGAAACCATACCTTCACCTACAGATGTAGGGTGTTCTTGCTCAACTTCTGTTTCAAGTTGTTGTTCTTGTTCAACTAACCCTTCTGTATTAAAAGTAGATACCTCTTCCGCAATTTCCTCCATACTCATCTTCTACCTTTTGGAAGCCTCTTCCTCCTCTATTTCTGGGGTTCTCTTAGTCCTTCTATAAACTAATTGGAAAGCAGCCATTTCTCCTTCAGAATTTTCTTTCTCTTCATCTTCTTGAACTACTCTCAAAAATAGAGGTTGCTCAGATATGGGCAGTAGCTTAACTGATGTTGTAGAGACGATGGAAAAATGTGGAGATCTTATTTCAATTAGTGGAATATTGATAGCTCTTTCCTTGGGGAATTGTGTTTCATTCAACAATTTAACCTTCTCGAGAAACTTCTCTACCTGCTTAGAAGTAGGACTAGAGATTTTGAGTACTTCAGCTATGATCGAAGGAACTTCTTGCATCTCTATCTGAATCCTCTGATGTGCAAGAGGAAGTAGTGATTCAAAAACATTCTGGGATTTTTCACTTATTAATACTATATTTTTGATATCCTTTGGTCTCCAGATTTCAACATTCTTATTATAAATTGCTGAAAATTCCTTATCAATTTTCATTCCAAACTTTGATTTTGGAAAAAACTTTCCAATTTCAACCCTCATACGCCACCAATCAACAATATTTGTCATTTTCCATGGTCCTTTCTCCTTCGGTTTTCCTCTCTCTACTACATCTTCTTCAAAAGGATTGTCCTTCATATTGGCAGATTCAACCCTTACCTTATTAATTGTATCTTTTGTAAGCCGATGACTGAGCTCATGTTCTGGATCGAAATCCACCACCTGTTCATAGAAATCCAACCATGGAGGTAACTGATTCATATTTGAGATGTTCCACTCTAAAAGAGTAGTTTCATCATTATTCCTTCCCTGTTCAAAATTAACCCTAGGCCTTCTTTCAAATTTATAGGCCTTGTCTCCATTTAGGGTTTTATTTCTCATAGTGAAAACACCATCGGGATCATAACTCCATATTTGGGGAATATAGAACAAACCTAACTTATCAAGGTATTGGTCAATTTGTTGGCTCTGCCACTCAGATACAATAATACTACTTTTAGTGTGGTAAGTAATTAAAGACTTCTTCTTTCTTCCCGAACCATAGCTTGCATCAATGTGTACCACCTGCCTCAGATACTCCAGGGTGAATAGCCTTTCTATGACAAAGTGAGGTAGGAGAAAAGGTTTACCTATGAAACCATATAACCTGATTATTGTGCCCTCTATTAGTAGATACCAATCTCCTTCCTCAACATATTCTTTCCTCAAAATATGCTTAGCTAAGGAGGGCAACCTAGGGCACTCATTGTACATTATTTTTAGGGTAGGTTCCAAGAATTCCAAGTTAAATCTGTAATAGGACTCACTGCTCTTCAAACAATCCATCCAATAATAGACCGGCAAGGGTTCTCCATCACTAGTTTTATCCCTAGTCAGGATCCATGACATTCTACTTTTGATGGCTGCATAGAACATCCACACCAGACTCGAACAATGTCTGAAACTAGGAGCACCAACACCCTTCTTCATGTTTACCATTTTCTCATGGATCCTTTGAGCGAGAAAAGTTAGCCAATCAAAGTAAATTACTCTGGTACCTCTCTCTCTCGCATCCCTTTTGTACATCCTTTCATCAGAAATACAATATGCCATGGCAATTTGCCAACCATGAACCATCCTGTCAGAGTCCAAACCCTCCATACAAGCCAACATAGAAAATAATTCTGGGTTTGCAAATTCATCAATGTGAATTGGGACTTCGGGCATTTCATCTTGATTCCTTATCCTTATAAAATTAAAATGAAGCCATTTTTCTAGTGCCTCCTTTTTTTCTTCTGAGGCCATCATTTTAGCGTAAGCTCTGTCAAGCTCTGCTATGTTAAATGATCTGAGCTTTGAGGATGGGCCTACCCCTATGAAAAATAACCCATAGCAAGTCTCCCTTGTGATTGAAAATAGGGGAGTGCCAGCAGGGGTTCTGACTATTCTATTTTTAGAATCATAGAATTGAATCATAGCAGAGACTAGTTCGGGGTAGTGGTGCACAGAATCACAGATATAAGAGAACAAAAAGGATTTTATGGCTATCATACCTTGTCATCGCATTGGCTTTCCTTCAAAATATAGAAATTCAAAATATGTTCTGAGGTGGGTCCTTCCTACCCTTGTCATCACTGTATCTGTGACCCGACTGGTCCGATGTACATGAACCTGCAATCTTGTCGCTACCTTTGATGATTCGGTGGATGACTTTTTGGGTGCCATTTTGACAGTAGCAAACTTCATCCTCCCACTTTGCAGTAAATTCTCCAAGGTATGGATGTACTTTCTCTACCTTCCTATAAATGCAAGGGGCCTCCAAATGGGTTTTGTATATGCTTCTCATTACTTCTTTTCTTTGGAGCCCATGTATCCTTCGCCATTAATGCAGCTGCTATGCGATATCTTTGTTGGCACACTTTCCAATATTTTTCATTATTTACTTTGGTGGCTCAAAGGTGGCGCCCTATCTCCTTATTGGTCAAATTTTGAAATTGCATCGCCAGCTCATCACATCCCTTCGGCTATTCTTTGGCTCATGCACGAGTTCATTAGAATTGAATGCACGAGCAATATTTAGCCTCCACGTGTCAAATTGAAACTTGTTGTTTGGCTTTGGCCTGATTCTGCTCTAGCATCTTTAAGAACTTTTTGAGTCCGCTAAGCCTACACGCGTGTTGCTTTACCCTGATTCCACTCTAGCTATCTCTAGCTTTGAGAGGTTCTCGGATTGGTGCCATTCTTGTCCTTCCTTATGTGGGATTGCCAGTCTTGATTTAACCATGCGGTCTTGAGGGTGGAATGCCACTCGGGGAGTTTTGCACAACACAATGTGCGGAATGGAACATTACCATGAATTTGGCCAACACTTAGTCATTTCTTGCAAAATTTCTTCTCTCTCTCATTTTTTTAGCATTTCTTCAAAAAAAGAACTAATTACAAAGTGCAGAAAGAAAATGAAATAGAAAGTGCAGAAAGGAGGGGGAAATATTTGTACAATGTATATACATATGTTACAATGAGCTTATTTCTTACATATAGTAAAGCTTAAGGTGGAAACCATTCACCGGAATTGGTTGTATGTTTCCTTCTAGGTCCTTCAACTGAAATACATTAGACTCTTTAGCTTCCACTATTTTGAAAGGACCATCCCAAAAGGAATCAAATTTTTCATGTTTACCTGGTTTTGCCCTGTCAACATTCCACCTGAGAACTGAATCTCCAACTTGAAGTTTCCTGAACCTGGCCTTTTTATCAAACCATGCTTTAATGTCCGATGAGTGCTTTTGAAAATGATCATATGCCTGAGTCCTGCTCTCTTCCAATCACAGCAAGTGTGTCAATCTGGTTTTAACTGGATCATCCTCTAATTCTTCTTCTGTACTGACAAGCTTAAGTGTTGGGATCTCTAAGTGAATTGGCAATACCACCTCTTTTCCGTATACCAGTGCATAAGGCGAAGTTTTGATGGAATTTTTAATAGTAATCCTGTCTGCCCATAGAGCATGGTTGAGCAACAGGTGCCAACTCCTTTTGTTACCTTCCAAATATTTTCTCAAAATCCTTAATAGGTTTTTATTGGTAGATTCTGCAAGTCCATTACCTTGTGGGTAATAGTTTGAAGTATTTTTAAGGGTGATGCCATACTTGCTGGAAAACTCAATGTACTTAGCTCCTATGAAAGTAGGGCCATTATCACTCACCAAAGCTTTCGGAACTCCAAATCTAGAAATCAAACTCTCCACAAAGTTGATCACAACTTCCTAGTCTGCCTTCTTTGTAGGAATGGCCTCTACCCATCTGGTAAGATAATCTGTAGCTGTCAAGATAAACTTGTGCTCTGCTGAAGAATTAGGATTTATAACTCCTATAAAATCTAATCCCCATTGTTGGAAAGGCTCTTCGACTTGAATAGGCTTCAGGGGAGAGGCAACATTTCTTGTTCTTCCAACGTACCTCTGACACTTATCACAAGCCTGGGTAATTTTAAAAGCATCATTGAACATGGTAGGCCAATAATAACCTGCTCTTATTATCTTCAAAGTTGTAGTTCTGCCGGAGCTATGACCTCCTATTGAGCCTCCATGAAATTCTTCAATAACTCTTTTTTGTTGGTCCTCCTTCAAACATTTCAGGAGAATACCATCCAAGTTTCTTTTGAACAACCCTTCAAGTAGTAATACATATTTTAGAGCATGAAGTCTATACCTCCTTCTTTGAGAAGAATTCAGATCAGGTGGGCAGATCCCGGTTTGGAAATACCTGGTAATTTGCTCAATCCAATCAGAATCTGGAGTGTGAACAATCTCTATTTGATCCTCTTCTATCATCTGACAAGTTATTATTTCGGCCAATGTTGAAGCATCTGTCAATCCTTGGCACAAGGCTCTACCTCTTACCAATTTTGTGGGATGTATCTCTACATCATATTCCTGGATCTTAGTAATCCAACCAACCCTTTTATCTCCCAAGTCACCTTGTAAAATAAAACTCCTTACATCTGGATGAACCACATATACCAGGGTTTTGCTCTGTACCAGATATTGTCTAAACTTCTTTAGTGACTTCATTACAGCAAACACTTGTCTCTCAATAAAGTTATATTTTACCTGATAATCATGTAGAGTCTAACTCCAAAAGAACACAGGGTGCTCATCCCCTTGACTATATTTTTGGGTGAGTACCGAGGCATAACTTTCTTCAACTCCATAAGCATAGAGGATAAAATCCTTAGTGAAATCAGGATTTATCAAGACTGGGGCTGTTGCAATGGATTGCTTGATGACCTCGAAAGCTTGCTTCCTAACCTCAGTCCATTTGAACTCTACCTTTTTCTTGAGTAGTTCAGATATAGGCCTCACTTTTTGTGCAAAATCAAAAATGAATTTCTTGACGAAATTGATTTGACCTAAGAAATACTGCAAGGTCTTCTGATTAGTAGGCAAAGGAATAGCTAGAATTGCTCCAATTATTTCTGGATCTATGGCCATACCTTCCTTTGAGACCACATGGCCTAACAATTTTCCCTCATGTACTACAAAGAATGACTTCTTAGGATTAAGTGAGATACCAAATTCTCTGTATTTTTGAAAAACCTGTTCCAAATGAGATAGATGATCATTTTTATCATGAGAAAAGACCGTCATGTCATCCAAGTAAATCAGAATAACTTTGTTTATAAGTGTACCAAAGGCATAGTCCATGGCCCTCTGAAATGTAGCTCCAACATTGGACAGCCCAAAGGGCATTCTCTGATAGGCAAATGTACCCCATTTTGTAGTAAATGTTGTCTTGTATTGGTCTTGATATTTTACCCAAATCTGGTTATATCCAGAGTAACCATCCAAGAGTGAGAATATTTCTGCTCCAGCTACCACCTGTAAGATCTGGTCAATCTGAGGGAGAGGATAGTGATCCTTGAGAGATGCTTGATTCAGATTTCTAAAATCTACACATAGGCGTATATCCCCATTCTTCTTTCTTACGGGTACCAAATTGGCTACCCAAGTGGAATGTTTTATTGGATATATTATCCTAGCCTTCAGTAGCTTTAAGAGTTCCTCCCTCATAATGGCTTCTATCCTCGGATTAACAGGCCTCTATTTTTGCTAGAATGGTTTAGCATCGGGTTCTAACTCGATAGTATGTTGGATAATCCTTTTGTCATACACCTTAAGGTCTTCATATGACCAAGCCATAGTGTCTTGGTATTTTAAGCATAAAGCTTTAATCTCTTCTGCTTCCTCAGGTGAACATTGGATCCCAACATTGAGCTTCTTTCCTATTCTGACCTCTACTTCTTTATAGATATTTTTACCGACCTTCATAGCTCCAACCTTCTTTCTATCTTCATTATCAAATAGACTTTCAAGGGTGACCAATCCCCTTGGGATATGATTGTTTCTTAGTTGGATAAAGTCTTGTTGATCTATTTCTTCCAAGTCTTCCTCTTGGACAGTTGAGAAGCATGCTTCTCTTATCATGAAATCCAGAATTTGTTCATCACTTTCAAAAACCTGCCAGAATATTTGCTTGTCTGGTACTGCAGGTCTGAAAACCATTTTAATGCCTTTGGTCTTCTTAGTTCCAAAATCTACAGGAGGATTGAAATTAGCCCCCTTTGTTGCCAAAGAATCTGCCAGGTGATTATCTTCTCTAGGTACAAAACTTAGATTCAGGGCATCAAATGAATCCATTAGGTCCCATACCCTATTTTTGTAAGCTTTCAAGTAATGGTGCTTACTATTGCACTTATTCCTTACCTGATGGACTATTAGCTCAGAATCACCATATATGTTCAAAATATTGATGCCCATACTTTCTGCTTGCATCAATCCGAGGCACAAAGCTTCGTATTCTATAGCATTGTTGGTACATGACCATGTCATTCTATAAGAAAAATTATTTATCCCTTCAGACTATGATTGTAGAACCACACCAGCCCTTGCACCATTTCTACATTTAGCACCATCAAAATGCATAACCCATGTTTCTTTGTTTCTTAGGGATTGATTAGAAATAGTAGGGAGTTTCTTTTCCAGTTCAGTTGTGATATTGTATGTACCCATACCAGTTCCAAATTGACTATAGTCTTCTCTGAAAGGCAACTCATCTTCAATGTCTAGCTCTTCAATATTTTCCACTAGCTCAAATTCCTCCATAGGATTAAGATTGCATAGATCCTCTTCAATTTTTTCAATATGATAAGCAACTGGTTTCTCAGGTGTTATCCTTATTCTTTTTCCTTTGAAAGGGATTACCATGCTAGAATAATCCATGTACATACATCCTCCTAATTTTGCAGTAAATTCTCTTGAGAGGCATAACCCGAAATAAGGTTCCAAGTCCACCACCACTATTTCCTGCACCACTGTTACCTCGGGAGCTCTGTGCAACCTCATCAGTACATCTTTAATAACCCCAACTATTTTGATAGGTGTCCCATATAATTGCAACACTCCAGGACAAGACCGGGTATATTCCATACCCATCTCTTCACAGACCACCTTAGGCATAACTATGGTTGATGCTCCTGAATCAATCATACAATTTTGGACTACCCATCCTTCCATTCTTAAGGATATGTAGAAAGGGGGAGGTTTGTTTTTTAGAACAACAGGTGTCATTTCTCTCTTTTCTGGTGGTATACTGAGGATGGTGGTGGTTGGTCTATTCTAGGGATTTTTGTTGAGGGAAGCTTTAAGCAGGTCAATCTGGCCCGAGATGAAAAGAGTATCATATAGACTAGCTTTTGATGGAATCCTTTTCATCTCCTCAACAATGTTATACTCAGACTTGGTCAGGGATAGTCTTTCCAGGCCTCTGTCTGGCTCACCATATTTCCTTTTGTATTGTTGGGTTACCTCTAATATTTATCTTTTGGTGATAGAGGGGAACCTGAGCCTTTCTTGATCCTCACCCTTGGATCTCATTCTGTCTCCTTCTGTTTCTCTTTCAATATTTTTAGGGAGACTATCTATCTTCTCCTTCCCTCTAGCTTGAGGAATAGGAAAAGTGTCATTGCTTTGAGGGGGAGTCAACTTTCTTTTGAGAAGGGACCTAGAATTGTCCCATATTCTGGGGGTCTACTTGTAAAGCTTTCTTTCCAGATCTTGTCATCACAGCAATTGGGCTTTCTTCATCCAACTCTTTTTTGGCCATGATCTGATCAGGGTGCCATAACATATTAACCCTCCCTTTCTGATTTCTTTCAGCTTGATCCATAGCTTGTTGAACATGGTGTTGATACATCACACAAGATTGTGAGTCATGGGGGTCATTACATACCAAACACCAAATATTTGCAAGAGTGGTATCTGCAGAACATTCTGGCTCCTCATATGCTGCATTCACCCTAACCCCAGTACTATTGCTAGGACTAGGCCTTTGATATTTGTTCACATATGGGAATATCCTCTATTGTGACCTTTCCTGATCTCTTTTTTCCATTGAATTCATTCTGTTACTCAAAGTTTTCATGGTATTTTGTATATCCAGAATAGCAGACAATTCTTGAGAAGGTTGGGAAGGAAGGGGAGGAAAAGGAGGTGTAGAGGCTACTGGTTTAGACCAAGGAATCAGATTCATTTGTGGATATGGGGATGGTAAAGCAAGGGGGTCCATGTAGGAGGACTTTGTGGATTGTTCATGGCCACTATTGGTTTTTGAGTTATAGGGTAACATGGTTTTGGGGGAATCCTTCCTACATTGATTAGGATATTTTCAGCATGGATGACTGCATTATAAACTTGGGGAAAGGTTTCTACTCCAGATTGTTGTGTCTGTAGACCTAGTTCTGATCCCAGGGCACGTATATAATACATATAAGCCAAACATGCAGTTGGTCTAGCAGTAGGGGGAATTCTCTTCCATGTTCTACTAAATCTCAAATTGAAGTCTGAGATAGTTTCTTGTTGGGTTTTTTGCATGGTTGTAAACTGATTCAATAGGGAAAAAGGATCAACAGATTCATTAAATTCTTCTATGAATGGCTCAGCCAAATATTGCCATGAAGTGATAGAATTATCTTCTAGAGTTTTGAACCAATGCAATATCTTTCCATGAAAGGATAGGGCTAGAATTTTGACAATAATATTTTCTTCTTTTATGTTGTGGATTGCTGCCAGATTCAGGATATCTTGGCAGTGCTCGTAAGCTGTTTTTCCAAATCCATCATATGTGGGGGTTGCCTTAGATACAACCTGAGGAATGGCATCCATTTGTGCTAATCTAAGGGGCCCAGTTGAATCCCAGTTAGGGTACTTCTGAAGTGGTTGATTAGGAGCCACATTATGTGCCATGTTTCTGGTTGTAGGTCTTCTTGGGGGAACTATTGGGTTTTCTTCCAGAAGCTCTTCTTCTTCAATAAAATCTTGATCTAAACTTTTGATAACAGTAGCCCCTCTCTGAGGTAACTCATAATGAAAGAAAGAATCAGGGTTGTTCCTCTTGAAAGACCTGGTATACATGAAAGGGTACTGGTCTACAATACTTTTTTAGGGTCTTCTGACCAGGGAGTCACCAGGTGAATTTTCTTTTCTCTGCTTACAAGGTCAAGACAATTCACCCAATCTTGATTCCTTCAGGTTGAGATAACAATAACTCTTTTGATGGGTTTCATGTTCCTTGTGAACTGGTCCCACTAGGCATGCCAAAAACTATTGGGCACTGAATTGCACCAAGTTTTCACTCAATACTATGGTTGTCTATCTTCCTATTTTCTATCTAGGCTTGCACCCGATAGCTGTAGCTCAGCACTCAACATTGGATGGACCAAAATAGGAGTTTCTGATCCAACCTCCAGAGTAGGTTGGTTCCTTGTCAACTTAGCAGGTTGTTGACACAATTATGCTCACTTAGGGTTTGGAGTTTAGGGTAAGAGAAGGTTAGGGTTAGAGAGATGTAGATAACAATGGATGGATAGGTTAACAACATTGCACCATCATAAAAAGCTCCCAAAAAACTAGATTAAGGACATACACTCAGATCAACATTTATCTCATAATAGATCATTTCATATATTTAAAGCATAACAGAGAAATGTTATAGCAAGCAATTTCAATACCCAGGGAATGATAATCCAAATAACAGAATTCACCAAACACTTAGATCTTACAAAAATGTACTTTCAAATAACATAGAATGAATTCAAAGCAGATTTCAATTACTCACAATAGCTAGTAATCCAAAATAGGCACAAACTAACCATCTAAGTATTTACAGAAATGCAACTATGAAATCTGAACCTCTGACATCAAGCAAGAGAACATGAACTTGAGGTGAAGATCAATGTATTGCTCCTTTCATTCAGCTCTTCAAGAATATTTACAATAGCATAGGCAAACACGCTAGAGCCGACCCTTCAAAATGAGGGTTCGACCTCTACTTATAGTTTTTCATATTACAATAATCAAGAAACAATACACCAAATCTTGTTACAACAGCTCAACAAAGAGCTTAGCTGGCATTAGCTCATTGGTTCATTCTTCGAGAATTCTATTGGAAGGGAGTCCACCATGATAGCACGGGGTCTCTACAACTTGCTTGGTCGCTCAGTAGAACTGTAGTTCAGAACATTCTAGATCATACATTTCCATCGATCCTTCTTGGGAATAGATTGCCACCATCGATCTATAACTGCATCTAGTCTGATCTTCTTGGAAATCTTTGATGCTTCATCTTTCGATCGACTATTATAGTTCTGATGCAGAAACATCTTTTAAACAACCCAAACTTAGAAGACTAACCTCCACCATCGATCTTCTTCATCACACGGTTCAGATTCAATCCGGCACAAGCTAAATGCCATTCCACTTATGACATCATCTTTCTTAGTAGTAGAATCTCCAATCTAGATCCGGAGTATCTGAACCTTGAATCCGCTCTAGGATTTTATCTTTCACCTCATTATTATTCAGTCATTCCACTTTATCTTCATTCCAAAAAGAAAATACTTGTCCATTCCCCGGATCGCCATTCCGCACTTTTTCATCACTGACGTCATCATTTCCTTGAGACTTTTATGGATTTGAAGATAGCGCCAATCCGGAGCGGGAAACAAAAGACTTTTCTAGAATCGGATATATGCAAGGAGGCTATTCCACACTTTTCTACTGCTGACATCATCATCTCTCAAAGAATTTTGTGGATTTGAGATCTGTCGTCATTTCGGACCCGGAATGCAGTTATCCGAAATCACTTCAAACATTTCAAAATTGAATAACTATCGAGCGGACTCATATTATCAACCCGATTCCGGAGCGGAATGACAACTTTATGACTTAGTCAAAATTATACAAAATTTTACTAAGTATGTGGCCATTTTGGGCCTACATGACCTAAATGTAAACAATGGCAAACAAGTTAGAAACTCTTAATTTAACCTAAATGCAATGCTAAAACTAAAAATAGAGGAAAGAGAGTTCCAGGTATACATACTTGTTATCCTTTTGTCACTCCTTCCAATGCACTCAACCACTAATCCATGATTCCACAGTGCTCCAACGGTCGATGCATGATTCCACAGATGTTCCACCATCGATGTGTGATTCCTCAGATATATAACCATGTGCTCACAATTTCTTAGGCACATATCTAAATATATATAGGCTCCAGATCTATCAGTTTTGATCTTCAATTTTCACACACTCAAACTCAAGGAACCTGCAACCCCAAAAAACATAGATCAGTAACAAAAAATAATAAGGTAAAAATTAAAAAAAAACCCTTAGGGAGTTCCATTGTGATCGTCAATTATGTAGCAAAATAACTAAACACAAAAAAATTACAGAAAATAAAAAGAGAGAAGATTGCCAAAAATGCTCTTTTGTATTAATAATGATACAAGGGATCTGAATCTCCCAATTTTACAATGATTTTTAAATTATCCCAAGTATTTTGGGGGTAATGTTACAATGTTTCTTTCTCCCTCTGAGATACAATGCTTTGATAATGATAAAGGGGTCTTCCGAGTCTCCAACAAGCTAATGTGTTCTTCATTATTTCACTACAACTTCAAAGAGGTGGATGGGCTTTTGAATATCCAGTGAGGGGACCACTCCAGTTTCAACAGCTCTCCAAGATACCTGTTTCCTACACACAAAAACCAAACAAAAGTTAGTAGCACCTGTTGATTAAGATATAATATACTACTACAAAATCCTAGTTGAAGAAACATGTGATGCAAAAAATAAACATAAACTAAATGCCTTGCTGAAACAAAGTTAATGATTAGATTTGTCATGTTTTTCTACTTTTGAGATACCACGGATGCACAGTGTAGGATGGTAAATTGCACATGGATAGTGGGAAAACTGTGCAAGTGTAGTTTTGACTATATAACTATGAACGAGCAGTTTAGACTAAATGACAAAAGACTCCAAAATGGAGCTTTGGGGCTTTGGATCTCTGTTCTCCTCAGGATACGTGCAAGCTCCTGGTTCTATTTTGATAGCCTAATGGCATGTGAACTCAACCTCCCTTTTTTTTATGGGGTGAAGGTGCCTTTATAGGCCCCTTAGGATTTTTTAGGGAAATGGGAGGTGGAAAGCCAGGATTACCAAGTGGTAATCCATGGCTACCAATGGAAGGGATAGTTAGAGTGAGTCACCCAGGGTGTCTCACTTAACTAGGGTGATGTAGCTGCAAGTGGAGTGAGGTGTAAGGGTTGTCCTATATGAAAGGACAATGGGGACAAGGGTGTGTGATATGTGGAAAAGGATGTTGGTGAGGTGGCTAGGACACATGTCTAGTTGGTAGGCAGGGTATCCTAGGCTAATTTTCAAGATTTAATAAATATGAAAAATAGGATAATGTGCAAGATTTTATATACCTATGTCCAAACTTAGGTATGTAATTCTATTATGCAAGATTTTATGTGGGGTGAAAAATGTGGTTTTGTGGATGCCTAGGTTTTGGTGTCTATAAATATCATCATGCAAGACACAATCAATCCTATGCTTGTAGACTATGGTGCATCCTCAACCTTATTCTCTAGGTTGATTGTATCTAGGGAGAGACATAGAATCTTGGTATCAATGCAACTTTGAGGATGGCATCTAGACAATGTGTGATATAATCACCTATGATGTGGTACCATTAAATATCTATAACATGTTACTAGGGAGAATCTATCTCTTTGATCACCAAGCAACCTATTAGGCGTATTTGTAACAATGACCAATGCACATTAGATATATGATATAAAATATTATGAAGTGCATTCTTTAGAAAATGTTTAGAAAATGTAACTCTATTTTCTACTATGTAAAAGTATGATCTCACATATCCATAAGTTTGTGTTGTTCAAGGTTCACCTTGAGAACCATTGTTCTAATATGTTCACCCTTGTCATGCTAATCATAAATAATTCATCTCACTCTTGATAGATGGATTCACTAATATGTACATACATTGATGTCTTTCAAGATCCCAAGGGAGTTCCACTATATCACTTGAAGTATTATATCAATGTATTTCTATGTTTAACTTACCCCAATGGTCTTTTGTATCAATGATTGGTTTGTTAGAATGATGAGATTAAAATTCAATCATAGGAGTTGTAATATAAAGGGAAGATCAATTATAGTTCATCACAATGTGGCAATCTCATTGTGCTAGTTCCTAATAAATGTGGTACATGGCACCAATATTTTCACTACAATATACTCAACAAGATCATTGCCAAGAATAGATATGCCTTGCCATACATTCATGACTTCTTGGACCTACTCTAGGGGTGTAATACATCGATAAGATTAACCTCAGATAAAGTTATCACTAGGTACCAATTAAATCCCTAGACATATAAAAGATAACCTTGAAGACTAGGAAAGGATTGTACCCATAATTGGTTATGCCTTTTGATTTGACCAACACCTTAGCCAAACTCATGCACCTAATGAATGAAATTTTGCATCCTTTCATATCATCCTTCATGATTGTCTACATGCACTACACTAAAAATGGATTTTAAGGGTGGCTAAAATATGATGGATTTTATGGTGGTAAAAGACCACCCTAATAGACACTAAGAGGGCGGTTTTAAACCACCCTCACCAAAAAACATTTTAACGACGCCCAAAATATGACAGTTTTTATGGCACTAAAAAACCGCCCTAATAGACCTAAGAGGGCGGTTTTAAACCGCCCTCACCAAAAAAAAATTTAATGATGCCTAAAAGACAACGATTTTTTATGGCAAAAAAAAACCACCCTAAAAAATCACCCATAATATATATATATATATATATATATATATATAAAGGATTCACAGGAACTTTAGAGGGTGGGATTTTTGAAATTTAGCTTGGGATGGTTTCAAATGGCTCTTTGCTGATCCTAATGAATCTGGTGGTGCTTGACTCTATCTGTTTGAAGGTGGAGCCCAATGGGGATGATGAAGAACTATATGCAGATCTGTATGAGCAATTGGAATATGACAAGCAAATCCTCAAAACATCTTTGTTGGAGGTATTGCTCTCTTATTATTCCATTTCTTTTGGGTTATATGTATATATGTTTGTTTCTATTTAGTGCTGAGGTCATGGGCATATGGGTATTGATTGCTTAGATGGAGGAGAGGGTGGGTCAACTCACAAAGCATACAAAGGAGATGCAAATGAAGATGGATTATTTGTAAAAACAGGTATAGCTAGTAGCCGCTTGGAAACATTAGAGGGCAAAATCCATAATTTTCAACTGTGTGGGCTCACGACTGAGGAAACTATGGAACTATTTAGGGTTTTGCCTTACATTTTCAAACTGGGCAAGGATAATATTAGGGAAAATATGGAATTTATAGTTAAGAACATGGAGCTCCCTATGAATTCTATGCTAGATCATCCGATGTTGTTAATATTAAGTCTGGGAAGGGTTCTGAAGCCTAGGTTTTTAGTTTGGGAAAAAATGAAGTCCATAAATGAGTCTGGGCATCTTAAGCTCAAGCCACTTTATACGATCTTGAGAATGCTCGAGCAAAGGCTTAGCAAGGTTTTGAAGAGACACCCTGAATCTAAAATGTTGTATGCAATTTATCAAATTTTCAGACAGACAAATAGACTAACGTATTATCGTCCAAGAGGATCACAAGTATTTAATTGCAATTACTAAGCAAATAATCATTGTGAACATGGGACTGCATAGGGTGTCTCCACCAAGATATAAAACCTTAAATTTTTTGAACTATATGTCACTGGGTTTATTTTCCCTTTAAAATAGAATGATAATAAAATCATATTATAGTTTGCATTTGTTCTCTCTGATTCAATATGAAAAATTCCAAAAGTTTCTTAATGCAGTTGGCCATAGAAACCCCAAATTTTACTCATCAATATTGATAGAATGATTAGGGAAAATAATTTTCAAGTTGTTGTGGTTTTTCTATTGAATAGCTTCTATTTTATGTGAGAAAGATAGAGTGAATTTGAGACAGTGGTAGGGTGAAGATATTGGCATGTACAAACTACAAAGTTTTTAATGTGAAATGTTTCATTAATAGAAGCTACTATTGATTATACAATATAAATATAACAGATTATTGACAACGTACAAGCAGTTGTTTATTTTTCAAGCTCCTAATGTTATTGTGATTCATCTAAAGGTAGATAAGATGAAAAATCCATAATTTGTGTTTGTTTCTTTCTCTTCCTATTCATGGAATAGAAGTTGTGAGCTTGGTTCATTAGTAAATTCAATTGTCTCACCATTTTGTTTTTCTTGTTTTTGGGATAAATATTTGAAGATGGATTTGGTGGCAAGATAGATCACAACATTACTTTTGAGGAACACTTGGGACTTGTTGAACATATGTCTAGATCCAGTCAGGTATACTTAAATTCTTAATTCAAGGGCATGCTTTTACTTCAGTTCAGTTCTGTTCTTGTCATTAATTTGCAATATGGATACTATCAAAACCATCAACTCTCATAATGTATATTGTGTTTATGTATCCTTGTTTTCAAGAAAATGGTTCGTGTTATCATGATACAAACATCATATGTTGGTATTTTTAAGGGAAGCTGCATTAAATTGAAAAAAATAGATTTGTTTCTGCAACTATCTAAACCATAGTTAGTTCTGAGTTTGAATTGTTGTTGGCTTACTCAATTTTTAGTTGGTGTCAATTTCTAGTTACTTTTAGAAGCTTGTAGTCTCTTCACAAATGTTGTTTCCATAGACTGCAACAAACGTAAATGAGATGTTTTAGGCATATAAGAGTAGTTTTAGTTTTCATGGACCATAACAAGTATAAATGAGACAATGAGATGCTTTAAGTAGATATATAAAAGGTTGATCAAATGGGATGAGCTCAACCAGTTAAATACCTCGACTTTCAAGGAGGAGACCCAAGTTCGAACCTTGCCAGACATACAAGCATAATTGCCAAAAATATTGTTATAATATCACTATGTAGTTTGTCAAAAGCATAATTGCCAAAAATATTGTTATAATATCACTATGTAGTTTGTCAAAATATTGTGGTAGCAAAGTCATGATGTAATATGGGTGGGGCCTATTTTAATATGATATAACCAAATAAAAAACTAATAGAAGTCTGGCATAATCTGAGGGTCAAGGAGGTTATGAAATTTACACATGGCATGTAATATGATGAGAGGATACTATAATTTTATTATTGTGATGTAATGATGCCCTTTTTTTATAAAAGCACTTATATGATGTTACTTATTGCCCCTTCCACTACCAGATAACAAATGAAAAATCTGTTCAATATTTGTGACCTATTAATCAAAAATTTCAAAAGCAAATGATAGATGCAAATTAGTGGATATAGTATTTGAACTAGCTAAATTATTCCTACTTTGTAGCATAAAGTTGTTTACATGGTAAAAACCCTCCAATATGGATTGTAAAAATGTCAAACCAAACTGAGAGAGTCAACATTACTTGTAACTGACGCAGAGAGCTTTTCCAAAACATGGGCAAACATAAAGTGTAAAATAAATCACAGCTCTTCAAGACAATGTATGGGTTTAGCCTATCGATCACAGTGACTCACATTGGATGTTTATACAATATCAAATACAAAACTAAGTAAAATGGGAACAAGGGGAGTGCACAATCTTAAGAAAACCTATGTTAAGAGCAACATTACCATCAACAAGGGATCTGGCTTGAGGCCCCATAGAGAAGTTTAGATGAGAGTCATTGTCCATGGAACCCTCTGTTGGACCTCTGACCACTAGATTATTTAAATCAAGACTATGGATTCTTAGTTGTTGAATGCCTTGAACAATACTTCTTCCAACACAACATGCCCCCTTGTTCTGAGGATTTCCCAGTGTTAGCTAGGATTCGAGAAGGATTTTCTTCTTCCCTTGCTTTTTTGTGCATGTTATCTTTCTTTTTTTATTTATATTTTAAAGGCTTCTTTGAATTCAATTATATATTGCATTGACCCGAAGCGGGGGAGATTGTAGCAGATCTCCAGGGCCGGGGAGGCTCAGGGGATGAAGGGGAAAGGGGGGGGGGGGGGGCGGACAGGCTGCGGGGGCGGGAGCAGAAAGGACAGGGGGAGAGGGGGCGTGGGGCGGAGTGGGCGCGGTTGGCTTGTGCACCCAAGGCATTATATTTTGATACTAAAAGGGGCCACGAGGAAGCCAAAGACGCTACCAAAACATCGGACCAAAAAAAAATATAATATATATATTGCATTGTTGGTATAAAATCAAAATATACATCAAGATTGAAGCTTTGATTGACAGTAGAAATCTATTATTGTGAAAACATGAAATGGTAAGAAAAACCAAACTTTATTAGGCAAAAAACTATAAAAATAGAATGTGCTAATACCAATATAGATTGAGTGCTATGTTCATGTTCCTATAATACTATTATGACTCATATTGATTTGTCAAATAGGAAATTCTATGAAATTGATATTTTAAAACTTATCTATTACTACTGACTAATTTAATTTGTGAAGCATAATTAGAACAATGACCAAATGAGTACACAGAGCATGCTTATAGAAAATTACACTTTAGTCATTACTTTGACTCTAGTTAATTCTTCTCTTTTGAGAGTTGTATTAGAATTAGCATTTGACAAGGTATTCAAAAGAGTATTTGTTATGCTAGTTATTACTACATTATACTTTAACAAGGAGGTTGTAATATACTAGAAAGAAAGCAGAGGCTAGTAATAAAAAGTAGAGAACCCACTTGGTGAAATGGAGTTATGACAAGATGAGGAATGTGTTGTTATAATCTAATTTGATATATGTAGAGTAAATAATGGGAAGAAATGAAGCACATAATAAATTAATGTCAAAGTTGACTGTGATATAAGAGTTCAAATGAAAATTTGGTATGCATATTATATGTAAAAGCCTCTCAAGTGCAGTTAAATTTGAGTTGAAGAGCAATCTTAGAGGCCAATAATAATAAATTTGACAAAGCCTTTTCAGTGCAGCTAAATCTATGTTGAATATCAGTTGGAGAAACCAGTTTCAATAACTAATGTATTAGGAACAAAACAAGGGATAAATGACTATATATATCAGCTTCCTGTGTATATTCAATTAATATTTCATTGAAGAAAGGGTTAATTTTCCATAGTATTGTATGTTGCAACTTTTGATGACACTTACCATCTAGGGTGTTGTAGTGGTAATTTTGCATCCAAGCTTATGAGTTCATTTGGCAGCTCTAGCTTACTCAAAGAGAATGTAGACAATCATTTGTTAGCTTGGTATTCATTTAGGATGATATCAAACACTTGTCTACAAGCATGTTTGGTCGCCATATTGTTTGAATAGAAACTATCTTTAAGAGTGCTTGCATCTAAGCTGTATTATAAGTTTTATCTGAGATTGCATCATACACTAGAACTCTTAACTCCCTATTTTTATTTTTTTATATGTAGTATTTAGCATTCTATCGATCATTTAGAGAATTAGTTGTATTCTGTCCCAAACTTGATGGCAGAGGATGTCACTTTTCATCTAGTATTGTGTTTATTCTTTTCTTTGTAGATTCATCTTAGTTATTTGAATTATATTAAGATATTAGATGTTTAATATTGTGCCTTCTCTATAGGACCCACAACTAGTGTATACATTATTTGGTACCATTGTCCATTCAGGCTATTCACAAGACTCTAGGTATTATTATGCATATGTTAAGGTATCAAAATGTACCCTTGCATGTTGATACCTTGGGTTAAAGAGTGTCAAATATTGGTATAAAATGTATTTAGTCTGCCAGCATTGGGTATATGCATGTTGTTGATCAGAGATTTACTGATCTATTGCA
Source organism: Wollemia nobilis (assembly GCA_028583015.1). Lineage (NCBI taxonomy): Eukaryota > Viridiplantae > Streptophyta > Pinopsida > Araucariales > Araucariaceae > Wollemia > Wollemia nobilis. The sequence continues at coordinate 6,866,986 of JAQPPZ010016381.1, forward strand.
CCAAAAATAATACATCCTATTATTAGCCTTCAAAGTAACTGATATTATGTTACATGTAGGATGCAAATTCTCATTGGTACTACTATAATGATGCCCATGTTTTTGCAACCACCATACAAGATGTCTTAGCAAAAAAGTATATATATTATTCTTTGTTCAAAGTAGTCCAATACCAAAACAAGGCAAAGAATTGATATCTTCCAATGTAACAGATTGTACAAATTCAGTTGCTAATGGTGGAGATGTTTCCTTTAAACAAAGGCCATCTAGATTATCCAACTCATCTATTGGAGTGTTGCCTTATAGAGGAAATCTAGATAATGGTTTGGCAAAGTTGCATCCAAAACCACAATTGAATATTGTAAATATGAAGAATGTTGGTTCTTAGATTGGGAGTAGTAGAACCATTAAAAATGGTAATGATACATCTAATCTTGATGTTGCTTTAAGTTATGGAGACTATGAAATTTCCATAAGAAAGACATCTAAGAAGAGTGACCTGGATGCTTCCTTTTGTAATAGCTCCAGTATATCCAAGAAATATGAATTATTGAAGCATAAAGAATATTTTGATGTCCATTATTAGTATAGTAATGGAAAACTCTCATCTTTGTCTTCTCATTCATATTCACTTTACAAGGCTTCAAAGTGCCATTCTGAAACAAATGGGTAAATTTGCAGTAATGTTAGTATAAATGGAAACATATTAACAAGTATACCATGACAATCTCCTTATGTGGCCCAATAAGTATTCTTCTAATGCTTAAAATATTCATATATTAGGTTTATATATATATATATATATATATATATATATATATATATATATATATATATATATATATATATATATATTAAAATAATAAATAATAAGAGGGTGGTTTAAAACTGCCCTCTTAGGTTCTATTAGGGCAGTTTTAAACCACCCTCATAGTGATAAACTAAGGTAGTTTTCAAGGTAGTTTTTAACCACCCTAATAGACCCTAAGAGGGTGGTTTTAAATCACCCTTGTATGATGCAAACTTGACCTCATAGATGCCGATTGAATAACTACCCTTAAAGATCATTTTTGGTGTAGTGATGGATGACGTCATTGTGTTTATACAAATATGAAAGGAATATTTGTAGCATAAAAACCAAGTTTTGGACAACTAGCTTAAGCTTTAAATAAATATAGACAATCATATATTTGGTTTTATACATATATCTTACTTGGGTTACGTTATTAAACAATAGGGAATACATATGAATCTAGAGAAAATCCATATCATCCTAGAGTGGCTAACACCGAAGAAATTGATAGGGCTCAAAATCTTTGTTTACCTCTTCAACTTCTACCATAGGTTCATCTTGGGTTTCTCATATGTCTCATGGCTTCTGAATTAGCTCATACATGGGAAGGTGAATTTTTGATAGACTTCACAACAATAATAGGTATTTAAAATTTGATGTAATACCTCTAGTTAGTGTCAATACCAACCATGCTAAATATCACTCAATTATTCAATCTTGATATTGATGCATCCATTTATACACTGTATACCATTCATATTTAGAATAAATACCTAGTGTCATATCACTCTAAGTTACTTTTAAACACTACTTGATCTTATTACACCTATGAGAAGAAGTTATATGCCATTATTCAAGTTGTATAATAATGATACCATTGCATCATGGGTAAGAAAACCATTGTTCACTCATAATATAGGCCTTTACGATTCTTACACTCATAAAGTAAATTAGGAAATTCTAGGCATATGGATAACTTACAAACTTCCACCTTATAATAAAATATTATAAGGGAAAGAATAACCAAGAAAAAAACTAGTTGTGCACCAATACTGACATCGTTTTTAGTTCTTGATGATAGGGGATATGAAACTCATGACTAGAAGGTATTGTATCCCTCAAATGCAAATTTTTTGATATTCACTATCAATTGATAGAAGGTAAGTTAGCAGTAGAGAATCATATTAAGGATGAGTTGTATCATATTGTAAATATTTGTGTTATATAGTGTACTACATAAACTACTAATTTGGGATGTGCATTACTTAAATTTATCTAAACACTTTTTCATCAACAAGACACTTATGATTCTATAGTAGTACTTTCACTAGGCACATATTCACTAGGAAGTGGAGATGCATATTTTATTTTATGCTTCCTATATCAATGCTACACCAACAAATAGAAAGGTTGGTTTGTACACTCCTTTACAAGTTCCTTCTAGACCTTAAGAGTCTAAAAATATGGATTTTATCTAAGGGTTATTAATCACTTACCATCATCATGTTTATATACTTGTGGTCATCAACAAGTTCTATAATATGTCTATCATAGCATTATGTAGCAAAATCATTGGCACTTTGGATACTACTCATTTGTTATTTCAAGAGGTCAAGCTTAACTTTGGCCTATCTAATTGAATTATGTTAGATAGGGATAGCAAGTTGCTTAGCAACTTTTGTATCCATATCTAGAACCTCTCAGACATCAAGCTCTATCATTCTACTATATTCCATCTATAATATGAAGGAAAAATAGAGGGGAATAATGGGATGCATGTGCATCCTTTTAGGATGTATAATAATAATCACCCTTGCATGCGGGATGAGAGTTTTCCATACATCTAACATTCTTACAATAAGATATTTCACATATTCACATGTCATATCCTACTTTATGTATGCTTGGATTTCCATCCTAGTGCCCTAGTGTACATTTCCTTCTATATCTCAATTGAAACCATGATGCTAGCTCCATCTAAGGATGTAGAAAAAGTTGAATAGTTTCTACGACATGTGTAGAACATCTAGCCTCGGGTTCAAAATATATTATAGTTCTGCCAACATAAATACAAAGAGTTTTATGATCAACATAGAACACCTCACTCATTTTAATTTGGAGATAAGGTTTAGTTCCATCTAAAAAAATAATGATTATCTAAACCACATTAGAAGATAAAACCATTGTGTTATTGTTCTTATACCTTTTAGTGCTAGGAAGGTGAGGATAATTTTATTCTTGACTTACTACCTTAGGGATATACCCATTATTTCATGTACAACTCAAGTCATACCATCCTCCTTTGTTAGAGCCACTAGTAATACATCTAATAGATCTGGATCTAGTGTAGTTGGATCTTACAGTAGTAGATTATCTTATTTATGTGATTAGAAAGAGTAATATTCAATGGATATACAACCTATTTAGGGTTGTACATCATGTATATTTTATATCATAAGCAAAGTGGTGCATGCTTGAATAACTCAAACATAATTTTCAATGGTTGGAGGCTAAATCAATGGGGACCATTACTTCCTAAAGGGGTAAATAGTTTGAGCAAAGCAAGTGTTCCTCAAATTACAAAGGAAAATGATGCTAAATCCAATGTAGCTTATAGACCTTGGTACCTATTTGGATTCTTCACTAGAAAGGATAAAACCAAGCCTCAGTTTGGTGAAATGATTGTTTGATTATATTACATAATTTGCGTCATGTGAATATACCACCTTTGGTACATAACTAGAGTAGGAGTTTACTTTAGAGTAGGGTTAAGTAGTTACTTGCAAAAGTAGAATGTACAATGATGTAAATGTGCATGTAGTCCACATGTACATGAGTCTTAGGATAGAATCATAGGATGAGTAAAGCCCAAGAAACTTATCTACTATATATATGTAGCTTGAGCTATAGAGTGGGATGGAAGCATGCATCCATAGCATGCACTAGTAGAGTAGAGAAAGAGTTTCATATATTGTAACAAGTTCCAATTTTTGTGAGTTTATATCAATGGCTATTTTATGAGTGATTTCAAAAGTTTCTTGTGCTATTTACATCTTTCTTAGATTACCATTATCATAGTTATAATATTGGTTGCTTATTTCATACTTGTGGTTGTATTTTCTTTAAGTTTAAAGCTTCAAAAGCTAACAGTGGTATCATAGCATATGGTAGATCAAAGGAAAATCACAAGGAACCACTATTACTACTATTGACCCAAACTTATCACTACATGCAAACACCACCACCTTAGGATTTTTTGATAGAAGGCCTTACTTTTGGATCTGAAAGTAGTGATCTTTGGAGGAGGTTTGAAGAAAAGTCTATTTTAGAATATTGTGGGTAGAAGGAGCACCTAAAAACAAAAAATTAGGATAATTATCACCATCTAACAACAAGCCCAAGGGAGAGAGATTTGACAAGAAGATTGTCAAATACATCATTGGAAGCTCATATTAGTGAGTGTGAAAGTAACCAAGCAAGAAAGGTATTTCCAAGGGATAGAAGGTATATTGGCTTCAATCTATATTAGCCATCAAAGAAAGTTGAAGCCAACATTTTGAGGAGTCAAGAGGTTTGGTTTAAGAGCACAGGGGAGAAAACGTCTATACCATCATAGTATACATTTGCATAGCATCCATAAATAACTATTCAAAAGGGTTCTAAAAGTGAAGCTTCCTCAAGGAATAGAAGATAGTTTTGGATTAGTAGCATACACCTGCATTCATCACCCAAAGAAAGCAACTATTACTTAAGAGTTGCAATTAGTAAGAAGGTGATAGCAATACAAGGAAGAATGACATTCAATTTAAGAATTCTAACATCAAAATAGTCTTTGGAGAAGACATAAGAAGGTGCATCAAAATAGCCTTTGGTGAAGGAAAGGTAGAGTTCATCTACAAGTCTATGGTAAAAATAAATCAAAGAGATGCAACAAAGTCTACCTCAAGCAGCGTACACAGACATGATCATAAATGGGTATAAGTTATATCTTACCCACATCTCAACATCGATGCATTGGAAAGAATAATATCATAACATTGACTTACACAAAGGCAAGCAACATTGTTCAAGCCACGTAAACAAAGTTGGAAAACCTTGTAAATTAAAAGGAAATCATAGTGGGCATACACTACCACAAAGAGGAGATGTTTAAATAGTTCAACGTCTTCCATATCAAGGTACTAAAAGCACCATAGCTAGGTGCAATAAGTGATGCAAGGACAACATCTTAGTGAAAGTCAGTTGCCACATTGAAAATCTACATCAAAACAAGGACAACAAGGTGAATATAGTGCGAGTAGAGTTTTAGTTGATAAACCAAGGCAAGATCATAATTAGTTGGTAAGAACACAACATAAAGAAAGGAGTAATCATTACTAAAGTAGCAGAGAAAGCCATTACGCATCGTGCCATCCATGTTGAAAGAATCATTCAAGTTAGAGAAGAAAGACATCACAAATTTTTCTATCATAGAAGAGCGAAATAACCTGGAACAGTTGGCCAAAGGCAAGCGTTGAAGCCATAAGTTTCTTTGATACATTGAAGATAAATCACATGCAAAATGAGATTGAAAACTTGCCAAGACTTTGCAAGGAGGAGAGTGCCACTTGACACAAAGAAGGAATTATCTCATAATGCCCATGGCTAGAAAGAAGGGCATCCATTTGAAGTAACACTCGAAGGAAACCAACGTAGCACAATAATGCTTCAAAGGGAGAAGAGTGTTGCACATAAGACCAATGCTACTTATCTTATTTTATCAGAATCTTGTAACCTCTCGAATTCACATTCAAAGCAAGGTTGGTGCCATCTATCTTGAGCCCTACTCAGCTAGTAATACCCAATAGGAAGGAACGTTCATCATCCTAGATAAACATGTAACAATGAGAAGGAAAGTAAAAAGCACATAGAAAATTCAAGCAACATTAAATGATCTAAGATAGTCATAGAGAAGCGCACAACAAATCTCATCAGTGAAGAACATTGATAGAATAACACAACAACATTAAAGAACGTGATACCATCATAATAAAGAACACAAATTAGTGATGCCATCATAGAAAAGAGTGTCAGACAACATACTATTGTTGGAGAAGAGCACAAGTTGATCACAGGTTTAGTTGAGCCATAACACAGTGAACAATGCATATTATAAAGGTAATATTAAAGTCTTATTACTTTTACAAAGCTTTGAGGAGTAATAAGGATATACATATTAAATTTGATAATAATTATGACTTCATAATCTATGGATATTTAGTAGGAGTTATAACGTAATAAAAGGTACTCTAGAAAGCACATTGCCTCCGTTGAGAAGAAAAATAAATTAGAAGAATTAAAATATTTATTATTATTAGAAGTATTAAAATATTTGCAAACCTTAACTCAAGGAGTCATAAGGATAGTAGGACTTAATTTCCAAATATGTATTCTTTCTAAAAACTTCTAACTTGGGAGATATAAGGAATCCTACTCAAAATTTAGAGTTTATTTTTTGAAAACAGAAACCAAAACTTAGAAGATTCAATTTTTGTTTTTGAAAATCCTGTTTGAGAATCCAAAGAAAAGCATTTTTTTACATTTAGCACTTGAATTGAGAAATATGGATGATTGGTATATTGATTCAAGAGCAAGCAAACATATGACTGGAAACAAACATTGGTTTGATTCTCTACAAGAAAAGATTGAAAAACTAGTTGTCATTGCTAATAGCAAAACATATGAAGTAAAAGGAGTTGGAAACATTTTGATCAATCTAATGGATGGAAAAGGGATAATTAATGATGTATTGTATGTCCTTGGAATAACCACCAATCTTCTTTTAGTTTCTCAACTTATGGATCAAAACTTGATAGTATAATTCAAAGTGATTAATGGTAGAAAATAATATCATATTACTAAACGAGGTAAAATGATTGCTACAGGATCTTATAAATCTGGTCTATTTATGTTGGACACCACTACATAGTCAGCACTCTTAGTACAAACTTCAATTTTATGGTACGAACGCTTGAGTCATACTAGCATATCATCCATAAATAAAATGTGTAAATATAAAATGGTAGATGGAATACCAAACCTATCCTTGGAATCTACTATTTTTCCATAATGTTTAGCAGGAAAACAACATAGAATTCCTTTTGAACTTCGACAACATAGAACTCAAAAACCATTAGAATTAATATATACATATTTATGTGGACCAATGAATATCACCAGTATTGGAGGACATAAATATTTTCAATTATTTATCGATGATCACACTAGGAAAATGTGGGTGTACTTCATGAAGTATAAATCAGAGGCATTTAGTTGGTTTAAACAATTCAAACTTCAAGTAGAAAAAGAATCAGGAAAAACTATAAAAGCCCTTCATTCAGACAGAGGAGGTGAGTTTGTATCTAAATAATTTAATTATTTTTTAGAAGAAAATGGAATTAAAAGACAACTCACTACAACATATTCACCACAATAGAATGGAATTGTTGAAAGAAGAAACATGTCAATAATGGAAATGGTGAGATGTATGTTAAAAGAATCTCATCTTGATCATCAATATTGGGCAGAAGCAATTCAAACAATAGTTTACATACAAAATAGACTTCCCACCAGAATACTCAAACATGTTACACCAGAAGAAGCTTGGTCAAGACAAAAACCAAACATTGGAAAATTAAAAGTTTTTGGATGCAAAGCATATATGCATATCCCAAAATAAAAAAGGACAAAACTAGATGACAAAACTATGGTTGGAATATTTATTGGATATGATGATGAATCCACAAGGTATAGAATAATAGATCCAAATAAAAAGAAGGTATACATAAGCAGAGATGTGATTTTTGATGAAAACCTCAAGGTCAATAATGAGGAACAAGATAAGACTACAAAAGTCATATTAAAATTTCCAGAGGAAGAGTATAAAAATGTAGATACAGAGTCAAAAATCAATAATGAAGAAAGTGAACATGAAGAGATATCCACCATTCCCCAAAGAAAGGATCCTATATGGTATAGAGATACTCTAAGAGGATTAAATTTAGAACAAATACCTGATCTTACTACCACGAGACCTCAAACTTGTAGTCAAACCAGAATGAACAGAGGTCTACTAAGCACATCAGAAGAACCAACATCAACATCTCAAGCCTTAAGTCAACCCCACTAGAAGGCAGCTATGGAATCTGAATATTCATCTCTACAAAAGAACAAAATATGGAAT